>CM052541.1:88566895-88651446 GCA_028533065.1 Trachops cirrhosus
ATGGAGCTGGAAAGCATTATGCTAAGTGAAATAAGCCAGGCAGTAAAAGACAAATATCATAAGATCTCGCCATTAACAGGAACTTAAACAACAAAACAAAGAAACAAGTAAAATATAACAAAAGACACTGAAATAGAGGACAGGTAGTCAGTGACCAGAGGGGAGAGGGGAGAGAATTTCAGGGGAGAAGGGGAGGGTTTAGAGGAACAAATATAGAGGACACATGGACTAAACTAGGGGGGTTGGAAAGGGGAGGGAGGAGGGGAGGAATGGGTTGGTGGGCTGGAATGGGAATAAAGGATAGAAACTGTAATGAATAAACTAAAATAAAAAATAAAAAAAAATGGTTAAGAGCCAGGCTGTCTGAATTGAAAACCCAGCTACAATACATTCAACTTATATGATGATGGGTACATTATTTAACCCACATGAGCCTCGGTTTCCTCATCTGTAAAAGACGGATATTATGAACATCTTCCATAGAATGTTGTTGTAAGAATTAAATTACTTGTAGTATTATGATCCTTCCATGAGGAAGGAAATTTTTTGTTTGGTTTCACTGCTATCTGCCTGTACTTAGAACATTACCTGGTACATGGTAAGTTCTCCTTAACTATTAAGAAAAATAAATGAATTAGACATATGCATCTCATACACCTTATGTTTAAAGGATCATCATAGAAGTTTCAAGTGTGCAGTTTTGCTGCTGTTCACATCTAAGAGTTCTCTCCTTGTGCATTTAGACTTAGTTCTTCTCCTCCCCAAGTATTATTAAATGATGCATCATTACTGTCATAACCTCCAAGGTCCTGGCCCTTCCTAAATTGGGCTTTAGGTGCATTGAGCAGAACCTCTAGCCTTACTACTCTCCCTACTCATTTTGTTTTTTTTTAAGATTTATTTAATAATTTTTTTTATTTTAGTTTTTCAGTACAGTTTCTATCCTACTCATTTCTTTACTCAGGGTAGACTGCTTAGAAAATTCAGGTTGTCAGAATCTTGAAGCCATTCAAATCTATTACAAAGACATGTAGGATATTTCCTGATAACATATCATGTGCTTTGGTAATTGTTTCTACAAAGGCAATAGACTTGTAAGCATTTATATGTGTCATACATATTGGAAGCATAGTAAATATATTACTACTTTACTGGAGACTCTGTTGAAAACAATGTGAACATTTGAGGGAACAGAATTCAATTCTTAAAGTGTTTCTGACATCAAAGGTGGCTGCCTGGTTTCAGAAAAAGGGTTCAAAGTAAGACTGACTTGTGTGATTAAGATATTTATAAGATCAGCACTGTAAAGGTGGGCCAGATAGTCTTTCACTATCCAGGATGCAAGGGAATGAGGAAGGCCTGATTCAAATGGCCAGTGTGCTTAGATAAGGGCCTCAGAGGCACTGAGGTCCAAAAACACACCTTAGGCCTGACTTTGTGTTCTGTTCTCTTAACCTAAAATGTTCTTTCAGTTCCCTATTAAATCCTCACCTACATACAACCTCAATACTCATCTCCAGTGAATCCCTTTCTTGCTTGCAGAGTTTTTCTTAGGACACTTTTTTCTTCCTTTCTTGCAGTAAAGATTTATTTCATCTAAGTTAGTTTGTTGCTATTGTTATTAAATTGTGACTCTGTCTTTACCATAAGATCTTTAGGGGCAGGAAACATGACTTATTTCGTGGTCCCCACCTTGCTCAGCACAAAGTCAAACCAATGTTCTCATTTTTTAAAAATTGTCATACTTTGTTCTCAATAGTACCTACAAAATGTTACTCTTAATGCAATAAATAATACTATATAAATAAAAAATTAAATTGAATAAAATTAAAATTAATTTGAAATTTGAAAATTATTTAGTATCTTTGATGTATCAAGATGCCCAAATACCAGCTACAGTGAAGGTTTGATAAATGGTAGCTTAAAAGAGCAACAGGTCTATTGGAAATATTACTTTATTCATTTATTACAACATTTACTGAGCACCTACTATATGTCAGTCTTGAACCATAAGAAGTTCACAGTATAGTGCAGAGGAAGATACATCATTAAAATCCAAAACCAACAGCAAGAAAATATATAATTATGTGATTACAGTGTTTTTACAGTAACTGCATGAGGATAGTGGACTGGTAGAAAAGGCATCAGGTGGAAAGGATAATATGGAACAGGGTTTTGTTAGCTAAATATATATTGCCCGAGACAACTGCAATGTGAAACTTTGGGTCTTCTTAGCTAAATTCAATGACTACACAGTCCATGTAATAAACGTAATTATAACAAAGTCCATGTGATAAACGTAATTACATGATAGCAGTCTGAATGTCTTCAAATGCTAATTTAATCATTAGCCCAGCCTGTCTGACAATACAGTACAAAAATATACCAAGAAAGTAGAGACCTTAAAAGAGGTACTAAAAAAGGAAAGAGGTAATAAAGATACAACAATTGGACCTTCCCTATGAATTTTAAAATGAGAAAATGGTAGTTACCACGTTTCTCATTTAATTTGATATAATTTCATTTATTCCTCTGGCCAATTATGATACTACATTATGCCTTGCCTACCATGCATAACGTTATAGTGAGAATTGAATGAAATAATAAAGAGAATGATTTTAGAAACTTTGAAAAATAAGAGTAAAACATCATCATTTATGGGGCCATACTAATATTAATAAAAATGCTTATTATAAAACCTAACAGTTTGAAACATTATAGAAACTATGTAAAAAGAAATTCATATTTGTATTTTGGGAAAATTCGTCATTTGCTGGTACTACAAAGAAAACCTTTGGTCAGGAGAAATGTGAAAAGAATTCTGAAACACAATTTAATGAAAACTACAACACTTTTCTTTTGTCAAAATCCCATAGCTTTAGTATTGCTAATTCCCTACTTTATTCTGTGAAAACTTTATTAAAAGGTTAAGGCTGTTTGTTAGTAACACATGTAGACTTTTATAACAAGGCCATCTTAACTGATTTTTCACAAATTAAACAAAGGATCCCCAACAACATTTCCAAGTGTTTATAATCAGCACTAAAAAGATACACTCTGCAGGAACACCATTCATTAAATGCAATGCTTATAGACCAAAAAGGTAATCAGAAAAATAGTCTTCACTACTGAGACCCAACCATAGATAGACTGGTAAAATGCTATCTGAGGGTCATAAAACATTCTCTGAAAGTCAACTTTACCCAAAGGGAAGTAAACTTTTAATGCACTAAATTCCATTTAAGTGCCCTGCAGCTAGGAATTCTGCAAAGAATATTCTGAAACAGGCAACTCATCTTTTATGGCTGAGTTGACCAGAAATAGGAAATTGGGTCTTCACCCTCCCAGGCCATCCTGGTTCATAACTCTAAGAATGATAACTATTATCAAAATTTTAAAGATCCCCAGAAACAGCCATTCTGCAACCTCTCTAGAAGCAAATTTCTATCATAAGCACACTATCTTTAAAATTCTTCCACATGTGTAACCTAGTCTTAGTACAGTGCTGGCTGCATCTTTCTTTTCACACTTCCTTTCCTTCCTTCCTTCCCTTATCTCTTTCTTTCTTTCTTCAACTGACAAATATATATTGACTGACTATCATGGCAAGGTCATTTGTACTAGTGTTAGATGAACTAGGGGAATATGAGACAAGTTATCTGCTCCATGGATATCTAACAGCAAACTTTAACTCTTTTATTCATTCATTTACTTATATATTTATAAATTGTATTTTATTGATTATGCTATTACAGTGCTCCCGAATTTTCCTCCTTTGCGCCTGTCCATCCAACAACCCCCACTCCTCAGGCAATCCCCAGAGCACTGTTCATGTCCATGGGTCATGCATATACATTTTTTGGCTATTCTATTTCCTATACTGTACTTTATATCCCCATGGCTATTCTGTAACTAACAATTTATACTTCTTAATCCCTTCACCTCTTCACCCATTCCCCCATAACCCCTTCCATCTAGCAACCAAGAAAATACTCTCCATATCTATGGTTCTGTCACTGTTCTTCTTGTTTGCTTAGTTTCTTTTTTAGATTCAATTGTTGATATATATGTATTTATTGCCATTTTATTGTTCATAGTTTTGATCTTCTTTTTCTTAAATAAGTCCCTCTAACATTTTTCATATAATAATGGTTTGGTGATGATGAACTCTTTCAGTTTTTTCTTGTCTGGGAAGCTCTTAATTTGCCCTTTGATTCTAAGTGATAGCGTTGCTGGGTAGAGCAATCTTGGCTGTACATCCCTGCTTTTCATGACTTTGAATATTTTTGCCAATCCCTTCTAGCCTGCAAAGTTTCTTTTGAGAAATCAGCTGACAGTCCATAGGAACTTCTTTGTAGGTGACTAACTGCCTTTATCTTGCTACTTTTAAGATTCTTTATCTTTAACCTTTGGCATTTTAATTATGATGTGCCTTGGAGTAGACCTCTTTGTATACACCTTGTTTGGGACTCTCTGTACTTCCTGAACTTGTATGTTTATTTCCTTCATCAAATTAGGGAAGTTTTCTTTCATTATTTTTTCATGTAGATTTCCAATTTCTTGCTCTTTCTCTTCTGACACTCCTATTATGCTAGTGTTGGAGTGCTTGATGTTGTCCCTGAGGCATCTTACACTATCCTTGTTATTTTGGATTCTTTTTTCTTATTGTTCTGATTGGTTGTTTTTTGCTTCCTTATATTTCAAATCATTGATTTGGTTATTGGCTTCATCCACTCTATTGTTGTTTCCCTGTAAATTGTTCTTTATTTCAATTGTTCTTCATTTCTGACTGGATCATTTTTATGCCCTTGGGGTTCTCACTGATTTCCATGAGCATCCTTATAACCAGTGTTTTAAGCTGTGCATCAGATAGATTGCTTATCTCCATTTTGTTTAGTTCTTTTTCTGGAGTCTTTAACTGTTCTTTCATTTGGGCCATGTTTCTTTGTCTCCTCATTTTGGCAGCCTCCCTGTGTTTGTTTCCATATATTAAGTAGAGCTGGTACACCTTCCAGGCTTCGTAGAGTGGCCTCCTAATAAAGTAGGTATCCTGTAGGCTCCAGTGGCACAGACTCCCTTATCACCCAAGGTGGGTACTTGAGGCATCCCCTTCATGTGGGCTGAGTACACCCTTCTCTTACAGTTGAGCCTTAATTGCTGTTAGTAGATTGGTGGGAGGGATTTACCCAGGCCAGTCAGCTTCAAAGAGTGGCTGACCATTGACCACTACCCTCCACCCTCCATGAAGGATCAGCTGTGTAGAGGCAGGGTGGTGGTGCTCCAATGTGGTTAGTAGCTGTCCACAGGCTACGAAGGCTCTGAGGTTTCCCAAGTGGTGCAGGCCAAAGTCAGCTCCCATCTGTATTCTGCCTGGGGCCACCCCGCATGAGCTGTAAATTAATCTGAGATCGCTGCTACTTGTGCTGGGCTTGGAGGTTCCCAATAGAAGCCGAGCTGTGAATGTAGGCTGGCTGCTGCTAGTGCCAGGCCTGGGGCCACTGAGCAAGAGGTATGGGGGCTGGGGACTCACTGAGGCTGACTGTTGCTTGTTTGAGAAGATTTAGTAAGTTGTGAAGCATGAGCCAAGATCAGTCATTCATATGGAAAAGCCACTGTAACAGCTTGGGTGGGCCCAAAAGTTTGGTGGGATAGAGCCTCAGGGGATCTCCAGGATAGAGCAAACAGTTTTGGCCAGGATGATGGAGTCTCAGATATTGCACCTACCTGTCAGCTTTATGGTTCTGTGGGGAAAGGGTTCAGAAAAGGGACAATGTCCTCTGCCCACCTTTCTGCCTGGGAGAAAGCTGGCCCCCAGCTCTTACCTTAATGCCAGACACTTCAGTTCCTCCTTGTATGCCATTGGTGCTTTCCAAACTATTACCCTGGTGCTGGAGCTTGGAGGGAGTAAGTCCATGTGTGGGTTCTTTAAGAGGAACTGGTTAGAACTGCAGCAATTTCTTCCACTGATTCAATCTCCACTGGTTTTCACAGTCAGAAGATATGGGACTTATCTACCTGGCACTGCAACCCTGGACTTCGGGGTCTAGTATGGGTTGGGACTCCTCACTCTTGAGATATCCCCTATGATTTTTATCCAGCACACATGGGTATGGGACCAGCCTGTTCCGTGTCTGGATGAATGTGTTTTTTTTGTCTGACTTCCATTCAACTTGATTTCTGATGGTTGTTCTGTATTTTAGTTATAATTTTGATGTGGTTGGCTGAGGAGGTGAGCTGTGTTTACCTACTCCTCCATCTTGACTGGAAGTCCTAAATCTTTATTTAAATCATTATTATGAGCAATGCACGAAAATAGCTACTGATGTATACAAAATATGGAGAAGAGAATAATAACCAACAAATGTAGACTATGAGAAATTATTGGTTAAATGCTCTAGGTTCTTCAACAAATAAATATGAAGAAGAAGCAAGTGATAGAGGGTACCTATTGATTAAAGGAAACCTAAAAGATATAGTTAGTTTTATGAAAAACAGGCAAGACAAAGTGTCAGGGGATGTGTGTTAAATGATGAAACTATTAAAAACACAGGTTGGTTATTGCTATAAAGTAAGGAAAATAGTTACTTGTTGGGAAAAGTTGGAGGTTGAGATTGTGAGGAGACACCAGGAGGAGATTCTTGGTGCTGATTTGATGTTGGTTACAAGAATGTTCACCCTTAGACTAATTCATTGAGTGAAACGTTTGTTTTTATTTGTTTTGTTTAAGCTTTCTGTATCTTTTTTTTCAAGAAGTATTTATCAATGTGGAGAAAATAGAACTCTTTATACATTGGTAGTGGGAAAGCAAAATGGCACAGCTATCTTGCAAAACATTTAGGCAGTTCCTTATAAAGTTAAACATATGCTTACTATATGACTTAGTAATCCCATTCCTAGTTATCTGGCCCACAGAAACAAAACTAACACTAAGACCTATACGTGGAAGTTGCATGTTTGTAAAGACTTTATACTAACCAAAAACTGGAGGAAACTCATCAGCAGTTGAATGGATAAATGGTGGTTCCTCTATACAACAGAATATCATTAAACAATACTGATACATGCAACATCAAGGATGGATCTCAAAAGACATATTGAGTCGGAAAAAAAAGCCAGACTCAAAAAAAATTAAATGCTTTATAACTTCAAGTATAAGACTTTCTTGGAAAAGCAAAGCTAAAAACTATAGGGAGAGAAATCAGAGAAGTCCTTACCAGGGGCTGGGAGTGTGGGGAGTAAACTGACAATAAAGAGAAATGAGGGAATGTCAGAGGCATGAAATATTCCATATCTAGATTACATGATGATATCTGCTTGTGAAAACTAATCAAACTACACACCTAAAAATGAATTTTCTATAAATCTGATCCAAAAAGCATTTGTTAATGAGAGTAATAATAAAGTTAGCTCCCAATGAAGAAAAACACATGCTTTGATATTTTGCATTTATTTCTTAAAAGAAAAATGTGTTGGGGTGGGGATAGTAACACATTAGGAATTATTATACATGATTTAAAAATGTATAGAGGAGAGACTAAATCAATGGTGTTTTTACTGATGGCTATTTCTTCAGAGAAATTGTGTAGAAGTAAAAACAATTTTGGTGTCATAAAGTTCTCTCTCCTCAGACTTTTTCCCAAATCAGTTCAAATAAATCCTAAAGCAGACAACATCAGAGCCAACAGCAATAATGGTTATGTCCACTGCAGAGACTCTTAGCTTCCTTTTGGTGTCAAGTTCCTCAGTATTCAATTTTGACTGCCCTCAACAAAAATATTTCATCCAGGTTTGGCAGCTTTCTAATCTCAACTTCTCTAGAGTCAGATCACCAAAACAGACTGACAAAAGCTCAATCCCACACAGTTTCACCATAACGACAATGTGGGCAGTAAGCCCTTAAAGCAGATGCCTGCTTGTTAGAACCTAAAGGAGGCCTAGTTATAATACTGTAATTACATTTTCACCCAAGAAATGCATTCCAGGCTTAATATTCTGTCTTTTAAAAAGCATAAAAAGCACTGCCAATTTATGATAGTCAGGTGCTGGAAACAACCTAAGTGCCCATCAGTAAATTAATGGATCAAAAAATTATGATACACTTGCACAATGGAATACTATGCAGCAGAAAGAAAGAAGGAGCTCCTACCCATTGTGACGGCATGGATGGAACTGGAGAGCATTATGCTAAGTGAAATAAGCCAGATGGCGAGAGATAAATACCATATGATCTCACCTATAAGTAGGACCTAATCAACAAAACAAATGAGCAAGCAAAATACAACCAGAGACATTGAAATTAAGAACAAACAGACAGTACCCAGAGGGGAGACGGGAAGGGATAATGGGGGGGGAAGGGAGGGAGGATTTTCAGGAACAGTTGTGCCCGAAAGGACACATGGACAAAACCAAGGAGGGGTGGAAGCAGGGGAGGGACATGGGGATGGTTGGGGTGGGAGGAGTGGGGGTGGTAAATGCAGACAACTGTACTTGAACAACAATAAAATATTTTTTTTACAAAAGCATAAAAAGCACTGCAACACCATAATGCAAGTCAACTTCCTCATTTTACAAATGAGCAAACAGATCCAGAAAGGTCAAATTACTTAACCAAAGTTATTAAGATAGTTGGAAATGGGACTACAGTTAGGTCCTAGAAAACCCACTTAATAGGAAAGTGCTCTTTGAAATGAAATTGGAACTATACTCTTTGTTAATATTGTTTTCTTGACCAGCAATGAATAATAGGCAGCAACTTTTGTTATCTACTCAACAATATACAGTTCTATTAAGAATTTGCAAAGAAACTCATGGCAGTGTCATATGTCTCATGCAGAAACAGAAATACAAAAAAATTAAGAAATGTTCATCATTAAGTTAACAGTTGTTCAGGGAGCTGAAAATGGCCTTCTTTCTTTCCATCCTCTATATAGTCAGTTTAACCTCCCTCTGCATTGCTCAAGAGAGAGCTTTCACACTAGATCACTAAGATATAAAATTCTGACATCCAAACATGATCTATATTATGTTAAGCAGACATTTTAAAAGATGCCATTTAAAAATCTCTTCTTCCACTTGTTGTAATTTGAAGAAAATTTATCATTTAACCAATGTTGCTTTTTCGTTTTAAGTTTCTAGTAGATGTACTCAGAGGAGCACAGGAGAGGCCCTTGTTTTTATGAAGTCTCAGCCAGAAATTTTGCTGACAGTATGGAAATAGCAACTCCAAATCAAAAGAAAATTGCCCTCTACACTCATCAGGAATGAGGCACTCAGAAAGCCAGTTTCTGAGAGAAGTTGAAGTTGAAGAACATTCTGAAATGGGAACAAATGTAGAAGAGGGGCAGAAGAGCTCTGTGTTGTTGATTGTCTAAAGGTCAATTGACAGCTTTTCTTATTATGTTTCACTCCTCCTAATGACAGAGGGAAAGTGTTATTTTAATGCACCAGACAGATAAAGAGGAAAGAGGGAATAAATGAGTAAAACAATTTAAGGGCATATTATTCTCTTCAACACACACTTCTATGCCAGTTGCCTACAGCTTCCAAATGGGCAGAAGAAAACAAACCCCAGGATTCCATAAAGTCTCTGAGAGCTGCTAATATGAACCAGTGAACAAGTCAAGCAGTAAAACTATCTCCATTTCCCTTTCCTTGAAGTTCAGCATGCAGTGGACTTCACTTAAGCATAGCATTCAACTGTGATAGGAGAAAACCCATTACAGTAAACAAAGCAATAGCTAACAAGGAGCAGATAACAATGCAGGAAGAGAAGGTCAAAACAAGTGCTGAGAAATCCTGGAGGTTGAGAGTGAAAACTTGGGCTCCACTTGGGTGATTTTCAACTATTTTGTTAATTATGGGTGACAAAGCTTAATTGTTCCTTTTACTTCAATTTATATTGCATGGTTTAAATACATACACACACAAGCACATGGAATATTTCAAGGCTACAGAGAAATACTAATGATCCCTGATGATGCTTTGGGTGTAATATGGTTTGCTAACTATCAAGAGTTTATAAAATATATCTCCCTGGTGGTGGGTCTACCAGGTTGATTGATTCTAATTTAGCTTCAAACATAATGCAGAATAGAGCTGTCACACTATACATACATGTATTATCAGTACTAGTGTCACTACATAATTATTAATTTTATTGGGCTTGAGTCATGCATTCACATAACATGTCCATTACAAAATGAAATCTGGCTTTCCTGAATTTGGACAAATTTTCCCTTCATTTGCAGCTGATCTATAAATGTGTTATTTTATTCATCTCTATACATAAGGCTTCTCTACCTGGGTTGTACATTTTTAAATGGATTTTATTGATTGATTGATTGATTGATTGATTGATTTTGGAGAGAGGGAAAGAGAGGGAGAAAGAAAAGGAGAGAAACATCAATCTGTTGCCTCTGGCATGCATCCTGACTAGGGACCACACCCACAACTCAGGCATGTTTCCTGACCAGGAACTGAACCAGTGACCTTTTGCTTTGTGGAACAATGCTCAACCAACTGAGCCACACCAGTCAGGGCTGGGTTGTACATTTTTTGAGCATACATGCTGTGTACTATCTTACTGTACAACCAGTAAAAGTGGTTCACTGTTAGGAACAGCAGCTTCTAATAATAATCTACACATTGATTAGACTGTTTCAAAGGAACCAACTCCAATACATCTACACATCATGAATGGTTTGCATGAAATCAGTACTCTGCAGAGTTGCTTATTTCTTCACAAGTCTGTTTTGTTTAAAAATCATTGTCATTCAACCTCAAGGTTCTATACATTGTTCTTGGGAGTGCTCCTCCATCTAACTGATACACAAACACTTCCTTTACTCAGGGTAGAATAATGAGGCTGGGGGTTCAAACACTAATTATCTTCACATAGGAAGGAAGGCTATACCATAGCCTCAGTCCACACAATTAACCTTAGCTAGCTGGACAATCACAGTTCAAACAAACCATTAAAGGGAGAGTGGATACAGTAGAATTACAGGGGGTCACAAATCTAATCCCATGTAAAATATGCTCAGCCATGTACACCACACAGACAATGGGTTAAACTAGCATTATGACATCTGGAAAGCATCTTTAATTTATATCAACAAGTAATATCACAAAGAAGGGTCAGCCTTAATGACACCACCACCTGCATCTAAGTACCCCCTTATTGAAATACTGCTTCATCTCTAGGGAAGGCTTACTTTGAAAGTATATTTTCTTCTTCTCTGTATTTACATTAAAGAATGTAAATAGTTTGAATCATGTTTTTGATGGCTGCCTGAATCGTCCTCAGTGCCAGCAAGTTCTGATTCATGAGCTTAGAGCTGATTATGTAACCTCTGGTCCATATTTTTTTTCCCTCCAAATTTTGAACTACTCCTGATCAGTATACCCTAATCTGAGATCAAGAGAGCATAAGAGATTATGGGTGAAGGTTTGATGATGACATAAAAGAGAACTACTCATTCAAACATATTTATAGATTTTTATCACCTGAGTGATCCCATTACTCATTACCACAGATGATCAAAAATGTTAAAGTTTGCCTTTAGGCCAACAGGCCCATCACCTAGTTGAAACTGCATAAAATCAAACCTCAGACTAATTTTCCTAAAGCTGACAACCGAACTCTAATTGCCCCATGCACCTAATTGTCGCAGCTCCTCACTTAATTATTCACATCCCCTCTAATATCTCACCCCATCCCTGAGTCTGAGACTGAAAATCTCCTTAAATTATAATTTAGATACTCCCATGGCTAAGGTACCATCCAAACATACCACAAAAACACTTCACCCAACTCAGCCCAGGCTTCGGCATCTCATGTCTCTGTGTTCCAGCATCATAAGAGGTATTACAACATGTATGTAGTTAGATGTTCCCATGAACTTGTGGTATAGTGTTGACTTGAGAACATTGAGCAATGGAGTTCATCTTGCTTGTGAGCACTTAGGCATGGACCCAGCACTCCTAATTCATTTATTGTGAAATTCAGAGGCTGCTTAACTTTGTAGATATAAATGACATAGCAGAAGTAGTACCACTTCTAAGAATTAATCCTAATTTGCATCATCTTGGAACACTGTCTATTATATCCTTCAATGCCATCTCTAAAGGGGCCTATGTGATGCATGCTGTTGTGAATTTATGACCAGAGGTTATGTTTTTCTCTTTAAGGAGTAGTTGTATTTATCTATGAAATAGGAATTATCTATCCTTTTCTTTTCCCTTTTATCTTTTCTGTCAGGTATCTTAAAGCTAAATTAAATACTCATTCTCAGAAAACATGTTAGGGTACATAAGTATGATCCCTTGCCACATTATTCTTTTGTGGTCTTTATTTTCTGTGTTTATTTTATCGGCCTTATTGAAAAACAGTCTTTTACATCATAAGCCACTTCACATCCTTTGAAAAGCTAAGTTATTAGCATTATTTTCAAACATAACCTCATCTGATGAACAATATTCAAAAAAGCCCAAATCTCAAAGTCCACATCTCAAATATCATCATGTATAAAATAAACTCATCAACCTAGCAGAAAGAGGAGAAAATTATGAATATAAAAGTTTTTCATTCAATACAATAATCTAGATTGTAGAAATCATTTATGTGAGCATTTAAATGGTGGCCATGTCCAATGGTAATGCACAATTGGTATGTTCTGTAATACTGAGAATTTTACAAGACTTAATTATAGTAATAGGATTGTTTAAATAACCACAACTAAACTATCTTACAAGTCAAAGTTTAAAATGTAAAAGGCGATCAGAAAATTATTTAGTGGGTCTAGTTAAATTATTTCATAATAACTTTGTCTGTAATATGTGCTTTTCTCCCATTTTTTGCTCATTTACCTTAGCTGTCTGGCTGTAATTAGACTTGAACTTCTCAGTTTCAGTGAAGTTTTACGTAAGAAAACATTATACTGGAGGCAAAAAATCTTCACAAAAGCAGTGTGTAAAACCACCCCTGTTTTACATATAATTATCTTCTTTTTCAGCCTGTGATGAAGACTTAGCTCTTGTGCAACTCAGATCTGTATGGGGTTTTCATTTGATTTATAGCAGATGACCAGGCATAATATAAAAATAATTTGCCGTTTCATGTGCCTCACACCCTGTAAATCAATAGCTTGAATATAGAGATGTCTTAAGTAGACAGTACAAGGGTAGCAAGATCTGCCTCCTCCTTTCTTATATTATTAAAATGGCAAGTATTACAAAGCAGTGCTTGTTTTAAGTTGCTTTGGAGTGGGGATCACTAGTTCAAGTTGGGAGTTATAAGGTGAGAGTTGCCATCAAACCAAATGAGAAATCGAACGTAAGGTTGTATAAGTAATAGCCTATGAGGGGTGGAGCATGAACTTGTTAAAATATCAGTTAGTGCATTTCCATAGCATCTGTGTATTATGGGCTTGAAGAGCAGAACAGGGTGTTAAATTATGGTCAAACTCAGAGGAGTCATCCATCCTTTTTACCCTGTTCATCCAAGAAGCCTCTAAACCAATGTTGTACACATTCATGGTATTATCCACAGTGAGATGAATCATCTGCAGGTCCAACTATGGTCTGCCTTTGCAACACATCTGAAAATTAAGGATTATTATATGAGGGAGCTATATTATCTGTCACCAATCACAGCAATTTTTAACCTTTTTTTTATCACATGGCACATATAAACTAATTACTATAATTCTGCAGCACACTGAAAAGTATATACTTTTTGCCAATCTGACAAAAAAATGTTTATTCATTCACAACAGATGGCTATTATTAAGTTGGCTGTTTTCTTTTTTTAATTTAATAATCTAAGGGGAAAGAGGTCAATGCCCCTGACTAAATAAATAGTCAGGTACTGAATGCTTTTATAATTCTCTTTTAAGTAAAGTGTGTTTATGTATATATATGTATTAAAGATTTTATTTATTTTATTTTTAGACAGAGGGGAAGGGAGGGAGAAAGAGAGGGAGAGAAACATCAATGTGTGATTGCCTCTTTCATACTCCCTACTGGCGACCTGGCCTGCAATCCAGGTACATGCCCTGACCCAGAATCGAACCAGAGACCCTTTGGTTCACAAGCCAGCATTCAATCCACTGAGCCACACCAGCCAGAGCTGTTTTTAAAATTCTTGAGGCACACCAATTGAAATCACTAATGGATAATATCCTAATCCCGATAGTAAATTAAACATAAGATCTACATAGTTTGCTTGTAAAAATTTAAGAGTAACTTCTCAAAATTGATTCTGCCTGGGAGAACCTCAGAGGAAGAAAAAACAAAAAATATTTTCTTGATTTTGTAAATGGTGAAGTGAGATAGAAATGAAAAGTAAATTGTCCCTCACAGGGTGCTCAGATCTGGTCCCAGGACTGTAATTGCACAAGTTCATGTTTTATCCATGGAACTGAATGAATTTCAAATAACAAATTGAACCTTCACCTGGCCCTATATTGACTACAATTGAAGACTAAAAGATTCTGACTGCGCTGGAATTAAATCTAAGAAGAGCTACTTTTTTTAGAATCCTCTTTCAAATTCACATTATATATTTTGAAAGGAAAGGAGCTCATTGATTTTTTAACCACTCCTTAATGCTTCTTCTAAGTCATGAGTAAGAGCTTACTGGATGATCAGATTCACACTCTCCACCTTAAAATAGGATTATGATGACCAGAGAAATTCCATCTTCCTGACTGGCTTTTCACAGGACATGCCAATAGACCACAAAGCCACTAAATTTTGCTGTAAGACTCTTTGGAAAGCCATCAGGGGAGAAAAGACAACCAGGTTCAATAAAGCCAAGACTATGTGAGGTGCAAATGAAGTTTCAGAGGCAAATGAAGGTTCAAATGCTGTAAGATGGCTTGAACAGAAGACAAGGTTGAAACTTGGTGAATTAGCCAGTCAGATTCAACAGAAGGTTGCATAATGGAAATTCAAGTAAAAGTGTGATTGGTGCAGGGAGACATGCACCTTCTGAAGCAAGAAGCTCTGTTCATAACCATACCTGGAGAATTGCTGCTGCAGGCCACGCATCTGAATTCGGTTGCGTTCAGACTCTAGTGTTACCTCCTGCAACCGCCTCTCACTCTGAAGACGTAAGTGCCTCTCCTCTTCCAATTCATGTATCAGCTTCTCATGCTATAAAAGACATAAAGGAAATTACTTTTAAGAAGGTGTTACTTAAATATTATGACAAAAATAATACTAGCTGTCGGTTACAAAGTGCTAACTTGGATTCTATGTATACAATAATTAATTTTGTCCTTGTTAAAAATACCATGAAGTAGGTTCTATCATTAATCTTTTGCTATAGACAAGGATTAAAGACATCTGAGTAATCTGTCATAAAAACCAGAAGATAACAGGTTTTTAATCTTGCCTGATTTGACTCTAATGCTTAAATAATTTCCACTAAACCAGGTGGCTCCCTGTGCAGATGTGAAGATCTACGATCCAATAATACTATCAAAAGTATAATAATTCAAGTAATAATGACTCAGATCATTAGTGCCTGTTCACAATTATTTCACTTCTTCAATCTCTGGTATATTCTTTAAAAGGAACATTACTGTGTTTTATAGAAGAGAAAAGAATCTCAAGTTTATTAGACCATGGAGCTCATGAGAATAAGGTTAAAGAATGTTTTTATTTTGTCCAATTAGATTTTTGTTGATAAAACTAGGTTAAACCACCCACTGTATTTACAATCCCAGAAAACTAGCTCATCTCACAAACAGGCATCAAAAATTAAAAGATGGACTAGATGACCTAGTATAGATTGTTCAGCAAAAATTCATGCCTAGAACTGGTGAAAAGCACAGAGGATCAGCTTCTGCTGACATTGCAGACTCAGCCATGCTAATGTTTATTTTATTTTGCTGTTACTGCTTTTTTTTTCTCTTTAGCGTGTCATGCTATCATAGTTACTAGTGTTACTAAATTAAGCACTTTGCATTTAGAATATATATTCTTTGATGAAAACCAAAGACTCAATGCCTGATAATGAGGGACATAAATTCTTAAAGGAAAAGAAGGGAAGTAGAGACCTTAGTCTCCAAATACATTAGACACCATGACTTTGTACCATGGATTACCGAGGATGAAAGAGCGTCCATTGAATGGGGTATATTCACATGAAGTAATAACAAAGATGGATTTTCTCCAGCTCTAACTCATGTGGAAAAGGTTCTCCTGAGGACCATGAAGAACACTTTAGGTCATAATCTGGAAATGAAGGTACTCTAAAAATACTTAAACTCACACCCCTGACTCTGCATCTTTGACTATGCTTTTTTTCCTGCTTGAGCCTTCTCTTCTAGGACCTTTCCCTTATCACTTCATTGTTCTTTCCCATCCCTGAGTTTCAAAAGTAGCTGCAATCTTTAATATCCTTTAGGTCTTTACTTATTTTTTTCTATCATTATTTTTAATAAATCTTTATTCTAATTCTCCATCTAGATGAATAGTTGCTTGAGGTTAGAACTATGTCAATTATGCATATATATTTTGTATTTAGCACATTACCCCCTGCATAGTAGCACTAGAAATATTTGTTTATTGATTATGGAGCTAGCCTTTTGCTAAGTGAGGGTTGTAACTTCTATGTCCTTAACTTTTCAATTGTCCATCTGTTACTGGGTGCAGCCAAGAGGGGGGCCCCAAAAAGGGATTTGGAATGGGGTCCAGAACTCAAGGTATCCAGGAAATATTAGGATGTCTTCATCCCTCCCTGACACAGATATGGGTTGGGGGAAGGGACAAATGGAATAGGGCCATTGAGAGCTGTTTTGCATAGCAACAGCTTTGTAGCTAACCTCTGGCATGGTCATTTAACATATCTATAACCTTTAACTGGTTACATAGATATGTTAAATAGCTGTGGCCGGCTCTAAGTCAGGGGAATGGAAGTAACTTCCCCACTGAGACCTAACTGGGGGTCAGGTCCCCTGAGTTACAGCGCCTGCATGGGAGCTTGGAGAAGATTGGTTCCATGACATGGGGTCATGCTTGCCCAGTCTCACAATGGCAGCCTAGTAAAGCTGGAAGGATAGGAGAAAGGATACAGGAAATTCCAGCAGTGTGGCAAGTGTAGCCAATGGTGGGAGGAGTCGGAAATTGGGCTGCAGAGGAAGATTGGCACAGGTATTTAAACCCAGATGCAGCATCCATTGTGCAGGGAGGACCACAGCCAGTGCAGAGAGAGAACCACTCAGTCTTTAGCAGAGTGGGGACTCCCGCAGCCCTGTGAGAGAGAATCACCATGTGACTTTAGCAGAGAACCACCACTCGGCTTTGGCAGAGTGGTGACCCCTCTCCTAGAAGCCATTGTGGAGAGAGGACCACAGCCCTGTGAGTAAGAACCACAGCCCTGTGAGGAAGAGCCACTCAGCTTTGCCAGAGCAGGGACCCCTGCAGCATCAGTAGGGGGAACCACCATCCAGCTTTAGCAGAGATCCCAGCGACACAGCTGATGGTGTTGGGAACTGAGGGAGGCCTACCAGCTGAGCATGGATTACTGGGAAGAACTGGGGGCTGCCTGAGCCATGGACTTCTATTTCTTTTCCTGAGATATGGTACCCCAGACTGGGCAAAGGGGGAAGGAAGGACTGTGTGTGTTTGTGGGTGTTTTAAGGGACTTTGGGATTTTGATGACGACATTAGGTCACTATTTTAAGTCTGTGCAGCATTAAATAAGCATTTCCTTTCCTTTTCAAAAATCTCTGGCATTGACAGATGTCTTTCCTATAAAGTGGCGGACATAATGAACCTGGGGGTTTCCTTTCAGTAATAGTATATCGCCCTTGGCCTCCTGTTGTTCTGTAACACATCTTTGACTCCCACAATCAATTATTTCTATTGGAATTAGAAAAAGTAAAATCAAAATCAAATCTATATTTTATCAGCTTCCAGCAGCTTTGGAAAGGAGGAAAAACATGGCAATGGAAGAGGAACATACTAATTAACATTAAAGCACTGTAGAAAGAATTAAAGTGGCAAATTTTACGTTTACATATATTTTATCCAAATTAAAGATACATTAAAATATAAACTATTCACCCATTTATTACACACAATCAACATTTACTCTTTATGTAGATTCATTGGACTAGAAGGAACATGAGTAAGTTTCCTATATTATAGAATTTGGAAGATTGTGCTTTGGTTCCAGAAACAGGCAATAAAAAATGATATATGTTTAGAAGTATATCCTATGGAGGTTATGAAGTTTTGCAGAGAAAATGGCATCCCTCCTTCATTCAAAAGTAAAGAACGTTGTAGACTCGCTCATTCCTATATTGAATAACCCCCAAGATCTAATAAAGGAGGTTTTCCGCATAGATAATCTTTCTGCCCAACTTGTTAATGCCTTTTCAAATATGAATAGATGATACCCTTGCAATCCAGAAAAAGTTACAGGAAATTCTAGACTAATGAAGTAAAAAATTGTTTACTAAAAGATATTTTCACCAAATGGTGTATGTTTCTGTTAAACCATTAAAGCTTACAATAAGCCATACCTACTTTCCAAATATGGAAAAAATCTTACTTAAATTATAAAACATGGCTAACGGTGGCAAGAGAGTATATCAATGGATTGGACATATTTTTTTCTTTTTTCATGTTAGCTGTATCCCAGATGTCAATTAACTTAAAGCAATCCTCAAAGCAATTTTGATTTGCTCCCACAGGTTTGCTCTGCATCTTCTCCAGCAGAAGGGGAGTGAGAGATGGAGAATGGTTGGGTGTTATTTATACAGTGCCACTATGTACCGAAGAGCAGTAAGCAAAGACACTGTCACCAAAATCTGGGTTACCACATTTCTGTGGCAACATTGCTCTTTCCACTGATGCGCTGAGCTTGGCTGGCTTTAAGAAGCCATTGTAAGAGAGCTCTAAGAGTGTTTTTCAAAACTGTTTGGGTCTCATATTTATTTCTCCCAGTTTCATTTTGCAAGATCACCTCTTCCATTTCTCCCTCTTGGCTTTTCTTAACATCACACCTAAATTACTACTCCAGGAATGCAAACACTAGCCCCGGGGCTGAGTCTAAGAAGCAACATTAAACACATGTCCACAGAAAGTTTGCCAGCCACATTCTCTTCCTTCCCCTAGTGGCATAGACTTTATTTATTCTCACTCAGAAGAAAAGTTTGCAAATTGTTCTCAACAAAAGCTCACTCCAAGTGGGCAAACTTTCAATTCTGTGTTCTTCTATAGTTTCTATCTCTAACACTGACATAAGTTCTATAAGAACTTTTTTTAAATTCAGAAAGCACATTACATTTTGCAAACTGTTCTCACCTGCATTACTGTATCTAGTCCTCAGAACCAGAACCAAGTTTTTCAGAGCCCAAATGCCCTTTTTTTCTTACTATGTTCAGTTCAGTTGTAACTTGTATTTTAAAGGTGCAAATTTATTCCAATGCAGTTGATATATCGGGAAATTTGAGCATGACACAGCAATCCCACATTTGCTTATGTGCCCTATTTTATTTATGAGAAACATAAGCCAGCACAGAAGACTGCATCCCACTGAACCTAGCACAGAACCACACAAATCAGACATGTCCCAGAGACCCAGTGGCGCCCTCAGTCCTCCCTGCGTGGGATGAACCACCACCATCTGCAGATGGAAGTACACCTTGTCCTCCCATTACAGTTTTCCTTCTGCCACTTCATAGTAACTCAAGCTGCCAAATGAACACTTCTACAGGTAAACTACATGCTTTTTTCAGGGTATAGTGCTATATTTAGCATATTACTTACATATTTCTTTGTCATCTAACACATGAAAAATTTAATTGCCCTTTTTATTAGATTCCTATGTTTTTTTAATGTGTCACTGACAAAATTTCATTTACTCGCAAGCCCTGCACAGTGATCTTTAGGAACAGATAGATCATGACATAGCAAAGCTGACTGTACATCATGCTGGAGTAAAAGAAATCAGAAGTGAGCGTAGAATTCTAAAGTCCTTTCCCTGTTTGGGCACAAGCAAAAAGTTGGGTCTTTGACAAAGAACCAAACATAAAAGCAAAAAGAAACGTATATTAAGTCCAAGTCTTTGATATCCCAAAAGAGCTTGTCTATATCTCAGAGCCTTCATATAGACATTAAACTTCCTCAAATTTAATTATTATCTTCTGATTAAACCTCCAGAGGAGACTCCACAATCTCCCTAGGTAATCCATTCTATTTTTTCTGAACTCCTCTCCTGATAACTTCCCAAGACTGCTTAAATTGTTTCAACCATCAGAAAGCCACTTCAATCTACCTGTTCCCAGGAAATAGAGAAAAATCTACTGGTTTTACAATATTTTCTAATTTAATAGAAAGCTCTGCTTAACAACAGAGCTATGTATACACCCCCATGGATTTACTCATTCTGTCAGACCACACTTGTTTACTGAGCAGCTATTATGTGCCAGAAACTAGACCAGAGGAGACGAGCAATGAGCCAAATTGACATGGTTTCTGATTGCAGTAGACCTCACGCAAGGGAGAGTGTAGGTGTTAAACAAACTCACAAAGATAAATATATCAGTATAAACTGATAGATAATTAAGGGTTTGCTGAAAGATGACACCAAGAGGAACTGATTTAATTTGGTGGGTTAGGTGAAGGCCTTTCTGAGAAACTAACATTGAAACTGAGAACTCTATGATGATTAGGAGTTACCAGATGAAGAGAAGGACCCAGCAGTCCAGGTGGGGTGAATAGTGAGTGGGAAGTCTTTAGTCATGTATGGGAAGAACAAAGAGAACAGTGTGCGGGAAGCCTATTGACCAAGGGGACGGGAGTGATATATGACAAAGGTGAGAGCAAGAGGCGGGCCACAGGGCACCATGAAGGCTATATTAAGGATGTGGGATTGTATCCTGAGTAAAACAGTACCTTGTTACCAAGGTTTATCGAGTGAATGATAAGAGCTGATAAAGACTTTGCAAAGATCATCTGAAAGAACTGAATTAAGAAGCTAAATAATAGATTGGGAAAATATTTAAACAGAGAAAGGTGAATGCTCCCAGCTTCTAATTTAGACTCCACCATTTGATTATCAAGTGGCTTTGGACAAGCCACTTAACTTAAAACAACTGTTTAGGCTAGTTTCCTCTGTATGTTAGGGAGAGTAAAATTGCCCAAAACAATTTCATAGTATCATCATGAGGAGTGATCAAAATAATGCATGGTAAAGCACTATAAAAACTTGAAAGTCCCATATAAAAATAAGATATAGCTAACTGGAATTATATAGCTTATATTGTCTAATATAGTTTAGCTACTTTTGACAAATTCTATACATATTGGGTTTGCCAAATGTTCATAAGTAAAAATAAGACACATTTTTCATTTCACTAGTAACTTTATTGAACAACATATTCACCATTTGCTCCACTACCTTCTGCCATCTTTCAGAGAACATTATAATTCCATCTTCCCAAAACTTTTTTATCTTTTTGAGCAAAGAACTGTTCCAGGTGCCTTTTGCAGTTTTCCAGGGAACTGAAAAAAATTTTTCCATTAAGACAATTTTGTAAAGAATGAAATAAGTGAAAATCTGAAGGTGCAATATCTGGTGAATACAGTAGATGAGTCAGAACTTCCCATCGAAGTTGTCACAGTTTTTGCCTGATCATCAAAAAAACATGTGGCCTTGCCTTGTCCCAATGGAAGATTATGCATTTTCTGTTGACTAATTCCTGATGCTTTTCGTTGAGTGCTGCTTTCAGTTGGTCTAATTGGGAGTAGTACTTGCTGGAACTAATCATTTGGTTTTCCCGAAGGAACTCATGTTAGACTCCCTTCCAATTCCACCATATACAAAACATCATCTTTGGATGAAGACTGGCCTTTGGTGTGGTTGGTGGTGGTTCATTTCACTTGCCCCACGATCTCTTCCATTCCACATTATTGCAAAGTATCCACTTTTCATTACCCATCACAATTTGTTTTAAAAACAGAATGTTTTTAAATGGAATGTTTAAGTAGACCATTGCATGCAGAAATATGGTCAAGAAGGGTTCTTTTGTTTAACTTATGTGGAACCTAAACATCAAATCAAATGATTTTCAATGCTTGATTTGAATATTATGAGTATTTTGGCTATCTCCCACATGGTATAACATTGATTGTTCTCAATTAATGTCTCAATTTGATCACTATCAACTTCAACTTGTCTACCAGACCGTGGAGCATTGTCCAGTGAGAAGCCTTCAGCATGATACTTCACAAACTACTTTTGAGCCTTTCCATCAGTCACAGCACCTTCTCCACACACTGCACAATTTTTTGTGTGTTTCAGTTGCATTTTTACCTTTCTTAAAAAATAAAGCATAATATGCCAAAAATGTAGCTTATTTCCTTCCATCTTCAATATTAAAATGGCTACACAAAATTTCACCAATTTTGATAAGTTTATTTTAAATGCACACTAATATGACATAATACGATCTAACAAATTTTTTTCAAATGAAGTTAAAGACAACTAAGCACTACTAGAGCCATCTAATGGAAAAATCCAATTGGCCAACCTGATATTTTAGCTTTTAATAATCAGTCCATGTTAAATAAATATTGTAGATATAAATATTTTTAAAAATCTCAAAATGTGTTCTTTCAAGTAGATCAAACTTTAATAGTGAGGAGAAATATATTTTGGATCATATTAAATGTAAGACATGAGAGACTAACTTAATCACAGACTAATTATACTCTAAAATTATAAAACCTTGTGCTTAGACTTCAATAAGAGATATTGTTGTTAAATCCCACCACCTAGTATGATCTTGTACAAATGCCTTGTTCTGTGGTGTGCAAACACTGTAGGGGTTAGCCCTGGCTGGGAAGTGCAGTTGGTTAGAGCGTCATCCCAATGACCAAGGTTGTGGGTTGGATTCCCAGTCAGGGCAGCACATACAAGAATCAACCAATATATGCATAAATAAGTGGAGCAACAAATCAGTGTCTCTGTCCCTCTTTCTCTCTCTCTGTCATTCCCCTCCATCCTCTCTCTAAAATCAATTAAAAAAAAAACTGCAGGGGCTAACCTTAAAATAGTAATATGATTTCAGAGTGTCAATTAGACCTCCACCCTAGGACTAATTATATATGGTGATTCTAGTCATACATATCAGTGGGTGACAATACTGACAAACTTAGTGATAGAAGATTCAAAGAATTTGGAAAAGTGGGGGAATTTTCCTGCTGTGGAAATTTTAGTGCCACCAGGTATGGTCTGGTTAGGTGAAACATCCACCATAACAAGAGAGCTGCCCCCACACACATGCCCAACACTCCACGTGAGTCCTGCTTAGTGAGTGACATGAGGCATCGACTCATCTTGAGGTAATCTGTGCTGACTTGATGCTTAAGAGATACGTGATAATATAGAGAAAGTCATATGTTTCTGTTTCTAAGGATTTCCTGAAATGTGTTCAAGTATTATATGCTTAAAGAATAATATCGTATGATCAACAAGTCATGAAGAAAATGTTAACACCCTTGGATAAAAAAAGGATCTAAAGGGTGGTGAGAAACGAACAGAGGTCATTAGAGAAGGACATGGAAATTAAATGATATTCCTGGATATTGATGAAAAATATGTAAGCTCATTAGCCAAAGAACATATGTGCAAATGTGTGGTGACAACAGTGTGGTGATGGCCAGAAGGAAGCGGGGGAAGGACAGGGATAGGTGGGCAATGGTGGGGGAATGGGGACATCTGTAATAGTGTAAACAATAAAAATAAAGAAGAAAGAAATGTCAAATCTGGCAAAAAAAAAAGCTATATACCTTGCAATGGGAATTTCAAGTTAAACAGACCTTTAGAAAATATGTTTACTTATGATTCAATGATATAACTATAAAGCATGACATTAAGAGTCAATAATCAATTCAGAACTTCAAGATCAGCTTAGATTTGCTTATTAATTTCTGTCTAGACAGTCACACATATCACCATGTGTTTACCCATCAATATCCAATATATACTGAAACATTTAAGGTTACACAGAGACCCAGAATAACCATTCTAATTCTCTTGCTACCTACTGAGAATCTAAAGTTGACACGTAATTTATTTTCTTCAGATTTCCATAAACCAAACACATACCAGCAACAAAATTAAACTGCTGTATTTTCATGAAAACTAGTTTTTAATGGAAAAAACTCTATATTAGCCAATTTCTATCAATTCAATGTAAAATGAGTCTAAATGAAGCATTAGTTATTGTACCTAATTGCAGTCTCACTTGCTTTTTACACAAATTACAATATATTTTCCCTGTAAGGCTCCCTGAATTCAATATTCCCATTACTTATGAAAGATCCAGTTACCCTAGAAGCAGAGAAACAGATAAGGAACTTAAGAATTGATTTTCTTAAAGCCTATATTGTTGGCTGTAACAGAAGAAACAGAATCAGATTTTGAGATGCTAGGATAGAAGCTGCCCAGTATATATCCGCACTGCTGATAACATCACCCAAGACAGACAAAGCTTTTATTCTAACAAAAAAAAATTGAAAAAGATACAGAGCTTGGTTTAAAAAATAAAGTGAGAGGAGGGAGGAAAAGGTGAGTGAGAGAAATAAAGGACAGAGAGGGGGAGGGAGAAAGAAATTTCAAGGGTAAAGAAGACAGGAGGATCTTAAAAATGTCCTCAATACTAGACTGCTACACAGGAATGCTAACAGAGAAATGCCACAGGTGAATCCTTCCATAGGATTTCATTTTTTTACGCAAAATTTATCTGTATTTTTATGACTTAGCAAAAGGATACAGATGTGAACTTTATGGGAGGATTATTTTCAGGATGGGTTGTACATAAAAACATGATAAAATGAAGGTTTGGCATGTCAAGATTGAGATGGATTGTAGGGGTATGTTGAAAGAAATCATAACAAAATATAGTATCCTACAAAGAGAAAATTAAGTTGTATTTTGCATATAGTCAGTGATCTTTATTATTTTCAACTAAGGCTACAAGTGAAGAAGAAAATAGTTATATTGCATTCACAATATAAGGTAATGCAGTTTTGATTTTTTTTGTATACAGCTAAAAAAATAGGACAGAAAGTTATATATTGATCCACTTCCCACATTTTTCATCACTTTAAGAATCTTGATTTTCACCATCATGATTCCTATGGTGAAGAAAGTATGAGGCTAGCAGCCTGAGTTATTATTGTAGTAGGCAGTTAGACAGAAGTGAGCAGAGCAAGGACAGTGGGTGAGATATGGAAGATCACCTGGGTGGAAGGCCCTGGGGGCCTAGCAACAGAGAGTTGCAGAGTGGGGCTTTGCCCCCAGAGTGACCTTTTCTTTTACAGCTTATTGCTAGTCATTCTGTAGACCCTCTTAGAGGAGGAACAAGGGGGTCAGAGAATAGCCTCATTTGACTCCCATACAAGCCCTTGCATGACCACTGCCTTAAGCAGTGAGCCCTCAGGACAATGAGGTTCTGATCAGCATCAAGTAATCTTAGAAACAAAGCCTTTGGTCTGTTGACCACAGAGACAGAGCTTTGGTCAAACTAGGGATAACATCTAGGCCTCAGGTGTGTTTCAGCTCCTGGCCCAAAAGAGTAGTGAACCCAGACAGGGTGACACCACGGCTGACATCCGTACCAGTTGCAATGTTAGCTGCACTAACATTATCATTTTGGTCCTTTCCATTAACTTGCTCTGCAACTTTAGAAAATATAATAACCCCTTTTGGACCTCCTTCAGAAATGCTAAGGTCCATTTCAACTCTTACATGTTATACATCCATGAAATTAGCCACAATCACAGTGATGGGGTAACATATCACCACAAAATAGGGCACCTTGGCATATGGAGTGTCTTAAACTGAAGGAGTTTGAAGAAAACAGCAGAGGGAGGAAGGTCACTCTGACCTCCCGCATCCTTTATCTTTTCCCTGAAGTAGGTCATAAAACCCTTGGGTGAGATGTGCCCTCCCTATACACAGGAAGAAGGAAGACATTCTTTTTACCACAGACAGAGAATCTGAGGCTGAGAAATCTATACAAACAAACCTTGTTAAACTAAACTTTATCTTCCTAGTTTCTTCTTCTTTTCCCTTTTTTTAGTGTTGTTCAAGTTCAATTGTCTCCATTTCTTCTCCACCCCTTTTCCCCACCCCAGCCATCCCTACTTCCCACCCTTGATCCTACCTGCTTTGGTTTTGTCCATGTGTCCTTTATACATGTTCCTTGACAACCTTTCCCCCTTTTAATCCCATTAGCCCCTCCCCTCTGGTTACTGTCAGTTTGGTCTTAATTTCAATGTCTCTGGTTATGTTTTGCTTGCTTGTTTGTTTTGTTGATTAGGTTCCACTTATAGGTGAGATCATATGGTATTTGTCTTTCTTTGCCACCTGCTACTCCTAATCCAAACCCCTAAGTCTTGTCCATTCTTCACAAATTGATGTTTCTTCACCTAAAACTATAAAAGCTTTCTGCTCTGATCACTTCTTTGAGTCTTCTTTCTCTCATGAAGGCTCATGTGTTTATGTAAAAATTCAATAAAATGTGTATGCTTTTCTCTAGTTAATCTATCTTATATCAGTTTAATTCTTGGGCCCAGTCAGAGACCCAAAGAAGGGAGATGGGAATTTCTCCTCCCTGAAACAGCAAGAAAAACATAATTACTAATGATATGAAGAGTATAATGAGATGAAACATAACATCTATAAGATGGGGGTATACAGATATTGGGGTTTTTTACAGTATGGATTCCATTTGATAACAACAAAGGTGACTGACATTTCTGTATGGATAATTAGGTGGATGAAGCTATAGATTTAAGAGGCTAACGGCATGTTTTTCTTTGCTAGTGTAAGACAGGCAAGGTGATGTTAAAACAATAACATTATACAACTGGGAAGAGAGGTGGTGAAACATAGACCCTATAGGCATTGGTTTTAATTTGGTTCCCAAACAACTGCAGGTCTCAATGGATCTTGAGGAGAGTGACAGGTTCTAAGTGATGTTTGAGCAAGGTAATTCTTCCTCAGGGTGGACTCCAGGAGTGAAAGACTACCAGAACAGGGACAGTAGTGACTGCTTCTTTTTTATTACTGTCATTCATTAGTAATGTTACTTGAGTTGGAAAAGGCCTTTCTACTGGGTGTTCCAGCTCACTAACTTTCTGAGTGTGATAAGCTTTTCAGAAAAACCTTTCCTCTCAAACGTTTGAGTATCTGATGATTTGGAGGCACTGACCAAGGAAAGAACAGAGTAAGTAATAAGCCTGGTATCCACAGCTGACTGCCTAATTCAGGCACACGCGTTCCCTTATCCTAATCATTTCCCTGAGTTGATTTGGTCAAAATGCTCAATTCTCAACTTTACTTAGAAAACAATTTCAATTATCCACCAGTGGGTCCTTTTATAAGAAGTCAATGACTCCTTCTCCCCAGGTCACAGATCTTTCTCTGTTGTCATGTTCATTGATCACAACAACAGTAGCTATTAATCTATTCCTTTGGGGGCTCTCACAAGTCAATTTTATTAAGTACCTCCCTACCTGACGGAAGTCTTAAAGACTCTTTTCTCTTCTGTGGATTCAGCATATACTCTGTGCAAGGAAGAAAGAGGGTTTGTTTTTTTCTTCCAGATCTCAGCCCTGAACCAATCTATGCACTTTAGAGCGACCTAGATTCACGTACTCCCCTTTCACCCTCACACGCTGTTTCTGGTCTTCTTTACCCTAACACAACCAGTGGAGAATGAGTGGATTTCCCCAACAGATTTTGTTTCCAGTTCAAACTTTGAGTTGCTACATTCCCTCTCCTTGCTCCTTATGTAGAAGATTCTAAAATCTTCTATTCTCTCTTCTAGGCTCTAATCTTGAATCTCAGCTGTATTTACTTTAAAGGTTAACACTTGCTCTGCCCTCTCCACATACATTGATGTTCCTAATATTCAACTTAGTTTTTGAAAAATTATGATATATCTTTTGCTAAGCATTTCATATATATTTATTGTCTCCTATCTCTTCAAAGATCATGTTTTCCCTTAGGCAGAGATTGGGCCCTGTGGTTGGTAATGAAATCCCATAGAATACTAGCATATCGCTGAGCTTTCCAGAATGTTCAATACATTCTTGATGAGTTGAACGGAATCTTCTTGACCTCCAACTACTTCTTTTTGGTAGTTGGCAGCCAGCTCTAAGTTTGCAAAGTTTGTATCAGATACAGCTTCAGTCTTCAGTCACTCTGAGGCTAATGGGATTAGATTTTCTTTGGTTTAAAAACCTCACAGATACATTTCATCCTGTTTGTCATTGTCTTTTTCCACCATTGCCTTTAGTCTCATTGAAGCCCTCCCCAGCAGACCAGAGACTGTAATCCTAAACTTCATTTTCAAAACTCTTACCTGACTACTCACTTTCACTCCTTAACTAGTAAGACAAAAATGTCTTCTTTCACGGGATCTGCTGTAGGTCCTTAAAAAAGCATTTATAATTCCTTTTTTTAGGGTAGAACATTTTATTATTCCTTTTATTCACCCTACTACATTTTACAGAGCTGTAGGAAGGAAAACCTACTCAAAAGAATAATCCCCCTTCCCTTTTTGTGATTGAATCCTTTATTCCTGCCTTTCCTCAGTGAATGGGTATAATTATGTATATAGAAAATTAGAATATTTGTTATGATAATTATTCACCTCTCTAAAATAGGAGAATAATTATAGCAATGAAAATAGGCTGTATAAGGTACTACTTACTGGAGCTTTCTTTTCAAATCTGCCAGAGAAATAGCTTCTGAGACATGAATAATTAATATTAATTTCTCATAGATACTTCTTATTCATTTGGAAAAAAGCACTAGAATGCTTTCATACTTCCAATTTCATTGTAGAAAATTCTCTCCAACTATCTGGAGTAGTTTTTACATAGCCAGCCTTCATTATTACTTCAATATAATAGATTATATATTTTTTAATATTTTAAAATTTTAAATTAAAAATTACTTTTAATATTTTCAAATTTTAAATTTTTTTAATTAATTTTTTATTTTAGATTATTCAGTACAGTTTCTACCCTTTATTCCCATTCCAGCCCACCCACCCATCCCTCCCATTTCCAACCCCCCTAGTTTTGTCCATGTGTCCTCTATATTTGTTCCCGTAAACCCTTCCCTTCTCCCCTGAAATCCCCTCCCCTCTCCCCTCTGGGCCCTGACAACCTGTCCTCTATTTCAGTGTCTTTTGTTATATTTTACTTATTTCTTTGTTTTGTTGTTTAGGTTCCTGTTAAAGGCAAGATCATATGGTATTTGTCTTTCAATGCCTGGCTTATTTCGCTTAGCATAATGTTTTCCAGCTCCATCCATGCTGTTGCAAAGGGTATGAGCTCCTTCTTTCTTTTGGCTGCGTAGTATTCCATTGTGTAAATGTACCATAGTTAAATTTTAAAAATAATTTTTTACTTCAAATTTTAAAAGTTTACTTTTAATATTTTAAATTTTAGAAGTTTACTTTTAATATTTTAAATTTTAAAAATTTTAAATATTTTAAATTTTAAATTTTAAAATACTAGAAGTTTTAAAACTATGTGATATTTAGCAATTTGCCTTACCCTTGTTAACAAATTGAAACTTTCCCATTCTATCATTCTATTAAAAGGTCAGCTATAATATTTAAAAGATCAATGTGGAACTAATCACAAGTTTTGATTCAATGCTTTAGTATTTCATTTCATACAATTATCAAAGTTAGAAGAAATTGAAAATATTACATATTGAATGATTAGAGTTTATATTATTTCTGGTATATAAGGTTAAACAGAAATATCATTTTTATAGAAAAATCATTAAAGACCTATATATGAGCTGAGTGAGCACAGTTAATCTGCAGTAGAGGAAAATGTATATTCTTAAAAGGCAATCTGTAAGCCTTTTTCAAGTGCATTTAACTCGTCACATAAATAGGGAAGACTGCAACAGATAACCTCCTTCTCTGAGTGTGAGAATCATGAGAGAAAGCAAACAGAAAACATGGCTCTGCATGGCACAAATAATAGTCGTGAAAAACAGGCCAATGCAGGCTACTGTTACCACTTACCAGATGTCTGACACAGGGCTGGGTACAGGGAAGCTCACAGCAGAAACTCCTGGGTCATGCCTATAGCTCTCTTATGTGCAACTTAAAAATATGAGCATCGGAAATTGTGTTCTCAGGTGGCCTTCTTGTAATCTCCTTGCTCCTCCCCAAGTTCCACTCCCAGCTGAATGTTCAGCTTTCTCTCATTTGAAAGTTATCTCTCCTGGATGCTTTTGTCAGACCTGCACAGACACAACTCAGTTGTTCAGCTAAATCTCCACATGGACACACCAATATCTTTCTCCTTCCATACGTCTTATAATCAAAGGGAAATGAAAGTCTTTCCACTTGGGAAGGTACTTTAGATCACTAGGTACAGCAGGTATGAAAAGGTGCTAAGTGTCCAGGGTGATGTGGCCCACCCTCAATCTTTGTGGTTGTGCGGACATAAACCTTCCCTTTGAAGTGGCCTCTCCCAGGGAGTTGAGAGAACATGGTGGAATTTTGCTTTTGGACCAGCAGATTTATATGTGAAACTTTTATGTACATTTATAAATACTTTCCTGGGCAATATAAACCCTCATATGTAAGCACAAAATTAAACTCCTAATGAAGATGGAAAGGCAACTGGCAAGATCATAAAACATTTTAATCATTATTATATTAATATCTTTAAAGGCCCTCCTAGAAAATTTTGCCTCCTTCAGAAAGCAACAATGTTAAAAAGCTAAGTTTTTCACCCAGCCTTGAACATTATGAAATGTCGTTCCTTCATTTTTGCAGGTATAGAATATTGATGCATTGCTCCACAATTGTATATTTTTGTATAGGCTAAGACTCCCAGAATTTTTGGCCAATGAATTAGATTCAACAGTTACAAAGAAAATGGCCCCAGCTAATGAGATTTAACTTTCATTAATTACCGTCGTCAAGTAAAACATGCACCTTTACATAGGCATGCTGAGTCACCACATCCAAACAACCAGAGCAGCAGCTCCCACCTCGTAGTCCAGGAGGAACTACACGTGGTCCACAAATCACAAAGGGTTCAGTGCACTGAACGTCACTTATGAGCAGTCATTGAATACATAAAAGCACAGCTACGATAACACACAGAGTCTGGGGCTTTACTTTATTTTACTGTTTTATGTAAAAAGGATACACTTAACAAGATTTGCTCATTGATATTAAATCTGAACCATGGCCTGTGGCAGCAGCCCCTCCTATGTGTAGGACAAAGAAATATGTACATACATTTAAAATGTACCTGCCTAGTCATGAAGAAGTTACAAAAGCAAGTCCATAACAAATTGAGTGAAAATACATAGAAAGAAAAAGAAATATGCCTATATCAAAAATAAAAATGATGTTGATGATAAATTCTGACAGTGTTTTAAGCACTTTTTATGTAGTACCCACCAAATCCTCACAACACTAGGACAGTTTGTACTATTTCCAAATCAATCTTGTTCAAAGATTTCATTTCTTTATTTTTAGAGAGCGGGGAAGTAAGGGAGAGAGGGAGCGAAACAGTGATCTGTTGCCTCTTGCACACCTGAACCTGCAACCTAGGCATATGTCCTGACCAGGAATTGAACTGGTGACCCTGTGCTTTGTGGAATGATGCCCAACCAACTGAGCTACACTGGCCAGGACTCCAAAGCAATTTTTTTATGATTATGAAGCTAAGGCCATTCGTAGTAAATAGCAGAGCCTGGTTTCAGGGTCATAGAGCTTGACTGTTCCCCCTTACAAGTATAACGGAGTATTTCTCCTAGTCTAGTAAACTTTTACTTCAACCAGTGAGGCAGCTGTCACTAAGTTCCTTCTTCATGGCCTGTTAGAAATTGTGGGATACAAAAGTAATTTAATAGAGGGTCTTTAGAAAAGAGATGACCTTTGACATTAAGAATATTATGATGAAAATCACCGTATTGTTTTCTATGAGGTTTTTCTTTTTTATTTTTGCTTAATCCCTTCACCTTTTTTACCCAGTCCCCTTACCCACTCCCCTCTGACAGCTCTCAGTCCATTCTCCATGCCTATGAGTGTTTCTATTTTATTAGTTTATCAGAGAGGAAGGGGGTGGAGAGGTACAGGAGAGAGTTAAGGGAGCAAAAATGGTGATGGAAGACTTGCCTTGGGGTGGTAAACATACAATAACATCCAGATGATGTGTTATAGAACTCTACTCCTGAAACCTATATAATTTTATTAACCAAAGTCACCCTAATGAATTAAATTTAAAAAAGAAGAATATTATAATGTTCTCATATCGAACAATGAGCTGGCAAAGCATGATTGTCTACAGCAGGGGGTGGCAAATTTCTCTACATGTCACTGAGTGGTAACCACCTTCGGCTTTACAGGCCATAGAGTCTCTGCTGCAAATACTGAGCTCTGCTCTTACAGCATGAAAGTTGGTACAGCATCAACAAATGGGTGTGGATGTATTTCAATAAACTCTGTGCGAGAACAGATGGGGAAGAGGGGAAGCTCAGCCACAGTTCGTGAACCCTTAATCTGGATTACCAGTTGACGTCTCATGAAATAGAATCAATTATAATCATTTATTTTTCAGGAGGTGCTATTTCTTTTATCCCAAATTCATAAACTCCCCAGAAGCCATGAGGTTGGGAAACTGCCTTATTGTTATCAAGCAACAAATATAATTTGACATGCCGTTCCCCAAATATAATGAAATTGTAGCCACTGTCAACAATCAAAAAATTAAGTTTGCATTTTCTAGAAAAGATGAGCCAGGCAGCAATTCTGGAAATCATGTAACATTTGTGCTTTTAGGTGTGTTAGGGACAAATCTTTTACTCTATCTGTGTGCCATTATATCTCTGTACAAAGCCACTGTTTTGTGTTATACATGGAAATGCATTTTACCATTTGGTGCTGAGCCATTAGCCAATGCCCCTTCTTCTTCTTCTCAACTAGCAATAGAGAGTCAGTGGCTGCAAGTCGTGTTCAGTGTTAGAGATTATTCAAGTTACTTTAATTCAACAACAATTGACAAAGGGCCTACTTCATGTCAAACTAATCTCAACATTAGATAATTCTGAACACTAGACATATGTATAGAGTAAAAGATTATTTAGTCATACAAACATTTTGTTTTTCTTTAATACTCCAAGAGCCTCTGAGATTTAATGTTGACAGGAAATGACACCTTTAAATGCTTTTCTATCATATATTCTCAGATATGGAAATAAAATGTTACGTCTAACCACTCATTAAAATTAGACAACTTAGAGTGTAGAGTAAGAGCCTTTCTGTGTGTGGATTATAGGTTATAACAGGAAAGTCCTGTCTCCATCTACTAAAAGTTTTACATTTACTAAGTGTTAAATAAGTTTTAACTTTCCTCCACAGCCAATAATTAAGATCCTACTCGTAGCATCTTCGTTGACTCAGAAGAGGAGGAGTAAATTGGCACTCTAGAATATGTAATAGCCCTTGGGTCAGACGTCTTTTACAATAATTTAACTCTCTAGATTGAGTGTTTAGTTCATATTTTAAAGACTTCAAAGCTTCAAATGTCCTTTTGTCTGTTATTTATTGATTGTTATTAAACTAAGGGTTTTTCACTCTGCAATCAATACATTTTTTAAAGAAAATAAATCCAGGCATTGACAAACAACTCTGCAGCACGTTGAAGCTTTCCTGAGAGCAGGCAGCATGAAAAACTGCTGCCCCCAAGAATTAAAAGATCACATTGCCACCACTGCTTATTACAATTTTACAAGTTCCTTACAGCTGAATCATTCCACTATAACAAGACTTTATTAAATTAGACAGCTATTGAATCGTAAGCTTCCTGAGAATAACAATTAATATGCCTCAGTCCTTTATTATTGTTTCAAACCATTGCAACCATATGCTCATGTTCATTTTTACATCTTCTCTGGTGACAAAGTTATTAAAGAGCAATGGCTGGATGAAATGGGGATACAAAGTATAAACCACGATGACTTTGTGTTTCAGGAGACTACTGTCGCAGGACAATTTTATATGGCACTATCACATTTTTCAAAAAAGAAGTTGTTTTACTTTTAAGTCCCTAATGCATGGCATATTTTTATGAGGGACTTTTATTTTCACACTCTAAGTTGTGAGTGCCCTGGCTTTTATAAACACTTACCTTTCAATTATTTGCTCATCATAATTTAATTTAATTATTTGTCTTATTTATCTCTTTATAAACAGTAGGAATCCATGGTGGGTGTGAGGCATGAGTACCCTTCCACAAGCATGCATCATGGGTAACTCCCTCCTTGAAACACTAATCCAATCAAACACCAAATTCCTAAAGCTTATAACCCAAATTTCCATCAATAAGTATTTAGTGGTCTGAGTAAAAGCTAAAGCAAATTGGGAAGAGTAAAACTAAACACTTCCAAATACAATACACAAAAACCAAGCCCTTCAAATGCACACACCAGAAATAAGTTATGGCATTTTCTCACCTTTGTATTTATTAGCAGAGAAGAATTAAAAGAACAATAATTTTAAATCACTTGAAATTTGCATGTGTTTATCCATGACAAACAGCAACAAAGGCATTTATAATTTTTATTAGCACAGTTGATATTTCCTGCTAACAGAGGTAGTTTTGCAATTCAATGAACCAACCCCAAGGTTTTTTAACAGATGCTTTCTATTTCTTGTTCCCAGATAGCAACCTCTATGCTTTAGCTCACAATTGCCACTGGGTGGATGGACAAACAGTGATCTGATTGTAGCTGTACATCAAATGGCTCCTTCTGACTTAAGGAGAGTCCAGGAAATCACACCCACCAGTGTGTATTGGTACTAAATACCTACTCCACACATGTGCTCTTCTAGATGCTACAAATGAAATGCATTCTGATGATGAGTGAGAAAGCCAATGCCCTATTATGGGTGCTTCACTAAATCTTTTCTAGCCCTCAATGTACAAATTATTTTATTATCTCTTTATAAACTCTAAAGGGAAAAAAACCTGTTAATGCTGCTGTGACTGAGAACAAGGGCAACACCCAGCTTGGGAAAAGCTATCTTACTGGCAATAACTGTTTAATTATATGAACAAGAAGCCCCCAAGCACACAAAGTTGGAGTCACTTCTAAAACCACTGACAGTATTCAAGAGAGCAATAAACTGGTGGCAGAAGCCCTCTCATCGTCCTTTGTGGAGACATGGCAGTGGTGATATAGAAGTCACTGCAGGACTAAAACAAGGGCCCGGCACGCACACCAGTGAGCAGCGCCTGTGTTCCCAGTTAGTAGGCTGCCTGTCCCACCCCCGATCCCCCACCCCTGGCACACCCTGACCTTGCACACTGTGTACAGTGTCTATAATAGCCCAAATGAAGAGAATCTGTACACATATTCGATGAACCAATTCATTTAATGAAATATCTAATTTATTCAAATGAGTAATTCTAAGTCCTATTTAAACTAATCCTCAGCTTCTAGCATTATTTATTTTGAACTATAAAACATATCTTCTCTCTTGGAAGTGTAGGCACCAAAGGGGGGAACAGTAACTTTTAATAGGTGCAGTTAGAACTTGAAATTTTTTATCTGAAAAACCATAAAGCTTTTAAAAATGAATTTGCAAATGTAATTGGGCTTCTAATAGCTACCACTGATAGTAATTAAAGAAATCTCATTTCCCCAAATTAAACATAATGAAATGTTTTTCAAGATCAAATAAAACTAGAAAATGCCATCAGGGTGATAGAATTTGCCTCTGAAAGTGGTGTTCTGGAGTTTGCAGAGAAGCCTCAGTTGGCAGCAAATGCTAATGGCTTCTAGGGTTATGGTTAATGTGGATGTCATTTCCACTGTATCTATCAACTTTTATTGACTGATCACCAATCTGAAAGGCAGAATATTGAAAGTCTTCACATCGCAGTGCTAGTGCAAATGTTATAGGCATCCTTTAAGATCCTCCATTAGGATCTTTAAAAGTTTGCTATTTAATTAAACGTCAGCATGTCCTCAGTTCAACTTGTGCACTTCACACGTTAAGGTTTAATTTTCACATTACTTTTGTCTTAAAGTAAAAACGGCATTTGGGGGCCATAGAGACTGTTTCTGTTAACAGGAAGGGATGTGTTTTGCTCTCAGCTGACCAATGTCTCCCTATTTTCTGATAGGCTCTGAGACAAAAAAAAAATACAATTTTTCCCTCTTCAGCAGATTATCATCCTGCAAATAAAGACATTTTTCCTTATGTTTGATCAAAATATTATGTGTCTTAATTTAATTCTTTGTCTCATTTGGACTTCTACAAATCTAAGACACAATTAGTTTTCCAACTCTTCATAAAATGCTTCATTCCAGGAAAAAATAGTCTCCTATTAATTGACATCTTCACACTTATATCTGGTATAAAATATGACATATTTGTGTGGCTTGTCATTAGTTTTTTATCATGTTTCCAATTTTCTTTGATATTTTCTCATTCCTTTTAAAAATGACTATCAAAATCTGATGCAGAACTGTAACAAGTGTCAAGCTCAGGCAAAGAACCATTGACCAACCTTACTAAATCGTAGTGCTCTACACTGCCTCCCACTCTTCTACCTGCGTACTCCCCACTCCGTCCAACACCCCCGCTCTCTACTCAGAGATGCTCGGTTGCTTGTTGAAATACGTATAACATGTGATTAACAGATAAGGACTGATTGATTATTTCTATCTAACTTTTGGTCAATAATGGCCCCCGATTTTTTCTCCATCATTGGTTCCTTGACTAGCTTGTCCATAGAAATGATTTGTTTTCTTAACCCTCATATATCACAGCACTTGCATTAATTAATTAATTCATTGACAATTCAGTAATTGCTTACTTCATGCCAGGCACTCAACAGGTGTCGCCAATTCAATTCAGAATTAAAACAAGGTTCCTGATCGTAAGATAATTAAAGTCTAGTCGGTAATACTGCTTTTAAGTAGGACTGTAATTTCAAATCATTTTACTTTGTGCTTCTTTTGTTCAAAGTCTCAAGTAACTGTTTTATGTTAACATTCCTTTCAAATTGATGGCTGAGCATTTGGTAATATTCTGTCTATTGACCTGGGTGTTCATTCGCAGGTCCCACTTGTGAAAATTTAGTGAGCTTTACCAACATGCACTCTTTTCTCTATGCACATTAGTTTTCAATGAAAAGTTTAAAAATAGGAGAAAATATAGTGACTTAGATACAACACTGAAAGCATGATCCATGAAGGAAAAAATGTATAATCTGAACTTCATTAAAATTAATAACATGTTCTGTGAAAGACACTGTTTAGAGAACGAAAAGACGAAATACATATCTAATAAAGGGCCAGTAACCAAAATATTCAAAGAACTCTTAAAATTCAACAATGAGAAAACAATCCAATTAAATGGATCTAAGCAGACACCTCACCAAAGAAGATATACAGATGGCAAATAAGCATATGAAAAGGTGCTCAGCATCATAGGTCATTATGGAACAGGGAAAATTAAAAGAGCAATAAGATAATCCTACATACCTTTTAGAACAGCTAAAATCCAAAACACAAACAACACCAAATGATGGTGAGGGTATGAAACAACAGGAATCATCTTACATTTCTGGTGAGATTGCAAAATGGTATTGCCCATTTGAAAGACACCTTGGCAGCGTCTCACAAAGCTAAACAGAGGCTTCCTGTATTACCCAGCAATCATAATCGTGGGTAGTTATCCAAATGAGTTGAGAACATTTATCCACACAAAACTTGCACATGACTGTTTATTGCATTCTTATTCATAATTGCAAAAACTTGGAAGCAACCAAGATGACCTCCATAAATGAATGGATAAACAGACTATAGTACATTCATATAATGATTTGTTATTTGGGATTAAAAGACATGAACTATCAGACCATGGAAAGACATAAAGGAACTTTAAATGCACATTATCAAGCAAAAAGACCAATCTGAAAAGGCTATAAACTATATGCGTAATTCCAACTATATAACACTCTGGGAAAGAAGAACCTGTAGAGACAGTAGAACTAATAGTGGTTACCAGGGGAAAAGGGGTGGAGGGATGAATAACTAGGTGTCACATAGTAGACTTTTAGGGCAGTGAAACTATTCTCTCCATGATTCTGTAATGATTGATATATTTGTCAAAGCACATAGAACTGCACAGCATAAAGAGCAAGCTGGCATGAAAACAATGGACTTTAGTCAATAATAATGTAATATTGGTTCACCCCTGGTAACATATGTACCACACTAATGAAAGAGGTTAATAGAAAAAGCTGTGGAGTATGCATGGGAAGGGTAATACAGGAGCAATATTTTTGCTCAATTTTTCTGTAAACTACGACTGCTCTAAAAACATAAAGACTATTGATTTTTTTAAAAAGTCAAAAAAATAAACTAGCTTGATAGCTTCAAAATATCAAACCTGCTTCACTAAAATCGAATCAGATTAATCTGGGGCTCCTAAACCCTTAATGTCTACCTCCACCTTCAGGATCGAGTTCAGACTCCTAGGCACACAATATAAAGCCTTGGTAATCCACCCCCTGTCCAGCCACTGCCTCCAGTGCCTGCTCTGCTCCTGGCTCATCTCCATGTCTTCCCATTTTTGTTCTTTCTCTGGGTCCTGCGAAAGCTTCTCTTCCAATGAATTCACATCCTTTTGTCTATTTGGCAAACTCCTACTCATTTTCTCAGCCCACTCCTCCATGAAGTTTTCTTTATATCTCATCTGTCTTTGAACCATCTGCTATTCTATTCTATTCTAACTGTTTATATTTCTATTTCATTTGCTAGAGTATGGACAGCTTGAGGGCAAGGACCATGTAATAATTATTTTTTTTACCTCTGGTGCTGAGAACTGGTGGAGAGTAGGTAGTCAATAAGATTTTACTGAATAGTCAATCAATGAATAGCATAGAAAAACTCTTATTAATTAATAATAATTATTAATTATTGTTATAGCCCTTGTAAGCTAAATGTATCACATTAAATGTTAACACAGTAATTTCTATGAGGGTCTGAAATAATGTGAGCTAGATATCCGACAGTCTGAGAATGTGTATAACTTACCATTGCAATGACCCCTAAAGGCCACAAGGAAATCACTTGTCCATTAGACACACTCTCTCAAAGACCAGATGTCTCAAGTAAGACTTTGATAAATTCTGGACCACAGTCAATTCATGGCTGCCTTCTCTGATGAGCACCACAAGGACAAATAGATAGCCTGTGTGTTGTGAATTAGGGAGAGGTGCACATGTCTTCTAAGCCAGACATGTAGAGTTAGACACAGTGTTCTGTAAAGGAAATTAAGGGTTCTGACTTAAGGCAAAAAGCAAGTTCACTTCACCAGTGAGAGACCAAGATAAAATGTGACTCTACAAGAAAAATCATGGGGCATTCCCAATACATAAACATGTGTATGAGGCTTAGAATCTACATCTGACCTACTTCTATTTCTTCTTAAAGTTTCTGCTTCGGCAATTCTAACTACTCTAAAATCTGAACTATTACTTATCTGTGAGGGACTTCTGAGTCATTGGGTCCCTTAATGCAAGGGCAGGATAGTTTCCATTTGCTGTTTCTGATTTATTTTCTACCCTTTTTGCACACTGATCTCCACCCTGGAAGGCTAATCTATCTGGCCTTCATTAATGGGTTTTGTGCCCTCTGAATTCCAGTCAGGTCTGGCCCACAAGGAGTCCTAGCAAGAGACCAGAGGGAGAAATCTGGGAGGGAGGTGTATTTATTTACCTAACTCAATAGTTCATGTTTTGATTTCATCAGAATCACACAGAGGAGAACTTATCAACATGTAGTTGCTGTGTCTCACTCCTAGCATTTCTGATTCAGTAGAGCTGGAGGTGGGGGTCTGAGAATGTGCATTTCTAACAGTTTCAGCTGATGCTGCTGGTCAGAGTGCCACATTGAGAACCACTTCCCTGCAAAGTTACTTCTAAGCTACTAAAGTTCTTCCACCAAAAGTCACTGTTCCTCTCAAAGTGATGTACTCTTGTAGGACTGTGATAATTAATTTTATGTGTTATTTTGGCTAGGACATGGTACCCAGATATTTGGTATAACATTATTCTACATGTTTTAGATAAGATTAACATTTAAATCAGTCAACTTTCAGTAAAGCAGTTTACCTTCCATAATGTGGGTGGACCTCATCCAATCAGTTGAAGGCCTTAATAAAAAAAGACTGACCTTCAGAAGAAAATGTAATTCTGCCAGCAGACCACCTTTGGACTTGAACTGCAACTATTCCCTGGGTCTCCAGCATGCCTGTCAGCCTATCCTCAAGTTTTGGATTTGTTCATTTGTTACAATTATGTGAATCAATTCCTTAAAGTAAACTGATAGATAGATACATAGATACATACATAGACAGACAGACACATACACTTCCTGTTAGCTCTATGTCTCTGGAGAACCCTGAATAATGGTAAAAAAGACTTAGTTTACTCCAAGTCCCCTACATGGGCACCTGTTTCCAATATGTATCTTCAGATAAGCTGATAACACTTTGACCTAAGGGTCTACCAAATAGCGTTTTACATTCTTGTATCCATCAAACCTCAAGAATAGTTATTGTCATAGTGCAATAATGGCATTCAACTCATCCTTCTTCAGTGTGTATATCCATGGCCTGTGGAAAGGTATGCCTCTAAGAAACCAGTACTTACTGTGCTCCTACTTTGGGACAATAATAATACAAAGGGTAAAGGGCTCCCATCTGCACAGGGTTTACGGATTTCAAAAGTAGAGCTATTTTTACTGAGTGTTTGTTGTAAAAATAGCAACTGTACTGTGTGCTTTCATTTATGGTTTTCACACTTTTGTTTGGGAATATTTTACAGTTGTTGTTGTTTTAAGGAGTTTTTTCAAAAATGTACTCCCAGAGACTATAACTCAGAAGATATGGAAGTCAGGAGTCTTGTATGAATGAGCACTTGAGGTGTTAAATGCTGATGGTTTTATCCTTGATCTCACTTTGAGCAATACTGGGATAGTGTATAAAAGAGGAAAATTCATGAAAGATAAATAAAGACTTCATGTTATTAATGGAGCAATTGTAAATAACACTACTAAAAATGCCCTATTAATGAAAATACCTATTCAATTAATTTTGATTTTTTAAAAAAGATCCATGTAATCCAATGAATTACAGTACTTTCAATTGGTAAATGATTCAGTTACATGGGGGATTTACCTTACAAATCCCCCATGTAACTTAAGTTATACTAGGTAATTTTTTAACTCACTGACGGGTAGTACTATGGTTGCTATATGACACAAAACATTTTATGCAATTTGACTAAAGGGTGGGTATGTTTCTAAAGGAAGGAGGGAGCCAGAGAGATGAGTATTGCTTTCTCTATATAAAGCTAAGCAGAAATCATACAATTATCCTTTAGGAAATTTAAATTATTCTATTTCTCTGTTTGCTCTTGGTTAGGGAGGTTTTCATTGAAACCTATTTGAGGCAAGTGCTAAGTACACTTACTATCATTGTATTCTTTGATCTCAGTATATTGTGCAATGTAGAAACAGGTAATGTGGACAAATCTGAATAAAACAAACTGTTGCCTGCCGATAAGTTTTTCTGGACTGTAAGGAAAATCCAAGATGACCACAAATTTTCCCCCGCTTAATTTTAATAATATGGATAGCAACACATACTTCAATCTCCAGAATAGAAGTTTCACCTTTTGAACTCACTTTGAATTGTGAGTTAAGAAAATTCATTGTGCTATACTCATTCATTTGCTCACTTAAAAATATCATTGATATTTTGTGCCAGACACATAAATTAGTGGCCACTTACTCTAACAGTCACATCTAGGTGTCCTATTCACAACTCAGAAGAATGGCACTGCTCTCATCTCCATTTCTGCAACACACTCAGAGTTACATAATTTATTACCTCATTTCTAAATGGGCTCCGCCACTTGCCAATCTATATAGCTTCAATATTTTATGGTCTCAATCCATTTTATATTCAATCAACAAAACAATATTCCCAAATATAATTTAGATCATTAGCCATTGGTTTAATAACACAAAATGGTACCTTGCTGATTATCAGTCATTCAATTAATCAAATAACAACTAAATGGACAGAGAAACTGCTACTCTAGGGGTGACAGAGGTAAAGGGAAGAAGAAATAAAGAACAAATATAACTCATGACTTTGGCTGTTAAAAACTATGCAAGAGTGGGTAACAGTCTACATCATAACCCCTGGAACCCGTAAATTTGGCAAAAGAATATTTGCAGGTGTAATTAAGGTTATGGACTTCAAAATAGGAAGATTATCCTGGATTATAAAGGTGGGGCTAATCTAATCCCATAAACCCTTAACAGAGAATTTCTCCAGCTAGAGGCAGGAAATGTGGCAGAAGGAGACATCATAGCACTTGTCAGAGAGAGAAGGATTCAAGGTATTACCACCTACTCTGGGCCTGTGAGACCCAGAGGCCTAGGTGCTAGGGTAGAAAGAGGCCTTGAGGAGCTAAGGGTAGCTCCCGGTTGAGGAAAATTGAGGCCCTCAGTCACACAACTGCCAAGAACAAGATTCTGCCAACTACTTGAACGTGCTTGGAAGTGGATTCTTCCCACAGCTTCCCAATAAGAGCCCAGCTGAGCAACACCTTGATTTGGGCCTTAGACCAGGAACAGAGAAACCAGTCAAGCCAGCCCAGACTTCTGATGTACAGAACCTACAGAAAATATAAATGTCTTGCTTTCAGCTGCTTTATGGAATTTGTTATGGAATCAACAGGAAACTATTACACAGACCCTGTGAGTGATCTCCATGGAGGGGAGCACTGCTCTCTAAAGCAACACATTCCATAATTAAATAGAAGATGCAGAGACTGGTGAGAACCACTGACCTGACATGATTCTGTTAGTTTTAAAAGGAAGCAGAGAGAAAAGTCAATGAGGCTTATAGAACTCAGAGAAAACGTTACGTAGGAAATAGCATTTAAATGAATTTAATAAAGAAAACACTAGATAAAGAAGAAGAAAGAATTTTTAAAAAGTGAAAAAAACCTGGCAGGGGCAGCAACAGCAAATCGAGATGACTGAAAAAAACAGCACAATCGGAGCAGCAACCCTTGTTGGATAGCATGGAGAGTAGGGCTTATGAACTTCACAGCAGTTTGAACTTGTTATTAGGGGTCCCTGTAAGCTAAAGTTGGAGTGGGGAGCAAAGGGAAAGAAAGCTGCTCAAGCCTGTGACGGCATACTGGTACCCCTCTGCCCATCCCCTCTTCAGTCACAGCATCCCCATATTGATGGGCTTTACAGATTACATTTCTGGAAAGGACTGCTTGTAAACAAAGATTCCATGACTGCTGCATTAGATTGCCAGGGCTGACGTAACAAAGGACCATAGAACACATGCCTTAGAAAAACATAAATTTATTCTCTCACAGTTCTGGAGGCCAGAGTCTGAAATCCAGGCGTCAGCAGGATTTCCCTCCAAAAGCACCAAGAAAACATCTGTTGCAGGCCCCTCTCCCACCTTCCGCCAGTCCTTTAGCATGTGACTGTACAACTCCAATCTTCACATGGCATTCTCCCTTGTCATTAGGACTCTAGTCATTGGATGAGGGGTTCACCTTACTGCATTAGGAATTTACCTTAACTAATTATACTTCAGTGACTCTATTTTTGAATAAAGTTGCGTTCTGAGGTACAAGGGGTTAGGACTTCAATATATGAATTTGGTGGGGGGCATAATTCAAACCATTACAATGGTTAAAATAAGGCTTCAAAATTATATGTATCAAAAAACAACTCTGACCAGCACTAAAAGCCCAGTAACAGACTTCCGCCAATAACATACCTCCACCAATAACATACTTTCTAATGTGTCCAAACTGGACCTTTTAAACATGCAGTTTACTCATGCTTTTTTCCTACTTACTGTCGCTTCCCTCTCTTAGAACTTCCTAAACCCATGATCAAGGCTCAGTCCCAGAGTTTTCTCCATTAGGAAAAATTCATACGATAATCAATTTCTAGGGAGGCTATTCTGCTTCTCATATTATATTAGTAATGAGCTGTCTTATGACTGTTGATAAACTGTTTCACAGCCACTGCATCAACATCCTCTGAGACTGCAGCCAAGACCCACAACTCATCTAATTGTCTTGCACCTAAAACCATGTTCTGTGCTCAGCAGGAATCCTGTATGTGCTCACTGAAAATTAGTCCATCTGAAAAGATATTCAAACACTACACAGCTAAATAGTGAATTCAAAGCTAAATTTAGACTTTGTCCTATAGAAATACCCTTTTAGACCCATTTTTTTAATTCAAGCTTATGGGTCCCTCATGTATCAACCACTTTGATAGGCAAATACTACTACACACACCTCTGCTGTGGATGCTGAGATTCAGCCTTCCAACCAAAACTGAAAAAGCACCACCTAGCGTCCCCATGTTAGTATTACATGTCAGCACATGACTGAGCAAAGCGCTGTGGTCTCTCTGGTGGCCAGTTTGTTCCTCAGCTGAAAATTTAAAAACAAACCATTTGAAAAATGAAGGCTTAGAAACTCTCAAGTGAAAGCCAACTTTTGAAAAGTAATTTCTCCCCCAAGCTCAGGCTTGTCTGAGGAAGATTCATGTAACTTTTTTTTATGCCAGCAGGATACAGGGTGTTTGGAAGCCCAGAGCTATGCCCAAAGACATCTCCTACAAGAACCAAGGCCTACAGCCAGCTGAAAAGCTCAGATTCATCTTAATTTTTGGAAAGCCTTCAAAATACAGGTTCAGAGTCAAGAAGCTTCACATGATTCTTTCCTTCCCAGATTTGGACCTATTTGTTCTTACTCTGTGTCCTCTTGCAGAGTTTATGTACAGAACCTATAATTTGGAGCTCACCATTTTCAAAAGCATATGTTTCTCCCAATCAAAGCACTAACATCCTCAGAAAGGGTGTTCTACATAAATAGGCAAAAGGCCAAGAAGAAACATGTTTTTAAGTTTTAGATAATTTCTGTCAAGCCAAGGAGTAGTGCTAGCTTTTTTGTAAGAAGTCATTTAATTACTGCATTTAAAATTTACATAAAACACTGTACTAGAGATTAATCTTCATGGAAAAACATTTTGAATTTAAAAATGTACTGTACCCACATTTACTAGAGTTATAGCATCTTAAGTTGAAAAGGGATTGTTCTATGGAAAGTAGAAATATACATAGAATACTTGAAGCTTCAGCATATTTCTTTTGGAAAACGGAGCAGAACACTCATTTATTGCTGTAAATACAGAGAGTTGCTATGAGAGGGAAAAAGTCAAAGTAATCCATAGGAGCCCTAAATTCTTTTTTGAACACCTTTGGGACCGTGACCTATTACTCTGATCAACCTCCAAACACTGGATGCCTCGTTTTTCCTCTTAAGGAAGCATTGAATGGACTTACTTGATGCAATACTTTTTAAAAAATGTAATAAATATACCATTCAAGTCTTTATGTCTTCACAACAAATAGTCTTTTAAAAGACAGGCCAGGAAATTGAGAGCTTTCAAAGCACTTGTGACTCCTCTTAAATTACTTTCTGCAGTTAAAATAACAGTTTGTAAACCAAGCACTTTCCAGGCATAGGATCCCCCAAACAGCCATATGTTGTTGTTTCCCACGTAAGAAAATGCATTATTGGGAAGGTTCAGGGACCTAAAGATGGCACTAGAGGACGAGGGTGATATTTTCACTTTTATAAAAGGTGAAGTATAAAAGAAAACTGCCCAAGGAAACTCAGATATTATGCTACATCTCAACAGAAGCGAAAATTGTTCTAAAATGCTCTATCTTTATATGTTTAAAAAACATGGAAGCTTAAGCTTTGGGATAAAAGGGCTTTCACTCTAGATGACCACATCCTAGCATTTCAGTTTTTCTGTTTCTGCCCGTTGTGATTGGTCCCGAAGGCCCCATGCACCCATACACACTGGTGGCCTCAGATCACAGCTGTTTCTCCCACTTTAACTTGATCACTAGCCCAGTTGGTAGAGGTGGGAGGGCACTGAGCCCAGGTCCTCCTTTATCAGCAGCTCTTACATTATCACCTGACATCACTGGAATCAGTCTTCTTGGGTTCCAGAGCTTCAACAGGCAGTAACAGAGGCCCATAGAAAATGGCAACAGATATTTAACTTGCGACAAATTATCACATATCATGGAAAACCTTATTACTAAATTTTTTAACCAGTGTACTTGTAGGTCAACACTAAATCAGGCTAGCTTTATACTTTTGCTGCAGTAAAACTTCACAATAAAAATCCACTGGCACTGAACTCTGAAGTGCACAGCTCCTGCCTGAGGAATTTTACAATGCAGAGATGCAGAGATGAATTTTTAGCTATGTGTTCTCGAAAAGGTTTGGTTAGGAATAAAGTTAATTTTGCTGTTGTTTATTTGTTTAAATATTTCCCACTTTCCCACTGGCTTCTATTCTCATTTCAAAGGGATTTTTATTGTCATTTGTCAGTTACCTTAACACCTTAACTTTTAGTTTCTCTGTCAAGTTGTAGTTGTATTAGATGAATTCCAATTCAAAGAACCCTGTAAAGTGTCTTAAAAAATCCTTCTCTTTTGTATCTAGACGGAAAAAACTTAACTGTTTTGTAAGTTTGGATTCTCAGAACTTAGGTATCATAAATAAGGGCATATCTCAAATGAACAAAACGAGCATCACCTGAACACCTACTTGGTTCTGTGGGCACAGATCCATGGGATGGGAATGCAGATCATAGAGAAGCTTCCCTGGAGGTGGGTAAGTTTTTTTCATGATGGATAATTAATGGCTTTCAACAATCTGCAGTGGCCTACTCACAAAAACAACTAGGATACAAAACAAAAAGTTCTTCCTCCAAACTGCTGCTGTGTTTCCATTTTGAAATACAGCTCAGGGGCACAGGAGAGGGAGGGCAGTACAAAGTAAAATCTTGGACTCTGGAGCAAAAGCTGGATTTGAAGCCAGGTTTAGCCTTTTTCTAGGTGTGAGACTCGGTGATGTTGTTTATTTATTTCATTTTCCATGTCTTTGCTAAATTCAATAACATAATAACAGGGCACTAGGCAAATTAAATTCATGATTATGTATTCCTATCATCGCACCTTATAACACAAATGTATAAACCACGGAGTAGAGGTGTTGGTGATTGGGCAAGACTTCACTCCTCATCTTGTCTATTTCCAGTCCTACAGCATATCAAGTACCCATTCCTGCAGGTCTCCAATGTAGCTTACCAACTCCCATCCCATTTAACTGACCACACCCAGGCCTGGCTTGCCCAGGTCTCTAAACCTCTGCCCATTTTTGTCCTGGGGATCTCTTCTTTTAGTGGATTGGCTCTCATTAAAGCTCAAAGAATGTGGATTGGTTTGTCAGGATAGCCCTTACTATTGGAAGTGAAATAATTTGTTTTAAAAGACAATTATGGGAAAACTCCCGAACATCAATAAGCTGTGTTTGGAAGCCTGAAGTCATTCCTCTTCTGGGTCATAATCTGTCTGTATGAACCTGCCAGTATTTGTGGTATTAATAGGTATGATGAGCGACTTGGTAATGGTAAATGTTGGCAAAGACATAGAAGAGTAGTTCTCGAAAGAGGTTGGTTTTGCCTCCCCTCCTTCAGGGCACATTTGATCATATCTGGAGACACTTTTGGTTGTCACACTGGGGGGAGAGTGCAATGGGCCTCTGGTACATAGAGGCTAGCAGTGTCACTAAACATTCTACTATCTACAGACAGCACAACCCCAGCTTCCACAGAGGATTATGTGACCCAAAAAGTCAGTATGAACAGTGATAAACTCTGATGCAGAGGAGCAGTAACTCTCATACACTGCTTGTGGGACTGAAAACTGTACGAGCCCCTTGGAAAACGATCTGCACTATATGATAGTATTCAAGATGCCCATAGCCTATGACCCAGAGATTCTACTAGTGAGCATCTTCAACAAACTCTCACAAGAATCATGTTTAGTATTGTTTATAGGAGCAGCCCAAATTTCTATCAGTAGTACAATAGATAAAATGTGGTTCACTCATGCATTGTATATAGCAGTAAACATGAATGAACTACAGCTGCATGCTGTAGGTGAAGAGACAGAGAGAGAGATAGAGAGAGAGAGAGAGAGAACTGAATTGACTCTCAGTAGAAAAAAAGCTGGGAACAATGGGCAGGAGTCCAGGGCTGACATCAAAGAGAAACACTTGGTTCTGTTGGGTCTAAGCTTCAGGTTGTAAAACAAAAATGCCCCTCTGGTGTCACCAAGATCCAGAGGTCATGCCTTCAAGGTCACCTGCCTTCCCTGGCACCAAATTCTACTCACCCCAGGTGAATTATCAATCAGCTCCTTAACTACTACCTTGGTGCCTGAAGAGACACAGCCATGGTGGGAATCCTAAGTCTTTTGTTCTCATGAAAGAATGATTTTTCATTACAAAAGTTACTACACTGGGCTCTGATTTAGTCCTTTTTGTTTCAGATCGGTTTATGTCAGAAAATTGTATTTTTTGTTAATTACATTAGTATTCATATGTCAACAAACATTAAGTGCCCACTCTGTGGAGGGCACTGTGTTCAGTGCTGCACAAACAGCGGGAATGAAGCAGGTGCACACTCTGTGCTGCGGGGTGCCAGGCAAACAGAGCAACAGGCTCTCGCAGGACCTAATGGGGTGCTACTGAGGGAGCAGCAGGGTGGGGGCAACCGGGAAAGTCACTCTGAGGAGGCAACATCCACCACGAGAGTACAAGGATGAAGACGAGCAGGTCATGCACAGAACTGGGAGAGGAACACTTCAGGGATAAGAAACTCCAAAATTTGAGAAGACAATAAAACCTTTATTTAAAAAAGTCTACTTTAATGTAGTATAGACATTTTACCTGGTTCACACTTTACAGAGATGTAGTCATAATATATATATATTATGTATATATATATACACACACACACACATATATATGTATATATATATACACACACACAATTTTGCATCTTGTTTAACATTATATCATGAATAATTTTTTTCATGTTACCACATAGTGTTCATAAACACTTAAATGGCTGCATGATATTCCATAGATTGGCTATACAATAGTCACCCCTTACCTGTAGGGGAGTTCGAAGATCCCCAATGGATACCTGAAATACCAAACCCTACACATTCTGTTTTTTCCTATATGTATGGACTTGTAATAAGTTTAATTTATAAATTAGGCACATTAAAAGAATAACAACAACAAACAATAATAAAATAAAACAATTATAACAATATACTGTAATAAAAGTTATGTGAATGTGGTCTCTCTTGCTTTCTTTCAAAAAGCTACTGTAGTGTACTCACCATTCTGTTCATGGTGATGCGAGATGATAAAGCGCCTACGTGAGGAGATGAAGTGAGGTGAATGAGATGTTCACCTGCCCTGAACACAGGCAATGCAATACCTCGACAGTTGATCTGATACCTAGACATCACCAAGTGACTAATGGGCAGGTAGAGTACATAGTGCAGATGTGCTAGACAAAGGGATGATTCACATCCCAGGCAAGAAAGAGCGGGATGGCACAAGATTTCATCATGCTGGTCAGAACAGCACACCATTTAAAACTTATAAATTGTTTATTTCTAGAATTTTCCATTTAATATTTCTGGACCACAGCTGACTACAGGTAACTGAAACTATCGAAAGCAAAACTGTGGATAAGGGGAGACTGCTGCACCATATTGTATTGAATCCTTGTCATGGTCCTCAGTCATTTATACTACTTATAATTTTTTGCCTTTTTGAATAGTACTAAAAGGAAGGTCTTTTTTTTACTTAATTTTCCCTGTGTCTTTTGTTTTATTGCCCGAGGCTACTCTCTCCAACCCCATCTTAAATTTAAACACATATGCACAATAGGATAATGAAGAATGTTTCATCACTACTGATTCATCCTAATTGCTTTTATATTTAAAATCTGCAAGTTTCAAGAATAGCTCTTATTATATCCAAGCCATAAAATGTCTTTCATTTCAGCATAGTCTTGAATCTCTTCAAAATTTATCATATATGTAAAGAGCTGAACAACAGCTAACAAAAAGACTTCAAAACTTGAAATCTAGTTTGAGGAGGTTGACGTTTCTCCAGCTTATAATTTAAAATATGTTTTTCCCTTCTGCAGTCTCTGGCAGTCAACCATACATATTTCACCTTTGAGATGGTTTATGATCACCATACCATATTATATATGACAAGATTATCTGGACTGTCTCTGAATTAAGTACCACTAACCTGAATTATGAGCAAATACAAAATTTTAGCTCAAATGCTTTGCTGTAGCCCTAGCACCTTTTGGATATTGAAGTCAATAGATTGTGGTCAGTAAAGAAATCCCCCAAAATTCTGGCCCCTTTCAGAAATCCACTTACAGAAACACAATGGAGTTGTGTGAAAACATTCAAAATCCTTCGCATTGATAAAAATTTTAACTTATAATACTTAGTACTGGGATTACAGGTGATAACCTGAAAAAATTGTCACATAACCTGATAGACTGATTAACCTGGATATCACTGAGGAGGTTAAAAGCAGTGCAATGATTTACCTATCATTGAATGATCTAAGATAAATCATTAGAATTAATCATATTTTTGTCATTCTTAAGAAAAATCCCTCTATGGATCATATCTAAGATACTTCATGGCTTATATTTGCATAGTTCTTTAAGGTTCATAAATCATATTCATATATTTGACCCTGCCCTGATGGGTAGGTAGGACAGAGAGCATTGTTATTTTAGAGATGAAAAAATAATTGGTTTAGAAGTTAAGGGATCTGCTTGAAGTAGCATATACTGAAGGGAGGTAATGAACGGTGGTTTCCTAATTCCAAATTAACTGTTCTGCACCTTGTTACCCATGATTGAAACATACTGAAAAGGGGTCAACTGCTAGTTCTACTTTTGGCATCAACTCGCCATGTTCCTTGTGTAAGCCCAGTAATTTCTGGCCTCAATTTCTTTGTTTGTAAAATAATGTTGGCTCACGTGACCTCTACAAGTCAAAAATTCTATTATTAATTTTTTTAAATTATGAATTATTCAATTTATTTAAACTTTAAAAAATCACCCATTTCTTCCAATAAGAGCTATGTCAAGGAGCTTACTACCTATTTTCTTCTAGGAGTTTTGTGGTTTCAGGTATTACATTCAAGTCTCTAATCCATTTTAAGTTAACTTTTGTGTATGGTGTAAAATAGTGCTCAAGTTTAATTCTTTAGCATGTGACTGTCCAATTTTCTCAACACTATTTATTGAAAAGACTGTCCTTTTCCCATTGTATGTTCTTGGCTCCCTTATAAATTACTTGACTATATACACATGGGTTTATTTCTGGACTCTCTATTCTAGTCCATTAATCTGTGTATCAGTTTGTATGCCAATACCATATTGTTTTGATTACTATAGTTTTGTAATATAGTTTGAAACCGGGGGGTATGATGCTTCCAGCTTTGCTATTCTTTCTCAAGATGGATTTGGCTATTCAAAGTCTTTTGTGGTTCCATACAAATTTTAAGATTGTTCTAGTTCTGTGAAAAATGCCATTAAAATTTTGACAGGTATTGAATTGAATCTGTAGATTTCTTTTGGTAGTATGGAATTTTTAACAATGTGAATTTTTTCAATCAGCGAGCACAAAATGTCTTTCCATTTATTTGTGTATTGTTCAGTTTCTTTCATTAATGTTTTATAGTTTTCAACATACAGGTCTTTCCATTTCTTGGTTAAATATATGCATAGGTATTTTTTCCTTTTTAATATAATTGTAAATAGTATTATTTTCTTAATTTCTCTCTGATATTTTATTATTAGGACATAGAAACAACAGATATTAGTGTACTGGTTTTGCATCCTGCAACTTTACCCAATTCATTTATTAGTTTTAAGTCTTTAATGGAGTCTTTATGGTTTTTCTATGTTATGCAATCTACAAACAGTGATAGTTTTACTTATTCCCTTCCCAGTTAGATAGCCTTTTTTCTTGCCTAATTGCTCTGGCTAAGACTTCCAATATCATGTTGAATAAAAGCGATGAGAATGGATATCCTTGTCTTGTGACTGATCATAGAGAAAAAGATTTCAGCTTTGCAACAATGACTATGATGTTAGCTGCGAGTTTGTTAAATATGGTTTTTCTTATGTTTAGGTACATTCTTTCTATATCAACTTTGTTGACACTTTCATCATTAATGGATGTTGAATTTTAGAAAGAGATTTTTCTACATCTATTGGTGTTGTAATACAATGTTATCCTTCATTTTGTTAATTTGGTGTATCACATTGATTGATTTGTGGATGGTGAACCATCCTTATATCCCTGGACTAAATCCCACTAGATCATGATGTATGATCCTTTCATGTATTATTGAATTCAGTATGCTAATATTTTGTTCAGGATTTTTCCATCTATGTTCATCAGGGATATTAACCTATGCTTCTATTTTCTTGTGGCATCCCAGTCTGGTTTTGGTATCACTGTAATGTAGGCTTCATAAAATAGCTTTTGAAGCATTCCCTCTTCTATATTTTGGAAGAGTTTGACAAGGATGGGTACTAATTCTTCTTTGAATGTTTGGTAGAATTCACCAATGAAGCCACATGGTCCTGGACTTTTGTTTGTTGGGAGGTTTTTGATTATTGATTCAGTATCTTTACTACTAATTAGTCTGTTCAGGTCTTCTATTTTATCATAATTCAGGCTTGGTAAGTTGTATGTTTCTAAGAGGTTTTCCATTTCTTCTAAGTTGTCCAAGTTGTTGGCATATAATTATTCACAGTAGTCTCTTATATTTTTTTTATATGATCCTTTGTATTTCTGTGGTATCAGTTGTAAAGTCTCAACTTTTATTTCTGATTTTATTTATTTGAGTCCTCTCTCTTTTTTTCCTCATCAGTCTAGCTCAACATCTGTCAATTTTGTTTATCTACTCATGGAACCAGCTCTTGGTTTCCTTGATCTTTTCCAGTGTCTTGTAGTACTTTATTTCATTATTTCTGCTCTCATCTTTATTTCCTTTGTTCTACTACCTTTGGTCTTCATTTGTTCTTTTTCTAGTTCCTTAAGGTATAAAATATGTTGTCTATTTGAGATTCTCCTTGTTTCTGGGGGTAGGCATTTGGTAGAAATGTCCCTCTTAGAACTGCTTTTGCTGCATCTCAGAAGTTTTGGTATACAGTGATCCCTCACCTGTCATGAGAGTTATGTTCCAGAGACCCCCGTGATACATGAAAATCTGTGAAGCAGTGGCATTATATTTATTTTATTGTTTATATATTTTTTAACACTTATAAACCCCTCCCACACTCCTATAAACCTTTCCCACTCTCTTATTAACCTTTCCCACACTCTTATAAACACTTCATATGCTCTTAAACACTTTCTACACTCTTAAACCTACGTAATTTTAACAACATATACAATTCTATATGGGTGCTCACCAGTGAAGTATACAGTTGTCCCTCACTGTATCGCGGTTCACTTATTGCGGTTTCACTATATCCGTGATACACTGAAGCCGAAGTGAACCGTGATATAGCGAGGGACGACTGTATAGTATTTCTATTTTCATTTGACTCAAGATAATTTTTGATTTCTCTTTTGATTTTTTATTTGATACACTGGTTGTTTCATAGCATGTACTTTAATCTCCACATATTCATAAATTTTCCAGTTTATTTCACATAATTAATTTCTAGTTTCATACCATTGTGGTAGGAAAGGATACTTGATATGACTTCAATCTTCTTAAACTTATTGACTTATTTTGTGGCCTAGCACATGATCTATCTTAGAAAATATTCTATGGACATTTGAGAATAATATGTATTCTGTTGCATTTGGATAAAATTGTTTGTAAATATCTGGTAAGGCCAACTGCTCTAATGTGTCATTTAAGGTTGATATAATATATAATGTTATACCCCATAATAATGGAGTATTAAAGTCCCCTAGTACTTTATCACTGTCTCTTTCTCCCTTAGGGCTGTTAATACTTACTTTATATATTTAGATTTTCCTATATTGGGTGTGTAACTATTTACAAATATTAAATATTCTAGTTGGACTGATGACCTTATTTATCATGTAATACCCTTTTTTGTCTCTTATTATAGGGTTTGTTTTAAAGTTTATTTTGTGTGATATAAGTATAGCTACTCTAGCTTTCTTTGGTTTCCATTTGCATGGAATAACTTTTCCCAGTTCTTCATTTTCAGTCTGTGTGTGTCCTTACATCTAAAGTAAGTTTTGCATAGACAGCATACAAGTGGGTCCTGTTTTTTAACCTATCAGCCACTCTATGTCTCTTGATTGGAAAATTTGGTCCATTTTTATTTCATTGTATGTATGCATTTTTTCTCATTTTGTTAATTTTTTCTCAGTTCTTTTGTAGTTCTTTCTTCTCTTTCTCTATTTCTTTGTAGTTTGATGACTTTCTTTAGTTGTATGCTTATATACCTTTCTCTTTATCTTTTGTGTATTTATTATAGATTATTGCTTTGTGGTTACCATTAGGGTTACATATAAAAACTTACATAAATAATATTCTATTTTTAAGTTGATAACAACTTAAGTTTTATCCCATTCTATACTTCAATATTTTTACTTACCCTGAAACTTTTATGTTTACAATCTTACATTTTACATCTTTTTATCTTGTCTCTCCTTTAACTAATTATTGTAATCATAGTTATTTTTACTACTTTCATCTTTTAACCTTCATATTAACTTTATATGTGATTAATCCACTCCTTTTAGTATATGTTTACATTTTCAGTGAGGTTTATTCTCTCGTGTGTTCTTGCTACTAGTTAGCACCCTTTCTTTTCAGCTTAAAGAAGTTTCTTTAACATTTATTGTAAGGCCAGTTTAGTGTTGATAAACTCCTTTAGCTTTTACTTATCTGGAAACATTTTATGATTCCTTCAATTCTAAATAATAACTTAGCCAGATAGTATTCTTGGTTGAAAGTTGTTTTTTTCTTCTTCTGTCACACCCTTCTGGCCTGCAGAATTTTTGCTAAAAAATCTGCCAATAATCTTATGGGGGTTTCCTTGTACGTAACAAGTTGTTTTTCTCTTGTTGCTTTTAAGATTCTCTTCTTGTCTATAATTACTGACATATTAATTACAATGTGTCTTGGTTTAAGTCTCCTCAGGTTTATCATCTTTGTAATCTCTGGGCTTCCTGGATCTGGATATCTGTTTCTTTCCCCAGTTTAGAGATGTTTTCAGTCAGTATTTCTGAAAATAAAGAGTTCTGCCTTCTTTCCTCGGTGCTCTCCTTCTGGGAGCTCCATAATGCACATGTTATTCTAGCTGTGTTCTCTCCAGAGTCCTTTAAACTCCATTGCCATTTTTTTCATTATTTTTTCCTTTTCATTGCTTTGATGGGGTGATTTCCACTGCCTTGTCTTCAAGTTGACCTATCTTTTCTTTTGTAGTTTCATGTAGTTTCCTATTGAACCCTTGCTAATGTATTTTCCAGTTCAGTTGTTGTATTCTTCAACATTGTGACTTCAATTAGGTATTTTCTTATATTTTTCGAATTTTTGTTGAAGTTCTGACTTTGTTATCAAGTCTTCACCCCAGTTCAGTGAGCATGTTTATGATCATACTTTGATCTCTTCATGGGGTAAATTACTTATCACTGTTTCATTAAGGTTTTTACTGAGGGTTTTATCTTTTATTTTATTTAAAATATCTTCCTTTGTTTCTTAATTTTGTTTGACTTTCTCTTTGTTTTCTATGTAGTACAAAAAATAAGCACCTCTCACAATCTTTGCCATGTTTAAGAGATGAACCTTCTTGTCTACTACATTTTGTCATGTATAATGCGTACCTACATTTTTGTGTGCATTATACATGGGATTATTATACACATTATTATACCCACATTATGTAATCATTATACCCATGTATAACATGCATTCTTATTTTTCCATCAAAAATCTGGGGCAAAAAAAAGTGTGCATTATACATGGCAAAATACAGTAACTCTGCCCCAGGTCTTGGCTGTCTCTCAAACTTTTGTGTTTTTCTAAGAAACCTATTATGTTTGCAGCAGCTACCAGGAATTGAGGACCTGTCAGTGTGTTAAAGGGAAATATCTCAGCACCTACATACAGAATGATTGGAAGAAGCAGCTTTTAAAATTGTGCAAGTATATACAGTCTTATGAGACTACAAACATAAGCTCCACCATCTACCAGAGCCAGCAGACCTGGAGATGTCCCCTGGGCAGCTGCCACAAAATCAGGGCTCTAGGCAAGTATATCAGCTCTTTTTAGTGAGTGGAACAAGGTAGATGGTGGGTCCACAGTGTAAGTTCTTTGAGAGCAGCCTTTTTGAGAGCAGTAAGTTCTTTTAGGCTTCTATATGTGTGCCAAACCTGAAGCCTACTCCTCAGGTCAAAGTTTCAGGACAACAAAGCCTCCTTTATAAAAAGACTGGGGGATGTGCCTCAGTATTCTGTCTGTGAACTGCCCTGGGGGTGGCAACTTTCCAAGAACCATCTGTCTAATTGCCAGAATCCTATGAGACCCAGGAATGCAATTCCCGTTGATCACCAGAGCCAGGCTATCAAGGGGCATTCCCTGGGTGGCAGCCATAAAACCTAGGATACCAGACATAAAAACCTGGGCAGCAGACACATATAAAACTCCCCTCCAGGGACACTGGACATCTAGAACACAGCAGAAGGTGAGTGACATGATAGCACTAGCCCTCACAGGTCTCTGGGAAGTATTAGAATCAGCCCCTAGATATACACATATTTTTAGTGTTTAATAAGAAGCCTCACCCTCAGGTCACAGCCATGACGATTAGCTAATACACCTCTTGTACAGAATGACCTATCCCCTGGGTTTGTTGCTTGTTGTTGTGCTCTGGTGTTGGTAGCTGTTGAAAAACCCTTTCTCAGTTGCTTACAGTCCTATGGGACCCAAGAATGTAAGTTTCCCTGAGTGTTCCAGAAGGCTCCTAGATGTGTTTGTTAAATTAGATGCCTGCCCCTCAGGGCAATGCTTTAATAAAAGCAGGTGAACTTTCTTTATTTAAAGTCTGGGTGCCACTTGTGGCCTCTGAGCTGGGGCTTGCTACCTGAGGCAGGTAAATCAGTACCTAAGCCCTTTCAAAGCCATTTCTCTTAATATGAAACTAGACTACTTTCTTACACCATATACAAAAATAAACTCGAAATGGATGAAAGAGTTGAATTTTAAGACCTGAAACTATAAAACTCCTAGAAGAAAACATAGGCAGTAAACTCTTTAACATCATTTTTAGCAATATATTTTTGGGTATGTCTCCCAAAGCAAGGAAAACAAAAAACATAAAATAAATAATTGGAGCTACATCAAATTAAAAATATTTTCACAACAAAAGAAACTATCAAACAATGAAAAGACAAGTTAATAAATAGGAAAAGATATTTGAAATTATATACCTGATAAGCAGTTAATAATAAAATATATAAGGAAGTCATACAACTTAACCCCCAAAAAACCCCCAAAACAATTTGATTGAAAAATGGATAGAATATGGGAATAGACACTGCTTCAAAGAGGACATACAGATAGACAATAGACATATGAAAAGATGCTCTATATCACTAATCATCAGGGAAATGCAAATTAAAACCACAATGAGATATCAGCTCACACCTGTCAAAATGGCTATTATCGATAAATCAACAACAAACAAGTGCTGGTGAAGATGTGGGGAAAGGGAACCCTCATGCACTATTGGTGGGAATGTAGACTGGTGCAGCCACTCTGGAAAACAGTATGGAAGTTCCTCAAAAAATTAAAAATAGAACTACCATATAACCCAGCACTTCTATTTATGGATATTTATTTGAAGAAATCTAAAACACTAATTTGAAAAGATATGTGGACTCCTATACTCATCACAGCATAATTTACAACAGCCAATTTATGGAAGCAACATATGTTTCCATCTATAGACAACTGGATAACAAAAATATGTTATGTATTTATGATAGAAATATCATTCAGCCATAAACAAAGAATGAAAATGTGCTATATTTTTACATAGATGGACCTAGAGGGTATTTTGCTAAGATAAATCAGTCAGACAGAGAAAGACAAAAAACAAATAATTTTACATTTATGTGGATTCTAAAAAGCAAAATAAATGAACAAAAAAACCCCAGAAACAAATTAATAGATACAGAGATTAAAATGATGATTGCTATATGGGAGAAGGTTGGGGAATGAGTGAAAAAGGTGAAAATGATTAAGTACAAATTGCCAATTATAAAAATGGCCAACAGGATATAAAGTACAGCATAGGGAATATAGTCAATATTATTGTAATCACTATGCATGTTGCCAGATGGGTACAGCAGTTATTGTGGTGATCACGTATCACACATATAATTGCCTAATCACTATGTTATGCACCTGAAATGAATATAATATTGTATGTCAACTAAAATAAAAATATATATTTAAAAAGGAAACATTTTTTCAGATCACTACAGTCTTATGGGCCTTGGTACAAGAGTTCTGTTGTTTTTCAAAGTTACCTGTCTTGGGGGCTTGTCTTGCAGGTGTATATCTTAAATATTAGAGTACCCGATGTGGGTTTGAACCCTTTCTTCCACAGGGAGAAGCTCCAGATTTTGAGTTCTGTGGGGTAAATGGAAGCAGCCTGGCTTTCTCACCCAGGTATCTGGGTAACTAAGGGAAGCAGTGTTCCCATAGCCTTGAATGGGCCTAATGAGTAGTGTTCTCACAGCCTTGAGACTGGATCAGATAAACTGTTCCTATAACATGAAATGGGCTCACATGTGCAAAATTAAGCTATGTTATGTAATGTTCTGGCTGGAAGCTGGCTTTGTTTGCCTCCAGTACTTAGGCCAGTAGGGACTCCCTGCTGGGTGCCATGACAGGTGCCATGCTGGAGAGCAAGGGCCACACTGTGTGCCACGCAAAGGGGACAGGTGACATCCAGAGACTTGCAGAGACATGCAGGGAGACATTCAGCTTGCAGCATGCATGGCTCGCCCACCTATGAATAAAGGCATGCCAGATTCCAATGGCTCCATGAATATTATTTATTTTATTTTTATTTATTTTTTAAACATTTTTTTTATTGTTGTTCAAGTACAGTTTCCTGCCTTTTCATGAATATTGTTCTGCCTGCCCAAATACCATGAACCTGTCAGGCCTTGTATGGTCCAACATACGTTCCCTTCCGGTTGAGGGTCACCACACTGGGAGTAAGATTTATGGTAAGATTGTGTTCCAGCCTCTCCTATCCTTCAATGTGTTTTTGTTGTTTTTTATCCAATGTCTAGGTTATTATTTTTTAAAGAGGAATTCAGTTATTATTTTTTAAAGAGGAAATCATTCTACATGTAGTTTTAGACTCAGTGTGTCCATGGGAAGATGTGAGTTCAGGAGCTTCACTTGTTACCATCTTTTGAAAATTCCACTTTCTATAAAAGAATTTCCTTATTTACACATGAGGAAAGTGTCACTCTGCTACACATTCCTGCTCCACAACTCTCTATGAGTCGCTTGCCTCCATTTCATTTAGTTCTTCTTTTGGATAATTTTCTTGTTCTTTCAGTTGGGGACTGTTTCTTTGCCTTCCCATTTTGGCTGCTTCTCTGTATTTGTTTCTATGTATTAGGTAGATCTGCAGAGACTCTTGTGCAAGCCTATGTCAGATATTGACTGTGACTGGCTCTAAGCAACCTGTTTGGAGCTATCAGTGATCCACAGCTTATGGCTCCCTCTGCTGGGCCTGCTTGTGTGCATACCAACACTGGTTTTTACCAGCACCAGGCCCAGGGAAGGATCAGCTAAAGTCTCAGAGCTCCCAGAGATCTGTCTTTGCCTGCAGTCTTTCTGTTTGACTTAATCACTGAAATAGCCTCCAGCTGTCCTCCTCAGCAGCCCAACTTAAGCTCCTCAGGGTGGGGCAAGAGGAATTCCCAAAGGTGGGGCTATTGCATATCCCCAGGTTGATGCTGCATGGCGGGGAGTACTCTGCATGAGAACGATGGCCTCTGTAATATAGGGAATGACTCAGCACAGGGATCCTGGAAGCTGACTCTTTTGCTCTCTCTCCAGAGCCACCAACCCACACTCTCCTTATGTGGCTCTAGTCCACTATTCCCTCCCTCTGCCAGAGCCAAGATAAGTGGCTACAAATGAAATTCTGTGTTTTGGCCATTTAAGAGACTCTTTATATTTCTAGCTGTCTCTCTCAGAAGGACAGACACTCCACTGCTGGATACTATTTGGGTTCCTTGCCCAGTTCTAGTGCTGTAGGCTGGGGAACCTAGCTTGGGGTCTAGACCCTACACTTCTCAGGTGGAACCCCAAGGCCACTGAAATATCCCTCCAGAACTTCAGCGGCTGATAGAGTGGGAGCCCAGCCAGCCCTCTCATGCCTCCTCTGCATTCCCTATCAGTCTTGTTGTGGTGAAGTTGTTTCTTCTGTATTTCCTTGATTATAAGGTTTCTCTCTAGCTAGTGATCAGTTGGTTATTGGGGATGACTGCTCTACAGTCTAGCTGTAATTCCAGTTTGGTCCTGGGAAGAGGTTGGTGTAGCTTCTACCTACTCCACCACTCTCTTGGATCAAGAGTAAATTTCACTTGATAAAATTTCTTGACCACAGATATTGTCTCAATCTGCATTGTGTAGTACCTTATTATCATGTGAAAAATCCCCCAATAAAATTTTTCCAAACAGATTAATTCCTGTGCATTATTGACAGAAACATCTGCACCATTCATGGGGTCCTTTCTATTACAGGCCCTCCCCAAACCAAAGGCATTATCTGGGGAATGGCTCAATGGAAGAGATCTATTGCAGTGTGGAATCATTGGAATGGGTCCTCCCCAGTGCCTGGCCCCCTTCCTCTGCCTCTCCTGTTGGACTTTTGGCAAAGCTCACTTCCTATTTTGAGTCACTGGAGAGTCGCTGAATTCAGTTTGCTGTAAACTCATCCACTCTTAGGAGGAACTTTAGAATAGAAGCTATGACTAAAAACAGTTTTCTTTGACTTCAGTAAGGGAAAAAATAAGATATAGTGTATATATTTTACTATCCATGTTTAACATGCACTAAGGGTGATTTTCTTGCATTTTTTAAGGTCACACTGGTTAAGGTGCAGTTTTCATAGCAAAGAAACTGAAACTACCAAATTAAAGTGGATACCTCAACGTGTATCCCAAGGGTTTTCCAAGCCCCAGTACCTGCTCTTTGAATCATGGATAGTGTCCCCATCTCTAAACACAGCCCAGCAAATGGAAAGGCAGCCCCTCTCTCCTGGCAACCCTGGCACTAAGGAGCAATGCTAGTCATTCTTCTCTCCATTCCACATCCATCCTCATAAAGACTCCTGCCCTGGACCCAGCATCCCAGTGTCAGGGTGATTGTACAAGAAAGACATATCAGCAGTTGTCAGTAACAGCAAGTGCATGTAACGAACATCAGAAAGTCAGGACAAAGACTTCTGAACAACTCTGAGCAATGTTGTCTAACTACTCTGATCTTGAAATGCCAATATTCACAGCAGTAAGTGGAAGAGCGACATATCAAATGCTCTGACCACTGTTCTCTTTCTAGAATTCCACCACCATTGGGTTAAAACCTCCAACAAGTTTTGCTACAATTAATCTCGCTCCTGCTAATCAAGACAGAAATCTTTTCTTTCCCAATTAGGTCCAATTGCACAAATGTAAGAGCACATCTGTTTGCCTTTCAAGAAGGCTCACACCAAGGGGGTTGTGAAGCATTACTGACATCATAAGTAGATGGTGTGTCATCTAGCTCTTCTCTTGCTGAGTGTTTGCCATCTTTTATCAGCAGTTATACACAGCTTCCTTTTTGTGACAATATTATCCCATAACTGCTGCTGCTGCAAACACCCAGAATCTGCTCGTTGCCTACAGGGACTTCTGATGGAAGTTTATCAGGACTGCTGAACCTGACACTTTTACAATGCAGTGGCTTCTACTCACAGTTATTAGTGTCTGTGTGTGACACAGTTATTAGTGTCACACACAGACACTACTGAAGTGGCTCCCACTCACAGTTGTCAGTGTCCATATGTGACCCACCTGTTCACACATCAGGCCAGATCCCCACAAGAGTTCTCCCTAGAGCAGTGGAAATCCATCTGCTTCCAGTTAGAAAATAGAGCTGTGTTTGTGCAGTTGAAAAACTAATCTGATATGAAATGGACCTGGTCGAGTGCAGAGGTAATAGCAAATACCTAATGTGGTTGCTGCAGTAAGACACTGAAGGGGTCATCAAGCATAAGGTATCACTGTGCCACTTACAGTTGTTTGTAAAACAATAAAGAAATCAATAGATGGCAAAAGATGCACTATATTCCCAACTTATGGTATCAGGAACCTACAATAAGCAGACACTAACTTTTAGAAGATGTTTTCCCTTAGATGACTTCTTTTTAAATAATTTTTACTGTGGTCCTAACGTTATATTTTATATAAGTCTTAGTGAATCATGCAAAGGTGATTCTGTTTAAAATGGTGAGAAGGACACAGGCATTTTAAAGGGGAAAATATTGGGGGGAATGTATCATTTCATTGCCTTTGGGGGCTTCTTGTAAAAATAAAAGGCATATATTTGAAAACTTGGGTTTTGGGCTGAGATGTTTAAAAACCAGCTATGCACTTTACTAGCTGTGGGATTTGAGCAAGTAGTGTATTAATAATAATGGCTACTTCCATGGGTTGTTGTAAAGAGCTTGTGTAGAGCCTGTGCAGAAAAAATGCTCCACAAGTACTAGCCCTCGTCGTCATTATCCACGGTACATTGTGGTTGCTGCCACTGCGGGCTCTCAAAGAACTCTGCAGTGACTGCAGCAAGGAAGTCTGCCCAGTGGCTTCCTGACATTTATGACTTTCAAATTCAACACTATGTTCATATTATTGTCCTAGGTGGGAAATGGAGAATACCCAATGCCCTAAATTAGTGAAAAATTCTATCCATGTCCTGGTAATAAGGGACATGTGCACAACCTGCTGTGTGAAGGCTGTTAACAGGACTCCACTCAGGGCAATTGTGCAGTGGATGAATAATCTGAACACAGCCGTATTCTTCCCTTCTTTTCTAAACTACCTTTTTATACTGTCTTTGTTGAGGTATGCTTTCATTGTGGCACTGAGACACTTCTCAGCATAGGAATAATCTCTATCTGTAACCATTACATTAGTGCTGCCGTGCTCATTCCAGCACTATTCACAGTATTCAAGATGTAGAAAGATCATAAATGTCCAACTACTGATAAAGAAAACCTGGCATATGATGCATATATATAAAATGGAACATTATTCGATCTTAAAATAGAAGGAACTACAATATGGATGAAACTCAAGGACATTAGGCTAAGGGAAATAAGCCAGATACAGAAAAAGAAATACTGCATGATTCCACTTATGAGGTATCTGAAATAGTCGAATTCATGGAATCTTCCTGAATAGCCTCAGCAATCCTGAGAAAGAACAACAAAGTTGGAGGGTTCACACTACCTGATATTAACTGTATTAAAGACCATAGTAATCAAAACAGCATGGTGCTGGCATGAAAAGGACATACATGTCAGTGGAACAGACTAGAGAGCCCAGAAATAAACCCATACCTTTATAATCAATTAATATTTGACAAAGGAGTCAAGAACATACAATGTGGTAAAAATACTCTATTCATTAATGATGCTGGAAAAATGGACAGATACATGCAAAAAAAATAAAAGTAGACTACTTTCTTATACCATATACAAGAATAAATTCAAAATGGATTAAAGACTTAAATGTAAGACTTGAAACCATAAAAACTATAGAAGAAATCATAGACAGTAAAATCTTTGACAATTTTTGTAGCAATATTTTTCTGATATATCTCCTAGGGCAAGAGAAATAAACAAAAAATAAAAAATGGGACTACATGAAACTAAAAGGCTTTTGTACAGCAATTAAAACCATCAATAAAATGTAAAAACAACCCACTTAATGGGAGAACATATTCAGCAATAATACATCTGATAAGAGGTTAATATACAAAATTCATAAAGAACTTACACAACTCAGCAACAAAAAACCCCAAAAAAGTCCAATAAAAAATTGGGCAAAGGACCTGAATAGACACTTCTCCAAAGAGGACATCTGTAGATGACCACTAGATAGATATATGAAAAGACGTTCAATGTCACTAATTATCAGGGAAATGCAAATTAAAACCACAATGATATATCACCTCACTTCTGTCAGAATGGCTATCATCAATAAATCAACAAATAACTAGCACTGACAAAAATTTGGAGAAAAGGGAACCCTCATGCACTGTTGGTGGGAATGTAGATTGGTGCAGCCACTGTGGAAAACAGTGTGGCATTTCCTCAAAAAATTAAAAGTAGAACTATGTGATGACTCAGTGATTCCACTTCTGGGAATACATACAAAACCCCCAAAACACTAATTTGAAAGGATATATGCACCCCTATGTTCATTGCAGCATTATTTACAATAGCCAAGATTTGGAAGCAGCCTAAGTGTCCATCAGTAGATGAGTGTATAAAAAAGCTGTGGTGCATTTACACAACGGCATACTACTCAGCCATAAGAAAGAATGAAATATTACCATTTGTGACAGCATGGATGGACATAGAGAGTATTATGCTAAATGAAATAAGCCATCAGAGAAAGACAAATACCATATGATTTCACTTGTATATAGAATCTAATGAACAAAGTAAATGAACAAACAAAATAGAGATAAGACTCATAGATACAGAGGACAGACTGACAGGTGTCAAGAGGGAGGGGGTTTGGGAGGTGGGTGAAAAATGTGAAGAGATAAAGGAAAAAAGAGGCAAAGAGGGTTCAGGAAGGTAGAGGGTAAAGGGAATATAAATGGTGACAGAAGGAGACTTGACTTTCAGTGTGAATATGATACAATATACTGATGATGTATTATAGAATTGTACATTTGAAATCTATATAATTTTATTAACCAATGCCACCTCCAAAATTCAATTAAAATTTTAAAAAAAATAGTCAAGTTCCTCAGATCAAAGAGTAAAATGGTAGTTTCCAGGGGCTGGGGGTTGGGGGTGGAACAGCGAGTTACTCATCAGCGGACATGGCCACGGGTAAGTAAGAGCCATGAGCCCTAAAGATCTGCTGCACAACACAGCACTGCACTGCCACTTAGAAATCTGTTAGGAGGGTAGATCTCACGTGTTCTTAGCAGAACATAAAATAAAAATAAAAAACTACATACTGGACTCCTACTTTAATTGCTAAGATGACAAGTTTCCTGTGTTTAATAAACTAATCTGGTATGTACCGTTAAATAGCTCTCGATAGATTAATATATTACCAGGAAGGAAATATTTATAATTTTAAGACTCTTTCAAGCAAACTGTAATACTCCAAGTGAGTTAATTTTTCACACTTCAATTTTAAACACTTGAGCAGGAAGGTAGAGAGATAAGGGGAGAATTTGGATGCAGGATATTTTTAAGACATCTGTCAAATTATAATACAAAGGCTACAACCTATTTTCCATTCTGTGATATCAACCCCCAAAGGAAGAGACAGTTGTTTTTGTGGAATGCTAAGGAAAAGTAGGTCACTACATGTTTAATTAAAGATCCCATCCTTTTAGTCCAACAGGTATGTGATCCTCCAACTGAGATGAAATGTGGGGTTTGGAGATAAGCATACTTAAATATTTTTTTCTTTTTTGTTTATTTGTTTTTTGTTGCTGTTATAATAGAGAAAAGCGTAAGAAGATATCTACTCATTATAGGACTGAGAGTATCCTCACGCCTTCAACATCTGGTGCTGGTCCCTGGCAGTCCCCCTCCCACCACAAAGGCCAGGTCTGGGTCCATCATGCTGAGTGCCAGGCCACATGCATCCCATCTGGAAGTGCCTGAGAAAAAGAACTGAATTTGGCTTTTAAATGAATGTGGCTCCCTCTTCTGGTAGAAAGTCTGAATCAATAATAAAATCCTCTGAGAAGGAGAGCAGGGGCTTAGCCTGTGTCTTTCCCAGCTCCAGAAATATTTGTCAACACAACAACCGTCACAAATGAAGCAGACAATGGCACGCCCTCCATGGTTCTCGTGTTCTGATACTAGTGCTGGTGTGAAGTGCACCAGTGAGAAAGGGGGAAAGTCCTGCTTTGGGAGAGAGAAAAATGAGACACCAGCAAAGGAATTCTTAAAGAAGACACCTGGGGTTAAAATAACTAAGTTTTTCTTTAAATAATAAAAAACAATCTCTTTATCCCTGGTTCTCTTAAAAAGAAGCCATTCCTACAAAGGTATACATGGATACCAAAGGTATACATGGAAAGCAGTACCTTTAAGAGCATTCTTCTGAGACCAAGTAAGTGACGCGCCAAAATGACTATTTGACATCTTAACTTTTAATGAGGTCAAACCTACAATACTGAAAGTATCTTTCATCACATGGCTACAGGTAAGTCTTATAAAGGGACACTTCAAGAAAGTGCATTTTGTTTATTAAAAATCAAGACTTGAGCCCCAGCTATATATTTTTTTCATTAATCTGAAAAAGTAGGCAACCATATAGCAGTAGCAAATATCTACACTTACATGAATTTCAGCAGTAACACAAAATGATATATTGAGGATGCATAGATGTACCACTTCCTAAATATATCCTAATTGGTTGTGTACTACCTAAGCCTAAGAAATGGTTAAACACAAAACAAAATAAAACAAAAATAACTCTAACGCTCCAAACAGAAGAGTCCATTTCACCCACCACATTTTGTCTCTTAATACTTCATTGATTGCTAAATTACATTCACTCCCTAATGATCCCAGTGTTTCTGGATCACAAATCCTGCCACTTGCTGAAGGTTACAAACAGATTTATCATATCTTTATGAAAGAGTGTTAGCACTGGAAGCAATGTATTCCAGTTCCATGCAGAAGGTTCAAGTTCAAGAAGGCAGAAGGCTGCACCCTCATGCCAGAGGCAACCAGGGAAGACCCACATGATACTTTGTTTTGTCTCTAAGGACAGCTACCCTCCACCCTCAATGAAGGTTAGGGACACTCCAGATTTGGGGATAACAGGAAGTTGGGGTAGAAAATTTCCAAAGATAACTTGGGTAGATGTCATATTTTCTGTTCTTTCTTATAAAGACATGTATTACAACTCTGGGGGGAGCTGGAAGAAAGGAAATGAATATGGAAATATCAAGTATCATTCATATCCACATAGGATAGATTTACCAGAAATCTGGAAACCAGTAAAAGGGATAAAGAGACTGGAGTGAAGATAGGAAAATATGCAGCACATATTTTTCTGTGATAAAACATGCATGCATGTAATTAACACTGCTATAATACCATTAACTAAATTAAAGATAGCTTATTTGAATTTCATCAGCTTTTCTACTGATATCCTTTTCCTTTTGCATGATCCTGTTTAGGATCCCTTCCAGTTTATAAGTTTTTCATTGACTTTGATAATATTAAAAATCATAAAGAGTACTGGTCAATTATTTTGTAGGTGCCCCTCAGTTTGGGTTTCTTGGATACTTTTTCATTACTGGAACAAGGTAAAGTATTTTTAGGCAAGCATATCACACACACACACACACACACACACACACACACAGACTGTGTTCTTCTCAGTGCGCTACATCAGGAGGGCCAGATTGGCTCTATATCTTAACACTGGTGGACGTTTATCTCCATTAGTTCCTTACTTTCTAACAAGACAGACAATTTCAAGTTCATCTGGTATTTTCCTGCTCCAGCTCCGGAATCAATCAGTTCTCCAAAGAGTCTCAGTTCATTTTTTTTAGGGGATAGTGTTTAGAAACCAAGATCTGGACTCTAGTTGCACCACTGTTTCTGGAATGCCATTGCTTTAAGTCCTTTCAGTGGACAGAACTAGGAAATACACATATATAGTAATGTATGCATACACATATATCTATACTTCTGTATAATTCATCTGTGTGTATACAAATCTCTATGTGTGAGTTGAGAATACAAATATGTGTCATATATTAAAAAGGTACACACATACACATAACCATGAGTTTTCACTGACTACCTCTGATCCTAAACACTACAAGGTTTGTTTTAGCATTACCCTTTTCCTTGCCTACAATTACTTACAATATAATTATTGAATTCTAGCAAGCAAAGTAGTTTCAGAATTTCCAGCATACACCCTCATGAGAATCCTCTTAGCTACCAGATTACAGCATTTATGTATAGTTCTCTGTCTTTCACCTTACAGTTCCCAATCAAAATGTTGTTTTTTCAGTTACATAGGTTATTTTTTTCACCCACTTCACTTTATTAATAATCTATAATATAGTTAAGTTAATGTGTTACTATTTGTATTCCATTTTGGGTTCCCCTTATATCCTGATTGGTTTTAATTATGTATTTACCTTGGGGTATACAGAGGATATGTGAAACACTAATATGAAATGAGGAGTCCGAGCTATACAAAAATGCCCTAGAAATTACTCCCCATCAATTCATAGAGATTCTGCCCCACTCCCACAGCCCTCCATTGTGTCTGTACTATAGGTTATTCAACAAACTCCTATGTATGAACAGTTTGGTTATTTCCAGTATTTTGCAATCACACAAAAAAGGGTGAAATGAATAATCTTTGTGCATGTGTACTTTTAGATTGTTGCAGGTGTATCATAACAGGCTCCTAGAAGTAGGATTGTTAGGTCTAAAGGAAAGTGCATGTGTAATTTTGTTAGTCATTACCAAATTTCCCTTCAGAAGGATTGCACCAATTTTCAATGTATGAGCATGTTTCCCCATGACCTCACAAACAGGATGTGTTGTAATTATTATCTAGCTTTTACTTTATGAACAATAATTCATAATGGGTGAGAAATAATACCTCAGCACTGTTTGTTTTGCATTTCTCTAATTATGACTGAGCTTGAACATATTTTTCAAATGCCTGTGAGTGACATTTATGTCAGCTATATGTGCATGTCCTTTCCCATTTTTTCCTATTGAATTTTTGGTCCTTTGACTTTCAGTTTTAAAGATTCTTATAGGTGAGGTATATTAGCCTTTGGTGTGGTGTATGTACCCCAGTATGTCACTTGTCCTTTGACTTTGTTTATCGTATTTTTTGTCATGCAAGATTGTTGAATTTTCATGTGAAATGTATGACTTCTATTGCATCTGGAGCTGGACTCAGAAAGCCTTTCCATCACCAAGGTTAAAGAAGAATTCATCTGCTTTCTTCAAGTATGTAAATCACTTCATCTGTTATATTTAAAGACCTAATCCATTTAGAATTCATTGTTGTTCACAATAACTGAGAAACACAGAATTTTTATGGTGGTGATTAAAGACCTCTTATCCATTTATTCCCACAACAGTTTGAGAATTGCTTTGATTTTCCTACTTTGACCTAGAACAAGGCTAATTCCAGTAGTAGAAACATGGAGTCACTAGTTGAAGAGAAACAGCTGATTGAAGCTTTATGCAATCCAAACACGTTTTTCTCTTTCCCCTATTTTGTCTCCTTCTGCTCATGTCTGCCTCTGTCTGCCTCTCCCTCTCTCACCCTACAGATGGGAAGCTAGAACTTAAATGATGAGCCTAATTGGGTTAGGGGCAACAACGGAATGATTTCCTGACAGCCCATCCTTTATTTGAGGGCACAACCCAAGCTCCATATACCAGCCCTCATTGTGAAATACAGATGCCAGTGACCATGGTAAATCTACTAATAGGACTTGCTTCCCATTATTAGCACCATCTGAGTCTGTTAAAAATCTTAACTAGGAGTTTAATTTCTCAACAGAGGGCTTTAAATTAATTAGGGGTTTACATGCTAACAAAGACCTTGATACATCCATAAATCAATCCAGTGTAGGAGTTCTACGCAGGGAGGATGCCTATTCAGTGGAGACCTCAAATCCAGCATCCCTGTCGGGCTCCCAACAAAAGGGTGCAGGTGTGGAATAGGCTTCTATGACAAGGAAGCCCCAATAATTATTTTGCATCACTTAAACCACAGCAGGTAACGTGGCAAATCAAAGTCCCAGGCGCTCAGCAAGTGAAACCATGTTACCGTGAAAAGCCACAACATATCACTTTAACCCCTATAAATGAATTGCCATAACACTGTGATTTATTTTATACCAAGTCCAAGAATTAAAAGGACATTGATCAAAACAATCTCCTTTTCCCCTCCTTTTGTTATAAATAAAAAGTAACAGATGGAACCACTTACTTTTTTTAAATACACCAAACATCATTTTAAGAACCTTCGCAATTGCTAGAACCTTTTATTAAATACACTTGCTTTAAGATTTACACTTGTGTTCTTGGGATAGGATGTCACTCATATTCCTTTAAACACAAAATTTGTATTTTTTGATATAACTTTAAAATTGCCTAACAATTATTTCTAACCTTAAATATTTCCATGTGATAGCTGTGTTTCTTTTGTATTCTTTGATTAGAAAACACCTGATAAAAGGAAAATAACCATGGATTCACTTTTAAATAATTTTGTATTTAATTTGTCATAATAATATCTATATCAATATGAAAATCATAACCATATGTACATGAAAAAACAAATTAAAAAAATCTATTTAAAAATCTAGTTTAAATGTGGATTTACAGTCTCCATGCAATAGCTCTCTGCAGAATTTTCTTTGTCCAGCCTGTTCAGACCCCTCTCCCTTTCTCCAACCACAGGGGTCTGACCTACATGCTAGAAGCAAATGCATTTAAGCCTATGTAAGTAATATTCTCTCATTAATTCCCCTTTAAGCTGAAAACCTTGTTATTATATCAACACCCAACCCCAAGGTGTTAAAAGACCAGTATTTTAAAAATATGAAACTAAAAAGTCCCCATATAAATACAACATCTCAAAAGTTACTGTGGGTTTGAGCTAAATCATCCAGGTTGCAGATGATTTCATTTTGGAAACAATAGAGTCAGTACTGCTCTCAGCATTTTCGTGACACAGGAGGTGTTTTCCCCCATACCTACGCTACAACACTGTGTGTGTTTTCCACCCATCCACGATCACGGCATTTGGTTAGGCTAATAATGATTCAGGCCCTGCAGAGTTCATTGCAATGGGAAGCAAAGAAAGAAAAAGAAAAAGAGACAGGGACACTATGTGCCAAAGACTGTCCCCATTTAATCACAGTCCCTATTCTGTCCCCATTCCTAACTCACCCACTACACTGTGAAGAGGAATGAGAGGAAGCAGGGATCCAGAATGCACTTCCCAAGCCTGTGCAGCCTCCCCCAGCCTCACTTTGCCCTCTTCAACCATGCAGATGTTCTCAGAATGTAAACACCCACTGTGCCATCCATTGAAAACACACACTCACAAACACACACACACACACACACAAAACTTCCTTTATTCCCATACCTCCCTCCAGTTATCACCTCAATATTTGGCTGCTTTCATATTACAAGTTTATGAAAGAGTGGTCTATATTTGAGCTTTTCACTTCCATTCTTTGTAATTTATAGTCTAGATTTCCATCCCTGTGAGGTTATAATGAGGCACCCCAAAACACCCATAATGCGGTGTCAGAGAAGGCCAGATAGGGAGCCAGGACTCTCAACCTTGTCAGGTAGTAATGAGCTCCGTGAAACCCACAATGTAAGTGGACCAGCTGGAAGGTCTAGACTTCCCACCTCTACCCAGTATTAACCAGCCCTCCCTCAGCCAACCCCTCCCCACCCAGCATAAGGATAGATGTCGAGGGCAACAGAATAGAACTGAAAGTCCAATGACAAACCTTCACATTCATGTCAACAGATTTCAACAATAGTGCCGAGACAGCTCAACGGGGGAAAGGGCATTCTTTTCAACAAATGGCGCTAGGACAACTGGGTAGACACATGCAAAAGAATGAAATTGGACACCTTCTTCAAACGCACACAAAAAAACTCAGAATGTACCACGGACCTAAAAGTAAGAGCTAGAACAAGAAAACTCCTAAAGGAAAATCTTTGTGACCTTGGGTGAGGCAAAGCTTTCTTCAGTGTGACACCAAAAGACATGAAAAGAGAAAAATAAATAATTGAGAATTCTTCAAAATTAAAAAAAAATTGTGTTTTAAAGGGCACCATAAGAAAGTAAAAAAGAAAACTTGCACAATGGGATAAAGAATTTGCAAACCATATATCTGATAACAAACTGCTATGTCCACAAAAGGAATTTTAGAAAGATTTCATAGTCGCCTTATTTATAATAGATCAAATTGGAAATAACCCAACAATTTGCCAAAAGGAAACTGGATGAACAGATTGTGATATATTCATAAAATGAATTATTATTTGGCTATAAAAAGCCCCCACAATACATGATGAATCTCAAAAACATTATGTTAGGAAAGAAGCCAAACACACAAAAAATCTTATATTTTATATTATATACATACATTTATATAAAAATTCAAGAGCAAGTAAATCTAATACATGAATTACATAAGGCATATCAACGGTTGTTATTCAGGGGTGGAAATGTGTGATGAAGAAGTGTTAAGAAGGAACTTCCTGTGGTAATAAAAATTTTCTATACTTAATTGAGGCGTTGGTTTCACAAGTCAATACATCTATCTAAACTTATCAAATTGGACAATTAAGATACGTGCATTTAACTGTGTGTCCATTTGATTTCCACTTTTTAAAGTACAAGAAGGCAAAGTGCCATGCAGATGATGTCCTACTCCTCCCATCCCCTTCTCAACCACAAAACACAGATGCATACAAAGCTATGTCAACCACCGGAGAGAATGTAAGACTCTTTGTGCTTTAAGTACTCTTTAAAATAACTGCTTTGTTAGAAGTGGAACAAATTCTGCATAGTTTCCAAGATTCCTGGTAGAATACCATCCAATATCTGACACAGAATAAAAGGAAGATATTTAACCTAAATCTTACTGTCAGCCAGTCCTGGGGTTAGCAGATGTTAACTGGTGTGGGAAGTATACTCTCCTCAGGAATACCATTTCTACTTGGAAGAATCCTAAAGGAAAAACTAAGAGGCTGTAGATTGATTCAACTTTTCAAACACAGTTTAAGATCAAACTCGGGTATGTGATTCACAGCATTATTCTGAGGATGTCTCTGAAAACTCCTGGAATTTTATGTCTTTATATCTGTTGTATATGTTACAATTTAAAAGTTGGTGTGGCTCAGTTGATTGGGCATTGTCCTATAAACTGAAAGAAAGTTTGTGGGTTTGATTCCTGGTCAGGGCACATGCCTGGGTTTCAAGTTCGGTCCCTGATTGGGGTGCATGCCAGAGGTAACTAACTGATCAATGTTTCTCTCTCCCTTTCCTCTCCTTCTCCCACCCTCTCCCTTCCTTTCTCTCTGGAATCAGTGAATATATCCTGAGGTGAGGATTTAAAAAAATAATAAATAAGTAAAATAAAAACAGAGTATGTAATTATTTAAGAGTTTATGTAACCTTCTGCTCAACAGAAGTGTTTTGTTTATTTATTTATTTTATTTTAATTGTTTTTCAAGTACAGTTTTCTGTCTTTTACTCCCATCCCAGCCCACCCCCCAGCCCTCCTCACCTCCCTCCCATTTCCACCCCCCTAGTTTTTGTCCATGTGTCCTTTATACTTGTGTTTTTTACTGTGTCTAACATCCACCCTTTCCCTTCACAGTTTATGGCCCTGGTGTCCTGCTGAGATGTGTCTTCACTACGTCCAAATCATAGAAATAACAGACTGGCTAATATATTCCTCTGGATGATCTAACAGTTTCTTCTAATTTCTCCTATTTTCTCTTCTGATGGTATTATAGTTTTATTTTTTTAATTTCAACATTTTTATTTAAATTCACTTAAGATTGTTAAGGTGAAATATCTTTAAAATTCAGAAAATATTTAGTAATATCATCTGTCACTTAACTCCACCCAGATTTAACAGATTTTAAGACATTTTATGATATTTGCTTCATTAAAAAATTAAGTAAATGAATGTAATTAAGCCCTTAACCCTCCCCAGAAGTGTCCATTGTCCTAAATTTGGTGTGTGTTTTTCCTATACATATTAAGAACAAAGGAAACAAACATGAAACATTTTATATATTGAAAGAAAGTGTTCCCAAAGACTTGAGTTAACAGAAAAATAGAGCATGCAAAATTGACAAAAAATAGTGAAATGACATGTCCAAGGCCACACAAGTAACAACTGGTAGAGCTGGACTTTGAGTCAGGCCTGCTTCATTCTCGGGCTCAGTGTTTCTTCTTCCCACACATGTGTCAACTAGCCATTAAGACGGAGTCCCTCTACATGTACTATGGTGCCTGGACTGAATCCTAGATCAGCAAAAGGAGCATTACTAGAAAACCCAGTGAAATTCTAATAAAATCTGGAGTTTAGTTAATAGTAACACACCAATGTTAATAATCTCTTAATTTTGATAATTATACCATAAATATGTTAAGATGTTAACACTACAAAACTGGTTAAAGGGTATGCAGGTGTGCAATTTTACTGGAAGTCTAAAGTTATTCCAAAATAAAGAGTATGTTAAAAATAAAACAAATATCCCCAAAATGGTGCCTTAGGTACTATTCTTAAAACCTGTAAGTAAAGAGTTTACTACATAAAGTCAAATGTTACCAAGGGCATGCTTTGTATTAAAGGCTTTGATTCTAACAGGTTCATTGTTTACAACAGGTTCAGTGGTTTTACAAATAAATATCTGCCTCAATTATGTAGCTTTTCTGAAATATTTCTTTAATAACTTTTCTTTTCAGGTAGATAAAAATATAGAATACTATAAATATTAGTCTTTTAAAACATAAGGTGACCTGGTTGTGATGAACTCCTCTCCATTTCTGCTATAGACATGACAAAAGTTCTGGACTTGTAACAGCAAGAATTAAACTTAGAGGATTCATAGAACTACCCAATTTATGGAGCCATCAGATGAAAGAATCAGAACTTCAGAAATAAATGAATCCTATGAGTAGAAAAGCTGAATCATATAGTTAAATAGAAAACTCAGGGTGGCAGTTGACTAGGTAAGGAAAGAGAAAAAATATTGAAAAAGAAGGAGAAAAAAAAACAAAATAAAGGATGTGAATGAAAATCAGGGCTTATGGTGTCTCCAAGGAATTGAAATGTGATAAATCACGGAATAGGGGAAACAGTGAATAGTAGTACATCAGGTCATATCACTGCTTCACCCAAAGCCTTCCAACAGCTCCAACCACACAGCACAGGAGCCAGAGGTCCCTGGGGCCCTTGATGGCTTACTTCATCTCTGCCTCCATCACTTCTCCGACTTCATCTCCCACCCTTCACACCCTCCCTCTCTGCCCTCCAGCCATCCTGTCCCCAGTGTTTCTCAGGCACTCAGGCCTTTGCACTTGCTTATCTCTCTGCCTGGAAGGCTCCTCCTCCAGACACCACCACGGTGCACCCTTTTACCCCTTCAGTTTTTGGTCAAATACTAACTTTTCAGTGATGTAATACTATAAACACCCCATTTTAAATACTGATTCCCTACAACTCCCAATCTCCCCACCTTGATCTTATTTTCTCATAGCTCGATCCTATTTTCTCATCATCTAACGCTCTTCACTATGGTCAATGTCTGTCTGTTTCCAGAACCAGTAGGATGTAGGTGCTCAGATTTCTGTGTGTTTTTTTTTTTTTCCTCTGATGTTTCCCCAGTGCCTAGAATGGTACTGGGCATGTAGTGGGTGCTCAATAAATATCTGTTAAGTCAATGAATGCATAAATATGATTTCTTTCTTTACCATCATTACAGTAAGTGTAATAAAACATTGGGAACTTTTCCGACATTACTTTTTGAGCAGCAAGAGTCATCTTTTTGATTGTCTGTGTTTTCTGGGTATTTTCTGCACTGAATAGTTACTTCAATAATGTTTTAAAAAGAGGGTTTTGTTTTGCAAATACAAGAGAGTTATCTGTTTGTGATGATTTCTTCTCAGGCCCATTCACTGTCAGAGTCAGAAAGATACATTCATTCTTTAGAGGCTTGTTCTTTTTATGAGCTTAAATAACATTCAGTTATTACCAGAAAGAGCTCCTCATCATAAAAACTTTATATGAACCAATGTTCAGTAGCAGGATACACTAAGCTAATGGAATCATGTAATTCCAACCTCCTCATTTAAAAATAAAGAAACTGAGTCCTGGCTGGTGTGGCTCAGTGAACTGAGTGCCGGACTGTGAACCAAAGGGCCACTGGTTCACAGTCAGGGCACATGCCTGGGTTGCAGGCCAGGTCCCCAGTAGGGGGTGAATGAGGGGCAACCAAACATTGATGTATCTCTCCCTCTTTCCATCCCTTCTCCTCTCTCTGAAAATCAATAAGTAGAATCTTTAAGAAAATAAAAAATAAAACAAAGAAACTGAGACCTAGAAAAGTTAAGTTACTTCTGCACAGTCAGTTACTTCCAAAACAGCTGACAAACAAGTGTAGCCCTAAACAAAAGACTAAAACACTGAGGAATGACCTAGCCCTAAATATTTTGCAATGCAGTGAAATTTCAGATTGAAAAGTTTTAGTTCGCCATTTGACTAAACCTTCATTTTCTCCAACTTATTTCCAATTCATTGCTCAAAAATGAGTGTAAGCAGTTGCTTCGTATTATCTGAACATTCAAGATTCTCTTTGCATTAAGTTCACTAACAGAGCAAACAATGTGATCATCTAAGAATTTTTGCATGCTGAAGGGCCACCGCACCATCCAGGACCCACACAGCATTCAGCCTCTTCATCCAGCCCTTTGCTTTCCCTTTTCAGAGAAGTATGCAGCCAGCATACTTTTACAATTTCTTACTCTTTTCAGTGGCTAGATTATCTTAACTCTCAAAAAATCCTTCACGATCTAAAAATGCATCACTTTCTTTCTCAGAAAGCTCATTCTTTTGCTGAAAAATTGCACAGGTGCCATTGTTTTGTCATAAGTGGGGACAAAATCTGGCATGATATTTTTTCCAGAGGTAGCAGCAGCAGCAGTTAATGCACAGTGTTCATTCCCCAGGTCCCCACACAGTCATCTCTGATGTTACACTCAGGCAAACACTTTGGCAAACAGAGACTATGAAATGAAGTTGAAATGGACCAAAACAACCATATTGCTTTTGAGTACAATTCAAAACACAGTTTTCTAAATGGCACACACTGAAGAGGATAGGGAGAGACTCACTACAGAGAGTAAGAGCAGCAAAAGGATTAAGACAATGACAGTAGCAAACATTTTAGTGTTCTTTTACACTGTTTTTTTTTTTTAAGTTTGGAAAACTGAGAAGCTTGACTTATGCTGAACTGTCCTTATCTGACAATCTAAGATTGCTCATTTATGGATATTGTGCTCACTGCTTGAAGCCTGGGCATCAGTAAACCTTAATAAAATAAAGTTTATTATCCTTTGAACATTTGAACATCCTCTTCAAAGCCCAAATAATTGTATGTCTTAATCAATCTTTCTCTCTTCTCTCTCTCCCCCTCTCTCTGCAAATGGCAGAGCTGTCTACACTACATTATAAACAAATTATTTACAGATACAGCATTTAGTTTGCTGCAAGCAAATATTTTCCTTATTTATCCTTAATGAGAAAAATGCATTTCAAGTCAGACACCTGTGGAAGGGAGCTCCAGAACCAGGACAGAGCAGCCAGGACTTACCATGGCTCCCTCACTTCTTCTTTGGGCAACTTCTCGCTGCAGCCGGGCCACAGCCAGCTTCTCCCTAGAGAAACAAAAGAGCATAATTACTTGGGCGTTCTCAAGGCAGAGGGCACAGGCACGGCTCGGAAACATTCTTGCGAGGTCTCCAGAGGAACTCCTTCCTTGGTTTAGCTCACTTCCTCCACTGAACTTTCTATAAATATTTAAAGTGAACGGTCATCATGTATTGTTTTCACTGAGTGTCATGAAAGGGAACTTTTTTTGCCTTGGAATTTAAAATAGCCAAATAAATGTTGAATGTTGAATGAAAGCTTTACTTTAAATCCATTAATGTATATCATTTGTAAAAGAATTGTCTGTGTCCTTTCTGTATCAACTTTCCTCATATATATTTTAATTGTTTATATTTCTTTGTTGATCTATGTTGATACTGAATTTTGAAAAGCATAGAAAGCATAAATGTATCATTCTTGAAATGATATGAGAAAATAGTTTGCAGGCTTGCTATGCAACAGCAATGGGTGAGCTGCACTGGGACTTTCACCTGATCTTCTATGAGCCCGACAGTAATGGGTTGTATTGTCCCCATTTTATAGATGTAAAAGTAGGGGCTCAGAAAGGCTAAGCAACAAGTTGAGCCCTCAGCTGGTATGTAGTATATTATGTCAAAATTAGGTTTGCCTTACTTCAAAGACTAAAAATTTTGCATGTCATTTTTCAGGGACCAGGAAAAATCTGCATGTCATTTGTGAAGATCTAGGAAATATGTAGAATTAAAAATCAGATTATTTATGTTAGTATTCTTTATTTTACAATGCAGTTTATTTGGTATCTTTTGTCACTGGAATTCTGATTTCACTTCCATAAAAGCTACTATTCACAAAGATTTTAAGAATATTTTTTAAACTGATAGATATCTGCATTTTAGACAGCTTTTCAATTATTCTTTGAATGGTTGGTAGGTGAAGTAAGGGTAAGTAAAGTCTTCCAGCAGTCCTTAAACCTTAGTTTTAGCAAGGATTTTTCCCTGAAATGTTTCTACTGCCAAGAAGATATAAAACTATTGAAAAGATATTTTATCCCTCAGCCTTCCCTCTACACAGGATCAGCTATCTGCAAACAGCAAAGAAGCATCTCAGTTCCCTGACAGTGAGAGGGTTTCTCCCCTAACTGCATTGGCCTCTGAAATGCCTATGACTGCCAAGAAGGCATGTGCTCAGTTCCGGTCCAGATGGCAGTGTAGGCAAATGCATTACTCGTGTCCTCTCGCAACCACATTGAAACTACAACTAAACTACAGAAAAACTGTCATTCAGAACTGCCTGAAATCTAGCTGAACAGAAGTCCTATAACCAAGGGTAAGAAGAAGAAACCACATAGAGACTAAGAGGAGGGGTGGAGATGCAAAATCAGCTGGTCCCACACCCAGGTGCGGTGGTTAGAAATTACGAGGGATATCTCAGCTACAGAGGTTCTCTCCTGAGGATCAAGAGAACCCAGCTCCACATCAGAATTCCCAGCCCAGAGTGCCTGTGCTGGGAAGAGAAGTCTCCATAACTTCTGGCTGTAAAAACCAGTGGAAAGTGTGGCTGAGAGAGACAGAGGGCTGCCGCATTCCCAGGTATTCCTCTTAAAGGGCCTGTGCATGGATGTACTCACTCACTCCCTCTGAGCTCCAGTACTGGGGCAGCAGCTCTAAAAGGGACCAGAGTCATGCAGATGCCAGAACTTAATTGTCTGGCATCAGGGCCAGGACTGGAGGGGCAGCTTTCTCCTAGACAGAAGTGCTAGCACAGGCTACTTACTGTTCCTTTGCTGAGGCCTCCCTGCTGACAGAGGTGCCATATTTGAGTCTCCATCAACCTGACTACCACTGTTTGCCCCACCATGGTGACTCCCTGAGGCCCTGCCCCACCCAGCTTGCAGGCCCACCTAAGCTGTTTCCAGCGGCTTTTTATACCAACAGCCTGTCTTGGCTCATACTTCAGACTTTCCTAAAATCTCTCAAGCAAGCAGCATCTGGCCTCAGCATGCCCTGTAACCCTCACTAAGTGGCTCCAGGCCCAGCATAAGTAGCAGCCATCTGCAAATTGCTTCGTAGTTCATGCTGGGTGGCCCCAGGTAAAACACAGGTGGTGGCTGACCTTGGTGTACACCTCCCAGGAAGCCCCAGAGCCACCTCCACAAGTGTCCCCCTAAGGGGCACACTCAGAGGAAACCAGAGCCCTGCCGAAGTCAGTCCTGTTCTGTGGGTGGGCCCTGGCACAACTGATTCTCCACAGTGGTCATAGCCAGTCTTTGCAGCCAATCAACATGAGGCAAATCCCTCCCATTGACATGCCAAATTACTCTATAAATTCTTTCTCACCGGGATGTATACCTTCATCCAACTGAATAAAGAGAAAGACATGAGCAGAAAGAAACAAAAAGTCCTATATAGAAGAGGAGGAAAAAAAATTTTTTAATGATGACCCAGGACAAACAGCTATGCAGGAATCTAGAGATCAGCCAGTCCTGTTTTCAGCAAGAGGATGGAAAGTCTCCAATGGATGACTCCCAGTAAAAACGAACTGGATCAAAGCTAAATTAATCTATACATTTATAAATATTGAGAGGACTTTTAGAGTTTCAGGGGAAAAGTCTGTTAAGAACCAGGGATTGGAATATGAAAACCTAAGCCAATGGCAATTATTAACTCTTGAAAGAGTGAAGTTATTCCAGAAATGCAATTTTAGAATTCTACTAGACTCAGTTATGAATACTATTTATTTAATTTTTATTATAATTAATTTAACTCATTTTTAAAATTAAAAAAATTAGGGAGCAGTGGAAATATAGAGAGATAGGTAGGACAGGAGCACTAAGTGTTTATCTTCTATGATAGGGAGACAGTTCATAATGACCAAAAATGATAAATCTTAAAATAAAAGTACAAATATGTTTTGTAGATACAAGGGTGAAAAATCCATAAGATAGAGCTAAAAAAATGGAAGGTGGTTTGCAGGGCAAAGATATGGAGGTAGGGAGGAAGGGGTGAACATCTTATAAATTTTGTCACTACACTTGATTTCCAAACTATGTACATGTGTTATTTTGATTAAAAATTTTTCAAAAATATGTTCATTTTGAAACTGGTTAGATCATTTCCTTTTATGTTTACTAAAAACACTATGATGATAGATAGAGAGATAGAGATGAGAGATGAGACATAGAGACAGATAGAGATGAGAGGCAGGAGAGAGACCTCAACAAGTATTTACAAACCGAAAACTCAGCACCAAATGATTCACCATCATGGTCCCGAAAAGAAGAACCTAATTAAAGGCTTTGGTAGATGGAAGAAAAATAAGTACTAACTAGAAGCATCAGGGACCCCTCAGATAAATATCTTAAAGTATATACTGTAAAGAGTTTAACACTTACGCTGATACTTTAAGATTTTTAATTTTTCTATTTTTTCATCAAAATACAAAATACACATAGAAATTAAGAAATCATAAATTCACAGCTTGATGAGTGATCATGAGGTGAACATGCCCTGGCTGCCACCACCTAAGTTAAGCACCAACTACACCGTTAAGAACCCCAGAAGCTACTATGATGCCAACAATCATAATTAAGTTAACGTAACAATGTCCAAACTCATCTGCCCCATGGTTTCCTTTGTATAGTGAATACAGACACATTTAACTTCTAGTCTCAACTAAATTATGCAGACTTGTATTTTTCCTCAATCGTTTAATCGGTATATGTTTTCCTCTAAATAAGCCCATAAATTCCTCCTCAGCCATAGCAGTGGCAACCGAAACAACGCTGATTGACATATTTTTGCACATGGTCAGTTGTGGTATAGTTAATACCTCACTGTAACAACTGCTTGCTTGAATGTTGAGACAATAGTCAGTTCATCTCTATAACACCTACTAAGGGCCATTCAGTAGGAACAAAAATGTCTGTGATTTGCTGAATGAGGAATGAGTTGCACAACCTAATACCAACTGCCTAGTATAATAGAATTTCAATAACACTATCGTTCTTCACTGACATGTTACACTGCACATACACTCACATACACTCACATACAAATGACCCCCATAGGTCACCTTCTGGTTCTGGTGGCCACAAAAGCTCGTTTACATACATTTAAAATTCTGAAAAGCAGAGCTCCCACTGGCTACCATGTAAATAGTGACTAAGCTTCAACCAAGTGAATTTCTATATAAGAATATAGAATGAGGGGACAGTTGAATAGCCATTGTCGAATATTTGAGTCAGAGAACCCCTCTGCACTCTGAAAATTACTGAGTTCCCAAAAGAGCATAAGTTTACATGGGTTATATCTATTGACATTTATCACATATAAATGAAAGCAGATAGCTTTAAAATATTTATTTATTAATTCATTAAAAGTAAGAATAAACCCATGTTAACACAAACAAAACATTTAAATGAAAAATTTGCCTATGTTCCAAAAACAAAAACAAAATCATGAGAGACACTGCTTTAAAATTTTGCAAATATTTTTAACATCTGGCTTAAAAGAAGACAGTTGGATTCACGTATCTGCTTCTGCATTCAACCTGTTGAGCAGCACGTCACGTAGTTTGTAGGAAATGCCGCTATACTCTCATGTAAGAAAGTGAATAAAAAAGGGAAATAATATCTTAATATTATTAAGAAAATAATTTTGACATTGCAGATTCCTTCAAAGTGTCTCGGGGACACCCAGGATTGCAGGTCCACACTTTGAGAACTCCATCCAGAAGATACAGAACTAGAAATGAAGGAATGTTCTGGAATTTTCCTGGAATCATCATTCCTGATGGCTGAATCTCCAGAGAAAGATTTAATATATATGCTAATAGCATGTTAATTTTTTACAAGAGCAGTTAAGCATACCAAAGATCTTTCTAGAAACTGCAAGAGTCTAATGTTAGTCCTATCACCCTTCTAAATGGCAGGTCCAAATATAGTTTAAAGGTTAGAAACATAACTATTTTACCCTCAAAGGAGATTGCCATTATAAAACTATTAGGGATTATCACACGGTCCAGTGAATTCATATTCACTTCAAAAAAACTTCAATGGTTTTAGCCATTACATGGTTTTTAAGAGGAAAATATTAATAAATCATGAAATTTTGTGAAGTGCCCACACATCATATTTTTGTGGCATTCAATAAAGAAAGAGAGTGTGAATGAATGCGCCAACATAAAAGGATCCTCTATAAAGTAGCAGCATATTAGCCATTTGATTGGAGGAAGAGAGAATAAAATATGAAGAAACTAGAAACATCAACTGCAGTGTTGACCTGACCTACCACCACGTAAACAGAGACGTGCCCAATTTCAAAAGGCTGGTGGAAATGTGTGATATAAGCACAGAAAATCCCAGCACAAAGTAGTCTGGGTCGCAGAAAAGACATTCCCCAATCCGAGCTCTGCAACCTAGTCCTCCTCACTGACAAGATGGAAAATTCCTTAGGTCCAGTTATTTGATTCAAACTAGTTAGGTGGTAAAGGAACAAAATTTGTAAGAAGAGCAAATACAAGTGTTTCTTTGGGACAATGCTCTGTCACTGTGTTAAACCAGTTATTCAGGAAATGCAATGCACATAATGTCAGGGAGCAAAGACCTCCTATGGGTTCCAGCAGTGCAGGGTCTTCCGTGGGGTGTGGGGCAAGAAAGAGCAGTGCCACTGAGTCCCACTACAGCAAGGGCACCTGTGTCTTGAGCTATCTTATGTACTAGATTTCTAACATATTTCCTTTGAGAAGAGGGTTTCAAGGCTAAAAAACAAACAAAAAAAGATTCTTTTTTGAGATTCAATACTTTCTATCTCCCAAAATCTTCAAGTCCTTGAAATTCCATGTGCATGCATTTTATGTCAGTAGGAGTTTTTGTCCGTGGAATTGTATTTTTATTCCATGAAGGAACATTTTTTAAATTTTTTATTAAAACTTAGGAAGTGATGGAGTTGATAAAACTCTCAGGATTTCTAGATGTTGACATTTCTGGGCTCAAAAAAAACATTTCTGGGCTTAAATGACCAACTTTAAGTATTAAAAATAAATGGGCATGTCTTTTTTTTTTTTTTACAGTAATCTCATTTGCCTATGGTTTAGTAGTCCCTTAGCAAACTGTATCTTCAAATCCCCATGGTTCCAATATATGTGTGAAACCAACTGGGACCAGCATCTTTTTCATGCAAATTCAGGGTTCTTAAAAACAGCTTTGTGTAAAAAATAAAGAATCCTTGACTTGCGTGCAACCCAAGGAAAATTAAAAACACTCACATACACATACACTCTTGCTCCTATTTGAAGGCCTTAGCTCATCTGCTAGAAACTGACAATTGCGCTTTTGCAATGCATCACTGTTTTGTTTTGTGTTTGTAGCAAAGCTCATTATGAAGGGGATACTGACTTCATGACTGCAAAACAAATGCCTGAGGATACTTTATTGAGAGCTATGGAGCCTTATTTACAAAACAGGAATAAAAGAAGGATATAAAGAATATATGCACAGTGAAACAAAGGAGACCATAATACTTATTTCTCTTTCAGTTAAAATCAAAGAGAAGTTTTCTTTCCAAGAAAAATAAAACAGAGCTATTTATTTAATTTTATACCCAAATGGTGACTTAGTCCCAGGTTTCTTTTTTTTTTTTTTTTTTTTTTTTTTT
>CM052541.1:88651946-88667580 GCA_028533065.1 Trachops cirrhosus
TATTTGTCTTTCACTGCCTGGCTTATTTCGCTTAGCATAATGCTTTCCAACTCCATCCATGCTGTTGCAAAGGGTATGAGTTCCTTCTTTCTTTCAGCTGCATAGAATTCCATTGTGTAAATGTACCATAGTTTTTTCCAGGTTTCTGAAGTCTAATAGAGACCCAAACAATCCCAACTAAAGATAATAACAAAAAACAAATTATTAATGCAAACCATGGATCTTTAGAATACCACTGACAGATCTGAAAGTTAAGCCATGGGAAAGATCATCCTCAATGAAAACAACAGGATGTTGGCATTTGTGAAATCCAGAAAAGACCTGAAATGTTTGCATGTTTAGGAAAATGTTCCCCAAGAGAAAGCAGCTTGCAAAGAGGAAATATATTCAGTTTGTGATGTGTGGAGACCTCAAACTTAAGGGCACTGCAGAGCCATCTGTTGCATAAGTGTGGAAGGCAGGCCTGTCTGGAGACAAATCTACGTTCTATTACCACTAAAGAAAGCCAGCACCCATCCTGAATGGGTGAGAATAAAACCACTGTGCTGCCCTGCTCTCCACCAGGCAGATGGCCTACCCCCAGAGGATGCCCTGAAGGAAGAGCAGCACAAGCACTCGGGGTGTGAAGAATCGTTTCTATGCTTTCTAAGTTGCATTGCCCCAGACTACTCTATACAAATAGTGTAATTGGAATGGTGTGGTTCTAAAGGCACATCAAGCAAGCTGTCAATATAACAAAAACTCTGTGGGTCTTGGTAAAACTGCCAACTAATTTGTGCAACTTCTGCTTCACTTTTCTAGAAAAATAAGGTATAACATGCTCGTATATGTATTTAAAAATTGTCCTTGACCTCTTATGAAGTCAAAGTCAGTTTTCATTACTGTAATAAATATATTGTGATATTAGAGAATCCTATAATAACCCCCCAAACTTTGACTTTATGTTAGTTTGTTGGGTTAAGCTCCTATATTCTAAAATATTTAAACTCTGTTATTTCATGTATTACATATATATGTGTAATTCAAATATGTATCACATATACATACACATATAAATGTAATGCATATTTGAATTTATCCTGCTGTGTCTTTATAATCCAATGATGATGAAAACTTTAATTAATTCAGCACATACTTAATGTGCATTTACTCTGGACCTGGCCCAGTTCTAGGAACTGGGAAATAAAGATAAATAAAACATTTCCAAAGTCAAAGAGCTCACGGTCTCATAGACGGAGAGCACACCCACACACACTGATGTCATGAGATGTAGCCAACACAACGCAGGCTCTGGCCATGCAGAACTGTATTAAAACTGGGTCTTAAAATGAATATTATATAGTAATCTTATTCAAAAAGTAACTTCCTTTAAATGAGAAGGTACATTCTATTTCTAAGAAAGTTATTTTTTAAACTTCATGCTTTTTAGCAGAAGGTCATATAGCAAAACAGGTCTGACCCCACAGATATTTTAATTGTAAAGAACCTCTGCTGCATGTTTTGGTTGCATGAGCCCCTAAATTCTTTAAGTCTGTGATGGTGTTGGATTTCAGTCCAGTTGTAATTTCTGCAACTTTTGGGTCATAATGTTGTCTAGGTAACTTTTTTAGAGACACTCTACTGCCTTCTTCAGCCCTTTCCATTGCAACACATCATATCACCACTTAAAAATATAGTAATGGGTAGGTATTGAATAGTTATGATGTAGAACACTATTTTAAATACTTTACCTGAAATATTTAAACCTCAAACAATCCCATGAGGAAAATATATATTATAATCAATTCTGTGATATACAGACAACAATGATTCTCAAACTTTTTAGATTCAGAACCTCTTTACACTCTGAAAAAATAAACACTGAAGACTCCAACATGTTTTGTTTACATGTATTTCCACTGGTGTTTGCTATATTCAACATTATAACTGAGACTTTAAAATATACTGTAATATATTAGAAGTTACAATAATTCCATTATAGGTTAACATAATTAATATATAATTATGAAGTATGTGCAATATAGATTCCAAAACAAAAATTAGTAGAAAGAGTGGTACAGTTTTATATTTTTGCAAATGTCTTTAATGTCTGGCTAACAAAAACAACATCTGGATTCTCATATCTGCTTCTATATTTAGTACGTTGTAATGTCACATGTTGAGTAGCTTCTGGCAAACCTCTGTATGCCCAGAAGAGAATGAGAGTGAAAAAAGCAAATAATGCCATAATATTCTAACAAAAGTAGTTTTGATCTATATATTTCAAAAAAAAATCCCAGCTCACAGAACCCCTGGTCCACAGTGTAAGCGCTGTTGATGTATAGTGATACTTACCCTCCATGGAGAAACTGAGGCTCAAGCAGGCTGGAAAACCTGCCCATCATGCCATGGCTCTTAAGTTTAGATACAACTATACATGGGTTTTTTTGTCAAATTTGAAAAATAGCAATAAATATTTACTTAGGTAAAATCTCAATTGTTAGAACTTGTGCCTCTGTATTTACCATCACCTGTTACTGGTGCCTCTACTGTTAGAGAAGAAATCACATATAATGCAAGAAACGACCAGGGTCTCCAAGGATGAAACACATTCATGACCATTGTGATGCCCACCAGTAGGAAAACCACTGATACAACTTTTCACATTGAATTCCAAGTACTATGAACCTGCATTTCTGGCAGAGTAGAAGAAAAATACTAACGCAACTCCCAATATAAACCTGTATTTGGGCTCAGGCTTTGTTTGCGTTAGCATGCTCCATATTTTTCCCCTACAAAGATCTCACTAAATGCCTCAGAGGAAATTAGATAGATGATTACTCTCACTTATACCTTGGGGGTAAGTCACACTCTAATATCCTAGGGAAAAGTTTCAATAAATCATCAGCCTTCCCCATTTCTGAGTGAGCCCCAAGAATCAGAGACTGGTGGTAACCTAGTGTGTGTGTGCGGAGAGCAGGTCTGCTACCCCGGAGGCCGGGGACCATTCTCTGCACACACAGGCATCCCGGGGAGTGGCCCACCACAGAGGCAGGACAATGCCGAATGCCAGGTGTGCCTGTCAAGTGGGCAGATGGGGAGACCGGTGGCAGCAGTCCCTGAGTAATGGCTAAATTAATTAGCCTTTCCAAAGCAGATTATTTAATTACTCATCCACTCAGATATTCGGGGTGAGAGGGTATTTTAGTGAAACTTTAGAGATACAACCCAGATGAAAGAAACTTCTTCATATTCTTTTTCCAACACATGATATCAGTGTTGGCCCCAACATTTTGAAACACCAAAAGTTGCCATTTTATTATATACTTTAGGGAATCCCTTCACAGCCACAATGCATACAACTCAATAAGTTGAGAGTGCGTTCTAAATTCATAACCTTTACATGATTTTGTGCAACAATAACCAAAAGGCAAGAGGACTCAAAAGGGCCAACATGCACACCCCACTGAACTTGGGAGGGAGTGGGAGTCACATAACGTTGTGCTGTGCTGATTAACAAACTCCCTCCTCTCTCACACACATGCAAAATTGGAGATCTTAAAAAGAATTTGGTGCATTGGAATACAGAGATCATTAGAAAAAACAAACACACACCCTAACTTTAGTTGCCTGCTTTTCTGAAAGTCTTTTATCCACATGTTTGTCCTTATTGAGCTGTCTGAAGCTTTCTAATTTTGTTCTAATTTTCTATATCTCTAGAGTATTTTCTAAAAGTTCTCTAAATTTTATGCCCATGTAAGTATTCTCACAACTGTTATATACTGAATGGTCTTCCACGCTCAACACTGGAGTCTCAGCTTGCAATCACATTGTCATTTAGTGATTCACTGATTCATCCTCACAGTCACTTGGGCCATCCACTACATCACAATGGCCTGCTTACCTATTTTTCTCCACTACTGAGCCCTAAGTGCCAGAGGACTGGAACTTGATGGTCTGTGTGTGTACCCAAGGCACAAACATGTCCTCAATGAATGAAAGATCATGCTTCAGGGCAAAGACAATGTTGAGGCTATGTCACAAGCTGCCTTCACTTATTTAGCCTTGGCAGTTAGTCCCATGCCACAGACTTTAACAACGTGTGCCAATAAAACCACATGAGCTATCTGCAATCCCTAGTACTATGGTCATACATGTAGCATTCTGAACATTTCAGAGGTACATGCTAGTAAATAAACGTACCAATGAAGAGATGAACTTGTCTTTCTGGGTTTTCCCCTTGCTATCTCTGCTTGGAACTGTTAGCTTTCACTGAAATAATGCTTTCCTCACAATGTCTCTGATAAATGCAGGCTCTACTAACTTAGCTAACACTGTAGAGAATTAAAGCCCATTTAAAAGAGGAGAAACCCCATTTCTTTCTCCTCTTCTCTTTGTCTGAGGCACAGGAAAACCCAGAAACTCTCATACCTAATATGTTTCTGAAATACATATTAGAACAAAAAACTCCTTAAACTTTAATGTAGAAATTTCTATTCCTAATTCTTGCAGTAACTTCTTCTTTGAGTGTAAAGTCAGTTCAAGGACTTCAAAACAGATTTCTTCCTTGAGATACTTCTTATGAATAATTGAAGAACCACTTAATTTCTTAATTTTCACTTCTGAAAAAACTGAGATTTCTGAATGATTTTCCTTATGTTTCCATATTCTCTAAAAAGCTTTTTTCATGCACTGCCCCCATATGTATTTCCTTAATATTAAAATCCCACTAAAAAGGCACATCTAGGTCTATCTTATTCCTGGCAGTTAAGAAAAATTTGGAAAACAACAGAATTTTATTAATAATATTTTATTTTATTCCATAGGTTCTGACAGCATTCAAAAGTAGTAGGCTGTATGTAGTTTCATATGGAAAGAGGATTCTTAGGAAAACACACAGGAACCAACTTCTAAGGAACATCACATACCGGTGGGTGTGTGTGACCACAGCCCTTATGTGACTATTAATTTAGTGTCATGGCTTTCAGTTATCAATGGCCTTGAAATCTCATTCTGTCTCTATTTTCATGAAAGTCCCAAGACAGTCTCTTTGAGTTGATTTAAGCCATCTGTCTAGGCTCAGAAAAATAAAGCTTATGAGTTCCTAAAAGAAGAAGTTAAAAGTGGACTGTAATACAGCAGAGTTTATATTATAAAAGCTCCTTCCTTCATTTGTAGAATAAGCCATACACACAAGGTAAATTCTGCTCAGCAAAAAGGTGGCTTTTAGGGATACACTGGCAATGCCATTGACTCATTCCACAAATGTTCTGCCTACAACGCTGGGGAGCACTTTGCGAGCTTCTGTGGAAGAAACAGTGATGACTATAGCTTAATCCCTGTAGCCACAGAGCGTTCTTTCTCAGAGAACAGATAAATGTACCTATACCTATATACAGTATATTTGGTTGAATTGTGCAGCCCCGATATTCATATTGAAGTCCTAACCCCCAGAACCTCAGAATGTGACCTTATTCGGATAGAGGGTCCTTACAGAGGCTATGGAGTTAAAACGAGGTCATTAGAATGGTCCTAATCCATTAGGACTAGACTCCTTAAAAAAAGGGGGTGGGTAAATTTGAGGATAGATACACAAAGGGAGAGCACCATGTGACCATGAAGGCAGGGAACAAGGTGATGCTTCCATAAGCCAAGGGCGCTGAAGATTGGCAGCCTACAATGAGAAGCTAGGTAAGTGGCACAGAACAGACACACACACTCAGAGTCCTCCGAAGGAAGCAACCTTGTCAACACCTTGATCTTAGACTTCTAGCCTCCAGAACTGTGAGGTGATAAATTTCTGTTCTTTAGGACACTCATATCATGGTACTTTGTTACAGCAGCCCTAGGAAACTAACACATTTAGATATGCTTATATTTTAATATAAAGTGTATCAACTATATATGTTTGAATGTAATCCATCTCTATATAAAAATATACACATACCTAGGTAAAATATAATGGGTGCCCTAAGCAGAGTGTAATATATTTTCAGCAGAAGGAGTGTTTACTTCTCAAGGAAGTCTTTACAGAGGAAATTGCAGTCACATTTCACACAAGGTAAGACCCATAAAAAGTCAGAAGCCAAACGTAGGAATTTATGACTGCAGAACTAAAACTATTTATTGCAAAGCTATTTTTTAATCTAAGGAACTCACATCTTTTACATTCCATTTCTCAAGAGAGTTCAAGAAAACTATATGATTCAATGGCATACTTCGTATCTAAAACTCCACAGATACCATTATCTTAGCAAGAAAGACACTTTTAGTACTTCCATATTCATCTTCATATTCTTTTTACGAAGTCTACGCTGATGGTAAGTATAAGATAAGGTCTGACTTCATGCTCTGTTACAAGAATATTGACTTAGTTAGTTGGTCTTCCAAAGTGGGGACAGTTAGCAAACACCCTCATTATAGGGATGTGTACTGGTCACTTGCACAAGGTAAGGAGTTTGGTGACTATGGCCCTAGAACTGGTCTGTCTAGAGACAGAACCTGTAACCAAGCCCTTATTAACTCAGGTCTCTACCCAACTGAATGATTATCAGGCACAATACATTTTCTGATTTTTATAAACTATTCAACTTAATAACTTTCCCTACAGCATTTGAAAGAGTAATTTTTGATGTTTTGATCAATTCACTTTGATGAGTCCAATTCCTATCAGAACTGAGCTCTTCTACTTTCCTCTTGGAATTGTTCTGACTATTGAGCTTTGCGGCCTGATTCGATTATTTTCTAATCTTTCTTTTTAAAAATATTTTTTAATTAATTTTAGAGAGCTGGTAAAGGGAAGGAACAAGAGAGGGAGAGAAAAATCAATGTGTGGTTGCCTCTTGCACACCCACTAGTGGGGACCTGGCCCACAATCCAGGCATGTGTCCTGACTGGGAATCCAACCAGCAGCTCTTTGGTTCACAGGCCTGTGCTCAATCCACTGAGCTACACCAGCCTGGGCATATTTTCTAATCTTTCTATATGAATTGTAGGAGTTTGGTTTCTCCTGGTTGCAAGTAACTGAAAGAAAAATGAGAAAAATAACCCCAGCAAAAATAAGAAAGAGGAAGAATTTTATTAAACAGTTTATGATATTTCAGGAGCAACTGAACCACCAAACCCTAGGAAGGACAGGAACCAGGGCACCTCTGGGGCCTCAGCAGCAAGAATTCATCTCCATTTGCACTGGATGCTCCCATGATGCCCTGCCCTCGGACTGCAGACTCCTGCTCCCATCAGTCTCACATTTTAAATCCCATGGAATAAGACTCTGATTGGCAGAGCTTAGGGTGAGGCACACACTCTGGCCTGATCAGCTTTGGCCTGGGGGTCAGGATCATGTAGCATGGTCTTAGATATTCTCCTCCCTCTTGTGGGCTAGGGACTGTTCTCAGGGAAGTAAACAACTGTTAGCATCTACCGTGTGGGTTGAACATTTGCATTTCATATACATTGCCCTTTCCTGGGAAAATGCTTTCTATAAATTTCCCAATTAATCTTTACTTGGACATGATATACAACCAGATCTTATTTTTTAACTCAATAATTTTTGCATTCCTTTCTATTGGACTAACTCAATTTGAATTATTTCCTGTTAAAATACTTGGCCAGAATTGAGCCTGTATCTTGCTTTCTTCATATTTTCTTGACCCCTCCACTATCACTGTGATTTAAAAATTTATATTGAGCACATTCTTCTTTCTTCCTTCTAGAATACATAACTAGCCTGTAGTCAATATATTGCTTTCTGTATATCGTCTTATTGTTTCCACTGTCAGCATGACTTAATTTATATTGAACATACTCCTAGAAATATTGTCAAACATGAAACTTTGTATACATGCTCACACAATATGTATAATATTAGAACCAGAGAGTACACTATCAGGAGACACAAACAAATCAGGAAGTATCTTCCTCCTTTATTTCCTGTCAGCCAAACCATTACCAGCAAGACTATTCAAAAATACCGACAATAAGACTTCAAAGCATCTTTAAAGAAATGCCAATTTAGAAATTCTAGAGAATAAAAGAGAAACTCATACTTCCATACATTCTTTGTAAATAATCTAATTGTGGCCAGATATATGTAATATTTGATTACCATTTGAGCTAACCAGTAGCTGAAAAGCACTACCAACAAAAAAGTCAGCAATGGAAAACTTTGAGGGAAAAGGGAAGACACTGATAAGAAAACAAAGCCCAATGTCTAAGAGATGAGAAATCAATGAAAACCAATCTGTGAAATAATTTATATTATACTAGGTAAGACCCTCAGGGGAAAGAAAAATATTTTCAGGTATATGACCATCTAGAATACTCTCAACAGAGGTAAAAGTGTTTTAGAAAACAGGAAAGCAACTAGTATGCAAGCAACAGCAGATGTTTTTGAAGAACAATAACAGTACAACAATCAGGTAGAAAAATTAATTCTGTCAAAATGGGTTATTGTAAACTTTCTGTTTATATGTAAATAAACCTAAGAATTTATAATGATCAGGTTTTACTGACACAATGAAAGAGAAAAATAAAAATGCAAAGGTATCTTTTGTGTCTTAAAATAAGAGAAGGGAAAGACAAGCAGTGAGTGGTTCTGAGACAATAACAAAGCCACTTTCTGAAAGATGGTAGACACCCACTACCCTCAATAGCAGATGAGGATGGAGGTGGTGAGTGGTAGTCTTTGAACAAATTTTAATTACATTTAAGATAAAAGGGAATAAGAGTAATAATAACAAAACTAAATACTCATATAGTGATTATACCCAAGTACTTTACAGTTAGGTGTTGACTCATAGACTCTTCACTCTAATCATGAGGTGGGCACTATTATTATTCTCATTTTACAGATGATGAAAATAAGGCACAGAGAGCTAACACTTCTTCCCCAAGTTCTCAGAATTAGTAAGCAAAGAAGTCAGGATTCGGGCACAGGCACGCTTGTCCCCATTCTTAATCCGAAGTCCCCATTCTTAATCTTAATGCAATGCTATCCACATGATTCTAACTGGAGTTATAATTTTTACATTGCATGTAGGTGTTCAGAAATATGTACACTACAAATTCCACAAGAATTTCTTAAGAAGCTCTCAAAACCCATTTAAATTCCCCTTGGGAGTCACATAGTTGAAGAGGCAGAATAGAATAATGATTAATAAAATAGACTCTGGAGACAGATTTCATGAGTTCAAATCCCAGTTCTTCCAGTTACCAGCTCATTGAACTAGAGAAAGTTATTTACCTTCTGTGTTAGGATGTATCATTGTTCACAAATATACACTGCCCCTTTTGTGGGTACATTTTATTTCCCCACTCACTTGATACCAGGCTTAGCACAGGACTTGCTTTGGCCAATGAAATGTGAATGGGAAAACGTGTAACTTCTAGTAAGAAAATTGAAAAGTCAGGGCAAGGTTTTCCATTTTCTTCTCTCACTGTGACTATCAATATCATAGAAAAAGATTGGCCTGGGTCCTGGAGTGAGGATGACTTGGAGCAGAGTAGCAGATACCTCAGACAGTTCATGGCGTAAGAAATATACCATTATTGTTATAACGCACTATAGGGCTGCTTGTTACTAAGACATAACTGCCTCTCTTGATGCATACACTCTCTGTGACTCCATATTCTATCTGCTTCTAAATTTCTTGCAGGAATTAAGTGAGTTTTTTTTTAATATATAAAACATATGGAATGGTGGCTGGCACATGATAACCTCTACAGTAATGTTTAGTTCTTAGAGTTATTTTTATCTATAAATGATTCAAGTATTAGTAAGCCAGATACTTATCAGAAAAAAAATACAAGTAGAGAAAAGACTGCTAAAGAAAATATTCCCCATACTAATCAAATTAAATGCTTTTCTGGTTTTCAGATCCTTTCAATTCCATTCTAATGTTAAACTGGTTGCCCTTTGGGCTTTTTGCAAACTTCTGTTCAGTGCTCTGTTATCAACACAGTAATTTCATCCACTTGTTGGCAATTCAGGGATTTAATATTGCTGACCCAAAGGCCCCAGACAGTTTTCCTCACACAAAATGCAATGAGTTAGTTATGTTAGCCATGATGTTCTTCCTTCTCCATTCTGCTCAGCTATCTTTTTGGAAGCAGAGTTGAGCACTAGCTTTCCCACCTGTGGAACACAATTTTAGTGAGATAATAATAGCTGCTATCTCTTTGCTTCAATGGGTGAAGAATTAGATTATTTTGGTAAGTTTCTTAGTTTTATAAGTTTTGATCAGTTTTAATTTGCTAATGTGCAAACTTTGATGGGAAAGCTCTTTGCTAATTGAGCAAGTTCTACACAACTTGCTTTGAGGGGGCACAGCTGATGACCACTCTTAATGTTTAACAAGCAGATGTTGAGACTTCTTATGCCCAAGAGAAAGATACTATGGGCTCCTTCGAATTCATCTCAGAAATCACAAGTTACTAAAGTGGGGCTCCCGAGGTGATCTTTGACCACAGCACCCTCATTTTAGAGATGAGGAAATGGAGGGTCAAAGAGGCTGAATAGCTCAATGACAAAATAAGTCAGTTGAAGAGCTAAACCCAAAAGAACAGAGCCATTGTCCACAGGACCCAAATTAGTGCTATTTCCAAGGCTGACCATCTTTGAAAAAAAAATGCTTGCAAACGTGAGTACATTTGAATAGACTGAAAAACATGTTCCATTCACAATCAACAAATTCATTCACTCCATGTGAGTGAACATCTTTCTGGGTTTTAATCTGACCTATTCACAAGAGCCAAAGAGGTTACTGAGAAAGATACAAGATCACAGCCCCATTTTACTTAACTCAAACACTAAGGCAGGTAGGTAGGAATGAGTCAGCATTAGGGCTTAGCTAAACTCAGACATGAAAGAGAAACAAAGTTATTCATTATATTAAAAAGCTTTACTTAGCAGTTACTATATAAATAACTGATTAACTATTTTCTTTTAAATAATAATGATCAGAGTGGCTACCACATCCAATAAAAAACTAAAACAAGTAACATACAGGCTCAATCTTCAGAAAATAAAAATACTAAAGGTAGCTATCACTGTTTTTCACTGTTGTTAATGCAAATAAAACAAAAGTTATTTGTAGCACTTATTATTGTAATGATTTCTAAATTTGCTTCTCTAAAAGAAATAATATTGGCGATAAATAAATTTCACACAAAAACAAATAGAACGTGTAAGTTGCTAAGGGGTTTGTTCTGCTTCCTTTTATTCTAGTTATTTTCCCAAGCCCAAAAGAAAGGCATTCCCTAAAGCTTTGTGTTGCTTCTAGCAAAATCAACTCTTCTCTAACTAAATAGGTAAAGAAAGAATGTGCTTTTAAAATAAAACTAATGATAAAATTGAGATTTGTAGCTGAAAAACATTCCTGATCACAAAAGCTTTGTGTTTTTAATTTGCCCCTTGTCTAAATTCTCATATCTAAAAGACAAAAGAAAAAACAAAACAAAGAAAAACGGATTCTGTAGACACTCATATAAGAAAGTTACAATTGTTGAAAGTCACAACAAAAACAGATTGTCATAGATGGGAGATTCCATTAAAGCAGCACAATATATCTGCTTTGGAGAAGGGCTCAATCCATTTAAAAAAAATACTGATAGACAAAGTCCAGAACTGAAACACATTTGTAAGATCAAGGTCAAAATAACCAGCAGTGTCCTAGTTAGTCCAAAAGAAAATCAAACCCAGCAACAAACAGAATCTCTTGCACATGGAGAATGTCTCTAGTTCAATACAATAAGACTGTTGTATGTGACACCTTGATAAATTAAAGAAACAGAAACCTTGTCACAAAAATAAAAGGAAGAAAGGAAGGAAATTCACAAACAGTGCTCACAAAGGATGGATAAGAAAGTTTTAAAAGAATATGCACATTGATTAAGGGCAAGCAAGAAAAACAAGATAGCCGCTCTATCTAGCTAACCCCCTACTGCACATGCCTATTGTATTGTTTCCTTTGGCACTGACTGCGAGAGCTTCATCCTATGTTTAATAATGCCAGTATTTATAAAATGGAAGAAAAACATCCTGATAAGAATATACCTCAATAGGAAAAAGTCTCCTTCCATATAATCTGATGGTAGAGATGAAAAAGAAATGCTTTTTCAAAGTAATAACAATTACAAAGCAACCAGCGAACAAGATAAGCACTTGCAGAAGGAGCCACACTGAATCTATTCAACCGACCAGCTTTTCTGTTATGTGTGTCCAAGAATGGATCACTGCTGCTCCTGGGGAAAACCTGCAGTGCTGTAAAAATCAGCCAGCAGCAGTCTGTGGCTGGGGGGAGAAAAACGTTAAGGAAAAGAAGAAAGTTTAGAGAGAAACAGAGAAAAGGCTGACAATACAACTCCTTGTACTTCTTCATTCAACATTATATTCATTGATTTATTACATATAAGCCAATACAGAAGACACAGGGTTTTGCAAAATACACACATATACAATGGCCCCTGCCCTTCAAAAGCTAGAACTTATAATATACTACTTTGGTTCATGATCTTACCAATGCTCATTTCTTCCAAGTATAAGGAGAGTTTTCAGCTGTAAGTGAACATATTTCCACATTCTGGCCAGCTTCCCACATTTATGTTATTTTGCTAATATATCACATTAAATTATTTTGAAATAAAAGAATCAAAATAGAGTGAACATTTTCACAAGTACAAATTTATAAATAATCTATCAAATATGGATGTTTCCTATTCATAACTTTGTAAACATAATATGTACACATAACTACATTTAAACGCAATAATTTTACACACTAAATGCAACCTGATCAGATATTGCAAAGACTAAGCTGGTAATTTTCTAGACTTCAGAAAGAGTGAAAAAATCCATAATACAATTAGCTAGTACTTATTGAGCCACTGGTATGTGGCAGTTACTATTCTATATGCTCCTGCATGTATTCTTGTATTGAATCCTAACAAATCTCTCCTTCTTGCAGAGAGAAGCCTCCAGACCACAACACTATAGTCCTCCCAGCCACTTACTACAGAAGAGATTTATGTGCAACCTGGCCATTTTTTGGCTTTTAGTGGAATTTTACTCTGCTTCTGAAATACGATCACACTGAGAATGATTCCAGCATTGATCCCCCATCAGGATCTGTAGTAAGAAGGGCCAGACAGCAAGGCAAGGGCCTGTGCACAGGCCACGCCCCCAGGTACTCAGATACCAGAGTTCAAAGAAGGATATTCAGGCACATAGTTCAGAGAAGCATATTCTGATAGTGTGTGGGTAAAGGTCCAAACTTGGAGAAGCCCAGAATGACATAAAAGGCAGGGGTCCTAAAAGGGAATTTCAAGGCTGGGGGTCAGCTGAGGTTTAATGTTCAAGACCAGAACTGCAGTTTCTGCAAGGTATGATGGCAATGAGATAGGATCCTTAGATAAACTGAAGTACATGGGGGAATTTCAAGGCATTTGCACAGAATGGAGCAAATCAGCAACAAGAACAATCTGAATACTCTTCTAGGTGCTTTTAATTTTACTTCTCAATAAAACTCAGTCATTTAATAAAATGTATTAACTCACAGTTCTGTTCAAACTACAGGACTATTAGTTTTCTGGACCCTAATGGGTCTGTTTTGAAAAATGGCCAGTCCAGATCTCCATAGCACTGATCCTCCAAGAGGAATAAGCTAGCTTTAGGACCAGCAGTTCCAACCCCGGCCATCCTGTACACTTTAACACATTGTTCATCTCTGGCAAAGTCTGTCCTAATAACATAAAGGCTGTGATGTCTCTTACAGATAAAATGCCTGTGTTAGATAAGCTTCTTTTAGGTATTAGTTGCAGTGCTGTTTGCCATGAGTTCAAGGTTAATAAACCAACAGTTTATATTAAATTAGGTGTCTTTAATGAGAAACACATATAGAACACACATGAAGTTTATGTACTGATCACTTGAGGATGATGTTATGATCAGAGGCTCACAGGAATCTGTATACTTCTCCTAGGAGGGATGGTTCAGTGTTCACTAATTCAGTATTTGCTGCAACTTTAGAGAATGTAAAGTTCTCATAAATCCTAACCAGGAATTATGAGAATCAGCAGTACTTGCTCCACCAGTTGTTTTTACATCTGAGAAAATGTAGTTAATTCGGTCAAGTGACCAGCACAAGTAGGCATTCAAAGAATTTTACCTAGCTAAACCCAGTGTCCTCTTAGGTGACTACAACAATATGATGGAAAATATCAAACTCAGATTTACTACATTTCACAGAAGAGAATATAAAAATTAAATTGCATTTAAATGTATCACTAAAGTCAATGTATTAGACACAAGGTATATAAGATATTTATAATTAATCAAAAGGCATCTGAATCCCAGGTCAGGCTAATATTGTCAGAAGATAAGCTATCAGCTCTGCTACTTAGAAAATCACAGTCTTTTATGCATAAACCCTCAAACAAATCCAATTAAAAGGGCAATTGAAACTGGAGCATGTTAGTGACGAGTCTATTACCACTATAGGTTTCAATTACAAAGTGGTCCTGTTAGTAACAAATGCAAGGTTGCAACATAAACCACAGGTAAGAGCAGAAACTCACCAACAAGAGATACTCCTACTCCATGAATTTAGGGATTTTACTTTAGGAAACAAAAGGTATTGCTTAGAAAAAATAAAAGAAGTGTACCTTGATTAGTTGTGGCAAAATATGATATTCCTAAGCAGAGACAAATCATGTGTTTAAAAGGGTAACAAAGTAAATCTTTCATGGTAGAGAGATAAAACCACTTCAATCAGCTTTAACTAACTCAGAATGAAGAGCCTAGGTATTTATTTATTTATTTATTTATTTATTTATTTATTTATTTTTCATACTGGAGGACATTTTATTTTCATTGCTTTTAAAGAGAGAGAGAAGCATCAGTCAATTGCCCCCTGTATGCACCCACACTGGAGGACGAACCCACAACCCTAGGCCACAGTTTGATGTTCTAACCAACTGACCCACACCAGCCAGGGCCTAGGCAGGTATTTTAATAAAAATATTAGATGGATAAAAGAATGATAAAATGATATTAAGGGAGACTAAAGTTTTTGAACATTATATTAAGAATATTTTTTAAAAGTCTATCTATATACAACTTATTTATCTATTCATTCCATGGGCATTAGTTCCACACATATTTCCTGAATTCTGCTCTGGGCCAGCCATCAAAGATTCCCAGGGGAACACAATACAGAACAGTCTTTCTGAAGTTTACCATCTAGTAGGTGAGACAGACAACAAATGCATTTGCAAGGTGATAAATACAATTGAAGATGTAACTTCAAAGTAAGAAAAATGTTGCTGAAATGAGACTGGTGCTTTCAAAATAACCCTTAAAAGGGTGCATGTTGCCACATTAAAGTAAGGCTTCTCCAGAGACCACTTTATCAGCTCAGCTCCATTTAACAGGAATATTAAAAAATAATGCAGCTACAATTCCATAAGGGTAGGAAGGAGACCTCACTAACTCAGACTAGTTTGAAGCAACACCTCTCACCTTCACTGTCAGTCATTTCTGTCATCTAAACCAAAGCTAAGCAAAAATAAGTAAGTTCGCCAGAAGGTGCAGGAAGTGGTTCCTGCCTGTGGTGTTTCTGGCTGGTAGAAGCACTGGAAGGAGAGCGCCCCCACTCTT
>CM052541.1:88668080-88701219 GCA_028533065.1 Trachops cirrhosus
AGGTTCCCAAGCCTCTCCTCATTGTTTTGAATTCTTATTTCTTCATTCTTTTCTGGTTGTATATTTTTTTCTTCCATCTGGTCCACTCCAATGATGTGAGACCCATCTTTCATTCCATCACTATTGGTTCCCTGTGCATCTTTCTTCATTAAACTTATTGTAGCCTGCATTTTTTCATCTAATTTGTGACCAAACTCAACCAATTCTGTGAGTATCCTGATCACCAGTGCTTTGAACTGTGCATCTGATAGGCTGGCTATCTCTTGGTCGCTTAAAAGGATTGGTTCTGGGGCTTTCAATTCTTCTTCTGTTTGAGCCATCTTTTTGCTTTTTTTTTGTTTTTGTTTTCTTTGTTGTTGTTTTTTGGTGTTGTTGAGCTCCTGTAGTGAGGGGTGGGGCCTTAGGAGTTCACCAGGGCGGGGCACCCCAGTGGCTGGGTTGTGACCATGTATGTGGGGGCGGGGTCCAAGAATGAACAATGGCGCTTGCTCTGCTCTCTGTAGGACCCCAGACCCTTCTGCCTCCTTCCGGGAGCTTAACTGGGCCCCTCTGGCACCAATTCCGGTGTGAGTGGGCCTGTGCACCCCATGGGACCTTCCTCCTCAGTCAGTGATCCAAAGCTCTATTTCCTGGTGCTGGGGTCCCTGAACTGCTCGCAGTGCCTTGCTTCACAATGGCCGCCTCACTGGGTCTGCCGGTCACCACCCCCTGGCCGGGGCCCACCAGCCACTGCCACTTGTGCGCCCAGGGTCTGCCCGCTGCGGACTTGCGTGCCGCCCCAGTTGCTCTGAGCTCCACTTGGCATCCCTCGCCTGGCTGCCCGACTCCGCCCCTCCTACCGGTCTGGATGAAAGTGTCTATTTTTAAATCCTTGGGTGTCCGACTCCATACACTTCAATTTTCTGTCAGTTCTGGTTGTTATTTTGTTTCTGTATTGTTGTTGTCCCTATCTTGGTTGTGCGAGGAGGCACAGTGCGTCTACCTATGCCTCCATCTTGGCCGGAAGTCTCGCCCCCACTCTTGATGATGAAAACTTGTTCTGGGCTCTCGTGTGAGAGAACATGGTTTCCATTATTTTGAGGTTAGCTGGCTTATTCAAGTGATGGAAAGTTTTCTCACTTTAGTTTCCCTCTAAGAAGTGACACTTAATATTATTAACACTTATTTTTATGTCTTTCTCATTTCCCTCTGCTTTTAATACATTATGTATGTGATTGTATGTCCTTTCCCAGACTTAGGATCTGAATAGTTCATCTGTTTGAGGCTGCTGAAGTGAAACAGGATTAGTTTCGAGAACTCATCCACTCCAGTGGTCATTGCCCAGGAGGCCCCTCATGCTAAACGGCTGAGGAGACCTGAGGGAGGAGGAGGCCTTGCTGAAGAGCATGAGGCTCCTCTCTGCCTACTCTGACCAATAGGGCTGTGTTTCAGGTGACTTTGACAGCTCATTTTTAATCAGATTTCTTTTCTTAGAGCCCTCTGACTCATTAGTGCCCCCCTGCCCCCCATACACACTCTAGGCACTAGGGAGATGCTGACGGAAATCACAAAGATGACGAAGGCTCAGATATCTCTAAGGATTCTGGGTATATGTCATATGAAAAAAGAATTCAATCAGCACATCAGGGATGATCCGAAGAAGAAAGCAAAGTGGATCAAGAATCCAAACATAAACTACATTGATATAATTTCCAAAAGCCACTAATTCACTCCCAGGATAGATTTAAAACAAAACCTGCCCTGGCTGGTAGCTCAGTTAGTCAGAGTGTGGTCCCAATACACCATAGTTGTGAATTCTATCTGTCTTGTACAGTCAGGGCCCCTACAAGAACCAATTCATTCAACCAATGAATGCATAGATAAGTGGGGTGGAAAAACAAATCAATCTCTCTTTCTCTCTCTCCCCCATTCCTTTCTTTCTCTAAAATTAATAAATTACTTTTTTTTCCAAAAATAAAGCTAGCAGCCCCTATTGAATATCCTCCAAAGCAAAACATTCTTCCTCATTTCCAAATGAATTGGTTCTGTGGTAACACATCACCCAATCTCTTTCTTGGCTAGGCAAGGCTCCTAAAGTCCTGCTTGAGGACAGGAAGAGCATGTAAAGCATCAGAGATTTGGTTCATTGGTTTCAGTTCTTCTTCAGTGCAGATATGACTCCAGATAAATCACAGCCTCTCTGGTATGTTTTCTCATTGCAAAGCAAGAGAAATGGATAAAAGAGGAATCCCCTTCCAGATCTACAAGTCTATGCAATATATCATCTACTTCTGGTTAATAACCAACCCCAATTCTTTTATTAGGTCCTTATGTTATCCATAAAATGAATAATGTAAAAACTAGTATTAAAATACCATTTTATAGCCAATCATGCTGGGTTCCTATAAATACAAATTTTTCATACCTGCCAATAAAATCAACCAAATGTACTTATCATAATCCATTTAACAGATCTTATGCTGGCATCTTCCAAAATATCCTCACTTATTATGTTTACCAGAAAGAATTTCTAATGAGCAGCTGCCTCAAAATTAATTAATATACAGCTCACACTATAAAGTTACAAGCTAAATCCCATTATAACTAATACATTTTCAGTGTACAGCTCAAATTGTAAAGGACAGTAAAACTCCAGCTGACGGCCCATTTATTTAGAGTAGTATGTGAATCAACAAATTTACAGAAGCATGAAACAAATAATTCTCTTCATGATGCACATTTTGAATAATACATTCTTTGTGATGCACATTTTGAAATACTAACCCACAGAATTCTAGCAATTAAGGAAGCCATTTGTACTTCATTTCTTATTGTACACAGTTAACCTTCACTTTCATATAACCAGGCTATATGAAAATCAAGGGATCTTATGGTACCAGCTAGATTCTGATTTTTCCTGTGCCTCCCCAAATTCTCAAAAAAACAAGGGATTGTTTTATAGTTCATTAACTGATTACCTTAAAACTCAACTACTTTTCATACCCTATTTATATGTGAAGTTCCAAAGCATTTTTTAAAGAAAACCAAAGCAAGATAAATAAAGCTGAAACTATTTTCTAACATTTCTTTTAAAAATCAAAATCAGGTGCACTTGAAAGAAAATGATTATACACTTTGCTAGCACTTGTTCTATTTTTTAGAACAAATGTTCACACTCACCTAGGGGATGTGTTCCATCTGCTTTTCTCATTTGATTTCCATGTTTTAACTAATTATTACACATAAACTACCAACTTTTAATATTTGAAAGTAAATAATCTTGGCCTTATTGTTTTCAAATCATGCTCCACCAAAAATGAAATCAGTTTTCCTCAAATCATATTTTAACAACAAATCTTTAACTTAGCAGAAAAGGAGATCCCATTACCATTTGGGGAAAATACACATTTTGCCATCATCAAAAATATTAATTCTAGAGTTGTGCACTCTGTAGTTATGAACTTAGTTGTGAAGAAAGAAAATCTACTCTCTTGGATCCTAAACTCCAAAATTAATGTGTAGGTATTTTGAATAGACAAAAAGTAATAGAATAGTAAGATAGAAGCATTAAACAAGTACACAGCAAACACATTACAATGAGATATCAAGGCATATGCATCTGTGGCTTAGTAAATCCGGTCAGTACAAGTGACATGAAATTGTGGATATGACAAACCTTGACTACACCAAATGCTGGCAACAAGCAAAGGCTTTGCTACAATATTCATACACTTTGCCCCCCGCCCCATACCTCACATGTGATGCCCCCAAAGTAGCTACATAACTGATTTAGTTTCATCCAGATGGCTGGCGTCATGTAGACAGACTTAAAATGCTGACTATGTTTTGGGCATGCTCATTCAGTGAGTCTTGAAAGCCATTATTCACTAATTTCATGTGGAAATGAAATTTCAGCTTCCCATTGTGTACAAATAACTTGGCCACTTACAAGAAGTGCTTTTTTTGCCAGGCAGGAGTAAATGGCTGGAATGCAAAAGCCTGCCTGTGCTGTGCACTCCCCTGGCTCTGGCCCAAGCCAGCATATGGCAGTCCCACCAAACACCTCCATGTAAAATACTAGGTGAATGCTTCGAGAAATCCCTAATAATGTGATTTACAAAGCACACACTGGATGGCTGATGTTGGCCTCTATTTTCATTCAGGATAGGATATTAATCTTATTTTAGATAAAAACATTTGACCATATTCTGCTCCCTTGCATGCACCCTTCCGAAATTATTGGGTGCTAAAATTTTGGTATATCTAGAAATAATCATGAGTTTCTAAGCTTTCTTACTTTCCCATTTTCTTATTTTTGAATATAATCCTCAACACAGGCTTCACCTTCTGTTTCAAGTCTGGAACTAGCAGGCTAAGAAAACTGGCTTTTGGAGAGCAAGTTAAAGGGTTTAGTGAAGTTCACATGCTTTGCTTTTGTGCAACATTCCCATGCTGTGCTTATAAACAACTATTGATATTTTCTGGGACTTCATTCCAGAAATTGTTTGCTTTCAAATATCAAAGAACTGTCTCCCCCTCCAACTTTTGGGTTTTATATCATAAATAGTGGTACTTCTCAGATGTAATAAATAAAATATTTCATGTAGATATAATACATTAACATTTCATACTGCAGATGAGGAGCTCAAAATATTGAATGAGGATGATCAAATTCACTGATGATTTCCAGGCCCAAAGTCCGACTTTCGGATCTTTCCCAGAAGATTTATTTACATCATGTTTAAAATATAATGTGTATTTATAAATACAGTCACTTATCTAGTATTCAGCAATGGATACAAGTCAGTCACATCCTGGGACTGGCATTCATTTCCAACAGAAGTTCCCAGAGACATGAGATATGCTTGCCTATGGAGATCCTTTCTCCTCCGCGGAATGATGTTTTTTTTCTCCATTCCTACTTTTATCTCCCCTGCCACATAGTTCTCTGTCCCTCCCCATATCTGCAGGGGGCTAATCACCCTCCTTCTTTCAGATATCCCAGGAATGTGGTTTTGTCCAATTGGCCTTCCCCAGGCATGTTCCTAGATAAATGAACTTCAGGATCAGGTGAGTGATATGGATTATAGTGACATTTTGGCCATTAAAAATAAACAGAGCTTTGCCTCTATTTTGAGTTATCCAATTTCTGAAAATAACCTATGCTGTCAGAACTGACTTGGTAAATACCCTGTTTTCTTTAAACAATAAAAACAGTTGATAGTGTATTCAGAAAAGTCAACTCTGACTTGTTCCTGGAATCACAGTCTCCTATAAAGAAGGGGGATGGCTTTGTGTCCAAAAACCAAGTGTGCTTTAAAAATGTTTTTTAAAAAGTGTGCTTTTAAAAAAAATGGGCTCTAGCATGGTGGTGACATCCTGAGAAAAACAGTGGTGATTCCAGAATTTCTAGAAGGGCTTCAAAGGAGCAACCTGATTGTTATGAGGAGGCAGGGAATTTGTCTTGAAGCTGTATTTGCTGAGCCAGCTCACACTTCTGAATTAGACTGTGGGTTTACAAGCGTGGCTGGAGTGGGTGGCTGGGTTGGATGGCTAATGGAGATGCCAATGTTAACCATTCCAATGCAAACCTTGGTATACTCTTGAAGATGATACAGCTGCTGCATGCAATATTAGCCAGACCCTTCTTAGATCAGCTTTGATCTATCTGCTTTAAAAAGTAATATAAATGATTGGAAAAATATTTTTGAAACACAATAAAAACATTTAAAAATCGTACAATTTTAAATTGAGGAACATGTAAACATTAAAGCAAAAAGGGAGTGTTTATTCCTTCTCCTCTTGAACTCTGCAGGTTATATTGGGAAGGAGGATTTCACAGAAGGCTGATAGGATAGAATACTCTGTACAAAAAATCAGAGCTGCATGGGCACAAATGTTAGGTGAGTAAAACATTACAGTAATGTGATATAACTCCATGCATAGTTGGTGTCCCAAAATAAAAGAGCTATATCATAATAATCTTTGTTTTACATTTTAAGCACATACTGTTTTGGGAGGCCTTATTATAATAAAAAGTCAAAAGCCATCACTTTTAGGGTCTGTAGATAAATCATTCTTTGCATTCATCTTTTAAAAAAGTCAGGAACAATACAGCTTGGATTATTTTGTAATTTAAGTACAGCTCCCATTTTTTAAATCACAAAGTAAAATTTCATTTGGCAGGGAACTGCTCAGTAGAGTTGTACCTGGAGAGAACTGTTCCTACAAATCTTTTCTGAGCAGAGAGGCAGCTCTAGTCAAATCTGGATTTCGTGACAAGATTCCCAGAACAAAGCAAGTCTGCTTCTAACAGGCAGTATATTGAAGCATTTCAGAGCATTTCATCTTTGTAATAACTAGGCTCTTGAAAAACACTTGCCTCAGTAGCTACCATAAAACAGTAAAGGTAGTGAGGGAAAAATGCTGTGACAGCATTTTCTTTCGATTCAGCCCAGTAGCTATGGAAACTATCTTTTAAAGGCCATTTGGTCCTCTTCCCTGCAAACCACATAAAATAAAACTATTTCTTACCCTCATGATTCCATGGTTGGAGGCTTCATTTTTCAACACTTTCAACTCATCTACGCCCTCTTTCACTTTAGCCCAAGTATTTACAAGCTGAAGCTATCATATTTGATTGATACCATGGATTTAAATTAGAAAACCCACAAAGGCATTTCTAAATAAGGCTGTAAGGAGTCATAATACCCTAACAACAAAGAGTAAACATTTGTTAAATCTGCTTGATATGCTCCAAGAAATATGTTTGCTTCTTTACATTGCTCTATTTCTCTTCTCTGAAGTAAGAATGTATGTAAATTCCCATCACTTGTGATGTCATCAGCCCACATGTTTGCTTTTCTGTGGCTGTACATACACCATAGGCCATAAGTGGCAATTCAGGGCCAAGAGTCTCATTCTGTTTAAGGTTTTTTCTTTCATGGCTCTGTCAGTAGGAAAATAGTAAACAAGCTAAAAATTAAAACAAGTATATGGTCTGACTTTTTTATCTATGTGGATTTTAATCATAATCTATTCAAAGTGGAACTCTTAGAAGTCTATTTCTAGAAATATTCACTCTTAATTTTTTGAGAGTGAATTATTTGTCCTTATATGCCCTTAATTATACTTCCATTATATGGCCTTAATTATATTTCAGTTTTTTGTTCGGTATGCAACTTGATAAAGATAGATATTTTTTGTGCTCATTTTGCTACTTAAATATTACTTTAATTCATCTTTATTGTCTCTTATTTTCCTCTTTCAAATCCTCTCAAAATCTATTTTTCTGTATATGACCTTCTCTTATCAACTCCAATTTTGAAATTTGAAAAACTGAAATAGAGTAACTATAACCTTATATATGTGTGAATTTCTCTCATTGATTTTTTTCAATATCAGCCTTTAACCTTCAATCGCTCTCATAAAATTTATTCACAGCCTATTTGTAGAATCCTATTTTGTACACAGTTAGTATGACACTTAACAATTAAAGGCTATGATACCTAAGATGATCTTTTTTAAACTAATTAATTAATTTCTTATTGTTCAGTTACAGTTGTCCTACCTTTTCCCCCACTGGTCTCCCTTGCCCATCCCCCTCTACTCTCACTGCGAGTCCCCTCCATTGTCCGTGCCCCATGAGTCCTCTATTTGCGTCCTTTGCTTGCCCAAGATGATCTTAAATAAGAACAACAAAGCTAGAGGACTTACACTACAATAAGAAGTATTTCAAAGTTAGAGAATTGAGACAGTGTGTTTGAAGGAAAAAATAAGCAGATAGACCCCATGGAACAAAACAGAGTCAGAAACAGACTCACACAGAGTCACTCTCTATATGGCAAAGATAACAAGGGAAAGTATTTGAGAAAAAATGGTCTTTTGCTATATGATTTGGGATCCGTTAAATACCCATACTGGGAAAAGTGACTCGATCCTTTACTAAAAACATAAACCAAAATCAATCCCTGAAGGACTATAATATAAAAGACAAAACAATAAGGCATCCATATAAAATACATACAAACACAAATCTTTAAGATTTTTGAATAGACAAAGGTTTCTTAAAGATAACATAGAATGTACTAAACATAAAGGGGGAAAACTGATAAATCGGCTTTACTATATTAAGAACTTCTTTTCTTCAAAAGACACATTGAAGAAAAGAAAGCGGTAAGCCTTGGAGAGGGAAAATATATTTGTAGTACTTCTATCCAATCCAGGGTATGAGTTCATAATATATAAAGTACTACCAATTAATAAGAAAAAAATTAACCCATTGCAAAAATGGGCACACGATGTGAATAGACCATGTCACAAAAGAAAATATCTGACTGGTGAATAAACATATGAAAAAGGGTTCCACTTCACTGGTCATCAGGGACATAAATAAACCCAAAATTCAACACTATTGCTACCCAGCAGGGTGGCTGAGATGAAGGAAAAAGGCAAATACCACGGACAGGTGGGCAGAGATGTGGAGAACACAGAGCTCTCTATGCTCTGGCGGGAGTGTACATTGGTACTGCCATTTTGGTAAACTGTTTGACAGTATCTACTACAGCTGAACATGCGTATCTCCTAGAGCCAACGATTCCATTCTTAGGAATATAATCAGAAATATGTAACATGTTCATTAAAAATATGTATAGGAGTGTTCACAGCAACATTCTAGGAAAGTCCCAAACCAGAAAATACACAACAGTCACCAACAGTCAACTGTACAAATAAATTGTGATGTGTGCAGTTAATAGAATACTGTACAATAACTGGGATAATCAACTTAAAACTATTTCCTATATAAAGGCAAACATAAATACTACATTGAGTGAGAGAAGTCAGAAAAAACAAAAAATAAATAGTAAATGACTCTACTTATATAAAGTTCAAATATGGGGAAACCGATTTCTGCTTATAGAAATCAAGATAATATTTACCCATAACTAAAACTGGGTATAAGGTACATTCTTGGGTTCTTTGACTAGTTATATGGGTATTTTCACTTTGTAAAAAATCAATTCACTAACACTTTTGATTTGTATCTTTCCTATAAGTTGCATTTCAATAAAAGGTTTTCAAAAAATTTTAAAAAGCACCATTTTTAACAAACATAATTTTTGAAGTCAGAGCATATAGAGAAACATCGGACAACAGTTTTGATTAGCACATATTCAGCAAGTTCCCATATTTGTGGCCACTATTTTAGGAATGATGGAAAAATTTATAAACAGAAAAATTCCCCCTGCTCTCCAGGAGTTTATAACTTAGATAAAAAGGAAAACTAACATTTAATTTTAACAAAGAAAAAAAGAGAGAATGATAGTGGGCATTAAGTGATTATAATGCTGGGACCAAAACTTTCCAACTGCTGCGCTGTGGGTGTTGAGGAGGAATGGTGGTTGAGGACTGAAATCATCGAGAAAGGCCTCATGGAAGAGGCAGGTGTGAGCATGGAGTGCAGCACTGAACTCACAGTCCAAGGAGAGAACAATGAGAACGATTCCAGGGAGGGAGAATGTTGGGGAAAGGAGCGGTAAAGACACTAAACTGATGAGGCAAGGTAGATAAAGAGGAGCCGCTGGCCAAGCAAACAATGAATACCAAGCTGTATTCTAGTAGAAAATTAGAATAATGGCTCCTTTAAAAAATGTATTTATTGATTCAACTACATGAATTGTAATTTTCTAAATTCTTTTTCAAATTGTGGGTTGGGATAATATATATTAGTGAGGAGTGAGATCATTTTACTGCAACTAATTTTCTGCAACTATTTTGCTGACACCAATGTTCCTTAAGAACAGGACAGTCTAGAAAACACCACAGTGCACTACACAGATCCTTAGCAACAATGCACATATTGCAATGGGTCCTTCCACCTGGATCAGTGGGTAAGACATGGTGGAGGTAGGCAATGTGAGGAATATATGCAATGGTTGACTCACAAAGCTTTCCTTCAGTTCATTTGGGCTATAGCATTGTTTCATAAAACTTATGTTTTAAGAGTACATGTGTGCGTATTTACATGTACAGCTGACCCTTGAACAACACAAGTTTGAATTGTATAGGTCCACTTACACACATACATATTTTGTTCAGTAAATATGTACAGTACTATAAATGTTTTTTCCCTTCCTTATGATTTTCTTAATAACATTTTCCTTTCTCTAGATGACTGTACTATAAGAATGCAGTATATAATACATAAAACATACAAAACACATGTTAGTAGACTCTATGTGTTATTGCCAAGTCTTCCCAATCAAAAGTATGCTACTAGTAGTTTTGGGAGAGTCAAAAGTCATATGCAAAAGTATGGACTTCTGGCCAAGATGGAGGCATAGGTAAATATACTGTGCCTCCTCACACAACCGAAAGAAGGACAACAACAAATTTAAAAACAAAAACAACCAGGACTACCAGAAAATCAAACTGTATGGAAGTCTGACAACCAAGGAGTAAAAGAAGAAACATTCATCCAGACCAGTAGGAGATGCAGAGATGGGCAGCCGGGGCAGAGAGGACTCATAGCAAGGTGGCAGCGGGAAGACTGGGCAGTCCTACATTTGCAAGTGGATAAACTGGGAGGAACAACTAGGGAGTGAGACAGACCATTCAACCCAGGGTTCCAGTGCAGAGAGCCTCAAAACCTCTGACTGAAAAAAACCTGTGGGGGTTGAGACAGAAGGAGAAACTCCCAGCCTCACAGGAGAGTTTGTTGGAGAGACTTACAGTGTTCTAGAATGTACACAAACCCACCCACCTGGGAATCAGCACCAGAAGGGCCTGATTTGCTTGCAGGTGGCAGAGGAAGTGACTGAAAGCCTGCTGAGAGCTGAACAAACAGTATTGTTCCCTCTTTGACCCCTCCCCAACATACATCACCACAACAAAGCAACGTGGGTTGCCCTACCCTGAAGAACACCTAAGCCTCTGCCCCTGACTGCATATAGGATCACTGAGCCAAAAAAAATAATAATAAATTTAAAAAAAAAAGGTCCAAATGGAAGAATAGGTCAAAGCTCCAGAAAAAATACAACTAAACTATGAAGAGACAGCCAAACTATTAGATGCACAGTTCAAAATACTGGTAATCAGGATGCTCACAGAAATGGTTGAGTATGGTCACAAAATAGAAAAAGTGAAGGCTCTGAAAAGTGAAATAAAGAAAAATGCACAGGGAACCAACAGTGACGGGAAGGAAACCAGGACTCAAATCAATGGTATGGACTAGAAGGAAGAAATAAGCATTCAACCAGAACAGAATGAAGAAAAAAGAATACAAAATAATGAGAAGAGATTTAAGAACCTCCAGGACAACTTTAAACATCTGAATCATAGGGGTCCCAGAAGGGGAAGAGGAAGAACAACAAATTGAAAACTTATTTGAAAACACAATGAAAGAGAACTTCCCCAATCTGGCAAAGGAAATAGACTTCCAGGAAGTCCAGCAAGCTCACAGAGTCCCAAAGAAGTTGGACACAAGAAAGCACACACCAAGGCACATCCTAATTACATTACCCAAGATTAAAAAGGAGAGAATCTTAAAAGCATCAAGAGAAAAAGAGACAGTTACCTACAAAAGAGTTCCCATGAGACTATCAGCTGATTTCTCCAAAGAAATCTTTCAGGCACAAAGGGGCTGGAAAGAAGTATTCCAAGTCATGAAAGACAAGGACCTACATCCAAGATGACTCTATCCAGCAAAGCTTTCATTTAGAATGGAAGGGCAGGTAAAGTGCTTCCCAAATAAAGTCAAGTTAAAGGAGTTCATCATCACCAAGCCCTTATTATATGAAATGTTAAAGGGACTTATCTAAGAAAAAGAAGATCAAAACTATGAACAGTAAAATGACAACAAACTCACAACTATCAACAACTGGACCTAAAACAAAAACAAACTAAGCAAACAACTAGAACAGGAACAGAACCACCAAAATGGAGATCACATGGAGGGTTATCAGCAGGGAAGGGGGAGGAGAAGTGGGGAATGGGGAAAAAGGTACAGGGAATAAGAAGCATAAATGGTAGGTAGAAAATAGACAGGGGAAGTTTAAGAATAGTATAGGAAATGTAGAAGCCAAAGAACTTATATGTATGACCCATGGACATGAACTAAGGCAGAAGGAATGCAGGTGGGAGGGGGGTGCAGGGCAGAGGGGAATAAAGGGGTGGGGAATGGGACAATCATAATAGCATAATCAATAAAACATATATTTAAAAAATGTTATATGTAGATTTTAGACACTGCTAGGGGTTGCAGCCCCTAACACCCACATTGTTCAAGAGTCAACTGTGTATGTGCACTGAATTAAAATATAAAATATATTTCTTCCTGTGATTTGCAGTCAAAAAATGTTGTTAAAACATTCCCTAGAAGTAGAGTTCTGTAGAATGCATTTGGAGAAGGAAAGGCTTGAGTGTATGCCAAAGAATGATAAATGATGAAGAGATACACAGTAAATGAATAAGCAGCCAGGTGCTGCTGAGTCTAGAGTGAATCTAGAGTAAAAGCCTAGAGTGAAGATAGTCAGACCCTCCCAGTTCCTGCTGAAGCCTTTGGGGTCATTTACTCCTCCTGAAAGTCTTGAAATGCAGGGGCTCATCAATCCTTTCAATAACATGATGTGAGGCTGGAATTCTACCATTTCCTACATCCAGTTCTTCCCACATGATCTACCTAGCAAATGCTGAGACCTTGCAAATAAAGCCATTTAAATCACATGTACCATTGTAAGTAATGTTACTTCTGTGTTCCATTTGGTAACACCCACTGTGCATAGCCCAGCTTGAGACGGGCCAAATAACTGGCAATTTGGGGGGTTGTCTTCTCTTTAAATGATCTTGATAGTTATGTTTCTATATCATTTTCACTATGCAAATCTAGTTTCAAGTGAGGCTAATGGCTGTTTTATGATAGTGCCATTAATGATGTTGATATAAAAACTGTGACAAATGTTAAGAATAGTTTTTACATAAAGCAATTTAATTCTATGTTAATTTCCTACCTCTTAAAATGTTTGCAGCATTTAATTAAAATAACATAAAAATTTCCCAACCCCTTCAAATTTTACAGTATTAGATTAAAATTCCATATGCAGCCTCTATCCATGCACCCACCCCCATCACTTTATATTAAAAAGAAAACTCACTAGGAACCCAAGGTCTTGTACAGAAAAGCATTTTAGCTACACAAAGGTTTTATTGTGGGACAATATCCATGAAGAGTTCAAGACCCACTTTAAGTATATGAATATATATTTTCTTTATAGAAGCTTATGCAAGAGTAGGGAAAAACTTCATTCATTCTGCAACCAGGTGACCTGGAAGTACGCAGGTGTGGAATATCTCAAGAGTATATTCACTTCCTCTTCTGCACAGATCTGCCTTCCCCCATACCCATGGTTGTGTAACTCTTTTCTCCTCCTCACATCCTATTTTCTGCTGTGGCTACTAAAGCCACGTTTGGTTCATGTTACTTGTTCCAGAATTACTCTAAAATAGCTTCAAATATGTTACTTTATTAGGAGAAGGGTATTGAGCATTTTTACGTCCTGCCAGGGTATCACTGGTTTCTTTGCCAATGAGGACATGTGTGAGGACATGTGTTGATTCCTTTCTAATTGACCCCTCAGATTACTGAGGATGTATTCAAAGCAGTTTAGGAATTCACCCCCCAAACTCTGTGAATACTCTGGATAAACTATTCTCTTGCTCTCAGGGAAACACATGGGCTCCATGCTAAAAAAGGGAAACAGTTCTGAACTTGTCATGGGGCAGTTGCTTTCATATCAGCTAGTCACATGGCCTCCTGTGACTTCATTACAGTCATTTTTAGAGAAGGATGGAATTATAATGCTATAGTGACTAAGTGGGTGACTACATGCATTGCTTTTGTTTAGGACTACCAATTCCTAAATTCTCCACCCAATCACACTGGGGCTATGCATGCTCCCCCTCCTGCTACATGCTCCTCAGAAAGGGTTTCTTCTTGTCCATTTCTTCCTCAAACAAAACCATGCAGGGAGCCATCAAACCAAAGGCCACCTGTGGTTTTTGCACGAGGACAGTGGGGATATGCCCTCACCCCAGGCTCCTCTTCCATGCCTTGCCTCTACATCAGACACTGGACAGTATATGAAGCAGTACCGCATGAGAGAATTTCACAGAGGAATTCTGGTATACTGGAAAAAAGCAGGATTGGAGTCAAGAGCCCTGGATTCTAGTCTAAATTCTGACACTAACTTGCCATATACCTTTGGTCAACCCATTTGAACATTGTGAGCTTTAGATTTATAATTTATAAAAAGTGGGGGCAAGCCTGGATAATGCAGAACTGTATTGCACCTTTAAAAAGCCTCTTCTACACACATGTGAATAGTTTATATGTTTGCTCAGACTGACTCAGCACAGAGCGCACATTGAATTCCTAATTGTTCCTGTTCATTCCTCCATCAGTTCAACAAATCCAAGGCTGGTCCTTGGGAAAGCCCATTTCTTCCTTCCTAATTTCCAATTTATAAATTCTCCGTTCAAAGAGAAATAATCTCCTCACTACCGAGTTTTAGACTGGCACTACCCTTTCATGTTTCTCAATATCTTACTTTCTCGTTTTTTTCCTTCCTCAGATTCTGTCAAGGAAAATGCTTCTAAACCCATTCGCCCTGAGCTGTGGATGTCCCCGTTGTCATTCCCCTTCCCCAGCCCACAATCCGTGTCATGTCTCTGATGGCTTCTTATCCCCATTTAGGTAGTTGTGGTTGGCAAAATAATGACCCCCCCATATAAAGATGCCTACATTCTAGTCACCAAATATGTGAATTTACTAATTTACATGGCCAAGAGGCTTTTGCAGGAGATCATTAAGAGGAGATCATCCTGGATTATTTTGGTGGGTTCCATGTAATGACAAGGGTCCTTATAAAAGGGATACAGAAGAGGTGGAGTCACAGAATGAGATATAACGATGCAGCAGCAATCAGTGATCCCATAGCTGGAAGGGACACAATCTGAGAAATCGGAGTAGCCCTAGAAGCTGGGAAGGAAGGTGTGGATTTTCCCTCAGAGACTCCAGAAAAAACACAGCCCTGCCAAGAACTTAATTTTTGGACTTCTGACCTCCAGAATTGTAGAATAATACATTTATATTGTTTTAAGCCACTAAAAGTTCGCAGTAAGTTGCTACAGAGGCAGTAGGAAACAAACAAATTAGTCATTATTAAATTATTTATTTTAATTTTGAATCCTACACATGAAGATACACGACATCCTCCCATTACATCCTGCACCTCTACTAGTAATCACATGGCTCTGCTACAAAAATTGATATATCTTAAAGCCTTCATACTCACAACTCTGGTGTAGAAAATATTAATGCAGCTATTCTCTTGGGATGCACAGAAATGAGGAACTGTATCACCCACCTGCAAATGTAGCAGTTAGACAAAGGTCCCAAGGAAAAAATGAAAGGCTTAGTGAGCTGGTTCCAGAGTGATGCCTCCTTATATGCAGTGCCCCTGAAACCTCTCTTGCCAACTGCAGTCTAGGCAGGCTCTGGTGGTCCCTGCTCCATTTCATGTCTGAGAGGCCACAGTGGTTATCAACCTCCCCAAAGTGAGGAGATACATTCTGGGAAACCCCAGGCTGGCCAAGGATCCTCCATGGATTTCCAGAGGGAGTCAAGTCCCAAGGTACATGGTCTACGCTGGACTACAACTTCAAAGTATCCTCATCAGTCAGGGAGGCTATATGGATGACTGGAGCTGAATCACATGCAAGCAGAGGACCCTGTACACACTCTGGGGTCACTCAAATTGGCCCTCTAGCATTGCTGTGGAGCTGAACTCCGTCTGGCCATCAGCAAACCCTGGCTGAGCACTGGCTGTGCATCCAGCCTGCGGTGCCTTGCTCTCTGGAAGCACTGCTGCCAGTGAGCCTTCAGCCTGACATAAACTCTGCTGTGTGACGCCCACATTAAAAGGTCCTGCTCATTCATACCTCTTACTTTAGGCCCAGAACAGCTTAAACCATTATAAATGCATCCCTCATTTTATTTTTTCATGACTTTTCTGGCAGTCATTATGCCCCAACTTAGAGCACATTCCTGACTCTCCTGGCTCTATTTAGAGGTGCTCTGTCGGACAGCATGTCTCCATGTCTGAAGAACTCTCTGTGATGGGTCAGATAATGTCCCCTATCATTAACATGTCCAAAGCCTAGTCTCTGAAGCCTGTGAAAACACTGCCTTACCTGGCAAAAAGGTGTGAAGGTGTGGTTAAGTTAAGGATCTTGAGATGGGGAGATGACCTGGGCTATCTGGGTGGTTCTAGTTCTATCACAAGAGTCCTTATAAGAGGGAGGCAAGGATGGTCAGTGTCAGAGGAGATATGACAGTGGAAGCAGAGGGCAGAATAATCCAATTGCTGGAAGGGGCACATGTGCCGAGGAATACAGGTGGCCTCTAGAAGCTGGAAAAGACAAGGGAATGTGTTTTTCTCAAGATCCTCCAGGAGGAATGCAGACCTGCCAACATCTTGACCTTAGAACTGTGAGACCCACTTCAGGCTGCTGACCTCCAGAACTGTAAGATAGTACATTTCTGTTGTTGTAAATCACTAAAGTTGTGGTAAGTTGTTACAGCAGCACTAGGAAACTATATGCTCTCCCAGATTGCTGTGGGCACCACTCTCCCCAGTCAGACCCAATCCCAGCATCCTTCTTCCTTTGCTGTCTTGCTTCTTCCTAGTAAATGTTTACTGAGCACCTCCCATGGGCCAGCCTTGTGCTCGATACTAGTTAAAGAACAACACAGTCACAGTCTCTGTATATGCAGCTGACCATCTGACCCCAAATCAGTAAACAGTCAATGTTACGAGAGTTACAAAGGAGGCATATGATGCTTTCTATGGAATGAATGTTTGCATGTACTGCCCCCTGCCCCCTGCCCACAATTCATATGTTCAACTTCTAACCCCCAATGGGAAGGTATGTGGAAGTGGCACCTTTGGGAGGTAATGAAGACATGGGGGTGGAGTCCTCATGAATGGATTTAGCACCGTTATAAAAAGAGACATGAGAGAGGACCCAGAGAGAAGTCAGCATCTGCAAGCCAGGCAGAGATATCTTAACAGACATGGAAATGGCTGGTACCTTCATTTTGGACTTTCAGTGTCCAGAACTAAGAGAAGTAAATGTCCAATTTTTAAACCACCAGTCTGGTGTTTGTCATGGCAGCCAGAGCTGACTACAACACCCATGGAAGCACTTGAGTGGGGGCAGAGGGCTGAGCCCTAGTCTGTAGAGGCAGAGACTTAAGCTATTACCAGGGGGATAAGGAGAAAGCCTGGAAACAGGTATAGACTGGAGAAAGGACACAGGTGGCCAACAGTGTGCTTTGCAAGCAGAGAAAGAGGTTGTGTAAAAAAGAAGTCAGAGGAGAAGGTAGGCCCAACCAGGCCCAATTCCTAGGTCACAGCAAAGGATTTGTTTGTTTGTTTTGTTTTGTGTCAGTCTAAGGGGAGATATTTTAAATAGAGAAATGACAGGATATCTGAAAACATCAGGTTCTGGAGACCACAGCAGGGCATGGGTTCCTCAGCACAAGGCAAAATACTGCATTTGAGCTTTGAGGTTCTGATGAAATGTGCAAATGTTTCCTAGGCAGAGTACTTACTAATCGACTGCTATGTGATAAACCTTTATTAGAAACGAGTCTTCTCTCACTGGGCTGACACTGAGCAGTGTCCCAGTGAAGTGGGCCAGTGGGGGAAACATGTGGTGCAGAATGAAGGACATGTGCTGCCAGCATGGCCCCTAGGAGGCCAAGCCCCGTGGAACCTTGGCCTGCTGTCGGGCCAGCTGCTGAGCAGTCCAGGCCCCAAGCAAGTGGGGACAGGCAGGGCATGATGACCCACTTCCCATTTCACTCCTAGGGGAAACCCTAGATGGCTGAGCCCTGGGTTTCTCCCTTGGAGGATCCACCACGGGGATGGATGTGATGTTTTCCTTGGCTGAGTTCAGAGTCTCAGAGCAGAGATGAATCTGGGCACATGGCACATGAATGGGGTGCTAAGAGACCATGCCAGGCATGCAGAGGACGAGGCCATCTGCTTCTTAGGCAGCCTCTGCCCCCCTGGGCATCTCGCTGCCTGCTACTTCCTCAGTGGAAAAGACCCCACACTGAAAACAAATTCTCTCAGATTTATTTTTATTAGCTTTGAAAGCAAATATCTACTGCTAGTCACCGTCAGAGCAATGGAACTGAAAACAGACAAATGTGTATATTTTGACCAAGACTCCATAACTGCCACTGAGCTCCCCCAAGGACAGGTCAGACCTTCCTGGGACAGGTCAGGCCTTGCATACATGCGCTGGTCCTCACTTGGTGACTATGCCAGGCACAGGGGTTGTAAGGGAGACAATAACACTAAACACAGTAAACAACACAATGCAGATGTAAAAAAGATACAAAATTATTCATTATTACTATGCAAGGCACTATGCCAAACTTTAACCTAAAGCAGAAGTTTGCTACCCAGTAAGATTTTAGATGTAAAGTTAAGACAATGCAAATAAAATCAGTGTATAAAGAAACATGAACTCTCAATATTTATTTTTTAAAAGCTTATTCCTTTTAATAGCAATGAAGACCAGATATAAGATGCATATCTCTGCCCCATTAATAATCAACCCCATTTGATTGATTTGAGTGGTTCTCTGAAATGGAAGTCTTAGACCCTGAAACTATAAGGAAGTCTCCTCATGTTTGGCCTTGGCCATAACCCACTAAAATATTATTTTAATTTCTTTGGGAAAAAATTATTTCACAGATCTTGAGTTCAAAATTGGAACTGCAGAATGTAGAAGGAAGGTACGAGCAGTGAGTAATCATGTCCTTCTAATACCTGGTGTCATTATTCAGAGGATGATGAGTCTAATCCCCACATCTGATTAAACAAACAACAGAACGCAAGCTTGGTATTTAGACAGGAGATATGTTTATTAGCAATAAGGGAAGAGTCCCTAGCATTAAAGCTATAAAAACACTTTTTCAAGATGTCTTTAAAACAAATAAATCAATGCATCTGCTCGCTTGGGTTTTGATATAACCATGCCTAGAAGTGGATGAAAAAAAAAGAGATTCTTTAAGCTTCCATTTTCACCACAGGGTTCTGTTCTAGTCACAGCGAAGCAGACACACAAAAACACAGCCTCCCAACAACATCACAACTCACAGATGTCCTGTCATTGGCTGAAGCTGGGCCCCTTCCAGCACTGCCAGATGCCACCCAATCAGAACACCAGAAGTCTGCGAGCCCGGCTTGCTGCCATGAGCCACTCACTTTTAAACTCCAAGGACACATTTCTTCAGCCCTGACATTAATTGAGGCAAAGATGCACTAACATTTCCCTCTGTCCTTGTGGGAATGGGCTCAGCTAGAGTCAGGGTGCCCAGAAGCAACACCAAATGTGAATGGAGAAAGTTTCTCTTTCCGTGCCAGCCAAAAACAGGGGCTGGAAGATGCCTAAAGTCCTGGTGCATGATGCCTACCAGGTTAAATCTGGGACTGACATGCTGCTAGAGGAATTCACCCCAATGCCCAGAACAATCTTCTGATGAAGCCTTTTACAACAGCAAATCTCCATCTTCAAGAAGGTGGGTGTGCAGACTGTGACTTTTGTGGCATGTGAGACCAAGACCTGGTCGGCTGCATTCTTGACAGAGGGGTTCATTCGCATCACCAGTCCTCTTGCAGAATAATCGGGTCTGTATTTCAGGGTAAAGAGGCCCACATTTGCAAAGGTGCCTCTCTGTGAAGTAATCAACCATCACAGAAGTCCTGGTGGGAATCCAGGTGAGCAGCCCTCCCCTTTCTCCCCTCATGAGGACACGAAGCACACAGACAGTGTGCCATGCATTTCAAAGCGTGATCCACACTCAGCCCTGGACCTGAGAAAGCAGATTCCTTAAGAAATATAGGGAAAGAGGAAAGAAGAATTACCATGTCTTGACAATCAACTACTCTGTTGGACCCTTTAAGTGATTTATTTCATTTAACAGTGATAGCAAGCCAGTAAAGCGTTAAGGCATTTATTATTCTTTCCTATTCCATGGAATAGACAGTATATCCTGCCCTCCCTCAAAAACAGAAAGCTATAGAACAGTGAAGTTGAAGGCTAGAATTCACACACTAACACTGGCAAAATTAGGAAATAGTCTGAGACTCCACACCTTATTTACTTGTTCACTCCTTTTTTCAACATCTCCACTCATTATACTTCCTTGCCACTCCCAACTGTCACTCCCACCCCCACTCCATTTCATCCCCAGAAAGTAACCAAGAGGGAAGCCAATGTCTCAGATGCAGAAGCCCTGGGTTAGAAGTCTATTTCTGCCTAACCAAGATCTGTGCCCTTGGAACGGTCACTTAAACTCTTACTTTCAGTTTCTCTATCTATAAAATGGGGACATAGAATAAATCTATGTGTATTACAGTGAGAAAAAAAGAGGGAAATACAAAAGCAAATATTGTGACTTCTATTTCAATATGGAAGGAATAATAGATAAATTAAGACTAATAAAGCAATCTCTTTAACATCATAAAAAGTTTTAAATAAACCAAGTTAAAAATATAATCTGATCTATTTAATTTGTAATATGTGACAGTTTCTGGGGAATGATCTTCATCTTTATGTTAATATATAATACCTATAACACATGTATACAGTTACACTTATATGACATTTGGCATGTCTTTGTTTCAACCTTCCTAAAATGCTGTTATAGTTGCTTTATTATTAATGAATATTAATAATATATTGTTCATGCTTGCTTTTTTATTAAATAATATGTATGAGACTCTGAAAAGTACTCTTAAATTGATATGTAAAAGGTAAATATTCTCAAAAGCATATTCAATTGTGGTTTTAAAAAATAAAGATAAATATAAAAATCTTGAATGTATTGTAATCAGCAAATTAGAAAATGAAGGTGAACATATTTGTAGGTTACATATCATTATTTCACATTTAAAGATGATCATTCTACAGTTAATGAACTGGAAGAAAAACATATTCTATAGTTTAAAACAAAGCAAGTGTTCCTGTTTCAATGTAGCACACTAGAAACCATTCTCTGACCCCTATGCCCAGACAGGCATCTCCTTCTAAGCTGTACCCTCTCTCTCTGTATCTCTCCTCCTCCATGGCTTCTCTCCTAGATTCCTGCAGCAACAGAAGGCCATCAAACTGCCACTAACCAAACAATGCTGATAGCTGCACAACTAGGCTTGACACAGGTAGGAGACCGTTCTATGTGGCATGGGCCCAGCTCCCACTGGGAAATGTACAGGACCCACACCCACGGATAGGTTCTCCCATGGGGAATCAGGTCTGCAATGTACCTAGGCTGCTTTTAGTCTTGCTCTTGCCAAAAAACTCCCTCACCCTGAATTGAGGACATTTACTGCAAAGCAACTTCCTAAAAACCATGCTAAACCTTCCAAGGATGAGTGTAATCAGTTCAACCACTTTTGTCTTTTCATTTGCAAATATCCCTCTTCTGTGATGTGATTAGCAGCATTGGCTCCTTTGTTTTCTGTAAAAGGTAACCACCTCAAGCGAACCTGTGCATAGTAAATGAGGACCTTCCTGTAATGTACCGAGAAACCCAATAAAGGCCCATCACAGCAAGAGCCACGGCTTTTGCTCCCCTTGAGAGAAAAGCCATGCTGTCCCTTTTCCTCCACTGGACTCGGTAGTCTGTGTGAATGTCTCATTTCATCCATAATGACATGGACACTGCGGGCCGGTGTCTGCATCAGACACATATCTGTCCCATCTTTCCCTGAATAGCCATCAGTATATAACAGACTCATGGAGCATACACAATCACTAGTCACCAAAAGAAAGAAGGAGTTTTGTAGTTATATAGTAAATTTAGCCAACACAGACAGCCAAATGAAGAATTCAGGCATTGGTGTAGACTTCTATAGCCTGAAGTAGTCAACATGCTCAAGGATGCTAGTATGTCTACATTAGGTAACACAGTTAATTTAACAATAAAACACCAATGGGCAGAGATCTGTCAAGCAAGAAGCACATTGAAATATAACTCAGAGTTTTCAAGGCCATGGGAAGTGCAAATAAGTAATATATCTGAAGAGTTAAAAGGATTAAGATACATTATGGAATTCCAAACCAGAAAGGAAAATATTCAGAAATATCTACACTAATGATCACTACTACTTTGAATCATTTGCAAGCTCCCAAATATATGAACAAAGGTACAATAGGTATAGGAATAGAAAGAATTAAATTTAAAGAATGAGTTATTAAACAGCTAAATGCATGTATATTCATAAATATGTAAGAAAACTGGGAAGCTTATTTTAATTAACTGATTACTCTGATGAATGATTCTAGATGAAAAGCAGCAAAGGTTTTCATTTTATACCATTGGTTTATACTACAGCCTATTTTAGAAAGATGTGGTAAGAACATTTCTCAAAAATATAAAATAATCATAGGAAAGGAAAAATTATTATTCTGTGTGATCTCATGAGAAAACCAAAAGCCAGATGCATAACTTCCTGCACACAGATTAAACAGAATGTGCAGACTGTGAACAGACCTATAGTCCAGTCCTTGGGGACCAAACAGACAAATGATGGGACTCAACATCAGATGCTGAAATCTTGGCATCTCTAGGGATCAATAAACTCAAGGGAGCTGGCAGCAAAATTTGCGTGACTTTTATAATGTGTTCACTGTCATTTTTAATAAAGCTCCCCATGATGAGGGAAACCAATGAAGTGCCCTTAGCCAGACAAAGAACCAGATTCCCAACAGTGGGTGCAGGGTCTCTTCCTTCTTTGTGTTGCAGACTTTCTCTTGGCATAGATAGGCCACATCCCAGAGCAGGGAGCTCTGATTTATGGCAACATTACACCTAACAGGTGGCTGGAAATGATGGGTCAATGTTTTAGTGCATCTTTATTGAGGAAGCCTTTGGATTATAAAGAACCCCCAAAATGGTGTGTGCCTTCAAAAACACCCCTGTCTCAAGTTTGGGGTACACTTGGTGTACTTCATTGCTTTTGACTGGCAGTTAGAAGATATAGAAGTTCAGAAATCTGTAGAGAGTTTGCTACATGAGGCTCCTAATGCAAAAAAATCCAAAGTTTAGAGACATTCTTGATTCTCCCATCTTGGCAATCCTTTTAAATCTGATCATTCAAAAAAGTAGGGTTCATCTACCCTAAAAACTCATGAAATCTATCCTCTCCTTTCCATTCTCAGGCCACCCCTATCCAGACCTTTATCATGTCCTGCAGGACCTAGCCAGTCTCCTCTCTCCCTAGATCCCATTGTGCACCACTTTCAGGTTCATGTTTCACCCACAGAGCCTGTGAATCAAAATTAGCAATGGCATCCAATAGCATTTCCCCAAATAGGTGCCACAGGAAACAACTCTCCTAAGATGCTTCAATAAAAAAAAATGCATTCAGTGATCAAAAACATTTGGGAAGAGTTTTAAAGATTAACAATGCAGATCAGCATATTAAACCTCTGAGAACCTTTCCAGGAGAGAACTATTTTTAAAACTTTCAGCTTTTCTTATTTCTCAACCATGGGAACTTGTTTTGACTAAGATACCTACAATACTCAGGAGAACTATTCTTCTGAGGAGAGAAGTCTTGGGAAATGATAAATATCCTTTATCAAAGGATAAAGTCCTGGTTGTTCAGTGTGCATGAGCTGACCCATATTAATGGGTCCTCACTACCTCTCCATCTTTAGTCCTCACTCCTCTTGCAGGGCTGTTCAAGTGCCCACCCCAGGGCCAAAGTGCAAGCCCTCTCCTGCCTACATCTCCCCTTCTCTCTCCTCATGTCTAAGTCCAATTGGGGACAGCTCATGTTCTCCTTCCTCTGGGGGCCTCTTCCAACCACACTGGCCCTCATGCATCACTTCATCTTCCAACCTGTTACACTGACTTCTTTTTCTACTTCACCAGCTCCACACTAAGTATTTTTGGTACCTTATAGGTCTGTGTCCTTTTTCTCCATGTGAATTGTAAACTCCTTAAAGGCATTTGTACTTTATAATTAATTTTATAACTAAGTTATAACTAATTACATTTGATAACAATTTACTATGAATTCATGAAATCTGGGGTAAGTTCTTGTGCAGTGCAAGTGTTAAATAAATTATATCTTTTCATGAAAATAAGGTGATTTCTCCAAATGTGTCAGTGTAGGAAGTAGAAGAGGGAGATCATGTTGAGGCAGAATAAAATTGTCAGAAAAATCATAACTCAGCAAAGGGGGTGAGGGATTTCCAACAAGGAAGCACAGGATTCCAAACTTCTATAAAATAATCACCAATGCTGAAATGTCTAAGGAGAAAGCATAGACATGTGGCCATGTACACCAAACCCTAAAATGGATTGTCTAGTGCACAAGAGAACACATTCCCTAACCCAGACTAAGGAAGACATGGTAATTTTCAGGAAGAAGAGGAAAAGGTCAGACCTTTTGGTGTGTGTGTTAAATCCCAAGTCAGATGATTTTCTAGTTCTTAATACAGTAAATTCCTAAATATCCTGACTTCTTTCTTTTCTTCCTGCCTGCTACTCAACAAATATTTATTGAATACCTACTAGGTTTTGAGCAACAAAAATGACTGGAAATGTCTTAGGAAATCAGAATAAACTCTGAGAGCAGAACTAAGGTTCCTTCTGAAAGTGTTAGAAAAAAGAAAGAATAATTTAAAATAGTATATTAATGTAACAAGGATGAGATAACCTAAGTAAGTAATACCTAAAAGTTGTCAAAAGCAGGAAGTGGGCAGAAGTATGCAGTGTCAAATTTCTACATTTCTTTTGTTTATTTCTTTCTTTTAAGAATTAATGACTTTCTGTTGCTAAATGTTTAGTATTTGAATAATGGACACTGGTCACAGTCATTCTAAATCTAATGCATTTCCTGACACATGGTAGGCACTTAATAATCTTAATTAGAGTCAATTAATGAATGAACAGGTAAATGAAATAAAGCAGGAAAGGAGGCCTCTATATCTGGCTGAAAGTTTTTGGTGCAGTAACTCCTTTAAACTGGAACAGAGTAAATGGTGAGTTGTAAAAACCAATCAAATCCTTCTTGAGTTAAACATTTTTCCTTTAAAAATATAATTATTAAAGATTAAAATTCATATGCACAAAATAGTTAGGTAGCCTATATGACTCCCCTTTCCAGTTATGGTGATTCAGGCAAAAGATAAAAAAGCACCACTTTAGAATATAAGAATATAGCCCATCTTAAATAATTTCAGTAGGAAAAAAAAGAGTGATAGCTGAGTTTGGATACATGTCACTTGGGAAGAGGTAGGGAAATAGGGAAAACTGCACCATAATATTAGAATATTAATGTATTTAGATAAAAAAAAAAGAAAAGAAAGAGAAAGGAGGAACAGTCTGGGAGAGGTTGATCTGAATTTGCACCAAAATATGTGTTCTGAACTACATTGGACTCAGATGTCTATAGGCTGAGCTCATCTATGTTGTTTCACAATGCCACACTTACTATTTGACACATGCACACATGCAAGTGTGCATAAAACTTGATATGCATTAATTAGAGAAAATTTTCATAGCCTAAATCACTTGCATAGAAACAAACAAATAAATTAGAAAAGTTATTGATGATAATGTGGTCTTTAGATTGAGGAAGAACCTTCCATGGGAAGCAAATAAGAAATTATCCCCAGAGAATTTGCAGTAAAAATGAACAAATTGGTGGGAAAGGGTAGAGGATAATTCACTGCTAGCTGGTGAACAAAGACCAGTCTTTTCTTTCTCTCATTTCTATAATACTGTGAGCAGAATGTAAGGGATCAAGAGACTATTGAACCCAAATACAACCAGGGATAATGTAGTTATTAAATAAATCACATTCAACATTTCCAAACAATTCATTCTAAGCACGAGCAAAAACCACCTGAGGTAGGCTTACCTGGTAAAGATGACTCATTCCTTTGCAACACACACTATTTTGTTAATAACACCACTATAAATCTTAACTTCAACTTATAATACCCCTGTCACAAATAAAATGATATCTGTCTCATAGGTATCAAGACTGCTGTTTTAATAAAGAATGTGTCTGATGCATACCAGGGCATGGTAAGTGACAAATGTCTTTATTATAATGATGACTGTTATAATTATGCTGTTATTATTTCTTATCAGGTCAACTCCTCCTGTCTTCTAGCTTGAAAGCTGAGAACAAGAATTGTTTTTCATCTCTGCATCCCTTGCAGCCCAGCACAGTACCTCTCACAGACATTTGATGAATTTAATGTTAACTGAAGCTTTCTAGGTTTATCCTGTAGACAAAACTATTTGCACCTCAAAGAGAAACTGCGTACCATCTTCCATCGTACTTGTGGAAGGCAAGGGCTCTGAAAGTAGCTGTAATTGCTAACCTATAACTTTTCCATAATAGTTGTTTTCTGTGGTGTGCTCAGAGATGGTTCAAAGATGAGGTGCATATGAAAAGGTCAGTCTTATTAGTTCCCAACAACTGTGAAAATAACATTAAGATACCATAGCTGATAGCAAATACTAATCTTCTTGTGCATTAAGCCCTTGATACATATCAGATTTTATTCTTAACAACTTATTAACATATACAATATTTTTTCTATGTTACAAATAAGGAAACTAATGTTACAGCAATTAATAACTTTGTCCCAAATCAACAGTAAGTAATAGTATCAGGATTTGAGCTCAGCTCTACAAGACTCCCAAGTTGGAACTCTTAATAACTTGCTATGAAACCTGCAGTTTCAGTAACACTCTGAGTTCACAGTCCATTTAGAGGCCACAGTGTCACCAATAGAAGCAAGTGCCGTTACCTGTTTTTAGCACCTTCCAGCACAGCACAAAATGATTATTTTCTATCCCTTCCTCCCAGAGGTTTCCAACCTGCAGCCCACAGGCCACATGTAGCTCTGGATGGCTATAAATGAGGCCCAACACAACCTTATAAATTTACTTTAACATTATGAGATTTTTCTGTGATTATATGTTGCAATGTATTCAATGTGTGGCCCAAGACAACCTCTTCCAGTGTGGCCCAGAGACACCAACAGTTGGACATCACACATTCACACATGAAAATCTCGGTCCTGGCATCCCCCTTAAAGCACTCTGTAGGTTATGTTCATTTCAAATAATATGAAACATCTATGCTCTCTGAGATGACAAAAAAATTCACAGGGACTGTTTACTTAATCTATTACCACCTACTATCTGAGAAGTCTAAGCTGAAGGGGACACATGAAAATGGATTTCACTGGGAAAAAGGTGGAAAAGTATAAATTCAGGAAGTAACTCTAGTTGTAGGCAGCAGCCCTCAAAAGTGATACCGTACTACTCCACTGCAGCAAGAAAGCCTCTCCACCATTCTATTCTACTTCTTTAAACTAAGCTTACAGGAACCTCAAAGGACAAAACTATCAGATATTGGAAAGGAACATATCTATTGGCTAAGCATTACATGGCACAATTCTGCAGAGAAAGCAAGGACAAGGAGGTTTGGAGTACAAAGCCTGTTCTCTAAAAATTCTCCTCAATAAACATCCATTGAAAGAATGCACAAATGATGGAGCCCAAGCTTAGAGAGTCATGGAAAAGACCGACATCCATGAATCCATGAATCCATCATCCATGAATCAGGTGACATCAGCCATTATCAAAGTACCCACAACTTTTCTCCACTCAAGTCTCTCATGTGAAATACAAAAATCAGAAAAGTATGTCTAAGGTTGGAATCAACTGCACCTCTCTCTAAACTTCATTTGAGAACCTCTGGGACCCAGCAGAAGATGATGAAGTCCCCTGTCAGAGGATAGCCCACTGGGTCCAATGTAACTCCTCCCCCCAAAATATATTTTTTATTATGTGATTTTCATTGACTTTCAATCAACCTAATGATGTAAGTTCAGCTCTGAAGTAAGGTGTTATAATGTTTAAGAATGACAATAATACACAAGAATGCCAAATACAGAATACACTCAACCTTCCATTCAACCAATGGCAGATGAAAAGTACTCAAAAAAGTTACATTGTTGCTGACATATGCTATGTACTGTAATGGCTAAGGACTATGTAGTTAGGCCTACAATGTTTGCATTTATACTGAACAGATACAGACTTTTTTCTTGTCTGTGCACGTCTAGTATAAATGCAAGCATTTATAACATTTACATTGCATTAGGTTATGTCAGTAACCTAGAAATGATTTAAAGTGGTAAATCATGAGAAAGAAGATACCTACTAAGAAGGACTTCTGGTGGCCAACTGGGCTCAAATTTAAAAAAACAAAAAAGCAACAGAGCATTGCAGCCATTTCTGTAAGAGGCCTCTCACTCAAACTGTACTTCAGGGAGAAACCTGTGCTATGCTGCCTGCTTCCTGAACTATGCCCCTACCATCTGAACTAGCCTTTATAAAGGAGTTCCTGGAATCCTATCTCATTCAATAGAACTGAGGCTTTCCCCATTCAATTGGAGCTGTACAGCTATATCCCCATCATGTCTTCACTGACCAATCAAAGCAGCTCCATTCTGACCAATCAGGACAGTGCCTTTTGAATCAATCAAACTGAGAGGATTTGAAGTCCTCATTTAGACCAATAAGGGACCACAGGTGGGGACTTTTGCTTATATAAATCAGCTCCCCTCTGACTCAGGGAACACACTTTCCATTTCCACCTAAAACTGCCTTTCCCTGGCTGGAGCAGACTGGCACAGGGAAGAAGGGCATGAACTGGACCAGAACAGGTGGAACACACCAGAGCAGACCAAAACTGTCTAGCAGGAGGGGGGCCTTGTCCCAGGGCTATCTCTCCTCACAGCCGCTTCAGAGCCATGCTGTGCTGCTTCATACTTGAGCTGTAACACTATTGAGCTGTTCATAGCTGGGCTGTATCACAACTGAGCTGTTTGCACTGAATAAAGTTTCCTTCTTCACCGCACCCCAAATTGGAAATTCCTGTTGTGGTTGACAAAGTATACAGGAAAATGTGTATAGGTTATGTGCAAAATGATGCCATTTTACATAAGAAACTTGAGCATCCATGGAGTTTGATATCTGCTGGGATCCTGGAACAATCTCCTGTGGATACTACATGGCAGCTGTAATAGCCATGAGTAACAAATTCTCCACCAAAAAAAAAAAAAAAAAGCTACACATAGAAAAAGTTCCTACAAATCCTAATGGTACTAAACAATAAAAAGCTTCTTTGAGTATCTCTGTTATTTCCTAACAACAGACCTTAACCTATGATTAACATCTTGGCTTGTCTGTTACCTAGCCACACCCATAGCCAATGTCTCATCACAATAAGCTCTGTATGATATAACACCTTGTTTGTGAAACTTCTTTTAATAAAACTATTCTCAATAATAAACAAGAGCATTAGCACTGGCCAGTGTGGCTCAGCAGATTAAATGCCAGCCTGTGAACCAAAGGGTCACCAGTTCGATTCCCAGTTAGGGCACATGTCTGGGTGGTGGGCCTGGTCCCCAGTAGGGGGCACATGAGAGGCAACCACACATTGATGTTTCTCTCCCCCCTCTCTCTCTGTCTTCCCCTCTATCTAAAAATTAAATAAAATCTTTAAAAAAAAAAACAAGACCATTAGCATGATGTCTGAAATACCAACCAAATTTTATAAGTATCAGCTGGCATTTTAGAAATCATTTTTGGAGGAAAGTCATGAAAGATATTCTCAGCTGTAAAGTAAAAAACAGCCACCCTCCTTGTTGCAGGAGATGAGAAAATGAACAGATCTATATGAATAGAACTAAATGTGTCTTCTGCACATTTTCCCTACACAGTCATATGCCATATAACAATGTGTGTGTCAATGACAGATCACACATAGGATAGTGGTCTCATAAGAGCATAAAGAAGCTGAAAAATTCCTGTCACCTGGAGACATGGTAGCCCAACACATTACTGCTGTGTCTGGGGTGATGCCGGTGAGAACAAACCTGCTGCACTGCCAGTTGTATGAAAGGACAGCACGTACGAGGACAGTAGCAGGTGTCAGTTGTGTGTAAGTGCACTCATTCCACGATGTTTACACAATGACAGAATCGCCTAAGGACACATTTCACAAAACACATCCCTGTCACTAAGTGGTGAAAGAATGTAAATAACAACAAAGAGAAGCTGCCATTTATCCACCTGAGATATCACCAGTTTTCAAAGTAACGGGTAAAAATAATCCAAACCTTGATTGTCTGTATATGGCTCAGACAACATACACAAACTCATTCTTTTATGTTCTATGTACAGAAAACTGCACTTATAAAGCAAATATATATATTAGAAACTTACAAATATCTCAAGAATGCCTTGTAGCTAGAGAAAGTAACTTCATTGCTTACTCATTTTGCTTAATTTTCTAGTCTCCCAACAGCTTTGTACTAACATTTCATTCCATTTTAGGTCCTAACATAAGGCAAGAGTCCAGAACCCTGGAAAGTCTCCACACCCAGCAGCCAACCATTCACTGGGGGACCACAGTCTTAGGATGGAGTTTCCTCCCGTGATGTCTTCCTGGTAATGTGCATGTCACATGCATTTCACTTATCTTCTCCAAGCCACAGTCCTGTACCTAAGTTTCATGAGTGTCTTCTGAATTGTTTATTCTGTGTTTTAAAGCTCCATCAGCTGTTGGGATGATTTGAAAGTTTTTTTTTCTTTTTGGTTAAGCAGGATTGATGAGCATTACTGGCCTTTCAATAGAATCCCTGCTTTTTAAATTTCCTGTTGCTGGGATTAAAGGAGATAATACCTATGAAAGTCTTTTATAAACTGAGGCATCCTGAGCAAATGTAGTGTGCTGTTATAATATTAACTGTCACGGCAACAACCACAGTCCAGTAGTATGTAGGTTTTGAAATGTTCATAGCCATTTGGGCCTCACCTTTGCTTTATTCCCAAACTACATTTGGTACCCAACACAGCAGAGCTCTCAGAGTTTTGTTGGGATGAATAAATAAATGACTTTAAAATATCACGTGGTTTTTAAATTAATGTCAACGGGCAAAAGAGAGCTAAATTGTATGACAATTTAGGTAGTTAAAAAACTGCCAAAAACATGGGGGTGCTGAGAAAAAAATACTGTAGAAAAAAAAGTTCTCCTGAAGATAACTTCTTTAATTATGAAATCTGACCCTTTGTAGCCACTACAGAGGAGGGAAGAAAGGGGTATGGGTTGGGGCAGGAGTTTCTATTAGCCCAGAAATTTGTATTAGTTCAGATGGCCTAAAGGAGGAAGCTGCCGTCCCTGAAAAAGGAAGGGACAATGAGTTTGAAGGGGTAAAATGAAAATACATAGAAGCAGCAAGGTTGTGTTAGCACTGAGCATTCCAAGTGCAGGCTTATTCCACAACCAGGTATTTCTAGGGGTGGAAATGGCAGACTCTCTGGGAGAAGAGAGAAGCTGAGGAAGGAGAATTGATATGGAATGAACTATTTTTTGAAAATGCTGTCATGAGCATTTGCTGGAATAGTTCTGATCATTAAAGAGTTGGTCCATTTTAAGTACCTATGTGTAGGAAGGGGTATGTGAGGAGGTGGGGAACGGAAACAGAAAAGAGATGAGTGTCCAGGAATGGGGGCCTCATTTATCTGACTCAACAGAAGCCTGAGAATAGGAAGGGAAAACTGGAGTGGCTGCTGGTTACTCCGGAAAGCAAATGCTGGCACTGAATTTAACCCTAGGTGATGGGGATAACCTAAAGGCCCCCTTTTTACTAAGGGGTGTGGTAGGGCAGGGCCTAGGAGGGAAGGAAGACTGCCAACTACCCTTTAGTCTAAAGGGCTAAAGAGCTCCAGCAGCAGGGAGGGCCCCTGTGCCAACACCCACTAAGCTCCAGAAAATATTGTATTTCTGTCCATCAGTCAGCATTAAGCTACTTTGGGAACTGAGCTTTCTGCAGAGGCAGTTGCCAGTAGCAACAGGGCACATGCTCATAGCTCCTGGGGAGCTGGAGCAGCAGCAGCAAGGGAGGAGTAGCCAGAGCTGGGGGACCTGAGCTGTTGGATAGACGGGGCCAGGAACCACTGGTGATGGGGGTGGGAGAGGGTAGGTGGCTTCCCTGTCAGGTGGAAGTGGGCACAGGCTGCTGGGGATAGGCCAGGCAGTGGTCCAGGCTGCTGGTCCCTAGGGGTGGGGTTTATGGTGGCACAGCAATGTCCACTCCAAGTACAGCAGCCACCCAGGGCTCTTGGAAGTACCTCACTCTGCTAGAGCCAAGGGGCAGGAGAGGTGCTGGTTCTGTTTCAGAGAGTCAGGGTACTCGAGATCCACCCACTGCCTGCCATCCTTCCACACCCACACCCTTGAGGAGTCTCTGAAGGATGCCAATATGGAATTGTGTCTCCACGTGTGCATGTTTTCATTCGTACTTCCACCACAAAAGGGAGGCCCCACAGATGCAAAGAAGGGTGCGTGTGTTGTTCTGAGCGAGGACTGCATGGGACCAGGAAGGTGGTTGAAAGCACACATACCCACCCAGCTCCCACCCGCCCTCCAGCCTCGGGATGTCCAGTGGTGCGGATGTGCAGGAAAGGGCGCCCACAACCTAGCGCCACCTTCCGAACTTCTCCCCCTGCTGTCGGTTAAGATGGAAAAGAAGGGCAACAGTGAGGGAGGGCGGTAGAGGGCAGAAATGGACTAAGGAACCTCGGAGGGAGTAACAGAAGCAGGGAGACGGCAGGGATTACTGGGAGTAAAGGTACTGGGAGAGGCTCGGGCAGCCTTGCGCTGGGGTTGCGCCTGGAAGGGGAGCGGACTGAGGTCTCCTTACCTGGCCTGTGCTGGAGCATTTTGCAGTGGGTCGGGGGCTGGGTGGGCGACGCCCCCCTACGGGCAGAGCCTGCAGTGCTGTCACTTCGTGGGCAGCAAGGTGCTGGCCGCAGTGCCCGGAGTTGGCAAACTTGCCATGCCCGGAGCGCGCAGAGGTAGCCTGGGTCACGCGCGCTCCACAGGCAGCCCACAGCTTCGGGTAGCCAGGACACCACGCTCCCTCGCTTTCTTCCGCTTTGTGTTCCACTGGTCCCCCCTGCGCCTGCCTCTGG
>CM052541.1:88708920-88749885 GCA_028533065.1 Trachops cirrhosus
GAAGAAATAAGAATTAAAAAAAATGAGGAGAGGCTTGGGAACCTCCAGAACATCTTTAATTCGAATGCTCCAACATCCGAATTACAGGGGTACCAGAAAGAGAAGAGGAAAAACAACAAGTGGAAAAGTTATTTGAACAAATAATAAAGGAGAACTTCCCCAATCTGGCAAAGGAAATAGACTTTCAGGAAGTCCAGGAAGCTCAGAGAGTCCCAAAGAAGTTTGACTCAAGGAGGAACACACCAAGGCACATCAGAATTACATTAGCCAAGGTAAAAATGAAGGAGAGAATCCTAGAAGCAGCAAGAGATAAGGGGATAGTAACCTACAAAGGAGTTCCCATCAGACTGTCAGCTGATTTCTCAAAAGAGACCTTACAGGCAAGAAGGGGCTGGAAAGAAGTATTTGAAGCCATGAAAGGCAAGGACCTACATCCCAGATTGCTCTATCCAGCAAAGCTTTCATTTAGAATGGAAGGGCAGATAAAGTGCTTCTCAGATAAGGTCAAGTTCAAGGAGATCCTCATCACCAAGCCCTTATTTTGTGAAATGTTAATGGGACTTATCTAAGAAAAAGAAGATAAAAAACATGTAAAAAATGATAAAAACATGTAGTAAAATGACAGCAAACTCACAATTATTAACAACCACACCTGAAACAAAAACAAGAAGAAACTAAGCAAACAACTAGAACAGGAACAGAACCACAGAAATGGAGATCACATGGAGGGTTAGCAACAGGGGAATGGGAGGAGGAGAGAGGGGGGAAAGGTACGAAGAATAAGTAACATGGATGGTAGGTAGAAAATAGAGAGGGGGAGGGCAAGAATAGTAGGGGAAATGTAGAAGCTAAAGAACTTATGACACATGGACATGAACTAAAGGGGGGGAATGTGGGTGGGAGAGGGTGTTTAGGGTGGAGGGGAATGAAGGGGGGATAATAGGACAACTGTAATGGCATAATCAATAAAATATATTTAAAAAAAAGTTCTGTGTTTAACTTTTGCCATTTCAATTATGATGTGACTTGGTGTGGGTCTCTTTGAATTCATCTTTTGAGGGGTTTTCTGCACTTCCTGGAGTCATGTGTCTTTTTCCTTCAACAGGTTAGAAAAGTTTTCAACCATTTTTTTCTTCATACAGGTTCTCAGTCCCTTGCTCTTTCTTCTCATTCTGGTACTCCCTATGATGCAGATATTGTTGTGCTTCATGTTGTCGCAAAGGTCTCTTAAAGTATCCTGATATTTAAACATCTTTTTTCCTTTTTGTTGCTCTGCTTGGGTGTTTTCTTCTACCTTGTCTTCCAAACTGCTGATTCGATCCTCTGCTTCATCTGACGTACTGTTTATTCCATCCAGTGCATTCTTCATTTCTGATTCGTCCTTTTTTATGGTTTCTGTGTCCATTTTCATGTTGTTGAGCATCCCTATAACCATTGCTTTGAACTCTATATCTGATAAATTGCTTGCCTCCATTCATTTATCTCTTTTTCTGGAGATTTCTCCTGTTCTTTCATTTGGGACATGTTTCTTTTTCTCCCCATTTGGCTGTCTCTTTGTGTTTGTTTCTATATATTAGATAGATCTGTCATAACTCCCAGTTTTCATGGGGTGGCCTTATGTAGCAGGTTTACTGTGAGGCCCAGTGGTTCACTTTCCTTTATCACCTGAGCTGCATGTTGTAGGAATGTCCCTTGTGTGGGTTACGTGGACCCTCCCCTTGTAATTGTGTCTTGATTGCTATCTGCTTGTACATGTGTTGGGCCAGCCTTCAGGCTCCCTGACTATGCGACTATACCATAACCACAGCATGTGAGCTGCTGTAAAGGTGCTGACCACCAGAAGTGGAATTCACCTCAGCAGGCTGGTGCCTGCTAAGATCTTGCTTTGGATAAGCCACTTGTGAAGCTTATTGGATCCTGCTCTGTTGTTGTCTGAAACTGGACACTGAGTGTATTATTGGTTTTAAGACTCTTTGGAGGGATACTGGTGGAGACCAATGTCAGATGCTATCTATGCCTGGCCTTGGGCAACCTGTTTTGAGCTACAAGAGATCCACCATTTGTGGCCACCTCTACTGGGCCTGGATGCACAAAGGACAGACCAAGCTGTACACCATGCCTGGCTTTTACCAGCACTGGGCCTTAGGGCAGGTCAGCAAGAGCCCAAAGGTACCCTAAGATCCACCTGCCTCCAACTTTCAGCTGCCCATTAATTAGGCTTGGTCACTGGAAGAGCCTCTGGCTATGCTCAAGTTGCATGAGGTAGGTTCTCAGTGAGTCACCGGATAGAGGCCAGTGGTGTTCACAATACTGATACAGGTTCAAACTTATTGCCAGTGCTGGGTCTGATGTCACGGAGCAAATGTCCTCAGGTATACCTAGTCCAGCTGCCACCAGATGGGTGCTTGCAAATGTTTGTTTGAGTGGGGTCTCAGGGAATCATCAAGATGAAGCCAGGAGAGTTTATCAGGCCCAAATAGACCAAATTTGGCCATGTGAAGGACTCTACTCCAATCAAGTGTGCAAGGAAAATATTACCTCTGTCCTAGAGCCATGCAACTCAGTCTGTCCCAGATTCTACTGGGAGGAGACAGTGTTCAGCAGGTTGGGACATCAGGGAGTCAGGAGGATGGGGTTAGTGGATCTCCATGAGGGGAAGGTGCCTGTTAGGCTTTAGGGAAGGTGGGGCATGTGGCCCCAGCCTCAGAGCCACACCACTCAGTCTGTCCCAGATTTTGCCCAGACTTTGGCAGAGCAGAGCCAATAGAAGTCTGGCTGGTGGAGCCACCAGAGCCTAGAGGATGGGTCAGCCAGAAGCCCAGAGGGTCATTCTAGCTGATCTCCCTTGAAGGGGAATAACCAGTCAGGTTCATGAAAAAGTGGGGGAATGGTTCCTGTCCCAAAGTCATACAACTCAGTCACTGACACCCCAATTCTGCCCAGACCTCTATACCCCAGCCAAGATAGCTGACTCTTCCAAAGCTTGTAAGCTCCACAGGGTGGGGTGAGAGGGAGTCCAGAAAGTTGGGCTACTGTATTCCCCCAGGCTGATGCCTTAGGAGTAGAGTGCTCTACCCAAGAAAGATAGTGTCTGAGGTATGGGAGGGTGACTCATCACAGGGATACTAGAAGCTGTTTCTTCAGCTCTCTCTCCAGAGTCACAAACCCCAGACTCTCCTCATGCAACTGTAGTCTGCTTCACCCTTCCTCCCTCTACCAGAGGCCAGGTTGAATGGCTATGAATGAGATTTTGTGTGTTGGCCCTTTTGCAGGGAGCCTGTGTCTCTAGTGGACACCCATCTCTCCCTGATGGGCATAAATCCTGCTGACTTTCACAACCAGATGTTATGTGGGCATCTCTTCCCAATTCTGGTGCACTGGGCTGGAGAGCCTGGCTTGGTGCAGAGATCCCATGCTTCTCAGAAGGTACAATGCTGCAGCTGAGATAATCCCTCCAGAACCTCATCTTCCAGGGATGGTTCCTGTCCCAAAGTCATACAATTGCCTATGGCCATGGGAGTGTGGCCAGCCCTTTTCTTGTTTCCACCCTTCCTATCAGTCTCAATGTGGCTTCTTCTGTAAAATGGTCTCCAAATTCTTATAAAACAGAAAAAGGCCAAAAATAACCAACTAATCTTTTAGAGGGGTGATACCACAAACATTCAAAAAAGCATCAGATACTGTATTATAAAGGTAGGTGATTAAACAGGTAGGTGAGATAAGTAATTGCATCAATGGAATAGAAAATGCGACTAGAAACAGACCCAGGTATAAGAAATAGAGGTAATCACAGAAATGACATCATTATTTAGTGGACGAAGGATCAACTATTGAAACAACAGCATCAGGTAAACTTTCTATCTGAATAAAGAAAAAATTAGAACCCTACCTAAGATTCACTCTCAAAAAATAAACTGACATACCAAACTAAATGTATGGCACTACTCAATTACAAGACATACTATAAACCTACAGTAAGCAAGGCAGTGTGGTCTTGACAAAAGAATAGGCAAACAAATCAGTGGAACTGAATAAAAAGACAAGAAAAGACTGCCACAAATACAGTTAACTGGGCTTTGACAAATGAGCAAAGGCAATATAATGGAGCAAAGACAGTCTTTTCAATAAATGGTGTTTGAACAACTGGACACTCACGAGCAAAAAAAAAAAAAAAAGTCACAGGCTGTGACTTTATATTCTTCACAAAAATTAACTCAAAATAAATCACAGACCAAAATGTAAAATGAAAAACTATAAAACCTCTAGATAATAATCTATAAGAAAACCTACATGACCTTGGATATAGTGATGCCTTTTTTGATATGATGCCAAAGACATACTCCATGAAAGAAATAGTTGATGATCTGGACTTATTTAAAATGAAAACTTCTGCTCTTTGAAATACAAAATCAAGAGAATGAGAAGACAAGCCATAGACTGTAAAAAAAAATGCAAAAGACACATCTATTTTAAAAAACCCTATTATTTAAGTATACAACAACTCTTAAAACTTAACAATAAGAAAACAACCTGATTAAAAATGGGCCAAAGACCTTAAAAGACACCTCACAGAAAAAGATATACAAATGACAAATAAGCATATGAAAACATACTACACATCTTGTCATCAAGGAAATGCAGATTAAAACAATAATGAGATTCCACTACATACCTGTTACAAGGGTCAAAATCCAGTGACAACACAAAATAGTTGTGAGGATGTAAAGCAACAGAAACCCTCATACATTGCTGGGAATGCAAAATGGTAGAGCCAGTTTGGAAAACAGTTTGGCAGTTTCTTACAACACTAAGTACACTCCTACCATGCAATCCAGCAATTGTGTTCTTTGATATTTACCCAAAGAAGTTAACAACTTAGGTCTGCATAAAAACCAGCACCTGCTCTGGGTTGGTGGCTCCATTGGTTGAAGCATCGTCCCATACACCAAAAGGTCGCAAATTCAATTCTCGGTTAGGGCACATACCTACAGTGCAGGTTCAGACCCCAGTTGGGATGTGTATAGGAGGCCACTGTTTGATGTTTCTCTCTCTCTCTCTCTCTCTCTCTCTCTCTCTCTCGCTCTTTCTCTTCCTTCCTCCTTCCCCCTCTCTTTCTCTCTCTCTGAAGTCAATAAACATATCCTCCATGAGGATTAAAAAAATACATATTTTAAAACTGTACCAGATATTTATAGCAGCTTTGTTGATAATTGCCAAAACTTGAAAGTAACAAAGATGTCCTCTAGTAGGTGAATGGATAAAGTATGGTGCATTCAGACAATGAAATATTATTTTGCATTAAAAAGAAACAAACTATCAAGACAAGAGAAGACATGGGGGAACCATAAATGCATATAACTGAGTGGAAGAAGCCAATTTGAGGAGTCTATATACTGTATAATTCCAACTATATGACATTATGGAAAAAGCAAAACTATTCAGACAATAAAAAGATCAGTGGTTCCCGGGGTTGGGGCTGAAGAAGAGATGAATAGACAGAGCACAAAAAACTCTTAGGGCACTAAAAATATTCCTCATGTATTATAATGATGGATATATGTAATTATAAATTTGTCCAAACCCAAAGAAAATTCACCACCAAGAGTAAATCCTGAGGTAAACTAGGGAGTTTGGGTGAGTATAATGTGTCAATGTAGGTTTATCCTTGGTAAAAATGTACCACTCTGATATATGATGTTGATAACTTGGGTGGCTATGCATTTGTGGAGGCAATGAGTATATGAGAAATCTCTTTAACTTCCTCTCGATTTTCTTGTAAACCTAAAACTTCTCTTGGAACCTAATCAACAAAACAAATAAGCAAGCAAAATATAACCAAAGACATTGAAATAAAGAAAAAACTGATGGTTACCAGAGAGGAGGAGGGAGGGAGGACAACAGGGAAAGAAGGGGAAGAGTTGTCAAGGAACATGTATAAAGGACCCATGGACAAAGCCAAAGGCAGGGTAGGATCGAGGGTGGGTGTGGGGTGGGGAAAAGTGGTGGTGGGAAAATGGAGACAACTGTGCTTGAACAACAATGAAAAATAATGTAATCATGAAAAAAAAGTCTTAAAAAATCCCCACTAAATGTGAAAAGTAAATCTATTCAACTTTTTGAAGAATGCTTTGGAGAACACTTTTATATTATCAGGCTGGTATACTGACGGATTACACTACACTGAATCTCTGCAAGAAAAAAATTACCATAAAGAAAATAAAAATTCAAGGCACAGACTAGAAGAATGTTTTTGAAACATATCTTAATAAAAATCACTATTCCAAATTTATAAAGAATTGCAAATGAGTAGGAAATTGTTATAGAAAGGAAAGTATATAAATAGGTAGCTCACAGAAAATAATTAAATGGCAATAACTATACTAAAAAGTGCAATCTCATTGTTGGGTACATACAAATTAAAACAACAATGACATACTACTTCATATCTATGATAATAGAAAAAATAGCCCTGGCTGGTGTGGGTCAGTGTATTGAGCACCTGCCTGGAAACCAAAGGGTCACCAGTTCAATTCCCAGTCAGGGCACATGCCTGGATTGCAGACCAGGTCCCCAGTAGGGGGCATGCAAAAGGCAACTGCATATTGATGTTTCTCTCCCTCTTTCTCCTTCCCCTCCCCTCTGTCTAAAAATAAATAAATAAAACCTTAAAAATATTCATTTCGATTACAGTATGCTTTGGTTAGGATGCATGTAAACAAATAGTCACTCTTACACATTTCAGGTGGGAACAATTTGGGCCTATGTAGTAAAGTTGAACGTGTTCACATTCTGAGATGCAGCAGCCCCATATCTGTGCATGTGCTCAAGGGAAAGCCTCATGCACATATACACACTCACATGGAATAATACAAAAATTCATTACATAATATGCCTCAAATAAACATTGGTGAGTTCTATAAAGTAGAAATAATATAAGCACTTGCTGATAATAGTGCAATTAAACAATAAATTATCAACAAAATTTAAAAATGAAAAAGCTCTCCATCTTATAAATTAGAATGAAAGAAAGAATTCAAACTAAAATTTTAAAGGTTCTCAAAAAATAATGAAAACTACTGGCTGCATTTAACTGGCAGTGGTAACAAAAATAAATAAATAAATAGCCCTAAGCACATTTGGCAATTAAAAATTACAATATAAAGAAACTTAATTCTCACCTAAAAGGCCAAAAATGGAAAAATAAGCAAAGCAAGAACAAAGCAAGAGATAAGAACAGAGCAGACTGTAATTAAGTGGAAAACAGAAAAGCAATAAACCTAGTTAAGAAATCAAAAGCCAACTTGTTTCTTTTAAATAGATGAATACATAATTTGATCAAAAAAAGAAAAGGTGGAAGGGTAAAAGATATATAAGTTAAGAAATACACAAGATAAGAAATGACAAATAAGAAATAACCACTGAAGCAAGAAAAAATAAGAGGCTACTTTATAGATCTCATCTCTATGCAAATAAATTTGAAAACAGATAAAATGGGATAATTCTTTGGAAAAGACATTTATCAAAATTGGCTCTATTAGTGATAGAAAGCCTAATCTGCCCAATTTTTCAAAAAGAAATAGAGAAAGTAATTAATAGACTATCCCACCAAAAAAATTATACACCCATATAACTTCACAGGGAATTCTAACAAATAAATCCCCAAGGTGAGACCACCCTAATCATTTCATATATTTTTCCAGAACATGAAAAAATTTAAAAAAATTCTAATTATTTTTATGAAGGAAGGATAACACTGAAAGTTGTTATTGACTGAAGGTTTTCATACATAACAAATCCATATGTTGAAACCCTACTCCAAAAAGTGACTGTGTAAGAATGGGGGGGCCTTTGGACAGTAGTTGGGATTAGATGAGGCCATGAGAGTGAGCCTTCCTTAATAAAATTAGTGCCCTTTTAAGAGCCATGAGAGAGCTTGCTTCCTCCCTCTGCCCTCTACCATGTGAGCATACAGTGAACAGTCTACAACAGGGAAGAGGGCCTTCACCAGGACCGCACCATGCTGGCACCCTGATCTCTGACTCTCAGCCTCTGAAACTGTGAGAGATAAATTTCTGTTGTTGCTAAGCCATGGACTTTATGGTGTTTTGTTATAGCAGTGGGAATTAAGAAAAAAATGAACCTAATAATTCATATATATATGTACCAATGCCACTATATGTATCAATGCAAAAATACTAAACAATTAAGAGTAAATGCAATACCACATTAAAAAGGATTCTAGGACCAAAGGTCACTTGTATTTGGCTGCATGTTAATTAGTTCATTAATATAACATTGTAGGAGACCATTCTGCGTGGCGTGGACTCAGCTCCCACTCAGAGATGCACAGGACCCATACCCACAGATAGGTTCTCCCATGGAGAAGCAGGCCTGCAATGTACCTAGGCCACTTCAAGTCTTGCTCTTGCTTAAAAAACTCCCTCACCCTGAATTGAGGACATTTACTACAAAGTAACTTCCTAAAATCCATGCTAAACCTTCCAGGGATGAGTGTAACTGGTTCAACCACTTTTACCTTTTCATTCGCAAATATCCATCTTCTGTGATATGATTAGCAGCATTGGCTCCTTTGTTTTCTGTAAAAGGTAACCACCTCAAGCGAACCCATGCATAGTTAATGAGGACCTTCCTGTATTGTGCCCAGTAAGACAATGAAAGCTCGTTGGAGCCAGGGCCAAGGCTTTTGCTCCCCTTGAGAGAAAAGCCATGCCGTCCATTTTCCTCCACTGAACTCGGTAGTCCCTGTGAATGTCTCATTTCATCCATAATGACACGGACACTGCAGGCCAGTGTGGTATCATAACATACCACATTAATAAATCTAATGATAAAAATTTCATGAATTAAAGAACATTGACAAAATTTAACATCTTCACCTTGGCTGGTGTAGCTCAGTGAACTGAGTGAGGGCCTGTGAACCAAAGGTGCTGCCAGTTTGATTCCCAGTCCAGGCACATGCCTGGATTGCAGGTCAGGTGCCCAGTCACAGGTGCATGAGAGGCAACCATACATTGCTGTTTCACTCCCCCTCTTTTCCCTTCCCTTCCCCTCTCTCTAAAAATAAATTTAAGAAATATTTTTTTAAATTTAACACTCTCCCTAGTGAAAACTCAAGATAGAAATTGATGCAATTTTCTTAACATGATAAATCTCTCTCTCTCCCCTAACACCAATATCTCAATGGAGAAATATTTGAGGCATTTCTAGTAAAATCAGGAACAAGGCGAAGATACTCACTATTTCCACTACTTATTCAACAGTATATTGTATTCAATGAAATTACACAACACAAATCAAGTGTGATTTTTAAGTACTGAAAAAGAAAAAGTCAAAACCATATTTGCTGATGATGTGATAGTATGCCTGAAAAATTATGTGAATCGAGGACAAAATTAACTCAATCAATAACAATTCAGATTCAGTAGAAATTAATATACAAAAATCAATCATCTTCATACACACTAATAATAACCTGTTAGAGGTTATACCATTATAGAAAACCTCATTTACCAAAGAAGATAAAATACTTAGGAAATATCATAGAATGAAATATATAAAACCAACTTTAAAACTCCTGAAAGTCACAAATATAGACCTGAGAAAATGTCACTCACTTTTCTCAACAGATGATTGAACATTATAAAGATGTCGGTGTTCTCTAAGTTACTATATAAAATTAACACAATTTAAATACCAACAAGATTTTTTTTGAGCTAAGTGAGTTAATAACTAAAGTTCATATAAAAAATCTCACAAGAATAGTCAGGAAAACAGAAGAAAAGCTGCAAAGGGAAAAATAATTCCAAACATCCTATAAGGCTCCTGCAATAAAAACAGTGTGGTGCCTGATGCATGAATGAATAGGCCAGGGACAGATCACAGAGCCCAGAAACAGACCCAAGTGCACATGGAAATACACTATAGAGTGAAGAAGGTACCAAATCACTGGGTCAATGACAAAGTATTTTAATAAAAAATGCTGAAATAACTGGTTGGTCTTTTGACCAAAAATAGCACGACATTCATACCTCAAACCACACACAAGCATAAACCCCAAGTACATTAGTAGTCTCAATGTAAAAAAATGAGACCACACAAATACAAGGAAGAAAACACAGGTGAATTCCTTTACAACCTGGGTTATGTAATTATTCAAACTCCAAATGCAATACAAGATAAATATATTTTACTATCTAAATTTTTAAATAATATAATAGCATGGTATATTAGTTATCTATGATTGCTATAACAAATTAGCACAATTCAGTGGCTTAAAACAAGACAAAGTCACCACCTTATAATTCATAGGTCAGAATTCAGACTGGTCTAACATCTAAAATCAAGATGTCGGAGGGCTGCATTGCTTTCAGAGGTTATAGAGGAGAAGGGTTCCTGCCTTTCTAGCTTCTTGAATGTTCCTACATTCCTCAGTTCATGGCCTTTCTACCATCTTCAAAGCCAGCAGCATGGAAGCTCTCCGATCTTCTTTTCCAGAGTTGTATTTCCCTCTCACCACAGCTAAGAGTAATTATGAGCTTTTAGGACACTTGTGTTATTTTGGGTCCACGTGAATAACCCAGAATACTCACTCCATCTGAGGGTCCTTAATTTAATCACACCTATAAAGTACTTTTGCCATGTAAGGTAACATATTTGCAGGTTTTGGGAATTAGGAAATGGACATATGTGGGAGAATTAATGACTATGCTGACCACAGATAGCAAGACAAACAAATAAACACAAAAAATTAAAAGACTGCTGACAAGCTTGGAGAAAATATTTATTATATGTCATAAGTAAGGGTTAATATTCCTAATATACAAAGAACTCTTAAAATCAGGAAAAAAGCCAAAATTTTAATTTAAAAATGGCCAAAAGTTATGGACAATGTATAAAACAATATAAGAGCAGCTTTTGAACATTTGAAAAGATGTTCAAGCTTACTTGTAACTAGAGAAACACAAATTAAACACTGAGACGCCATTTGTCATCAGACTGGAGAAAATTTAGACATTTAATGATTCACTACACTGATGAGACTGTCACACAGCCTCATATCGACATATTGCTGGTGGAAGTATAAATTGGTGTATCCTACCTGGAGGAAAATTTGGCAACATCCAACAAAACTCTAGGTGCATTTCCCATTTGACCAAATATTCTCACTTTGAAATTTACCCTGAAAGTATACTTCCAACAATACAAAAATACTAGGCACAGGGTGACTCACTGCTGCATTGTTTGCAACTATAAATTGCTGTTTAAAATGTTTCTAGCTCATCCCTTTTCTCCATGTATTCCATTTCATCCTTGTTTTATGGTCTGTTGTATCTTTTGGGGGTGGATTATAAACTGTTCAACTTTGTAATCCTTCATTAGGCAGTTTCTACACTATTTTCCACCTAGTAACACTGACTAAATGGTTGATAATTTGAAAATGATTAGGGCTATGCAATCATTTTGTTATAAAAAATTTCATTTTGGAATAAAGCTCTCTTATCTAATACAATATGGTTTATTAAGTTTGAATTTATTCCAGATCATTGTCTACTGTGCTTTTTTCATGGTTCTTACTACTTCTGTTCTATCACAGCCAGTCTTCATTAAAGGAATTTGGTTTATTCAATCATTAAACCTCTGTAGCTAGGGCTGAAGGCTGGATTCAGTTCAGCAACTCAGAGCAAGATTTCAAGGGACTTTTCCACACTTAGAATTTAGCAGATCATTGTTATATGATAAGATTATCATTATTAATGAAATTTATACATGGAATGCACTTAAGTAGTGCCTGGTTATTCTTCTGGTGCTTGGTAATAAAACAATAAATACACACCCATGCTCTATTGACCATTCCACTTTTTAAACTTAAAGATTAATGACCATTTATTAATGTAGTTATTCATCCAACAATCAATCATTAAATCAGCTATTACATTAGATATTGTGCCAGGTTTTTAAAATCGAAAGTCTATGTAGTCCTTAAGCTGAAAAAACTTTATGACCTCAAATTTTAACAGAGTTATCTTCTGAATATTTTGTTGGTGTTCACATCCTGTCCTTAGACTGCCTCCTGAAATTGCTGCATGTGTTTATATGCTACAGATGTTAGTATGATCTTGTATATATGTACATACACATATTAATTTGTGTGCATACAGCTGATCCTTGAGCCACGTCGCTTTGAACTTATATGTAGTTTCTTCAATAAATACCTATCCTATTTTTACCTTTTTTATCTTTCAACATTCAATATTATAAGAGTTACAGGTATGCAGATAGTAGTTAGATGTTTATATAATTTGTGAAGTGATCCCCCAATAAGTCTAGCTCCCACCTGGCCCCACACAGCTATTACAATATTATGGCCCTATTCCCTATGCTGTACCTCACCTCCCCATGACTGTTTTGTAACTACCAATCTGTACTTCTTAATCTCTTCACCTTTTTACCTAGCCCCCAAGCCCTCTCCCATCTTACAACCATCCATTTGTTTTCCGTATCTATGAGTTGTTTCTGTGTTGTTTATTTTGTTCTTTAAATTCCACATACATATAAGTGAAATCATATGGTATTCGTCTTTCTCTGTCTGTCTTACTTCACTTAGTATAGTACCCTTTCAGTCCATCCATGTTGTTGCAAATGATAAGATTTCATTCTTTTTTATGGCCAAGTGATATTCCACTATGTATATATATCACATCTCCTTTCTGCTGTTTTTGATCTGCAGGTCTTCTTTACATTGTCTTGTTTTTGATGTGCAGTTGGGAGCCCCTGAATATAAAAGACCAATCTACACAATTGTATACAGGGAATTTGAGCATCCTCAGATTTTGGTATTCATGGGGGCTCTTAGAACCAATCACTCAAGGATACTGAAAAACAACTAAGTTTTGGGGGAGTCAAAAGTTGTACGCAGATTTTCAAATGAGTGCAGCGTTGGCACTCCTAACCCAGGCATTTTTCAGGGGTCAACCGTGTATATACAGGGTGGGGGGAAAGTAGGTCTGCAGTTGTTGTATGGAAAATAATACAGTAATTAATAAATAATAATACAAGAATAAATCTGTGTTTCACGTACTCATCACTATAAACCTACATTTGCCCAGTCCTGTATATATACATTTGATCCTTGAATAATGTATATAGTGCATGCCAATATGTTACTTTTGTCAGAATACCCCCTTTATGTTTGGGTATCTATAAGAAAAATAATAATCTAAATGCAAAGAAGGGAGAAAAGTCCCCTCAAGTACACACATGCTTATTTTAACTTTGCCTGAGTCCGTCAAAGTCAGGTCTCAGATCAGTACCCACACATACCTGAAATAGCTGCATGAAGGTGAAAGCAGGTTATAGTTAAACTAAACTTGAACTTAGGAAATTCCTTATGTATCATCTACTCTAACATGGGGATAGCCTCTATGGTTTTCCAACAACCTATGGAATGCAGTCCTACAAAAGTAATAAATGTAAACATTATTGTTAGGAAGTCTAACACAAAGTTAGTAATGTGGTATCTTTATCACTAGCTGCTGAAAGCCTTTTACAAGGATCTATTAATCCTTATAATTTTTACTTGATGATTTACAGGTTTAAATTTTTTTAATGTTTCTGATGATGGAAGTATAGGAAGAATATAGTTGCTGAAAGGGACCTAGTGACACTATACCTGCTTGCTTTATATGTGGAGAAATTGAGTTTATATAATATTAGGATCAGGCAAGGAATTCATAGACATAGCTCAGAGCTGTTGGCGAGGTTTCCTCATCCACTTTACAGCACTCCAGCTACCAGCCTGGCGGAGCTACTAGTGCTCAGGGCTGTGCAGAGCAGTTCTAAAGGATGCCTTAGAAGCATGTGGAGACAAAAAATGAAATTTATTATAGCCTGCAATCTTTATTTATTCAGGAGTTGGTATGTAGAGTGTTGCAAAACAATACAAGAAAGAATTTTTTAAAAACTCACTTTAAATCAGGAATTGGCACCTAACTGCAAAATCTTGCCTATTTTACCAAATAAAGATTTATCACAACACAGATACTACATCGCTTATGTTGAGTTCCAGCAACATAGTTGAGTAGTTGGGACAGTGACTGTCAGGATACAGCCAGTCAAGTCAAAAACATTCACTATCTGGCCCTTACCAGAAAAAGTTTGCTAACCCCCTATCTAGAAAATATTGCCCTCTTAGAAGCTACATGTGAATAACTACTTTAAAAAACTACTAATGATTATAATTTTGAGTTACACTTTCAAACAACTATGATACTTAAATAATGTTATAAATTTTAATGAGCCCTAAAGTCTCTGATACACATTGCTGTACAGCTTATACATTCCTGTGGGATGTCAGAGACATTCTATTTTAATAACAAGAATAAGAGTCATTTTAGCTAATTAACTTTTAAAAATTAAACCTAAATTAACTTTTTATAGCCAGCAATAACTACAGCTAAGATTATTTTCAGATAATTAAATACAGTGCTCCTAATGAATGGGTTTCTGCTATAACTTTCTTTACAAAGGCAATGGTAGTTACTTATATAGTTTCAGCTTATCCTCTGAGCATTTAAGATTATTATATTTCCCAAATTGTGAACATGGATTTTTAATCTATTTTTATGAATTAGAAATATAACATTTGTTAAATTTCTAGGATATCCAGTAATATCTTAAAGTTGCAAAGCTTTTTTGTAATTTGGGCAATTACAGTAAATTTAAAGCAATATTAAGAACAGGCCTTAGAGTTTCTTATAAGAGTAATAGAATTTTGAAACATATTCTGGAGATCTACTGGGGATAAAATAAAGGAAAAAACTAAAGCTAAAATTGGTGCTGAGTGGATTAAAATGAGGTAGTACCTTAATAAATTATTAATTTTTAGGATATATATTCTAGGCCCTACAAAGAGTCTGTTCTGCCTTTATACTGTTTTGGACTGTATACAGAATTGGGACAGGGTAGGTTATACTATGGCAACAAACCACTCCTAGAGACTTACGGTTTGCCATAGAAGCTCATTTCTTCCACACACCACGTGTTGTCAGGGGCCTCTGCTCACGGCAGTCATTCTGTGACCCGAGCTTTAGAGAAACCATTATCATGAGTATCACTGGTTACTGTGCCAGGACAAAGGAGCACACTGGAGGGCTGTACATCCACAACGAAATGCTTTAACTTGAATGTCACTTTTGCTAAAAGTTATTGGTCAGAGTAATTCACATGACCCCTCCCAGCCATAAGGGAGCAAGAGTTGCAATCCTATCATGTGCCTACAAGGGACAGAACTGGAAATACTTATTTGCAACTCACTAAATGTTTAGAATAAGGATTAAGGACTAAACCCTCATGCTAGTCTAGTTAACTGTGCTTCACTTTCCTCAACTTTAAAATAATTTTGTTAAAAGCAATACCTCATAGAATTGTAGGGATTAAATGAGTTAATACTTGTTAAGTGCTTAGAAGAGTACTGGCATACAGTCAAGAATTACCACTGTTTCATTTATAGCTTTGCATTTGCCACACTGCTTTTAAAGATAGTAACAGAGAGGAGGACAGCCTCAGGGAATGCTGACTTGGGCTCAGCAGGCATGTCAATGAGAAATATTCTTGAGTAAATTCCTATGACCAAATGAAAGAGATCAAAATGACAGGTATTTCTTCTGAGTAATATTGATCCAGGAAACAGAAGACAAGCCATTAGTGGGATAATAATTTAGTTTAACAGAAGATGGAGGACCAGAGAGATAAAGACAAAAAAATTGATAATAGTTCTTATGAAATATGAAGGTCAGAGGATGGATTTAGTGTGAACATACAGACACAGTGAGTGGAGGATGCTGGGTAGGGTGAGAACATATTGTGTACATTTGGGTAATACAATATCCCTCCGAATATGTGGCTTACAAGGCTTCCATCAGGATCAATATTAGAGTTAGAGTAGAAGACTCCCACTAGAAAGGGCAAAGGTAAAAATGAAAGAAGATGAACAAAAATAAAGGAAAACTAGACCATGACCCAGAGTCCAGGATCCATAGAAACACAGCAAGTGGTGGTCTGATGGCATTGTTCATTCCCACCAGAGCTTCTGTTGCCTCAGCACTGGCACCCGTGCAAGTGCTCTGAATCCATGGCCATCTACCCATGACCATCCATGATCACACATGACCATGAAGACATCCGTACTCAGTCAATTATAGATCAGCAGATGAAGAGATAAGCAGACATGAGTTTACTGGTTAATAAGGGAGACAGAGAAATTGTGAACTCACCTATAACATAAGCCAGAATGAAATAAGTTCTATACTGTATAAACATGCCAAATTTTATAGGCATAGAGAAGATGGAGAGCTCCATTTTCAGTGGAGAATAAGGGAATGCTTTCTGGAGAAGTTAGAAGAAATAAGCTTTATCAAAAAATAGGAAAAGGACCTGAATAGACACTTCTCTGAGGAGGACATGCAGAGGGTCCATAGACATATGAAAAAATGCTCAACATCACTAGCCATCAGAGAGATGCAAATTAAAACCACAATGAGATACCACCTCATACCTGCCAAAATGGCCATCATTAGTACATCAACAAACAAGGGCTGATGACAATATGGAGAAAAGGGAACCTCAGTGTACTATTGTGGGAATGCAAACTGTTGTAGTCACTGTGGAAAACAGTATGGAATTTCCTCAAAAAGTTAAAAATGGAACTGTCTTTTGACCCAGTGATTCCACTGCTGGGAATTTATCCTAAGAATCCTAAAACATCAATTCAAAACAATATATGCACTCTTATGTTTATAGCAGTGCTATTTATAATAGTCAAGATTTGGAAGCAGTAAGTGCCCATCAGTAGATGTATAGATTAAAAAAACTGTGGTACATTTACACAACAGAATACTATACAGCAGTGAAAAAGAAGGAAGTCTTACCTTTTGTGACAGCATGGATGAAACTGGAGACTATTATGCAAAGTGAAATAAGTCAGTTGGTGAATGACAAATACCATGTGACCTTAGTTATAAATGGAATATAATGAACAAAATAAATTAACAAGCAAAATAAACCAGAGGCATAGAAACATGGAACAGACTGACAGTTGTAAGAGGGGACAGGGGTGGGGACTGGTTGAAAGAAGGTGAATGGCTTAGACAAAAAACATATATGCAGCACCCGTGGACATGAACAATGGTTTGAGGATTGACCATGGGAGTGACGGATTGACTGGGGAGAGGGAGGAAAGGGGGAAAATTGAGAGAACTGTAATAGCATAAACAATAAAATATTTAAATTAAAAAAGAAAGAAGTTTTAAGAAAAAGGAGCTTTATCTTTGTTTCAACCCACAAATAATAATTTAGCAGCACACTTTGGAAGGTCTCATTCCAAAATTTGTCTATATTTATAAAACACCTTTCTATATCCCCTTCAAAATATTAATTACAAATATTAGTTATAATTTACATTAACAATTTAATTTCAGAATCTTCCCATGTAAGTTCCACTGTCTACACATTCCTAGATGGTCACAGATTCAGAAGATCAGTAGAGCTGAAAAGAAATTTCAGCCCAAATTTCTCCTTTACAGAAAATGGGTTGAGTGTATAAATGACTTACCCAGGATTACAGAGTGTGGCAGACTCAAGACAAGAACTTTCATCTTATAAATGAATGTATATAATTGCTTTAAAAGATAAAAGACTCTATTTTGCAATCAGACACTGTGATACTTCCCAATTTGTTCTTTCTCAATATTTTTGGCTATGTTACAAAGCTAAAATAATCAAAATGGTATGGTAGTGGCAAAAAACAGATATGTGGATCAGTGTAATAGAATTGAGATCCCAGAAATAAATCTTAACTTATATAATCAGCTAATCTATGGCAATGATGGCAAGAATGGAGCAAAGACAACATCTTCAATAAGTGATGCTGGGAAAACTGGACAGATAACATGCAGAAAAATGAAACAGGGCCATTTCCTTACACTGTACACAAAAATAAAATCAAAATGGATTACAGACTTAAATGCAAGACCTGACACTACAAAATTTCTAGACAAAAACATAACCAGTATGCTCTTTGACATTGGTCTTAGCAATATCTCTTTGGGTATGTCTCCTCAGGCAAGGGCAAAAAAAGAGAAAAAAAAAGAATGGTACTATATAAAACTAAGAAGTTTTTGTACAGTGAAGGAAACCATCCATTAAAGAAAAAGAAAACCTACTGAATGGGAGACAATATTTGCAAATGATATGTAAGACATTAATATCCAAAATATATAAAGAACCCATACAACTTAACACTAAAAAATACACCAATCCAATTAAAAAAATGGGCAGAAGACATGAATAAACACTTCTACAAAGAGGACATACAGATGGCCAGCAGACATTTAAAAGATGTTCAATATCACTGCTCATCAGAGAAATGCAAATTAAAACCGTAATGAGATATCCCCTCCCACCTGTCAGAATGACTATCGTCAATAAATCAAACACGTGTTGGTGAGGATATAGAGAAAATGGAACTCTCATGTACTGTTGGTAGGACTATACACTGGTGCAGCCAGTATAGAAAACAGTACGGAGGTTCCTCAAATAATTAAAAACAGAACTACCATACAACCTAGTATAAGAGACCATTCTGCATGGCTTGGGCCCAGTTCCCACTTAGAGATGCACAGGACCCATGCCCATGGATAGGTTCTGCTGTGGGGAATCAGGCATGCACTGCACCTAGACTGCTATGAGACTTGCTTTTGCTAAAACTCCCTCACCCTGAATTGAGGCAGCAAGTGCTTACTGCAGATCTTTAAAGTAATCTCCTAAAATCTATGCTAAACCTTCCAAGGATGAGTGTAACCAGTTCAACCACTTTTCCCTTTTGAAATTGCAAATATCCTTTTTCTGTGATGTGATTAGCAGCATCCTCTCCTTTGTTTTCTATAAAAGGTAACCACCTAAAGCGAACCTGTGCACAGTAAATGAGGACCATCATGTAATGTGCCGAGAAAAGCAATAAAAGCTTGTGAAGACAAGGGCCTAGGCTTTTCTCCTCTTGAGAGAAAAGCCGCACTGTCCCTTTTCTTCCACAGGACTCGGTAGTCTGTGTGAATTTGTCTTGTGTCTCATTCATAATACCATGGACCCCATGAGCCAGGGTCCGCATCACCTAATAATTCTACTTGTGGGTTTTTATTCAAAGAAAACAAAACCACTAATTCAAAAAGATATATGTATCCCTATGTTCATGCAGCATTATTTACAATAGCCAGATATGGGACCAACCTAGGTGTCTACCAAAAGAGTGAATAAAGATGTGGAATATATAATGAAGTATTACTCAGCAATACAAAACAAATAGTATCTTGCCATTTGCGACAACATAGATAGAACTAGAAGATACTTTGCTAATAATAAGTCAAACAGAGAAAGTCAAATACTGTATGATTTCACTTATATGTGGAATCTAAAACAACAAAACAAAGGAATAAACAAACTGAAGAGAATCGACCCATAGATACACAGAACAAGCTGGAAAGGATGGTTGCCAAAGGGGAAATGATGAAAGGATGGAAGAAAAAACATTTTTAAAATTTTAAATAAAGATAAAAGAATCAAAAAAACAAAAATGAGTCCAGAGCTACTCTGAGTATTCTGTCAGATGCAAATAACTTCTATATCTAAGCTTATGAAAAAGTGAATAAACATGGATTTACTCGCTGAAACCTAAAATGTCTAATTGAAGGTGATGCTATTTGAAGCTTGTGTGTGTTTAGGCCAAATAAAAGAAAATCCCATTCAACAAAGTAGGGATTATGTTTATGGAACTTATTATCCAACAAGAAGTGGGATAAGTTAGAAATACCAATAGATATTAAATGGTTTATAAAAATTTATGACAAGCCTATCACAGTTAATAAGAAAAATGCTATGTTTGGGTCATGTTATAAATGTTTGAAGTCAGAACATCAAAGAGGCCCTTCTTTGCCAACTCTTTGAAGACAGAGATGGCCCAGGGCCATGATGCTCCATGACAATTCTTGCATCCATGTGCGACAGTCTCCAGATGCAGCCTTTTCATGCCACGGAAAACTGCTAGACTACTGGGTTTGTGAATAGAAGGTAGATGTTCAAGGAACCAATCTCTGACTCTATATTAATCTAGACAATGATATTTACACTTTCTTGTTCACCAGACAATAGTATCTAAATTTTCTTTTCCCAAACAGAAGCTTAAGGGACACTTCCACTTTCTAACTTTATGTGAAAAATCAGCTCTTAGAAATCCCATGAGAAAGTTTTTTATAAGGATTAATCCATACTTTTGTCTTCAGTGTGCTCAGATGAGAAGCAGGAAACCTTCCAGACATCCTGACCCTCTGACCTTTACGTGGTTTTCCCATAAACATATGCAAACAGCCATGCAATTCAAAAATCTCTTCTTACTGTATGACTAGAATGGCCTATACTATCCCTATATTTATAGCACTCATATTTCTAACCCACTACAGAATATGGATAGAACTGGATATTCTTCAGGAAAGAAAAGATCTCATAGGCTCAGAAATATCAGAAGCCCACTATCATATATACCTCTCTGGTTTCCAAAGTGATCTTCTCAAGCTACCCTAACTGACCCCTGCAGAATGTTCCCTGCTGACCAGTGGATCAGCTTTTGCCTTTCGTGGGATTTTGACTCACGCCTTCTCTGTGACAGTATCTGGACATCCATCTGACAGCATTCCCAGATTATTAATTTACCACAATGTCTAGCAGCATTTGACAGGAAAAATAATCTACAATGTATTTATTACAAGACCTTCACCAATGTGACAAAGATAAATGCAAACTTCACATAATCATTTTTCAGCTGTTATCCAAAGTTCAGAGTAAAAGTTGACAGTGATTTTCAAATGTAACTTTAAAATTATGAAGAAAAAGATAATGATTCTACTTTATTAAAACTGCCTGGAAATGGAGTTTCTGTAACAATGGTTTAGCATCAAGCCAGAAAAACAAAACTTGCCTGCTAATGTAGTAAATGTTCCCAAAATAAACCTCTCAGAGATACGAGTTGGGGGAGGGATCACAAAAAAGGGAAAGTGGATTGTATTTTCAAAAGAAAAGATCTGAAACTCTTAGCATAAAATATGTTTAAAAACTGATATCTTCTTCTGTAAAATGTACATACCACTGTCGTAATACAGCTGAAATTGGAAAAATCTACATGTGAATCACAACAAGCATCTATAATACCCAACTTGAATCCCTCTCTTCAGTGGAACATCCAATAGTGCCATTCACTTTAGCTGTTCTCTAGGTAAATATTTTCTCACAAGCTCTGTTTCTTCTTTCTAACATTAATCCTTCCTAATAGTCCTTAACCTTGATATTATAAATGTTAAATTAGTTATTGTTCATTTCAGTGATAATCTGAAGTGCACTCCCTTCTTCCTCCTGAAGGCCTGAGTAATTATCCAATAAAAGATAAGGAATGACCTAATTTATAATTATTAATTATACTCTGACGTCTTAACCATAAATAAAGCCTTGACATTGGGCAAGAGAAGATGCAAAACAGGACAAGGCATTTTTTAAAAAAAAAAATCAGGGAATAAACAAGCAGTGCAAAAAAAAAAAAAAGAAGAGATATTCTAAATTTAAAACACTCCTTGGCCTTTTTTGAAATAATGATTTATATTCTTTGAGTTCACAAGAGAGTAACTAGATATGCATGATGTAATGCTGGAATTTTAGGTATTTTGCTTAAAGGTTATAAACAATTAGTACCACTAGGACTAAAGTTAGAATAACAACCTTCTCTCAAAAGATGACTGAAACTGGACTTGTAATCCAGTCACAGTAAAATATATTATATTTATATTAGAGCCCCACATGTTAAAAGGAAAACTGATGAACTAGAATAAGTCCAGCAGGTGGCCATTATTAAGCAGAGTCTGAAGAATAGTTGTATTAGGAACAATGGAAGAACCTGCATTGTTTCTGTTAGAAAAGTGAAGACTAAGAACAAGACTATAAAAGTGTCTTCACTTATTTGAAAGGGATGGTGCAGAGAAGAGGGAATGGGCATTAAAAATAGAGCAGCATCAGGGCCAGAGGGTGGAAGCCAGATGATGAGGCATCCTACATGAGGGGTGTCTGGACTCTTCCCGTCTGCTGTGACAATCTATTCAACATGACATCTGAAAGAGGGTCACAGAGATTCTGCTTTGACACTTGCAGTGGTACAGAGATCACTATCCCAAATATCCTTCTCCATGTGAGAGGGTAATATGTATTTCTTTCTGGTGCTGAGTTGCCATCTCTCAGGTTCTAATTTAGACAACTGGTTTACCAGTTCTTTTCTCTTGAATATCCCAGGATGCTGCCAATGCATCTCCACTCACTCCATTTTAAAAACAGATATCAGGTCTATTCCTAATTTTTCTGTTTGTCAAACTAAACGTCTCCAATTCCCCTCATGATTATTAACTTAGTATTCTTTACCTCATTCTATTTTAGTCACTGGCCTTCTGGAAACTCCCTAGTTTGTAATGCCCTTACCTAACAGATGAAATAAATACTCATACAGTGTTATCAGCAAGAGTACCACATAGAACTATTTAGGAAATATCAGTCAATATGTTAGCTGAACAGGTATTATGTTCAATCCCATGCTTAGCAACATTCTATATAGAACATAAGTGGTAGGCCAGGTGCTGACAATATTTGTAGAGTTAAAACTAAGGTACATGAAATAATTTTGGAGTTCTCACAAGATGTAAATCACTATGTGTGCATGTGTAGTACAGTCTCTTGTTCAGGGGGGAAGGGAGTAGGAAATGAAGATTCGAATGCAGCCCAGGTGGGCTGAGGAATCAGGCTAAGGAGTTGTCCATCAGGAAGACCTAGGCTTTACATGTCTGGAATGGAGACCTAGACAACGAGGGATGCATTTGTAGGAATAATGAGTAATTTTTTGAAAAGATCAAGGTTAGTAAGCACATGTGTGGCTAGGAATAGAAATATTTATATTTGTACTCTAACATTTCTAATAGACTTCCTTTATTCTACTCTAAACATGCCTGCCTTTGCTAAAAACTGTCCAGGACTCAGATTTCCACAGGTATCTAATTTGAAAAGTAATCCTTTGTACGATACTACAGGAAGCTAAGAGAGTAATTCCAGGACTCCACTCAGGTGGCAAGTACAGATGTCAGAGGTGACTTCCTGGGCACTCAATTTCCTTTGTTTTAAGCCTGAGAATTCTAGGCAGACCAGTGGGAGCGATGTCAATGAATAGATGCAATCTTTGGTATATTTTAAATTATATCATCTTCCTAACAAATGGTCCTGAAGGCCAAAATCCTAAATTGCGTGCCTGATCTGAGGAAGCTCTCTTTTAGAGTGGCCTTCTGTAACTGGCTCCATTCATATCTTTATTTCCAGAGCAGAGATACAAGAAAATCAATTAGATAAGAAAAATGAATAAATCCAGGTAAAAACACATTTTGACTTTTAATTAGCGATTGAGTCCATGAATCTCCAGGGAATACTAAAGAAACATCATAAGACAATGCAATTTCCCTTAATAGAAACCATAACCCCAGAGCTGCTTTTTTAAAATATTGTTCAATTGACTTTTTTTTTTTTTTTTACTGTGCTGTGCTTATGGTTTCTATGGAAACTTAAACATTATTCAATAGAACAATTTCCTGGAAAACCTTTTGAAAGTGGTCACAGACTCAGGCCCTGCTCTGGTGCCCCGGGTCTGCCAGCATGCTGTTTTATTACCTCTGGATGGTTCAGCGCCCAGACACAGCCCAAGAGTTACAGCTTAAAGAAAACTAGTTTCCCTTCTTTCAGGAAGGGAAACTGTCACTTCCAAATCTCAGTAATTCTGTGTATCACTTCTCTTCTGGCTTTATCACCCAACCTTTCATCTGTCCCACCAAGATGATTGGTAGGAATTAGACTGTTAATTGCAAAGAAAGGACTGCTGAAACCACTTACTTCGACCCTGTCTCATTAGGAATGGAAAACAAAGGTCCAGAAGGGCCTAAATGACTTTCCCAGGACTACACAGTAAGGGGCAGAATCAGGACCTGATCTCACACTGCAAAGAATAAACTAGAAATATTTTTAAAACTTAGTAACAGTACAACAAACCAGCAAACAATCAGAACAGAGACTCTACTGGTATGCCAACACATACCAGCCCACCTGGAGTAGAATGTATATCAGCAGTATTTTAGGAGATTGAAAATACCCATTTTTGTAATTAGGTTATCTAAAGCACTTAGCTAATAAAATGATGATTTACTTTTAGTCACTGGTTGTTCTCTTGTTATACCTTTTTACTTTATTTCCCCACATTGTCTTCCATGCCACTAATCCTTTGAAAATTGCTCTCCGTTTGGCAGCTTATGTCATTATTATTTACTTTGAGCTCCCCTCTAACTTCAAGTTTATGTATGTCTTGCCAAAATTCTCAAGACCTTCTCTGTAAGTACCTGCTCACCTTTCAGATTAAGCCATCATTCTGTTTTTAAAAGGAACATGATCTATGTGTCTGTAATTTTTTTTTAACTCACTGTATCCAAGGTGGGGGACAAAAAAGCCCCCAAACATATACTATTTCAGGCACTGATTTTTATCATGGATTATTTACTTATTTATTTTCACTTTTCACAGGCTCTTCTTAATTCCTTCCTTTCAAAATTATAATATATTCCTTTTTAGAAAATGGTTTTATTTATCTTTAGAGAGGGGAAGGGAAAGAGAAAGAGAGGGAGAGAAACATCCATGTGAGAGAGAAACACCAATCGGTTGTCTCTCGCATGCTCCTCGATTGGGGACCAAACCCTCAACCCAGGCCTGTGCCCTTACCAGGAATTCATTCGGCGACCTTTTGCTTTGTGGGATGATGCCCAATCAACGGAACCATACCAGTCAGGGCTTATGAGATACCCTTTCATTGCTTCTATTGATAAGGTTGTTTGCAGCTCAAGATAAAATTGGGAGATAAGTACAGTAAAATTCTAAGCAGAGATGTACACTTGATTATTATTATTGCTGATAAGATCCTTCCCTGTGAGGGGCACTGACCCATCAGGCAAACATGACACGCCCCAAATTTTCTTTATGACTGAATTTTGAAAGCAACATAAACAAGTCTAGTGAAGCAAACTTTCTTCCTGGCTTTCCATATCACTAAACACATTCACATTTTCATTGAATGTCCCATCTTTAAGAGTAATTATCTTGAAACTGTGAATCTCATTAAGCATTTACAGGCCACTGAGATAAGTCTATTAGGTACAAAGATGACTAAAGCATTTTCCCAATTCTATGTTTTCAATTTCCCAATTCTATGTTTTCAAGATAAGCAAAGTTTTATCTTGAAGTCTTATGTCTTATGCTAAGCACTATGAGAACAATGAGGAATGAGAAGAGCTGATCCTACAGGTCACAGACCTGTAGAGGTACAGGACCGACCCTCATGAGATAATTACAAAATAAGGCAGGCTGTGATTGAGGGTAAGTATAGAACCACTGTTAGGTATGTGTTGGGAGTATTTTGCTGAAGGGTTGTCCTCATAAACTGTGGAAGGAAGAAGAGGCAAGAACCAGAGCATCCCCAGGGTCTAGGTGAGTAGACCTCCTAGTAAAACCTGGTTAGCATAGCAGTGCAGAGTTAAGAGCTACAGTGGCTTTTACTTTCTCTCCAATGCAGACTTTTACATCTGGTGAAAAGTCTGCAGTTATCTCCATAGGGACTACACATGTAATTCTGAATCAGCGAGTGTTCAGTAGGGCGCACACCCTGAACAGTAAGTAAGCCAGATTCCAGTAAAGCAAATTCATGAGGGTTTCTGGGCCATGAAACCAGCCACAAGTTGCCAACCTCGACCAACTCTGCAATGGATGTTCACATTCTTAGAAGTTTTCTCTGACCTGAAATGTCTAACATGTGCTTTCTACCAACTGCTTTGCAGTTTCACCAACCTATTCCTGATTCTTTGATCCTTAGTTCTTTGTGGGATTATTTATGAGGCCTAATTTTTAGTACAAAAGTATATACAATGTGCCCTAATTAAAGCCTCTGAGGGGAAATTTTCCATTTTGTATTTCTTCTTTTCAGAGACCCAAACACCTCTCTCCAGAGTTGAGGTGGGGGGGTGGTGAAAGAGAGGACTAGAACTCCCTCCCAGGACTCTGAATATGGAAAGCTGAAAGTAAATAAATAAATAAATAAATAAATAAATAAATAAATAGGGGGTGAGCAAAAAAAAATCACTCCTTTTAACTCTAGATTTACTCATGTAGAGATATGTAGAGTTAAATCCTAACAATCATCTCTTCAAAGAAAATCATAACTATTCTAATGCTCTAACAAGTTAGTGGGTTTTTTCCCATTAAAATTAAAGTTAAATAGAAGGCCATGGTAAATAAGCCATTTCATTCCTCCTTCAAGAGAAAAAAAAGGCACTTAGTCATTCCTACTGCGGGTGCACGTCAGCCTGAACACAGGCCTCTCTGTTGAGCAGGTTGTTTACATGCTTGCCTGCTGGAGTTTTCCTTCTTTCAACTTAGTAGGGAATATTTGTGATCTTTCTTACCCCAAATAAATCTGCAAAAACACCTTTTGCTTAATAAATCACGTTAGGCTTCTGGCCATCATATTAAGATAAGCATGGATCTAAAAATAACAAACATATTTCAAGTCAAATGTTTTCAGATTAAATAGTGGTAAATTTTTCTGTGTGACCCCCAAATCCTATTGATGTTGAAATATTTTTGGTACTTTGAGAGTGTTCCTTGAAGAACACAAACCTGTTTAAACTACAAGTAGAATGGCTTTCAAATCATCTGTGGATCTACTTGTACATTATTCAACTCAAGCTTCCCTTGGCTGCAGTACATCTATCTTTAAAGTGGGAATATTTCCCCAATTACTGTAGAGGGCAATTTTATATCTTTGTAGCTTAACCTAATGCCTCTATCTATACTGTGGTTTACATATTAAGTATAAAGAGCTCTAGACCTGAATTTCCCATCATCTTATTTATGTATATTAAAGCCATAAAGGCAGTTCAAATTCAATCTACTCAAAAACCGATTGTTCAACTGCCTTCAGTCCACCAGAGCTGCTCCTACTCTGATTAAAACATTAACTTCTTGGGGAAACCTTTGGACTTTTGAAGGACAGTCTCCAGAAACTCTGTTTAACAGGTAAATGCATGTTCATTATTTTTGCAAACAAGATCTGGAATGAAGAAAATGAAATACAACTCACATGATTTAAAATTGTCTATTTTATACACTTACTAGGTTAGGATCTAGGTATATGTTCTCTGCTGGGTTAGCATGGACACATTGGATAAGGAACAGGAACTCATGTATATAAAGTTCCTGCAGAGTTTCTGTCTGGCATTTTTGGTATCTCCTTGCCCCGAAAGTGCTGATTTCAAACACCAGGCAACACCTAAATAGATAAACAAGCATATCAGACAGGTCATATAAACTAACTATAATGTTGATCACTCCTAAAGTATAAGGTAAAATATGAACTTGGGTGATCTTCTGGTTCAGTCATTCAGATATCTTTCTGGACTTAGTTCTACAAGCCCCCTCTATTGCTGAGCAAGTCACCTTAAAGACAGTGATGTTATTTCATCAGGGGTCTATCAAAGATACGAGAAGAAGCCTCAGTGCTGCTTTGCTCCTATAAAGCAGCACCATCTGTCTATAATAAGTATCCTTTGGGAAACAGCTCAGCCCATAGCCCTCCCCACCACTGCCCAGGGATGACATAACCATTGAAGCATGTGCAATACCCAATTTCCAGAGCCCTGATTTATGCTGCCTTATGCTGGGCAGAGGGCAAGACTTAGAGGCAATACTCTTATCTTGGCAGGGGTCTAGGACTGGCTGCAACTCAGAAACAACCCCTGGTGGGTAATTGAGAAGTGACATTGATGGGTTTCCAGGGTTGCCCTTGTGCTTATACTTGCCCACGAATATAGCTATGATTTAGAAATCCAGCCCAGGGGTTGAGAGAAGGGAAGATAATGTAAAGCTTGCTCGCCCTGGCCTTCTTTGACCTCAGTATAGTGAGACAGGGATGCAGAGCTGGGAAACCATGTGCTGTTAGTGAGTTGGCATAGCATGAGGTTTTGCTTTCAGAGTTTTATTGCTATTGCAAAGCACTGAGCTCTCTCTTTGTTGGCTATACATTCTGTCCCCAAGAGATAGCTCTTTTCTCCTTAAGGGATTTAAAAAACAAATCACAATTCTTATTTTATGTGGTATCCACCATTAAGAATTCATGCAGAGCAATTTTACTTGTTGCCAATTAAGATCTCCCAGTGGAAGTCCATGATTACAGCAAAGGCAACCTGTTTAATACTTGGCATCTCCATAGTTTACATAAATTAACCCCATGAGGATAGAGAAATGCTAATTGTGAAGATGCCTAGATCATACAACTCTGAGACCCAGGATACATAAAATGTAAATCTCCAAGAGGCTCTGGGCTTGACTTTTTCTTGGGACATATATACTTTTTCTTCTTATCTCTTCTTTACAACTGCAGGACAATTTCTAGATAACACATTAGCAAAGAATTTTATTTTCTAAGGAAGAGAATAGCATGTAATCTCTCAGTAAGCAATTTTAATATCACTCACATTTTATGGAAATTAAGTTTGGAGCTAAAATAAACTGGTGCTGATTACTTATGCCCCCAAAAGATAAAAACATATCAAAATTACAGAGTACATGAATCAGTATTTGGAATGCAGATTATTTTATTTCAGTGTTCCACTCTTAGATAAGCAAAATTTTGAATTGTGATGAAAATTAAAACTAAGTTTTTGCCCATTTTCCCCCTCGCTTTCCTTAGAATAAAAATCACATATAAGCCACAAAGCAAAAGTAAAAGTCTATTCTTTAGAATTTTGGATACATTAAAATCATTATTTTATTGTTGAAAGGGATAGGCCTTAGGGAATCTTATTCTGACCAGGGATCTTTACATGCTTGTCAATCAAGTGTTTTCTTCCCCTCGGTTGTGTAGAAACCATCATTTCTCCTCCTGTGGAAGCAGGAGTTAAGTGCTTCACTAGGGCCAATGTAGCTTGTAATTAACAGTTCTTCAGATTCTTGGAATTTCGTATTAAGGCTTGGGCTATCCCTCAAGGAAGTGGTAAAGAACCTGGGATTGGCTTCTCCACATACATACTACCCCCTTGTATGCACAACCCAGACTCCTCACAGTGCTAACTGTTCTCTCACTAAGTCACTTGGCCCCCAATACCAGTGAAATGGAGGGTACAAGCCACTTTATATTTGGCTATCAGACTGGATAGATCACCATCTCCCAAATATGTTTCTTGGAACCTTAGAGTAGATACTTTAAGAGAGATATGATTCAATTTTTTAAGAAGCCAAAATTACATTTTATATCTTGTATTTAATGTATACAGCACATTAGTAATATAATTGGCTCTGAACAGTTCTACAATTAAAACATTTTTAAAACTTAGTTTTACCTAGTATATTTCAAATTTGACCTTTATTTTTCTTGAAACACCTATAACAGTGGCCCAGGGTATTAATATTTCTTGGCATGTGCTTAGAAAATCACTTGTGTCAATGAGTTAGATCAGGGTTCCCCAACCTCCCTCCTCCCTGTCCATGGATGCCACTTCTCTTACTGCCTGAGCTCTGCCTCCTGTCTCCACTCTCCACTACCCCAGGCTGTGGAAAAACTGTCTTCCACGAAACCGGTCCCTGGTGCCGAAAAGTTTGGGGACTGCTGATTTAGACCACTTGTTCTCAATGGGGAGAAAAGATGATTCTGACCCCTTGGGAACATACAAAAAATGTCTGGGGACATTTTGTTTTTTTTTCAGTTGTCACAATGAAGGGATGTTACTAGCATGTAGTGGGTTGAAGCTAGGGATTATGCTAAACATCCTACAGTGGACAGCACAACCCCACTCTCACACCCCCATGATAAGGAATGACTGGCCCCAAATATCAATAGTACCTCGATTGTGAAACCCCAGCTCAGACAGAGCTTGTTTAGATAGGCCTTTGGTGACGTGGTGTCTGGGGGCGGTCTGGGGGCAGGCAGTTGGCTCTCTTCATTTACCAAATCTTGTCATTTAAATTTGGCCCTGCAGACCTACTTTGTTCATTTTTAGGCTATTGTTACCACTGTGTCCAATTAGAGCTAGGAACATCTGAAATGAACACTTTGACATTATCTGGTTTCATTGCTGGCAAATTGTTAGGTATTTCTGTTATATTAGTCATTTCTACTATGACATATGTATCATACTGATTAATAATAATGTAGTATTTAAGTATTACAGAAAAATAAGATTATACATGTCAGACATGTTATATAAATGTAATACTACTTTAGACATCATGTTTCATATAATCATTGTGCTCCATAAACTTAAGTACTAACTATGTAGATAACTTCTTTTTAGGAAACTCAGTCTCAGATGTTCCTTTAACAGTGACTTTTGCAGGCCAGGGCAAGAGTTCAAGTCTCCAAACCCTCCAGTTCAGTCCTCAGTGCATTTCTATAGTATTATGCTGATTCCATTGTTACACATAATTTTACATATGTGACACGAAAGAGTCATTAACACAATAAATATTCATGAATTCAATTTGTATTTTCCAAATGTTTGTGTTTGTTCTAAATTCTTAATTGAGGCTATCAAGTGTATGACATTCTCAGCAATTGTTTCATTACAATCTTTGTTGATCACAAATATATTTAGTCAAATCAGAAATAGTAATTAATGATACAAAAATCATTAAGTGCAAATGAGCCTTTTTCTTCTAATCTTCACTTCCCACATTAAAACAAATAAACATGCAGAAATGCATTCTTACATTTCAACATGAGCTGACAAACAAGGTGCCATTGGTATGCTCCTTTCCTCATCAAGCAGGGAGATGCAGAGCCGATTAAACACACCCAGGCTTGTACTCAAGTCTTAGACCAAGTCCTAGATTCTGACTCTACCCCCCATTCAGATTAATTCACACACGTTTTCTGTTAGTATCAAAAAAGACAGTTAAGATAAATGACTGGTTATTGCTAGATGGCTATGTTTGGACTTCACAAATTCCTTAGCAATTTGAATACCCAGAGATAGATTATAGGTCTATTTCAGTAGAATATTAAAGGGCCCCTCATAACCAGTTATCTTGAGAGTATGATTACAACAATATATTTCTGTCACAGCAACTAATTATGCTATAAGAAATGACTAAAAACTATTAAAGACAAGTAGCTCCCTCCACAAAAATAAGGGAAGACTTTTAATCTTTGTACCCAATCTTCTTACTGAATGAGGAAAGAATTTGTCCAATTCTTTCCTCATTCAGTGTCAATAACAGCATATATGTCTACCATGATTTCGATCAATCCTAAAATATTGTGGCTCTAAATTAATGCTGACCACCATTACTATTGGAAGAACTAAGTATTCAGAACTTGTCCTTTCTTTTAAGTATAAGCGGGAGGTCATCAGTTACTATTAGGAGCAATCACAAGTAGCCCCATCCATGAAGATTGCACCAGCTACAAGTCAAAGGCATAATAAAGTAAGGGAAAAGCTTTTATATTGAGTTATGGGAATAGCTATTTAACTTCAGACAATCCAGTTGTGGTTGGGTACATCACATGCTATTCCCATGATCCTCTGCACATCATAGATTCTATTCTTCCTCAAGAAGCATTTAAAAAATTTAATCACAACCAGAAAGAATTTTCCACACTGCTCACTGTCACTTAACATATTCTTCACCAAAAACAATTCAGCTACAGTTGCAGTTATGACACTGTAATAATCACCATAAAACCTATTACTTTAAGTCAGTCAAGATCTGTTTGCAAAATATAATCAAGTATAATTTCATGATTCAATAAATAGTATATAAATCTGCTATTACTGGTTTCATTTTCTTTTCAATACTGCCCATTTCCATTTTCTCACTGGTAGTTATTCTGACTATTCAAGTGTCATTATTGCCCTTTATTGTTATTCAAATGTAGTTTTATTAGATTCACTGACACTATATATAAGGCTATGCTTCTTTACCAGCAATAATTCCATTTCTGAAGGATAATGGAAGTGATTGCACACAAAATTCTGAGCTCTTTCTTTCTGTTAGTTTAATTCTGTGCCTGAAATGTGATTTTAACTTAATCATAGTGGAGAAGACCAAATGGTTTTTATAAGCGACCCTGAGAAAGCAGGAAAATATTTCCATGCAGGTATTTGGTTCAGAGACCCATGAAGCTATTACTCCTTCCCAATGATGTGTATAAGACACACTTACTGACCAAATTAAACTCTACGTTTCTTTTGTGAGATGGTATTCATCATTTTTGTGTATTTTTCTCTTGGAAGAAAGACAAAGTTACAATTCAGTTAAATAACCTTTTCAATATACTTTTTAGATCTATAGAAGTTATAATTTAAAAGGCACATAACCATAAATACATTATTATTATTGCTTTTATTAATACAATACACTGATTCACAAAAGAAAATTATTTCAATATCAGGTTATAGCTCTCAAAAACAAATCTAACAAATATTGCAAGTTATATAAAATTAACTGGTGTGCCTGCCAGTGGCAAGCAGGCAAAAATTACATACTTCTGTTGTATCCTACCAACAATTGTTTTTGTGTAGAGAAATAGAATACTTTCTATTATTATAACCACAGATTTGTTCTCCAGTAGGAAAATTACCCATATTTTGCCATTATAATGCATGTGTTCTTGCCCAAATTTTTGAGGGAAAGATAAGGATATGCATTATATATGGATATAATGATTACATGCTATGGGTATAACAGTTCTGTGTATAATGCACACAAAAACATGAGTGCGCATTGTACACAGCAAAACATGGTAATATAAGAGAAGGACAAATGAAGATATTAGACACTTTACCCAAGAACTAGAATTTCTCAGGAAGATGAATTGCAAAGTTATTAGGATTTGTTACAGGATGCATAAAGAAGGGGCAAGCAGCATAGCCTGGTACCAATGGTGATGGGTTTGGATGAGGTTGGGGAAAAGAACCACAGGGTTAACAAATGTTTCTTTGCCATCTCCATGGACAGAGAATGTGCTCTGCTCCCTGCCTTGAGGAGATAAGCAATAAAGGACATTAGGGGTGTATTGACCTTTGGGAGACAAAGCTAAGTATGTGAAACAATTGCAGTGCAAAGTGAGGAATCATATAAATGAGCACTAGTATATTTACTCCGACAACAAGAGCTATAGGAACTTAGAAAAAGAAATTCAAATCCCATAACAGCACCTATGAAGAGCATTGACTACATGGACCCTAAAGAGCTAGATAATAACATCACAACCATCTTTGGTTAGTCTCACTTTCCAAGAGGCCCCAGGGAATAAATAACTTGAAAACATGACTTCTGTGATACTAATCTTTTTCCAACTTACCTGCACAAATATTCTCACATATTTTCCTTACTGAGAATAGGACCCACCATATAGAAAAAAAAAAAAATTGGAGACCTATTCAACAACATTCTTAAAATGTTCCTCTTTAATATGAGCAGAAAATTTAAGCAGAAATGTCCTACCTTTTTAATTACAGAAAAACTTAAATAATCTTCAAGCAGGCAAGGATCAGAGAATTCAGGTTCCAGTTTCTACCATATAAGGTTGCCATGTGGTCTTGGGCAAAATTAATTCATTGACCTTGACCAATGTGTGTCACAATTTCTACCATCCTTCCAGCTCTGAGCAGGTCCTCAACTCAAAGACAACTTTTGGCACTGTTGCTTTACTTTACACCTAATAAATAAAATTCTCTAGGTAACCTCTAGTGATTTTTATCTCCAGTGATATTTTTGGCATCAAATGCCAAGACAAGAAACCGTTTTCTAATTCCCTGCCTCCATGATCAAGATCAATGCTCTAGTGGCTATAAGTGAGGACATGGATTTAACTCACCTCCAGAGACTTCTGTGTTTCTCCTCAAGTTGAGTTAGCAGATGCTCAATGTATTTATTGGAATCCATGTATTCCTGCACATACAGACACACAAAGACAAATAAATCCTCATTACAATAGGCGCCAGAATTCTAAGACAAGCTTTATCTCTACAAGGAAGATTTTTGACAAGATAATCCCTTGGACTCTGGAAGTCAAAGTTTCAATGACTGACATGCATAGTTATTTGGGGATGAACAGTATTTTCTTTACAGCCTGTGATCATTCTATAACCAAAGCACTGAAGAGAACTGAAGTTCTACAGAGTCAGCATATAAATTCTCCTCACAAGAAAAAAGGTAAATCTCATAGTCATCTGCACTGTGTTCTGCTGTGCAAATATGTGAGCCAATGCTGCTGCTGACCTTAGGAGGATAATAAGATAGACAGTACAGGTCTTGGTTACATTGGTCTTACAAGAGTCACTTCCTAGAAAAAGCACTATTTTTGAACTTCTTAGAATACTTTATATATTCACTGTCCACATTTACTGGACGTATCATTTCCATTGATGAAACGTATGTCCATTTTCCTTTATCTCTTTATGGAAACAAGACAATGTAGTTTGCTTTTGTTTTCTTTGACTATTAGAAAATAAATCTTTGGCTGCTAAGAAGACATGAAGGCAAGATATATCTTGTCTTTTAGATATGCATGTAAATTTATGTTTGGAAATCAAACCATAGTTTCAAGGAATATTTCTAGAGAATGAGGAATTCCTTTGTAATAAAGACTGATTCATAAGAATTCAAAGGTTATTAAATCTGAATTTTTAAAAAAATTGTGATTGCTGAATATTAGGTTTCAGTGTACTAGTTTTGATTGTGAATTGTGGAGCGAAATACAATGTATAAAGCGTGATGATTTTGTTCATCCTGAACCTGACACATCTTTTCCCTGCTACTTGAAGATCTGGCCTGCGCGCCCTGTGTCTCTGCTTCCCCTGCCTTAGGTGCAACTGTGCACAGCGACTCCAGGGTTATGGTACCCCTGAAAGTTCATTGCATTTCTTATGGATTTGAGATAACCTGAGCACTCTGATTAATACTCACACTTTTCTTCCTGAAATACAGATTTATTTATATTGATTTATTGCTATATGTAATCTATTGCTCCTGTGGGAATATTCACTATAATGGTGTGGGAGAGGGCAAGTGAAAGGAACACTAGTATATAGAAAGGGTTCTGTCCTATGTTTATGGACCTGAATCTACCCGTGTAGCTTTTGAGAAGGCTTCTTATCTTTCCACATTATTTTGGTTTGACTATAGAGCATACTAAGCCCTTATCTAGCTAAAAACTTATAATTATCTAACACCATCATTCTATTGCAGATATTTAGGTAAAGAGTCTTATTCTTATTAAATAATACACATTTTCAGGTTATTTATATAAGACCACTGGGCATGTCAAAACCAAAGCAAAAAATCTGTTACTACAGGAAATTGTGATGGTTTGTGATTATGTTAAGTATCCTGGTCAAAGTTTAAACATGATTTAGAATACTATTCAAAATTATCAAAGATATTTTCAAATACATTTCATTGAAAAAATTTTAAAGGCACTGTTCCTAAGTAGAAACAAATATACACATTTCAAAGTCTTTCATCCATTCTTCATTAAATTGCCTTTTCCACATCTGTTAGAGCAGTACTTGATGTATAAGTTCAGTAAATACAGTGATAACCAAGAGCAGAAGGTTCCTGCTCTCAAAGAACTTACAGTCTGTGCAGAGAGACATAACAAATAAGTGAACGGATTGATTTCAGATCGGTTACTATGAAGGAAATAATAGGTGACAGCGGGAGGGGCAGCTTTTTTATATACAATTGCCGGAAGACGACTGAGCAAATGTTACCTGAACTAGGACCTGGAAGAGGAGGAAGCAAGCAGAGAGAGAAAGGGGGAGAAGAAAGAGAGCACTACCAACTAAGGAAGCAGCACATGCAAAGGTCTCCGAAATATGGTATGTAAGGAACAGAAAGGAAGCCAATGGGGCTGGGAGCAGACAGCCTGGGGTATGTAACCTAAAATGAAGTTGGAAAGGTAGGCAGAGAACAAATTATGTACATGCTCTGGAAAACAGTTGGATTAAAACCAATCGATTTGTTAATGTGTTCATTATGCTTAGTTCAGTCAGAACTTGAAGGTGAAAGGTGGAGTGATTACAAATATGATCTTTGGATCAAAGAAATTTAGGTTCAAATCCTAGTTTGGGTATTTGCTAGCTATGCTCCCTCAGGCAAGTTATTTAATCATTCTAAGCCTTTTTATTTTCTTTATCTTCAGAGGGATAAATAATACTTTATTTACAGAGGTGTTGTAAGGATTAAATAAAATAGCTTAAGTAAGCATATATCATAGTATCTGCCAAGCAGTGAGCATAGTTTTTTTCACAATATATCACACACCAGAGATTAATAGTAATACTAGTTTTTCAACCATTGAATGTAAGCATAGCTGGATTCTGGTTTAAAAGCTATTTCAAACAACAACACCGGCTGTTTGCATTTAAAGTAGCTTCACCCAATATCCCATAAAAATAACTATGATGACAAGCCTTAAACCTTGTAACAATAGGAATGTGAATTATGAATTCTCCCTGTCTTTTTATCTTTATTTTTCTCTATAGCAATCTTACTTCTCACATCCAATATATTTTAGTTGGGTATTTATTTGGGTATTGTCTATACTTCACCAACCTCTCCCCCAATTCTCTCTTCTTCTCCTCCTCCCTCTCCCCTCCCTCTCTGCCTCCAACTGAAACGAATTGAAGGGGGAAAAAAGATATGATGCTTATATGTGCCTTTTGTTAAATGAATCTTTTTTTCTTTTACCAAGAGAACTATTTTTTCCTTTTTATTGAATTTACTGGGTTGACACTGGTTAACAAAATTGCACAGGTTTCAGGTGCATAGTTCCAGAACACACCATCTGCACAGTGTATTGTGTGTTCACACCCCAAGTCAAATCTCCATCCATCACCATTTATCCCCCATGTACCCTCCTCTCCCCACCTAGACAAACAACTTCATCAGTGCTCTCATAAACTTATTATCTGCCTCCTGAATTAGAGAACGTTGTTAACTAATGAGATACGCCTACCATTCTGTAAGAACCGAATAGAATGATCTATTGGGAACCAATGTTTATCCACCCACTTGGAGATTAACTCCAAGAAAATAAGGCAGTGTGATGGCAGCAGTACAGTGGAACTGTATTCGCAGCAAGTACAAGGTTGTAGCTACTGCACCTATAGCAAGAACTTGGGTGTAAAGCACAATACTGATGTTACTTGTTTTATAAGGACTTTCATATTCCAATGTATGAAAGGCACAGGCAGAAAGAAAGGGTGTGGCCAGATTCCATCTTAGTGTAACAGAGCTCCCAAACTGCCTGAAAGACACTGGATATTGAGACAGCTTGGAGAAAAGTTTTCTACAAATGCAGGTAGACAAAAAGTGGAATCTACATTGTTTGCTGGCTATCCCAAGGTCTGTATGGATCATTTCAGAATAAGTAAACTAAAGACATACAAATAGTACTCAGGAAGAAGTACTGGGGCACAAGAGAAAGAGAACATCACCCTCAATCACAGAAAATGGTGTCACTATGAAAATGAGTTAACAAGAAAAACATGAATGCATTTTAGACAGAGCCTTAATGTGTTCAGTAGTATCCAGAAGGACCCAGTCTCTATGACATGTGCAGAAAGATTTAACAAATGCTGAGGTAAAAAGACAACAAATTAAATTTTGTAAAACAACAGGGTAGGCTGAAAAGATAATAAAATAAGGAAGTGAGTCAGATGAGAATTTCAAAGAAATACAGATTGCAATAGCAGAATTGGAAATTGTTGATCCATACAGTGTGATTTTCCTGTGGGTAGACTTTCCCCAGTGCTTCAGAGAAGAGTGAGCAATGGATTCTGTACATTGACACTAAACCTTGTCACACTGATGAAGTCTACTTTTCAGTGTTATGTGGAAACCAATCAAATTCTCAAACCCAGACAGATACTTAAATACTCAGCAACCCTTCTGTCATCTCTATGGTATGATTCAGTTACTATATGTATAATTCAGTTAGTGAAGTTTAAAACTGCTGTAACCTAGAAGAAAAACATAAAACCATATCCCCATTTTCCTTGGTGTCAATGTTCACTCTCTATAACACATTACCTATGAAAACTGTCAGTTTACCAGGCCTTGCCTAGCGTGTACTTCTCAAGTCACTTAGCACTAAGACCCTACTGAACTTTAGTTATTAACTGGATGAACACTCTACTCTACTTGTTTTCTTGTCACAAAATCCATGAGATATAATAGTATAACTGACAACAAAAACACATACACAGTCCTGTTGAGGGCAAACGATCTAAGTTAAATAAAGAATAAAGATGAAAATGAATAGTAACATGATGGATATTGGGCAGAAAATGTAGGTTTGGGTACCAATTTTAGCTTTTGAGTATTTGACAAAGTTTTGAACATAAACAATAATCAAAGAGATAATTAAAGCAACATTTCTGAATAGAAGGAAAAGAGAGAAAAAAGACTTGATTATGCACATTAAAGGGGTTAAACACATTCCAGGTAGAGTTTATGGAAAACTATCCACACAGTCACTGGCACAAGAGCTGAATAACAATCATGAGGCAAAAATACTGCAAGTATCCAAACAGACAAACAAGGGTTTCATACTAAGAAGCTAAAACAGGCTGACTCCATAGCTTCTGGCTACCCCAGTTGTCCACTGACATGAGTTACATAGACAGACCTTTCAGTCTTTTTTTAAAAATGATTTCATTACAATTGTTTATTCACTTTACTGTCCTTTAACATTTGCATTGTTTCTATTTTTTGTTACGATAAAACAAAGCACTATAAACATTTTTTACATATGTTGGTATGTTGTTTGTCTTCTTTGACAGATATATCCATTCATTCTGTTGGGTGGATTCTCTTGAAGTAAAATTGCATTTTTAGGTTTAGTAGATACTATCTAAAAGTTTTATAAAGTGATTATACCAATTTACATGATCACCAACAGTGTATACGAGTTCTGGTTGACCCACATCTTCATCAATACCTGATATTTTTAGTTGTTTTCATTCCCAGTTGTTTTGGAGGAGACAGACCTTTCAGTCTTAATTCATAAGTATTGCTAATCAAGTAGCTGCTATATAATAATGCAATAAAAAGCCCTTCCCAGGCATTCATAAATTCAGAATATAAAGCATCTACTTTAATGAAAAGCTAATATATGTATATGTGTGTGTGTTTATATGTTTATATTTTAAACTTAAAAGTATGTATATATAAACATATATACCAAATACCCAAGAGATGAATAAAATATATAAACGATATGTATATGTGTGTGTGTACATGCATGTGTGTGTACACACACGCTATACTGAGTGATAAACTTAAAAAATATGAAGTTCACAATGTAAAAGATTCAAAAGAATTTAAGCAAATTTTATGTCTAAAGATATAAATATGATTATAAAATTAAACAAACATGAAAGCCCCAGAAGAAATATGTTGGATATACATTTTGTCTTTCTGTGGAGGACAGAGTGAGGAGGAAGAGAAAGAAGGAAATAGGAAGATGCAAAAATTGATTTGTACATAGAGACAAAAACTGTTCTTCATACATGATAATAAAAAAGCTTAAGTATGTAAGTGTGTATTTTGCCTACATAAGTAATACTTGGGGAAGTAATTTGGTAATTTATATCATGAAATTTAAAAGATCCATGTACCTTTGATCCAAAAATCCCATGTCTAGGAATCCTCCTGAGTAAATAATTGAATTTCAAATTTATGTTGATATGAAAAAATTGGTATTCTTAGCTTCCAAAAATTGAGGTATGATTAAAATAAAACATGCTTTACTCCTCTGGAGAAATAGACAATTCTTTAAATTGGTAAATAATGTCTAATGAAATGGAAAACAGAGTACAATGTTACATGAAAGTAGTATGTAAAACTGCACAATCCCATATATCACAATTTTGAAAATATATAAAGATTAAAATGAAGTCAACAGTATATGGTAGTATTATGGGGTAATTTAATTTCTTCTGTATACTTTTCTTTCTATAATTTTAATATACTATATGCTCACTATACAAATTTAAAAAGTAATTATTTAGAAACATACAGCCCCAGAAAATACTATCCACAAAGATTTTATTATAATTACATTTTAGACAGCAAGATCTAAAATACCACAATGAAACGATTTTCTTTATATTATTCTAAAGCTAAGCTGGTGTTTGAAACAATAGAATCGTATTTTTTTTAACTTGCCCTTGCCAGTGTTCTGCTAAAAGCATTTCACCCACATTAGAAATGAGGAGGAACATCAAGTTACACTAAGACATATAATACGTTTTAAAATTTTTTACAAAGGTACAGCATTAAAAAGACATCTGTTCCTTGGCTAAAACTTATGTAAATTAGAATCATCTTGGAACTTTATTTCAGGAAATTTGCCTTTCACTTCTTTATTGCAAGTTTCAAGGCAATTAGTTTGAAACAATTAAGCGTTTAGAGGTTTATAGGAATACTGAACATTGCATACGTGTGTCACATAAGCCCATTTAATGTCAACTTCCTATTGTCTAATGTGGGTCAGTTCTGAGCAAAGTCCATTAAAAATGAATTCTAATGATAGGATTTCATTTATCATTTATTTTTTTAAATATATTTTATTGATTATTCTATTACAGTTGTCCTATTATCCCCACTTCATTCCCCTCCACCCTGAACACCCTCTCCCACCCACATTCCCCCCCTTTATTTCAGTCCATGTGTCATAAGTTCTTTGCTTCTACATTTCCCATACTATTCTTGCCCTCCCCC
>CM052541.1:88750385-88791864 GCA_028533065.1 Trachops cirrhosus
GGAAGTTCTCCTTCATTATTTGTTCAAATAATTTTTCCACTTGTTGCTCTTCCTCTTCTCCTTCTGGCACCCCTATAATTTGGACGTTGGAATGTTGAAAGTTTTCCTGGAGGTTCCGAAGCCTCTCCTCATTTTTTTGAATTCTTGTTTCTTCATTCTGTTCTGGTTGAGTGTTTCTTTCTTCCTTCTGGTCCACACCGTAGGTGTAGATTAGAGTCCCAGTTTCCTTCCCATCACTATTGGTTCCCTGTACATTTTCCTTTATTTCACTTTTCATAGCCTTCATTTTTTCACCTAATTTGTGGCCAGATTCAACCAGTTCTGTGAGCATCCTGATCACCAGTGCTTTGAACTGTGCATCTGATAGGTTGGCTAACTCTTCGTTGCTTAGTTGTATTCATTCTTGAGCTTTGATCTGTTCCTCCATTTGGACCATTTTTTTCTTTTTGATGCACCTGTTACGTATGAGGGGTGGAACCTTAGGTGTTCACCAGGGCAGGATAAACCAGTCACTGGGTTGTGATACTGTATGTGGGGGAGGGGTCAGAGAGGGAACAATGGCACTTGTTCTGCTCTCTGCTGGATTTCAGTCCCTTCTATTGCTTCCCCCAAGCAAAATGGGCCTTTCTGGTGTTGATTCCCATGTGGGCAGGCTTGTGTGTTCTAGAACCCTGTGGGTCTCTCCAAGGAACTCTCCTGTGAGGCTGGGAGTCTCTCCTGGCACTTCAACCCCCACATGTGTTTTCAATCAATGTTTTGAGGCTTTATTTCCCCGTGCTGGGACCCTGGGTTGCACTGTCTGTCTCGATCCCCAGTTTTGCCTTGTTTTATCTCAACACAAATGTGGGACTGCCTGGTCAGCCAGCCACCTTGCGCCCCACTCCACAATCGCGGCCTTGCCGGGTCTGTCCACTGCTGTCTTGTGCGCCTGGTGTCTGTCAGTTGCTGCCTCCAGCTGTGGGTCCACAAGCCAGCGCTTTTTTTCCCATGAGCCCTTTCTGTCTGGCCTCCTACCAGTCTGGATGAATGTGTCTATTTTAACTCCTTGGTTGTTGGACTTCATACAGTTCAATTTTCTGTCAGTTCTGGTTGTTATTTTGTGTCTAAATTGTTGTTGTCCTTATTTTGGTTGTGCAAGGAGGTGCAGTGTGTCTACCTAAGCCTCCATCTTGGCCAGAAGTCCACTTTGCCATGTTATTATTGAGTATATGATGACAGAAGCAGATTTTAGTAGCATTTTTTTTAGTAAAAAGAGGAAGCCAAAATTTACTAAAGCTAGGAGGAAACTATTATTTGAAAGCTGCATTTATCTCTTGGACAGACTTGATAAGACAGACATGATAGAGATGTTTTTTTTAAAAAGCGGGTAAAATGAATGATAAACTGGCCATGTCTGCCTGGTGTTGATGCATGGATGCATCTACGTGCCCATTAGGGCAGGCCCTTAAAAACACCTGACTTCTTTGGTTTCAATAGCTCCATCACCTACCTTTTTGCTACCTTCCAGACTTGACAATATAATATTCCCTAGCCACGCACAATGTCTTGCAAGCTTTCCCCCTCTATCCTACTTCAAAAAACAAAATAAAACCAGGGTAGCAACCAGATCAAGTTTCAATTCCAAAGCAATAAATAAGTATTTAATTCACTCCAATTTAACAGTATTACCTTCTCAACATTAACTATGCCTTGTCTTAGCCCAATATTAAACTTAATTAGCTAAATCTTAAATTGTGTGTTAGTTTATCTGAAAGGTGTTTTGTAAATATTTCACATGTATCTAATTTTTATACATTAAATAGAATCAATTTGGTAAAGTGAGTATCGCCCTTCATCATTTTTTATACAGCTCATTATATATATATGTGTGTGTGTGTATGTGTGTATATATGTATATATATATGCAAGGTTTGCTTAGCAGAAAGTCAATGGATTTAACTATTTATAGGCATAGTCCTTCTAATCTGTAAAAAGCACCCACAGTTAAATCAACAATTATTTTAGTACTCACTATGCAAATGATACTCTGTGCCAGCATCAGGCCCTAGGGCATATACAAGCTCTATGGACCTTGACTCCTCTGATTCTCCATATTCTTATTTATAAAATGAGGCTGTGGGGCAGATCAGTGGGTAGCAAACTTTAATAAACACCAGAATCACCTAGAGGGCTTGTTAAAACATGGATTGCTGGGCCCCACCCCTCAAGTTTCTGATTCAGCAGTCCTGGACAAAACGGAGAAACTGCATTTCTAACAAGCTCCCAGGTGATGGAGGTGCTACTGGTTTAGGAACCACTTTGAGAACCACTGGACTAAGCCTTAGATCTAGGCTCTAAGGTCTGTATGATTTTCAGTGTAGAAATATGGTAAGCAGTTAGACACACAAGAGTAGAGCAAGGATGACAAGCCAGGTACAGAAGGTCACCAGGGTGAAAAATCCCCGGTGCCTAGTGACAGACAAAACCAAGAAAATAAGGACCTCACCCCCAGGGTAATCTTTCTTCCCTTGGCATATCACTGGTCATGTGGTTTAGATCCTCCCCTGAGCTTTCCTTCCCTGGTATATTGTTAGTCATGTGGTAGACCCTCTTAGAAGAGGACCAAGTGGTGGGGGATGGAAGAGTAGCCTCCTGTGATTCCCATTAGGGCCCCTGCACAACCACTCCCTGAAACATTAAAACTCTTAGGTATAACACCTAGGCCTCAGTTGTTTCAGCTGCAGGCACAGAAAAGCAGCAGAAACAGACAAGCAACACCATGGCTGACATCAGGACCAGCTGCATTGACTAATGATGCCCTGTCCTGGTGCCAACCAATCAGCAGAGACCATGACCATGAATGGACACACCCAGAAAGCTGATGAATATTCCATTGGGACTATCTCCTGAAACCTCCTGATAAATACCCTCAAGATACCTTCAAGGCAGAGGATCCAGTGGGGCTCTCTCTATGGAGCATACTCATGCTTTTCCCCACCCCCTTCCCCAGGGGTGTTTTCCTTGACTCTCCTAAGCTCCAAGGGCCCTCCTTTTGCCTCTGTAACTTGTTTTTTCAGCCCATTTTCTTCTATAGCTCACTTCCTCTCACTCTATGACTTTCTAAATAAACTTTCTGTTATAGCTTGAGTCTTGGCTCTCAATTCCTTCTTAGCCAGAACTCAAGTACTGGGGTTCAGTCTGACCCCACTGGTCTAACACATGGCTCCATTCTCACTGCTGTTAACAGAAAGATTCAATTAATATTTTTATATCTAGGTCAGCTGCAAATAAGTGTTCATTTATCTACGTATCCACCCAACCTTCCATCCATTCACTCAACAAACATTAGTTGAATGTTTGCTGCAAGTATGTTTCCAAATAGCCCCTGGTTTGGATAAAAGGATTTAGTAAACAAGATAATTTATATAATTTATAGGTATTGGACAATTCTCTTTAACTCCATTTTAGTGATCATGTGGAAACAGTAAAAATAAACTAAAAAAGAATGAAAATTATCAAGATAGTGTCTGGCACAAAGAAAAAACTCAGCAAACATTAGCTGCATGAATCATTGAAACAGACGGTCCTTGTATTGTATGTCGCTTCTCACATTTTTGTCACAGCTGCAAAAACGCGCAGAACCAGCACAATCATCAAGGGAATCTGAGAGGTAAATTAAACTTATTCGTGGTCTGAGACCAAATCACATTTTTAAAGGGTAGTGGCCCTACAGACACATGTTTTAAAATTAATAATAATAATAATACTCTTTTATAAAAAGACCCAAGTCATTTTGTCCTAGCCAGACCCTGAATCAGCAATTTAAAATTATGCCCAAAGAAACTCCCAGAAACTCCTCTGGAAGTGGCATAAACTCACCTTAGATGTGTGAGATAGATAGATTCTGAGCTCCAGAGAGAAATATTGTTTTCCAGGTTTGAATTCTAAAAAGACCTGACCTCACATATATCCTTTGACCCCAATATGTTTCCAAGCTACAACCAAAGTTTGAAATTGAAGCGTCAAGTAGAGGTCTGAACTGCATTAAATTTAAGTTACCTGTACCTGTACAAACCAGAAACAGGTGAGGTGCAAACAGGCCTCCTGTGCAAACATCAATTCATTCTCCGCGAAGGCACAGGGGAATGAAAACACCGCACTTTGGGGTAGTAGATGCCTGAATAACATTTACGTTCCTCTGAGCTTATTTGTGACTGCAAAACTAACTCACTGAGGAAACTGTTTAAAAATATTTACTTCAAATTAAAATATATTTTAAAGGATTTTATCGGGGTAGGAAAGTCTGTTTCACAGCCGCTGCATCAGACCAAACTGCCAGAAAGCCTTCTGGAAACTTTTAGCCGCACTGTAACTTCCTCGCAGTGCAGGCTGGAGGTGAGCTTCTGAAATCCAGGCACAAAGAGAAGTTCCTAGCATTTCTTCAAAGATTTCACTTGGACTTCACAAAGAAGGCCTGATTTTAGTCAAAACAAATTGTTACAGCACAAGTGAGCATCAGTTGTAATCAAGGAAGAAAAAAGGAAATACATATTTTAAAGCACATGCTGTATGCCAAGCACTTTTAGAATTAGTTTGTTCATTCACTCAACAAACTCTGCTGATCATTTGCTATATGTAGTGCAAGGAGCTACTGGATTTAATGGTGATGAAGATAGTCAGGTCCCCTTTATCACTGCCATATATATAATCTTTACAACTATCTGGGAGGGAGGGAGAAGGCACCATTAATTGTAACTTTATAAATGAGAAATTACAGCTTAAACATGTTAAGCCATTTTCTCTACTAGACACAGACAGAGAAATCGGAACCAGGACTTTGTGTCTCCAAAGCATGTGCTCTAACCTTTGGGGAAGGATGTATTCAAACACTATGAAAATCAGACTACTTCAGCTTGCAAAGGATGCATCTCCTGAGTGTCTGCGTTGGCCTGACAATAGAGAACTCTTTTGACAGAAACTGGCTTTCCTTCTGAGCATAGGACCTCTGAGATGATGTTTCCTGAGGGATTTTCAGGTACTATAGTTCATTTTTATTACTTCATCCCTGTCTTCCCTAAACTCTTGCAACCCTAGTCTATATAGCATCACTCTATACAGATTGGTTCAAGGAGCATTGCATTGCTCCAAGTTATTGGTGGATGCATGCAGTGGGCATGTATGGTTCTGGACAGCACGAAGCTTCCTTCTCTAGCGATTCAATCCTCCACTACCCTGGGGTTCTCCAACCCCATTCTCAGAATGGAGCCTGTGACCTGAATGCAAGTGCAAGTCAGCAGCAATTACTCGCTTCTGGAGATGTCAACTGGTTCAAGGGTGGGCCCTGAACCCAGTCATAGGCAATGAGTTTTAGCTGGAACTAATGTAAGGGCATCTTCTCTTCTCTGCTAGCCTTGAGGTAGCAGTTTCAGCACTTGTTATAACTATCACCACCACCTGCACCCACCACATGGTGTCTTTTGGCTACCTTCACCTTCTTCAACATGCCTGGAATATTCACTTTCACCTGACTTTCATCAGTAAAAAGGGGCTGATGCTGTGCACTGCAGTCAGTGAAGATGAAACCATCCAATGGATGTCACTGTGGGCCCAGTAATTATGCTGACTCCCAGCAGTTACAATCAATAAGGAAATATAATCTTTATATAATAAAGAAATATAATTAGCTGTCTTTCTTCACTTGTTCTGGTGGGAGGGCAATTTTAAGGATGAATGGTTCAGCATTTCTGGTAGAGCAGCTACTTAAGATACCCTCAACTGAAGAGCAACAAAGTCTGCTAGAGCTGATCAAGTGGGGACAAGGACAGCCAGAGTGCTGAAATAGCAGACAGCAGTTCTACCTTCCCTCAGAGACACTTTTCAGCTCTTCATTTGAAATACTTTGCAGAACCTAGAATTCTGGTCATTATGATATTAATAATTAAAGATCTATTATTATCCAACCCCCCATCTCCAACAAACCCACCTGTGAGAGCCAAGGAATCACCCACAGCATGGGATTTATGGTCAGTCATCCCTCCCTCACTCCCCCTGCCCAAAGTCACCAGGATCCTCGCTGCTCCAAGTAAAGCGTCAGCATCTCCTCAGTGCTGGTTAGAATTGTAGTCTTCACTACCACTTCAGACGTATGGACTCAGAATCTGATCCTCACACACTCCCACTTGCTGCTGCTGGCCTGTGGGTCACAGGCTGAATAGCAAGGGTTTAGATTTCAGTGTTTCCTAATCATACTTGATTGTAAAGTTCACCAGGGGAGCTTCTTAAAATTACCCATTTCTGGGCACAACCTCAAACCTTCTGAATCAGAAACTCCAGGAAAAAGATGTGGGAATTTACCAGGCAACCCAGTTGATTTTTAATGACAGGCAAACGGGAAACATGGGGAATGGAATTTAGAGTGCCAGGCTGTGCCCTCAGCTGCCTGCTGGAATTTGGCCTTAGCAGATGGGAACACACTAGTGCTCCTACTTGGGCTATTTCTTTTCCCCTCCCAAAAGTTTGCTGCCAAATGCTGTACCTTTAGCATCTGCAATTGTTTGTTTTTACCTTTTCTCTATAACAGGGATGTCAAACTCATTCTCACCAGGGGCCACATCAGCCTCACGGTTGCCTTCAAAGGACTAAATGTAATTTTAGGGCTGTATAAGTGTAACTACTCCTTAACTAGGGGCAAGGAGTTCGGCGCCACCGCCAGGCAGAAACAAGGTGCCGGGCTGGATGAAACAAGGTGGAGGGCCGGATTTGGCCCTGTGTTTGCCACCTGTGCTCTATACTGTTAGATGAGAAAGGACCTCAGAACTATTTAAATCCCATCTAGGCAAAAAGCTGTTAATAGCCACAATCCAGTGACATTGCTGTTTAATGGTCTTAGTATTTCCAAGAGAAAATGTAAATTCTTGATCCTGATTGTTCTGTAGGTTGTAGACCTAATATACTGATTGGTCTGAGTAAATAATTTTTTTGAGGACTCAAAATGTCCAAGACAGTTAGTAATGAGGAAAATAGACAGAAATGGTAAAACTTTCATCTCTAGGGTCTGAGAAAACAGAGTTTGTCAAGATTTTCTATATCTCTTAAAAGCTGGTAAATATATTTAAGTTGCCTAAAATTTGTAGAGCCTTTCCAAAGGCCTTAATATTTTCTCTTCCTTATTGTTGCATTCTTCAAAAGAATATTAGGACATTCGTACTCAAAGGGCTTCTCCTGTGAAGTCTACAAGTGAACTTGTAGAGACTGTTGCTTCTCACTTGCAGGTTTTCTTTGGTTGTCATACTGAGGGAGAAGGGGATGTGTGCTGGAAGCTAGTGGGTAGAAGCCAGGGAAGTTGCTGGACATCTACAATGTTCAGGACTGTCCCAAAACAGAGAATTATCAAGACCAAAATAACAAGGTGTTGAGGTTGAGAAACTGTGATGTAGACCAGGTACCATCTACATCCTCAGAGCTCAATCAGTGATCATCGATCTACTCTTCAGCCACCCCCTTTCAGCCCCAGGTTATCTAGATGGCAGAACTGAGATTTTAAACCATATCCCTTTACCTCCAAAGCTCCACTCTTTTCATTCCAACATGTTGCCTCTCAGTGCAGAGCAGACTACAGTAATCTTTCCATGTTGATTTACAGAGGACCTTGCAGAATGGAAATCCTATGCTTAGTCCAAAAATTCACTGATCATCACTCTCATTAAACCAGATTTGGATGGAAAATAGAGAATGGAGACTTGGGGAAATGGAGGTACCACAATATACCAAAGCTTAGCATAGACTGGAATTTGCATCAATCTTGTTTTAAACGGAGCAATGGAGCTCTTAGAAGGATCAAGACATTTAAAACTTAATATATTTTAAGGCCCTGGCTGGTGTGACTCAGTGGATTGAGCACAAGCCTACAAACCAAAGAGTCACCAGTTCAATTTCAAGTCAGGGCACATGCCTGGGGCACAGTCAGGGCACAGGTCCCCAGTGGGGAATGCGAGAGGCAACCTCGTATTAATATTTCTCTCCCTCTTTTTCTCCCTCCCTTCCCCTTGCTCTACAAATAAATAAATAAATGATATTTTAAAAAATTTAATATATTTTAATAGAAAAATTGAGACTCGGGACAGAGGTAGAGCTAGAAGTTAAAAGTGACTAACACTTTCTGACTTGTCTTGCCACCTATAGGGGAACTCACTTCAGATGCAACATGGCTCCAGCAGCAAAGGCTTCTAGGAAATGTGAGACTCTGTTTAACTCTCTGTAGCCTCAGGCTAGGGTGACTACAGTGTGGCGGGGGGAAAGTGCCCCAGGAAGGAGTTTAATGAGGGTATGGAGTGTGATAACTGCCTGATGTTATCTATTAACTTACAAATGCATTGTACCTGTTTTTACTGTTAAACCCCTATAAAAAGGGATCCTGTCCTGGGGGAGGTATGGATTTTCCAGGCCAGTCACTTGTGGAAGCAGCTGCTTTGCCCTGTATGTTTCTCCTATTAAAGCTCTTATGAATTTGAATAAGGCTACATGTCAGTTCTTTGGAATCAATCCTGAATTTAGACTTTTGGGGCTTTCGCCCAACACCAACAGATACAGCTCCTAGAGTCTTCATGGCCTGGGCAGTACAGGAGCCATTTTGACAGCCAAACTCTTAAATATTTAAGAGTGTTAAATAATGAACACATAATAGAAATATGGGGAAAAATCAGACTCTGTGAATGCAATTATCATGTGTTGGTAACAAGGAGCAAAAGCAAACTACCCATCCAATGAGGTCTACAGATTCATCTACAAATGGAAAAATATATATACATTTTACTTGAGGGGTAGATGAGATGTGTGCCTTATGTTTAATTTAAAATGAACTTGCATTTCAACTTTAGATGAGCAGTACTGAAATATCATTAAATGTTGGGAACTTTCACGGGAAAAAAAACTTAAGGCAATCATAATATTAGAATTTTATTCCTCTAGGGTGTCCATAATCATAGGAAAAATGATTAAATATACCATTTATGTAGAAATGCCCTGTAGTTACTATGAACTTCTTATTATAAAGAAAAAGTAAGACAATAAAAAGGAATCATTTTAGGGAAGCATTTTGAAGTTCCCTTTAACTGTTTCCTTTACCCACATACATCAGCTATTAAATTTTTTTCTATTAAATTTTTCAGAAAGTAGAATCAACTTTTTCACCAAATGCTGAAGAAGCAGAAGGGGACACTTGAGCTGATCCAAGACAGGGGCTACATTGAAAGAGCCATCAGGATTGCTTCTGCCTTTCTGTCTTGCCTCATTAGGTGCTCCTACTTCTCTGTCCACAGGCCTGGGGATGGACAAGAAGCAAGCATGGGATAGCCAAGTGACCAGTAGGCAAGGGAGGAGGGGCTAGGGATAGCACTTAAAAATAACAGGGAGTATCAGATATGCCTCAAATACTTCAGAGCTTTCCAGTTGACTTAAGAAAAGAAAAAATAATAGAGATGTAAGCAGAGGAGCTGGAGGTAGAATTTACCTACCAAAAATGCCATCAGTTTTAATAAAGAATAGCCATGCCTAAAAGCAGAGAAAAAGGGAATAAATCCAACAGACCAAAGGGGAGAGATGGGCAAGGCATTTGGAGAGAAACAGAAGGAGAGGATGAGTTGAACAGTGAACATAGCATAAACCCATCCAAAGTGTCAAAATTCAGGTTAGATGCGAGGGAAAATATTTGACCATGACACTTTAAATGGTTACTCAATTAATTTATTCATCAAAGCTAATGCTGAGATAGATTGTGTGCTTTCTGTAACTCCTGAATGTTCCAGATTTTGGATATACTAAAGAAAAAAAAGAACCATGTTATGGCCTAAATTCTTTCCTCCCACCACAAATTCGTATGTTAAGTCCTAAGCCCCACTGCCTCAGAATGTAAATATATTTGAAGATATGGCCTTTGAGGAGGTAATTAATATTAAATAATCTCTTTGGGTGGGATCTAATCCAAAATGACTAAGTCCTTATAAGAAGATGAAATGTGGACAGAAAGGGACAGAGGAAATGCCATGTGCGGAGATCAGGTCAAGATGGCCCACCTGCAAGTCAAGGAGAGAGGCCTTAGAATGAAACCAACACTGACAGCACCTTCACCCTGAACTTCTAGCCTCCAGAACTGTGAGAAAATAAATTTCTGTCTTTTAAGCCACCCAGTCTGTGGCAGTTGGTGCTTTGTTACGGTAGCCAGAGAACCTGTTCAGACATCCCTCACACCGGACCTCAAATGTGTAGGGAAGGAGGGGTCACCCAACCCATTGCTCTGTTCAGCTTCATAAAATTACCAGGGATATTAACATACAGATTTCTGGTCTTTCAATGGTGGGTCTGGGACAAGTCTGACGAAGCTGTGTTGTTTAAAGATTCTTCAATTATCCCTAAACAGAAACCTTCGACCTGAGAGGGCCGTGGCTAAGATGCTATGAAAAGTACAGAGGCCATCATACTGAGCATTATTTTCCAGGTTTGGAAGGGAATGTGAGAAAGAAAACAAGGGCTGTTTTTTTCTTCTTTACTAAATATATCAATAAGTATTTTTTTAAAAGATGCATTTTGTGCAGCCTTTTAAAAGTACATAGTTATGGCATAATATATCTACAAATGAAAAGAAAAAATAGTTTGCAAGTCTCTTAATTATATCTTCATTCTGATGTATAACTTTCTGCATCATATAATGTTAGCGACAGATAAAAAATATTGAGCATATACTATGCATCATGCACATATATTAATGTATTTGATGCATACACACACAACCAATGAGGTATATACTATTATTATAATTATTTTCCAGAGAAAGAAACTCTGGGTGGATGCATGTACATGTGTACCTGTGTATACCTTCAGGTAAAATAGAAAAGATATCCTAATTGTCCTTGACTGTACAGAATTTTTTTACACTATAATTAATATTCTTGCACTGTGCAGATTAACTTTTATCAGTTCTTGCACTGGATGTAAATATTTATATTCTCCTTTTCTAGCTAGCAGCATATTGTAGTTTAAGACACCTTTGTGGAGAAGATAAAAGATGAATAGCAAACAATTGAAGGATTTCTCTAAAGTTTTATGTTAATGATTAAACAGCATCATCTGATGACTTACTCAGCAACTCGAAGAAAATAAAACATAACTAAATCTGCCAATTAGCATTTTCATCTTCTTTCCTGACAGAGCTTAATGGCATCTGCAAAATGCAATTTCCAACCTGCGCTCTTTGACATTTTCTATTTCCTCCTGAGTTGCTCTCCCGTTGCTCCTGTTATGACTGAGAGCAGCAGCGTGTCATACTCCAGGGAGGCAAATGCATCACCTGCCGTTGAAAGGAAAGCAATTATTGTGTCCTCACTAAATCTCGAGGACAACTTGGGTGCTGCTTTTCCATTTAAGTGTGTAAACAGCCAGCCCAGGATTCGTTTTCAGTGGTTAAACCTCAGGAACAGCAGCAGGGCTGCATGTGGATATCACACTCGGCGCCCATTAAGGGTATGGAGAGCTGCCAGACAAGGGTGCCCTTTCAGTAACTGCAATCCAGCCCACAAGGGAATGCACACGCCACATTCCCACACACAAAGTGACAAGTGATGGCTGGGAAAGATAACACATTTCCTTTCCTGCTCCCTCAGTTTGAGAACAGTGACCCTGGAGTGGAGGTTGGGCTGTTTGTTTCTCTGATGGCTTTCTCACTGGTGGGAGTAGATGCTATTTACACAACTGTCAGGAATTACATCTTTCTTTCCCAGGCAGCTATGTTAGCTCACGTATGTGTCACAAGTGTGTCAACTCCTGTCTAATTTCACCTTCTCTGAACAGTCAACAGAGGAGATTCTAAGTGATAGAGAAAATTGTGCCCTCAGGAAAACTTCAGAGCTGAGCTTTGCATCTGATGGGAAAGTCTTAACTGTGTCTAAGTTGCAGAGTCAAGTGTACTGACAAAATGTGCTCAATATAACATTTCCTCGGGAGTTACTTTTCAATGCGCCTTTGCCTCTCTGTGCTAAAGAAACTGCCTTGCAAATACTATCAAGCACCAAACTAACCACTCCATTCTTAATAAATCCAGCAAATCTCTGTTAACCAGAATCCAGTGAATTGATTCATTCAATTAACTAGAATCAGGTTTAATACCTCATTTTTAGAAGAAAGAATCAATACTCAAGACCATCTTCTCATTTCAGCCCAAGAAACAAATTTCAGTGCTTTTCATGGAGTTAGGTCAGTGACCCAGTGTCTGCCTCACTTCTTATACAGATAACCAGTTTTTAGAATACAAACCTGGGGCAATAATCACATGGTCATTATATAAAGACATTATATAATTAGTGGAATGCTTGAGGTTATGACATAAATATTTTAGAAAAGTTTTTCATGTCATTTTAAAAACATTTTAAAGAATTTTGGGGTTAGTAATAAACAGAAATATGTATCTATGCATTTGCCCTTAGCCTCTAGTGTTCCAAAATAAAAAAATTAAGTGTTTCCTTCACCCTGATATTTGCTTTACTTCTGGGGGAGAGCTGCAACCTTTCCCTCACTTCACAGATATGTGACCTGAGGTGGGAGGTTAAGTGACTTGCTCAGTTAGACAGCATGCCAATACCTGCATTAGTAGGGTTAGATGCAAGAGCTGTGGGCCTGCATCTGGTCTGTAAGTCCATCACTACAGAAGTCCATCACCACTTGACACCACTTCTCTAAAAGCTTCTCTTTTGAGAGGAAATTCTGGTTTAAAAAAACAGAGTTCCTATTATCCGACAATGGGACTGACTCCTTGCCAGTTCTCTTCACAATAATTATGAGCCTAAAATTTGCCATTGGGTCTCTGAATTTCCCCAGAATGTTCACTGACAGAATAAACACAAAGCCTGTGCACGTTAAATCTCCCAGCGTAATTTCTACTGCTCTTGGCTAGGAGCCACAAGAGTTTTTCGGTGATAGGCAGTCTAGAACAACTCTGAAACAACTTATTTCAGTTATTCTAAACAAAACAGATCCAGGAGATGATTATGTGGAGATCCAGTTACTCTTTTCTTCTTTTTAAGATAAAACCTAGGTCCTGATAGGTCCTGGAGTTCAAAGAGGTCATTGGTGAGCAAGTGGTACATTGGAAAAACACAGGCTATGGAGTCATTTAGCCTGAGTTTGAGGCCCAGTCAGGACTTAATGTATTGCCAATGAACATTAATGCTCTCCCCTTCCTCCCATAAGTAGGAAGAACTATGCATGGCATTGAGGAACTCAACAAATAGAGTGTAGAAGTGAAGTCACACAGAAATACTCAATGGTCATTCATTTCTACAACTACGATCCATATTAGTCAGACATTCATCTTTTTCATGCCACTGAATTAGTAGGAGAGTTGGGAGTGGTGGCAATCTAGCACTGTCCCATCTTCTGTCAGCACTTTCCATAACTATATCTGAAAAAGTGCTGACAGTTAATCAGAATGTATTGCTAAACACCTTGCAGCAAGAATGTCCCGCAGAGAAAACCTCTCACATCTTCCTGGCCTCATTTTTTTATGCAATTTGTTGCTCACCTACATAGTATGGGAACTTCACTGTGTACCTTGAGGAACTGAAAGTGATGGAGATACAAGGAAAGACCTTGAAGCTTCCCCGGGCAGGCACGTGCATAAGTAAATCTGGTACAAGATAGTGGTACACGTGAAACTGTCTATAAGAAGAGAAACAGTTTACCATCCGAAGGAGAGGCAGGGGAGGAAAGCCAGTTCCTGATCCCTTGAGAGGTAGTTTATTTTTCAGTGTGAGTGTGGATTCTGGAGTCACCCAACTTGGGTTCCAAGCCTGGTTCTACAAATCTCAGGTTGTTTGACCTTGGGCAAGGCCCTCAGCCACTTTGTGCCTCAGTTTCCTCATCTGTAAAATGGGGATAATACTGATGATGGTTGCTAATCCACATGGACTTTTAGAGGATCGTGTGAATTAATACTCAAAGGCTGACTCTGTAAGGGTTAGCCATCCTCTTGAGGACTGAATTGGCACAGCACGGTGCCATCATCATGGTGGTCATGATTAAAAGAATCTGTCATGGAAGGCACACCATGTGACAGATGCCAGCTCAGGCACCTTATGTACCTAATTTTATTTTATTGAATCTTCCCAGCAAGTAGATATTATTATCCTAATTTTTAAGGGATTGCTTACAAAAGTTGAATAACTTGTTTGAGATCACATGGGCAGTGAATGGCAGAGTGGGGATTCAATCCCATGGCTGTCTAGCTCCCAAGTCCATGCTTCTCCTATCACTCTACACTGCCTTTTGCCATTTCTTCATTTTTGCACATAAAAAAAATTTACTTCAATTGAGTGTATGCACATTTGGCTTTGTTATCAAGCTATACCCCCCACTTTATACCTGTTCCCCATTTTTTAACTGTTCTCTTCAAGAGGGCTGCTACCTATCTTAAAGGTGAAATAGTGCAGGCTAATTAAAGTATGGAGCACCAGGTGACTTGCTAGAAAGTAATTAGTAAAGTCCCTGAATTAGGGTGCCCCTCACACTAATGCAGAAAACAGCTTATTGATGTTAGATGTTGTCATCCAACATCAATAGATGTTAGATTCACCTATTCACCTTGGTAAAGGGGATCGGCTCCTTTAAACTCTGGCTGAGCTGGGTCTCTGCTGTGAAATGTACACAGATCCAAGTGCATGACCATTTATTTGTGGTGGCTTACTATCTCTGTCTTTAATAATGGAAAACATTTGCTGAGTGATAATTATGTGACATGCATTGTACTAGGTGTTTTACATAAGGTATCTTCCCTAAGTTACATGTGGCCCAATGATGTAAGCACTGTCATTATCCCCATTTTACAAACACTCTAACCCAGGCATAAAGGGGAAGAGTAACTTGCCCAACTTTCCTAGGTTATCTGTGGAATGTCTCAATGGAGCTGGGATACAAATGTAGGCAATCTGCTTTCTGAGCTACTCTGTGATATATGTTGTTCCTTCCTCTATTACTCTGAATCAAAGAAAAACATTTTACGTCAAACAAGCAAACTGCTATCCTCACAGCAGAAGTGTAACCCAAATCCTAGTTCCTACACTGCTAGCCCAGTTAACACTTGAACAACACAAGTTTGAACAACAGGGGCCCACTAATACATGCCTTTTGTTCGATAAATATTGTAGGTGCACTTTCTCTTCATTCTCATTTTCTTAACACTTTCTTTTCTCTAGCTTTATTGTAATAGTACAGTATACAATATATGTAACTTAAAAATGTGTTAATTGACTATATTATCAGTAAGGCTTCCAGTCAACAGTTTGCCATCAGTAGTTAGGTTTTGGGGTGCCAAAAATGATACATGGATTTTTGACTGTGCAAGGGCTTGGCACCCCTAACTTCTGCACAGTTCAAGGGTAAACTGTAATTCTTCCTTGATGCTTTAGCTGGGATGAAAATACCTTTTTCCTTTCCTTTAGTTGTAAAAGCATATGCAAGCAAAGGCCATGAATATTATAATTTATGTGGCGATAGAGCTAGAAATCAGTTTGGTGGTTGAGGGCTGGGTATGTAGCCAACAGAAAGTAATTGCATAAAGCCTCTTAATCCTATATATATTTTACCTGTACTGTAAATCTCCTCTATTAAATCTGTCATTTGTTCCACATAAACCCATAGAATAAGGAGCCATAAAAAAGTTAAATAAAATTTTTAGCTTAATGATATATTGATTGTGCATACATATTTTTATTTTTGCATATTCTTGTGTTATCATAAAAAGGCCTGTGAAAAGCTGAGTTTAAATAATTATTCACATGTAACATTACCATTCAATTAATTGCCTATTATGAAAATTATTGCCATCTTTAGAATTACTTTGCTAAGTGAAGTAATTAGAACTGATATTTTATTTTCTATTTCAGTTCCAAAAATTGATTTTATATGCTAACTAGATTATAAAAATTGGGATATAAATTTCTTAAAGCAAAATAAATGGCTAGTCAGGCTTTATGTTTGATAGTATATAGCATTTGGTGTTTCTCAAGGAATTTTGCTCTTGAAAACATATTGCTGATTATTATATGTCAGCACTGAAGAGTGGAAACTTCTCAGTTTTACAGGCTAAAGTATCTGATATTCCAAGAACAAAGAGGTGTGGGTCTAGGACCAGTATAGAAGTTTGGGAAATCACACCTTCAAATTACTAAGAATAAGCCACTGTTTCTTAGTACTTCAAGAGAAAAGCCGAAAAGAGAGAGATGTCATTTTACAAAAGTCAAAGGTGTTACTGGCATTAAAATCAACAAAACATATTTTCTCTATTCCTTACAGTTATCTGGCTAGGTAATTATTGTTATCATTCCTACAAATAAGGAAACTAATTCAGACAAGGAATGTAATCTGTACACTATCCAACAGCTGGTAAGTGGCTGAGTTGGGAATCTCAGGTCTGCTGGTCAAAGGCCACATTTTCTTCATTCCTTTAACCCCACCAGGTGCAAACAGTTTAAATGAATATGTTTTAACACAGGGTTGAGCTTCCTGATGATTTTGTCCTTTGATAATGCTTCAAATCAAAGTAAGTAACCTAACCTGGTTTTACACTAACTATGGTGAATTGTAGCAAAAATGCATGAAAACACAGAAGATGCATTAGAAACAAAGGCAGAAATAGTAGTTTAATATATAAAAATGGAGTTAGTGAGTTGAAAGGAAAGGGAGAACCACTCAGTGTGGCAAAATAGTAATCCTAATTCCAGATGAGGTAATAATAAACTGGGAGATTTGAGTAAATTCCCATCACTATGGCCTTCAAATAGCTTTTTGTAGGAAGAAACATTATGCTTTTTAGGTAACAACTTCTCCTTTGCTACAGAAATGGCTGATAAGATTGATTCCACCTCTGAAAGTGATAGGCAGTAGGCGTCTGGTGGGCAGAGGTACATCCCTCCCTCCTTTCACTGCTCCAAGGAACACAGCAGGTCCACATTAAATAATGTCACCCAGCTTTGTCCCCATGATCCTAGTAGAGAGACAAAAAATAACACTGTTATGATAAATGCCCAAACAACTAAAACTGTCAGATTCCTGAGAGGCTTCGATCATTAATCAACAAACTCCTGTGGCTGTACTAGAAGTCAGTTCTCTTTTCGATTGTGCTTTCTGACCCCTCTCCACCCCACCCCAACTTCTTCATTTTATTATTGTAAAGACTATGACTGACAAATGTGTCAATATGCTGAACAGTTTTTATTTTCTACATGGCAGATTCAGCATATCTGGGTTTTGAACCTAACTCTACCATTGTTTATCTATACTATTTGAAATTCATCTAAACTTCTCTAGTATTTGAGTCCTCATTGGCTTGGCATTTCTTATGTCCTTAATGGCCCAAATTCAGGGTAACTTGGTTTAAGTTGAAGGTTAATGGAAGGAACAGTTAATAAACTGAGTTCTGCATTAATGCTCTGGGAAATGTCTCTGTTACAGTACATGGGTTCAAATCAGACTTATGTAGAAAGAATATCCTCATTGTTTTAGGGTGAACTGTGTCCCACCAAAATTAACACTAATCCCCAGTAACTCAGAATGGGATTATATTTGGAGACAGGCCTTTAAAGGGGTACTTATGTTACCATGGGATTGTTAGCATGGTCCCTAATCCATATGACTGGTGATTGTCCTTCTAAGAAGACATTAGGACACAGAAAGGGAGAGAAATCAGTGCACACAGAGAGACACAACCATAGAACACAGCCAGAAAAAAGGCCCCCATCTGAAAGCCTAGGAGGAATGCCTCAGAAGAAGCCAAAGGTGCCAAAGACTTGGTCCCATATTGTAGCTTCCAGGACGAGGAGCAAATACATTTCTCCTGGTTAAGTCACTCAGCCTGGGATCCTTTGTTATAGAAGCCCTAGCAAACAAATATACTCATTATAGAAATTATCAACCTCCTTGGATAGAGTGAACCATTCTTATGATGAATTTTTCATGCTATAGTGGAGAATACATATGCTTTAAACGATTTCACCCTCAAAGTTAGTAGTAACTTATTCTTTAGACTATAAACAAACACTCTGATATGTGCTACATTCAGACATTTAAACACGTTTTATTACTTCAAGTAATAGGCTTAAATCAGATTTTCAAGAAGTCTGGATTTTAATATTAGCTAATAATAGTTTTGCAGAATATTTAAAGGGCATGAGAGACAGAAAAACTAAATTACACAGATTTATTGCATTTTTATTTGTTTTAATTAAATTTATAAATTTAATAATTTGGTTAAGAAAAATATGACAATTTGTCTTCACAGGCATTGGATTTAATGGTGTGAAGCAGTGAAGTTCTGCACAAAGTGAGAGCAACATGCTTCTCTCTAGGGGTACCCATAAATGTTCAAAGATATGAGAGTCCTATAAAAACATGCCAGATCTTACTGATCAGAAAGGGATTCTTCTGGGGAAAAATGCACACACATGGACTATCACTGCATTCCAGCTTATTAACATAGAGAAAACTACCTGAGCAGCCACAGCCTGAGAGACCTAGATTCACATACAAGCAACCTGGACAATCAGTGTTACAGCGCAGTTCTAATTCTAAGAGATTAAATCTTACTGCACAGTCACTGATCAATTCTCTTCATTCTTACAGCACTCCAGCAATGGTAATACAATGAGTATCAGGTCCCGTTTCACATGTAAGAAAACTGAGGTATAACAGATTTGCGGAAGCACAAGATCTGTTAAGTGGTTAGTGGTGTCATCAAGATGAGAATATAAGAATTCTGTTTTACGTTAGTCAAGTATTCCTTCTTTCCAAGAGAAGGTATTATGACACATATGATTCTTTAAAATACAAGGTCACTTCCCCTTTCTATATGATCCTGCTATGGTTATATGCAGGGAAAAAATCAAAGTCACTAATATAATATAAATTCTTAAAAATTTAACAACCCATCTTCTTTCTCTCTCTTCCCTGAAGCCTCTTTAGCAACAAATTAGAAATGTTCAGTTGTATACTTTTTAAAAAATGAATATGGCAGAAGAAAGAATCTCCTAGAAATAATTAAAAGTTTATGAAACTTTTTCTCTTTTGATCTTTAAAAAGAACACAAGGTTAAGTCACTAAGAAAAAAAGTTCTATGAAATAGGTCCCCTGGGCTGTGTGTATCTATGCCCCTGAGCTATTTTTAGTTAAGCATATAAACAGTGAGTTTCTTTGGTCTTTGAAGGCCTGGACTCTAGACTTTTGACATTTAAGCATCTTTATGTGTGTGAAGAGCAGCTAATTGAAAAAGTGGGTGGGGCTGCTAGGAACAGAGATGGAGTAGCGATATTTTAACCAGACACCCTAATATGCTCCACAGCAGCCGTTAATTTATTTCTGCTAAGACAGAGAGAGCCTTCTGCTTAAAACTGATGGGGAAAATAATGAAGAAATCTGGAGACAGAGTGAAAAAGATAGGCTGTCTTTGACAAGGTGATTCTTCAGTTTGTAATTAGCAACTTGGGAAGACTAGCTGGTTATTTAAAATACTAATCTCACCTTTTTAAAAACCTGCCTTTCACTGATACTTGCCCTTTCTGTCCCATCCTGTAAGTGGACCATACATTTTATAGAAAACAAATTAATTAAAAGTGTCATTATGTACTGGCTACAGTTCTAGAAACCTTGGCATGGTCTTCAGTTTTAGATGTTTGGTTTCAGAAGCAAATACAGTGCCCACTTCTGACAAACATCTGGTTATTTTAACTTCCTGTGGTTAGAAGGACAATCTCCACCCTCCAAAATGTGCTACACATTCTGTCTATCCAGAACTCCCCAAAATACATACTATCCGGCCAGCAAACTATTGTTTTTTAATTATACCAGCTGACAAATACAAAGAGTGGCTTTTCGTGAAGCAAAGGGCAAGCATTGAGCATTACATCAATTCACAATAAAGCAAGTTATTCACAATTATCTGGAATTGACTAGCATTTTTTCAATAGCTCAGGTAAATTTTTTTTGTTTAAACTTAAAAAAACTACTCTTATCTCCTCTACCTTAAAGTATGTTCAAAGAACTCATTTCCCCTCAAAAGTCCTTTCTTCTGGCTAAAGTTCCATGCTCCCCTCCAACCCCATCCCCCACAAAACAAAACAAAACAAACCTCACAGTACTTTCAACATTGAGAATCTCAGCCTTCCTCTTTACTTTCTCTTCTTTCTATAATCCACAAATATTTATTAAGATATAACTTCATTACACATTAAGTTGGATCCTATATAATTTATATACTTAAATTGTTTTTTACTTCCAAAAATAGCTCTGGATATCTTTTAACAAAATGAGGAGACAGAAAAGAGAAGTAAGATATAATACCTGCCCTCAAAGTTCTTTACAACCTCATTGATGAAGCCAAGAAAGCGGTAATGAATGACCATAATAATGGGCCTTAATCAACATAACTTGAGTGACATAAAATAAAAGAGCTCAGAGATGGTGATATTTCCTACTGCTAGAGTAGACAGGGATTTCTTTGTAGAAGAGTGCTGTTAATCTGGAACTTGAAAGTATATTTGGACAAAAGAGAAGGTATTCCAGCCCCTAAGCATTCCATTTCTCATAACTACTGCAGTCCTATTTTCTTCCCTATCTCAGTAGCCAGCTCACACCCTCAGGGGCATCACTGTTTCTAGACTTCTCAAGGAGCATTGCAAAATTGTTTTATTTAGATACTATCCCGTGTCACTACTGTCAGTTCCTTTAACCAATATCCACTTCTGAATGAAATTACAAAGACCGTTGAATCAAATCTACTCCTTGTTACTTCCTACAAACCACATTCATTTATCTCATAAAGAACCATTTATTAGAGTCTCTATATATAGCTGTAAAAATATCTAAACATAACAACATGAGAAATGACCAACTTAGTCAGACCTAGCACCCATATCTGACTTATCACTCTGGAAATGAGCTGTAGTTCTTAGTTTTTCTTCTGTATCCTCACCCCTGAAGGCTCTGACTTACTCCCCCCACTAATGATAACTCCTACAGACAGTGCTTCTAAGAGGAGTGGGGAAATGGCTTCCTTTCTTAGAATAATACAGCAGATGTTGCTGTGGGAAGAGAATTATGTAATTTAATAGAGACCCTCAGGTGATCTTATTCTTATGCTCCTCATCCTTACATTATCCACCACTGAAAGTCATCACTGTCCCATATACGTGTCTGCTTAAAATCAGGCTCAATGAGTACCATGCTAACTTCCCTAATAACCTGTAATCGATCTGAGAATTTATCTAAATAATTTTAAACTTATCTATATTTCACAATACCAGTGTCCAAATATCCTTTAAAATTTAACAACTATTAGGTAGAAGAGCACTGACCACACATAATCATGCAGCTATCTCTCTCTATTTACCTAGGTGTCTCTCTACTTACACTCTGAACATCTTGAGGTTAAGGACTATTTGTGTTTTTGTTTTTGCCTTTGCTTTTCCAGCACCTGAGACAGGCCTGGATTATTCCTGAATGCTAATTCCTGAATTAGCATTATTCAGGATAATTAAATTATCATTTTTGCCATTTAAACATGGACAGATCTTGGCAATTTCATTGACTTCAATCTGATTATTGGAAGCAATGACAGATGAATGAAACAATAAAAGATGAGCCTAAACATTCTTTAGGGCTTCAGGGAAATGGAATGGATAAGGAAAGAAAACTCATATTTACTGAGAGTTTGATGGGCTAGGTCTGGGTTGGGATCCAGGCACCTCTATTATAGCTAGTATCACAGATGACCTTATGCAGATGACGCATGGACCACATCGTGACAAATGCTGCCCTTTGGAACACAAATGGAGTAGAATGTACTTCTGGTCAGTCAAGAGGAGACAAGAGAGAAAACTGCCTCTCATCTCCTCTTTTCCATATAGATTATGCTCATCCCACCCAGAATCAGCTGTGGCGTGAGACCCAAAGAGCCCTGGACAGTTTGTATGGCTGCCCTCACCTAGCCTTATGATAATAATGCTGTTTTCAAAGGTATTTTGTCCTTTGGAAAGTACTAGCAGCTTTGTGACTATCACTCAGCAATGTCTCCTTACACCATCCCAGTCTGCACTGAGCATGCACAGGGTGGAGCCATTTAGCTCCTGTATCTCCAAGTGGGCTCTTTTAGGAAAAAGTTTCCCTAATGTGCTCTGAGACAAAAGCACCCAGAGGTCACTGTGTGCTTTGTTCAGGTGGCCTCAAAGTCTGAAAACCCAAGGGACTTTTGGACAGATTTCACCACGTTGTGATTAATTAGTGCTCACACTTGACAGGCTAGGGGAAGGTCATCAGGGTGCTTCCCACAAGATGGTGCAGCAGCTCCTGTCAGAGTCGTGAGAGACAGGTGAGAAGATGATCTCCAAAACTAGGTGGGAGGCAGTGACCCTGTAAAGTGGGCTGCTGTGTCACCAGATCTAAACTCCCATGTTTCCATCTTCTCAGGCAGAGTAAAGGTGAATGTTTATTCAGTGAAAATCAGTGACTCAAATCTTCCAAGGCAATGATGCAGGTGTGACTGATGGACATGTGTGCCAATAACTGTGCTTGTTCCTTTAAATGAGGTACTACTCACAAGGGTCAACACATTAAACTTATGTTAGATCATCAAACACATCACACAGTGTGGCATAGTATCAATATACTATTCATTATGTATATTTGCCTGGTTCCCTAGACTTTATGGCTACTCTGCAGAATATTAAAAATATGAGCATGTTTAATTTAAACAGGTACATGAAAGAAAAACTTTATTAACAGAAAATGACAAATATGATAAACCCGCAAAAAAAATCACATAGGGAAAGAAAGAAAGAAAAAAGGGAAGAAAGAAGAAAAGGAGAGAATAGAAAAGAAAAAAAATCCTCTGTGCTACCTACCTATGCTCAGAATGGAGGAATATTGCAGAAACCAATAGTGTAAAAAACATATAAGGGAGAAAACATAATAAATCCCACCCTTTGAAAAATGTTATTTCTAAAATTGGGATGACACTGCCAAAACCTGGCCTCCATTCACCCATCCATTCATCCAGGAAACAGTGCATGAGTGCCAACTCTGTCCAGGTACTATCACAAATAGGATATGATCATATGCAAAAGTCATACAAAGTCCCTGTGCTCATGGAGCTTAAATTCTACTGAGGGAGTCAGACCAAAAATATAGCAGTATATAAACTGAATTCATGTAGTCAGGAGCAGTGGTGCCAATGTTTAACAAGTTTGGGGGAGGGAGTGCTTAATTTGTAGATTCTGCCATAGTGTAGAAGATTCTACACTATGCTCACAATACTCCCACTCTGGATGATTCAAACTACCAGTGTAATATCACAATCAATGTGATGATGTGATGTGTACAACTGGCTCTGTAGAGCAGTACCAGCCAGATCCAACTCATGCCTGCATGTGAGATAAAGAATCAAAATGTGATAAGGGGCCAGATACTACAGGGAATGGTGCATCTTTTAGGCAGATGATCAGAGTAAACCTTTGGCTAATGACATTTGAGCAGATGCTTGAATGAAAAGAAAAAAGTCATAAAATCATGAAGTAAAAGTTGGAGGTAGTGGGGGAGAAACAGTGAGCACAAAGGCCCTGGTGCAAGAAATGTCTTTTATGTCTGAGGAACAGGAAGGCTGCTGTAAGAGGAGGGGTCGGCAAGGGCTGTCACATACAGCCTCGTCGGCACTGGGAGGAATTTAAATTGTGTCAATATATGTATGAGATGGGGGAGTCAATACAGAGCTGTAAACTGGGCAGTGATGTGGCCTGATCTGTATTTTTAAAAATCAATCTGGCTGCTGTGCAGAGGAAACACTGCACTGCAGCAAAAGTGCTCTGCAAAGGAGAATCGGGAGGACCAATTAGGGTGGTGTAGTAATCTGGGTAAGAGGTAAAAGTAGCTCGGAGTAGAGTGGTAGAGGTGGAGATGATGAGAAATGCTCAGTTTGGAATACAATGGACAGGTAGACCTACCAGAAGTCATTTAGGTATTGGATAAACTGGGGCAAGTGAAGGGTCAGAGGCAATCTCGAGAACTTCTGTTAGGTTTAGCTACTATGTGAAAAATCGGCTTAGCTACTATGTGGCATCATTCCCTGAGAAGGAGAGCACTGAGGCAAGAACAGGTGCAGAGGGAACATCAGGAGTTCAGTTTTGGTCATTTTAGGTGCAGTTATTGACATCCAAGTGGAGATGTCAAGGAAGAAGCAGAAAATACAAAGTCTATAACTCAGGAGAGAGGTCGAGAATGAAGATAGAAATTGATGATCTTAGTGCTTATGCCATTGGAGCATTGTTTAAGAACCAATGTATCAGAGAATAATGACAGAGACTCAGCCTTTAAGAAGCCCCAGGGAAGGAACCAACCTCTTATAGGCAGACATGCCCTCTGTTAAGCTCTCCATGTTCCTGAAGCTACAGCTCTTAGTGGGAATACTCCATTTCCAGAAAGATCCTGTTCAAATCTGTGCCTATTGCAATCTAAAAGACATTTCTTCCCTATCAGCTTAACGAGAGAACTGGGTGTTCTGATGTTCGGGAGATGGAGCAATGGTTCTCAACCCTGGCTATACATCATATTCACATGGAAGAAAAATACAAACATCTGGAGCCCACCCAAAGAAATTCTGATGTAATTCTTGTGCAGTTATAGGTGGTATGGATTTAGTTTCAAAGGAGTTAAATTGGACAAGGGAGAGGAAAGACAGTGATGAAACAAAGAACTGCAGGCCTGGACAAAATGGAGGCTACTTGCCAAAGTCATCCGGAAAGAGAGATGGCTGTGGTGTGCAGTAGAATGAGTGCACTGTGATTTTGAAGGTGGTTCAGGATGTGACACAGGAGTAGAGCAAAAGATCACTACTGGGGATAAAGGAAGTGAAGTAACTGAAGGCGGCCGGGATATTGGGAAATCCTTGGAAAGTTTGTTCAGGGTGTGACATTCGACTTTTTTTAGATTCCGCATGTAAGGGAGATCATGCAGTATTTGTCTCTCTGTATCTGGTTTATTCCACATAGCATAATGTCCTCCGGAGTCATCCATCTTGTCACAAATTACATTTTCTTAAAATGTGCTAAGAGGGTAGCTCTTAAGTTTTCTCATACACACACAAAAACAAATATATATAATTTTTATCTGCCAACTATACCTCAATAAAGCTGAAAAAATTCATTCCAAGTTTCAAATGGGACTTTTAGAATAGTACCTTTAGTAAGCAGGGGGCTATTCTTATAGAAATTTTTATTTGGATAATATTGTTTAGAAATCATTCCAATATTATAAATCTCTATCCATTTATTTTACCAGCTATCTAGTAGTATGACAAAACACAAAATCTGCATTTAATTTTTTGGATGGGAGTAATTCTTGAAGCAAAGAAGGACAATGTTACAGCAATACTCTGCCAATAACATTACTTCTTATATCCCCAAACATCCCCCACAGCCACTGAGGCCACCCCTAACTTGCACATAGTACTGCAGTTTGTAGGCCCTCAATCATGAGAAATGCAGGCCCATATTTTTGATGTCTGGAATACACCCCTTTCCCATCCCTCTTTGCCTACTTAGCTCCTATTTGTCTTAGCTCAGCTAAATCGTCACTCCTTCCCCAGACTAGCTCACATTCCTGTATTAAATGGTGTCATCACACCCTGGACCTCTCCTTTGAACTGCTTATCACAGTTGTAATTTTATATTTGTTTCTATGAATAAAGGATGAGCTGTAAGAAGGTTGGGCCGTACTTCTCTTTGTACAGCATCATATCGACAGAGCCAGCATGGAACTTGCTACACAGGAGACGATTACTTCACAGCTGTGGACTGAATGGATAATAGCTCAGCTGACAGGCTCATGAGCAACAGAAGCAAAGTGGTTTAGTGGCTTCAGGAAAAAGCAAAAGCAAAAATCACTGTGATACCTTTGTAGGTTGCTACCCATGTGGCTCAACTGTCATTTAAAAACTCAGTTTTGGAGTGAGACAGACCCAAGTTTAAAACTTGGTACCCATAAACTGTGGAACTTTATACAGGTAATTTAACTTCTTTGGCCCTTAATTTATTTTTATCTATAAATAGTATTAATAATGTGTAATTAATATATTATAGTAAAAATAATGATAAAGTCATCTACCCTATAATGATAATTATAAAGTTATAGAACAATTATCACACAATTAAATTTATAATTATTTATAATAATTATTATTAATAAAGTTCTCTACCCTATATAATTCTTGTGAGAATTGACTGAGAAATATACAGTGCTTAACATTCAGGCATTATTAGATGAATGTTACCTATTAGTATTTGGCTAGAGCTACCTCAAATGTATCATTTTCCCTGGGTCTAAGAGGATTTCCTTGTTTTATAAAAGACATGCAGTGAAGACTTAATGCTCTTCACCCGGCACTGCCTCCCCGTCACCTGCTCTGCCTCTGTCTCCCCATCGTCTCAAGTGTGCAATATGATCCTTGCTGTGATCCAGGCCACATCTGGGTGACTTTTTGACTCTTCCTTTCACTCTACCACACATCACATCCTTTGGGAGAGCTTGTCTGCTTTCTCTTCGAAATACACCCAGAATCTCACTGCCCCCACCATGTCTACAACTACCACCCTGACCCAACTGGATTACTGCATAAGCCTCCGCAAGGGTCTCCCTGCTTCTGCCTTCTCCTTTATTTAGAGCAGCTAGAATGGTGCTGTTCAAATGTAAGCCACATCAGGCCACTGCTGCTCAAACCCCTCCAAGACTTCCCACACTCATGAAGTACAGCACAGCGTGCTTCTGCAGTGGGGACAGCACCTCCTCCCTTAAATTGGAAGCCTGCTTCCTCCCTGAAATTCCTTCTGCCTCATCCCCTCCCTCCTTCACATCTTCCCTCAAAGGAGAATGTTCCCCGCCATTCTGCTTAAAACCGCATCCTCAACACTCCGTATCCTCTCTCTGCTTCTGGTTGCCCACAGCACTCATAACCTTCTATACATTTTGCTTATTTTCTTATAATTTGTCTTCCCCATGAGAATGGAAGCTCCATAAGGGTAGTTTTTCTTTGTTCAGTCCCTGCTGTCTCCCTGGTATCTAACACTGTGCCTGACAAGTGTGTAGTAAGTGCTTAATAAACCTACCTTGAAAGAATATACAGAAGAATGAATGGTTGAATGAATGAAGGAATGAGGTACCATTGCTCACAGGGCAAGAGCTACCCAGACACAATTTGGTGAGTTACGAGGCACAGACTATCGCACCAACCCCTTGTTAAGAATGTGTTGAGCAGAGGCCCAGGAAGGGGAGAGGGCAGCGAGGCATACCTAAGCACATGCCGAAGGTGGTGTGTTGGTATTGGCAACACTGTGGGTGAGTGGCCGAGTGCAGGAAGATGAGGGTAGGTGCTCTCTGTGCATATAACGAGAGCTTGTGTTCCCATTCAGAGAGCGGTCTGACCAGGTGGGCCAGCCAGTGATTTATACGGACTGCCTAAGCTCAGGGAGATAGATGTCTGCCGCAGAAGGCTGGCCAGAAACCTCGCTGGTGTGGGGGCCAGAATGAAGCAGGTCATATACTAGCCAAATTAATTTCCCAGTCAATCTGAATGAAATTTCCAGAAGAATGTATGTTGGGAAACTGGCTCAGGATCCATTGTCCAGATGTTGACAAAATAAAAGTCAAAAAAGGAATATTTAAAGTCAGCTGCCTGTCTTGTGACTCCATAGCTTTCTGCCAAACAAGAAGCTTGTCTTGCTAGAAGCTAAAGACAGGGCCAGGCTCTCACTGGACAGGCCCTGAAACTTTGGGTCATATTTAGACAAACTTGGCCTCAGCAGAGGACATTGAATTCCCAATTAGGGTGGAATTATTCATAAATGGAATAATCAAGGGAATCAAAGGGAATCATCAAGGGAAGTGAACTTCATTTTTAAAAAATCCAAGAGCATTAGTATTGAGACCTTATAAAATCAGCTTGCAAACCTGAAGCCTGAATTATGCATTACTGTCACCAAAAGACATGAAGCAACTGTGGAAGGAACGAACTGGATATTACCTAATGTCCTAAGAGAGAAGACATTTATACAGTTTTTAATGGTACAAAGCCCTTTACACACCCTCTGGTCTAGGTTTTCCATATCAATTCCTTCCCTAGACTTCAGAGCACAGTTCTGTCTAAAAGGCGGCCAGACAGGGCAAATTAAGGCATTTGCTATGACTGTTCTCATATTTCTCTGACTTGTCAATTCTTTTTTGTGCTCAATACCACTCACTTCAGTCTCCTTCATTACTTGTTCAGTCACCTTCTCCACCTCAGAGACCTCCGTTTTCTTTTCGATTCTTGCCTGCACACTCACTTGATCTTATCCTTGCATAACCAGGTTGGGGTAAGGAACACAGTCCCCAGCAGTGTTGGCTGATCTACTCTTAGAAGTCAGCCTGATACATCAACTAAGAGATATGAATGTTCAGTAGAAGGCAAATGAATTGTCACCCAGCTTATTAATGAGAGAACCCATTTGCCAGGCCAAGACTTCAAATTTCTAATAGAATACCTTTTCCAAAATTAGGATAGATTAAAAAAGTTAATTTAAACTTCTTTCTAGTTTGTGGGCAAGATCATATGTGATTTTTAAACTATTGAGACAGTATAACTATCTAGGAAACATGTCCCAAAATCTTAGAAAACAATGCTTGGACAAAGAGTGAGGCACACGGCAAGACATCCTGAAGAGGCTACTTTAAATGTCCCAAATTATTAACTAGACCTATTCTAACCACTTTCTATATAATATCATCACCTTAACTGAAAAATAAAATAATTCTGGGTAGTTAACATGGCATGGAATACAATATTTACAGTTTTTTGCATTTGTACTTAAAATAATTGTTTAAAACCTTCATATGGAATCCAGAATAAAAATTTAATAGTTCATTTATCTTTATGTTTATAACTTCTAAAATGGTGCATAAGTAAAAACATATTTTATTCACATGAAATCACAACATTTTTGCAGCTTAACTTCTTATTTAGCTCAGTGTGGTAATAGCTTGGTACTTTACATGAATGATTATGAGACTATCTGAAACTGTAGCCACTGCCCTAAAGAAAATGTTTATGGCTTAACTGGGATGATTGTATTCTCCTATCAAATATCACTCCTTCAGGGCTAGTTATTGTGGAGTATAAACATGCCATTTTATATGAAAATAAATTGTCCTGAGATTTGAATAAAAAGTTCTGCATATATCAACTGACAAATAATCTTATTATGATTTATATTAACAGACAGAACTTCTTAAAATATGAGATGCTAATATTACACAAAACAAGAGGTAAATCTTTCCTTGAATTTTTGTTTTCAAGATGGTCACATATAGCTGCAAATATTTTCTTTCCTCCTAGCTAGCACAGATTTGGGATGTACACTCTGGGTTTTATCTTAAGTCAAAAGATTGTATGGTATTGTGATTCCTTATCAAACCTTTTCTTTTTCTCCTGATCTTGATTCTTCTTCAATCCTTCGGCTACATACCCACACTCCTGGGAAGTCAACTTCATCCCAGACACTGTACTGCAAAGACACCTTAGAGTCCAGCAAGGAGGGGAGCTTCCACAAACGTTGTGCATGGGGTATAAGCATTCAGGTCACATGTTTGCATTTGCTTTTTTTTCCCCCTACCATCTTCTTTGAATCTGATCTTTGAGTAAAAGTACCATAGAAAAAGTTATGATTCTGCTTTTCACATTTGAAGGAATGACAACGTGCTTATGTCTCAAATTCCATTTCAGACCTTTCTCTTCTATTCTTATTAACCACCTCTCTTGGGGCTGTGGAACAACTATTAAAAATATATATTATGCATATTTTGTGCCTATCAGAGCAGAGTTAACAATGACAGATAAATACAGACTATTTAAGGAAGTAAAAAGTAAAGCATTTAATTACCATTCTCACCACTTGCCCTGCAGCTTCGATACCCTTGCCTGGAGCCTTCAGAGGCACATGGGAGGGTTCAAGGGCATCAGTGTTGAAGACTGAACTCTGATTTTTCTGGTCAATGCATCTAACTCCCTAGAGTTAAGACATCACACAGCTGAAGAAGAACTAAAGGACAGGATGTTAAGTGATATCTTAGGGCTATACTACCTAAGCATGACATTATTGCACATTTGGGAATTTAATTACTTAAGCTGATATTTGGAGGAAGCCCTACAGCCTACAAATGAGAAAGTTGTCCATCCAGGAGTCAAAACTAAATATTTATGCTTCTTGAGAAATACCCAAACTTTTACAATTGACATTGGAGTCTATTATACTTTTTAATTAGAATACAGAGGTAATAAAAGCATTATAACAGCAAGGTTGGAATGCCCTTTAGCTGTTTTCCAGGGAACTCGGGGAGCCATGTTCCTTGTCCACATGCTTTCTCATGCAATTCAAACACAACTGGTAGACATCTGAAAAATGCCAAGGAACTGAGATTCTTGATCAATTTGAAGAGCAAGAGTTGGACAAATGGCATTATGAGATAAATGTGCATTAATTGTTTCAAGGCAGATATATTTATTTGATTGATGTCAGCCATCTGGCTAGATTGTAATTGCCACAATGTCAAGTCCCATGTCTGCTTTGCAATCACCTTCAACAATGTTGGTTGGATGGATGGACAAAACTTAATAAATGCATGCTTTTCCAACCCTAGGTATTGTCCTATTTGTCTATTCTTTCAAAACTATAGTCACCCAATATTTATTCCTACCAGCTGGGTGATACACATGCCTGTACACACACAGAAAGATTAGTAGGAAAATGTATTTTTTCTTATAGCCTTTAAAATAGAATAAATTTTTATGTGCCCACAATCACTTAGATGTTCTGCTTGAAAGCAAAGAAATGGGCTCAATCTGTCCTTAAAATGAGACTAGTTTCCATAATGCAAAATTAAACAAATTTAATTAACATCTTAATGTTAAGAAGACACAGCTAAGATCACCCTCAAAATAATGAAGTTACATAAATGCCCTCATGGTTAGAGACAGCACAAATGGGCTTTCATAGAGCTTATACTTGGTATTTGTGACAGAAGGAATGGGTCACTGGAAAGGTCTGTGTTTCAAAATGATCTCTTTAACAATCTCTGTGATTTTCACCTTTCCCTGCTAATTCTACTCTCCAAAATGAAGCTGAGGTATCTATCTACAATGCAGATCTGGTCATTTTGCTATCTTGCTTTAATCACTTCAGTACTTCAGTAGCTTCCTATAAGTAAATAACTTGATGTTGGGAACTCAGGTGGAAAAAATACCCAAGCATGGGTATGTTGTTAGCTCTATATGTTAACATTTGCAAAAAATCATCTCTTGTAAACTGCAAGAGATGTTTGTGCTGGGGCATCTCAGTTATGTTTCACGGTAACTGAACTTGATGTTATTTTCCTACCTGGAGTGCGTCTAAAGCTTTTTATTTTCTTTTAAATCTAAGAACTCAAGCAAGTTTTATGAATTCAGAAATAATTATAAAATCATTTCTCTATTTCAAGTGAGTATGCTAACATATTGCCTAGAGAAGCTTTTTTATAATTGTTATAAACTCAGAAAAAATATAATAGAAATGCTGGCATTCCTTTTACAATAGCAGTTCCAGCGGGTGGTATTATCAGTAGATATCGAAGCCCCCAATCTCCAATTTCCAGACAATACCATGACTTAAACAGTACTCTCCAAAACACAAAGCAGGCAATCTTTTTTTGTCCTCTGTGAATTTTTCACATCTTAGACCTGCCCCCTTCAATTTTCCTATGTGCACCCTATCCACATATCTGTCTCACCCTATGTCACTATTCTTTACAATTTCTTCTGGGGCTAGTTTTGTTACCATACCAAAATCATATGCATAATTATGTGAAGTTGCTATGGAGATTTTGCGTGATGTGACAAGAGGAAAATCTACTGTGTTTAAGATAATTCTTCATATTAATGACTCAGGAATCTCATTTGCCCCTTATTTTCTCTGGAATTATAACCGAGTACATATATTTGAATATCTATATGCAAAAGCTATCTTATTAATAACATGACTCAAAAAGTATTAAATTCACCAAGAAGATGATGCATTTCCATGTAGCCAAGTCAACTCCTCATGATTTAGAAAGAACTTCTGATATGATACTTTTTGAATACTAGCTGAACTCTTGCCTGCATCCTTTAGAAAGTGACCCCAAAAGGAGTTCTATATATATTTGGGTTATCTTGCAATTAGAAACTGTAATTTTGGAGAATGTGTTAAACCACTGTGCAGAAAAGGGCAATGGAACAACCTAATTAAAAATCGCTTATTTGTCCTTCTACTTAGCATAAACTATTTGGAAGCGGGACCTATGGGTAAAATTGATTACTAGACACGAGTCAAAGGCAATTCAGACTAACAACTCTGAGCTAAACAACAGAATGCAAACTTCACACCATACAACAGGGTCATAATTTTATAGCTTTTTTGCCTGACGTCTCCACTATCAGGTTAGGATGGGGATATTCCTGATACATGGCATTGATTATCATCAGACAACTCACACGGATCTCTCTATTGGTCCCCTGATCGGCAAAGCTGACTTTAGGATCACAATTGATTTTTGGAGAGAAACATTTCTAAGTGGAACAGAATGTAGATGAATCTAGCTGCTGGCCATCAAGAGAGTGACATCCAGAGGTTAAATACAGACATTAGAGGAGTGAAATTTCCAACTTAAAGCTGATCAATTATGGAAACAATCCCTAGGCAACTTCATGTAAAACACAACCAGGTTAACAGTTTCCCAAACAACTAATTCTGGAAAGGGAGTAGGGTTTTAACCCAGGATGATTTGGTACCATGGGTACCCAGAGAGAAATCCAATCAGAACAGAGGTGAAAAGAAAGAGAAGAGAGGGAAGGTGAACAGAGCTGGAGGGCCCAAGGGTGATGCTCTAGAACTGAGAGATCATAGCTGGCTTATGTGTTCTTTTAAAGAAAGATTTGGTACTTTTGTATTAATCAGGGTGATGAGTAACCCATAAAAGACTGAGGGATAAAGGAGAAGGAACAGAAAAGAATGAGAGGAAGAAAAAGAGAAGAGACATAATGAGAATGCCTACTCCTAGGCTCAATAAAGTATAGAAAGGGAAGCCTTAATAACCAGGCTTAGCAAAGAGGAAGTTTGCCTGTCAGAGCACCCATAGGAATTTTAGGTAGGCTGATGAAGGGCTCCAATTCAATCAAGTACCAGGTGAACCTGAACAGCAGGGGATTCCTTTTATTGTTCTGATGATAATGCAATGAAGTGCTTTCTTCCTGGAGTCTTAGAATTGTCCATACCAGACATGCCAGTAAGTTTCTGACAAGCACCACAGCAGGTGGTGAATCTTGGGGAATTGTTCTCTATGCTCCAATTGTTAAAAGGGAGAAATGATTACAGAAATAACAAAAGATTGTTCAGGGAGGAAAAAAGGAAAAAAAATATATAAGGATGTGAATGAAAACTAAAACAAGTTTCCAAAGGCTGGTGAGTGGCAGATCATGACAAATTGAAAGAGAGCTGGGAGGAACTGGAACCAGTACGTGACTGAGGGTCCTCTCATTAAAGGAAAGATACCGGCTCAGAGGGAGGATTCATAACCATCTCACACATAATAAGTGTGAGACAGGAATATAATTTGGGGAATAAAGAGCTGGATATTTAGAAAAAGTCAAAAGGGTTTGGATATCTCAGTCAATATTCCTGAAGCAGAGCTATAAAAATAGATTCAGGGATTTTTCTCAGTATATAAAGTCATATTTTTTATGGATCCACAAGATCTCAAAAAGTACCTTTAGACTTTTGACGTCATTTCAGTGGTATAAAAATGAATGTTAAGTGCACCCTAAATGTATTCATGTATAAATTCCAAACAAATGCCATCATACAGCCCAGCGCCGCCCTTGTACTTCTGATCACAATGTTCTTGTTGAAAGCCAATAAAAGAGAACAGAGGTAGACTTAATGAACAAATGGCGCATCCCTGCCACGAGTAGAGGCAAAGCTAATATACAGTAAAATAAACACTGGGTAGCTCAGAGTGAAAACTGAAGAGACAATTGAGTCATTATCCATAAGAAGATTACAGGGCAACCAAACTCTAGAGAACCTACTCCTCCTTGAAAAGGCCATACATAGAAAGCCACACTCAAATCTTAAGTCTAGCAAATGTTTCATCAAAACAGTACTATCATATTATATTCATATTATTTTTTAAAATTTTATAGCTTTTATAGTTTTCAATTTGTAAATGTATGTTGGTTCTGTAAATATAAAATATAAAAGAATAATTAGCATTGGGATGTGTGGAAGGAAGGACAAATAATCAAAGATAAAAATCTGTAAAAATAGTGTCAGAAAATCCAGGGTTAGACATGGCTTACAGAGCCTGATTAGATCTACAAAGAGTGTTAGGTTAAGACTATGTCAGCAGTCAGAAGAGAACAAGGATGGGACTAACTTATTGCTTGATGCAGATACATAATGTTAACAGGAGCAGAATCATCAATTCCTGTGCCATCTACTATCAAGGCATACGATTTGCAAGTGGAAAAGAAGAGGAAAACATGAAATCCAAGGTAGGTAAGAAAAGCCAAGGGAGATCAGTCAGCTGTGTTGCATAAATTCAAGTCCAGCAATAAATTACACTCAGCAATAATAAAGGACACAAGAAGGGCCTATGGAAGTATTGTTGACAATCTTTGGGGAATCATAATGAGTCAGAAAGGGCTCATATTGAAAGCAGGATGATGTATTTATTTTTTAAAAAAACATTTCAGAATTTTTTTAATTTTCAAAACCAAAGAAAAAAGCTGTATTTAGAAGCTATAAATCAGTTTTTAGGCTGATTATCACCCCTCCCTGGCACACACACAAACCCCACAACATTTCTAGAATGCAGTATGTTCTAAGACTCTGACAATTAGAAAAGAAATCGATGGTCACTAGAAGTTAATGGAGCTCCCTAAAAAACAGAAAAAAAGAACTCCTATTCACATCTTTTCGGAAAAAGGTAACAAGACTGAGAGGCAAAGTGAAACCGGATTTCTGCCTTGTGTTTAATAAAATATTTCTTGATCAGAAAGCAGGATACAGAAATGGGAACTAGACGATCATGTTCGTTAAGTCATATTATAGAGGCATACTGTACTGTTCTCTGCCTAGCAATTGTGTTGAAACGATGCAACAGAGAATCATAAAATGCCTGGACTTGGACTTAGAAATCTAAAGTTGAGGAACCACTTTGCACTGACTAGTTCAGGGGGCCACAAATCTGGCCCACTACCTGGTTTTGCAAATCAGGTTTTGCTGGAGCAGTCACATGTACCTGTCTACCTGTTGTCTAGGACTGCTGTCTGCTTCAGGGGCAGAGCTGAACAGCTGTGCAAAGACCACATAGACCACAAAGCTGAACATTTCCTACTGGGCCCTTTACAGAAAAAGTTTGTCAACCCCTCACTAGTCACATAAGCTAGGACGAATCATAACCTCTCTGATACTTGTTTTTATCATCCTCATTAGTAGAAATTGATAACTACAACAAATGTTTCAGAAGGTTTCTAATGAAATAATGTATAGGAAAGCTCTTTATGGATTATAATGTGCTATCCACACAGAAGGCATATCTTATTATGATCGCTCTGCCTTTTCGAAGATTAATAGCAGTGCTTTTCACAATAAGACATGCTAATCTCCAATACATGAGAGACTCTCAAAAATATTGGGTGGTTCCCTGGCTGGGTGGCTCAGTTGGTTGGAGCATCATCCCATACATCAAAAGGTTGCAGTTCAATTCCCAGTCAGGGTGCAAATGAGAGGCAACCAATCACTGTTTCTCTCACTTCAATGTTTCTCTCTCTCCCTTACCCTAAAAACACTGGGTGGACTTCTAATTGGATGTGTGGATAGATGGATGGATGGGTAGATGGATGAGAGTAGTAACTATACCTTATTTAGCTATGTGTCAGGGACACATAGTGTTTTAGATACATTAGCTCATTTCTTCTTTATAACAGAAGTGGACATTGTTTACACTTTACTGCTGAGTATAGGTAAAGAAATTTAAATAATAAGGTAAGCTGCAACAGTTAATAGTTATAAAGCACTTAGAATGTCCTAGCCACGATGCTAAGTACTTAAAAATGTTATTTCATTAGATCCTGTCATCTGTTTCATTAGGTGCTGGTATCTTCATTGTCATCATTGTCATCATCATCGTCATCATCATCATTCACAGGAGAGAAAATAAGACTCAGAGAAGCTAAGTAATCCCAAGGTCACACATATGATAACTGACAGACCTGGCATCAAAACTCTGTCTCCTGTCTCTGGCCTTCTACCTGTCAGATGTTGGGGTTCTACCTATCATACCAGGGGTTCACAGGGTCAGTATGTCTTACTTGTCCTAACAGACTACATTCTCAGCAAGCTAACACATAGCTTTGTCACTAACACAGACACACATAAAATTTCATAATAGTTCCATTTAAGAAATGGTTGCAACCCACAGGCAAAAGTAGCATCAGTCCTGCCTTTTTCAACAATGGCCAAATTATTGGAATAAACACTGGGCTACGGGCACATGGGTTCACTTTTGAATCCTCACTGGATCCCTATTAGCTGATGTTGTATCCCAACTACATCTTGACTGACAAAAATGAACTCTAAATGTGTACATATCTGAACCCCAAATGGCAAGGGCAGCTTGAGTCATGATCCAAATACTCATTCAGTGCCTAGCATGTGTGCCAGGATAGATCCTGATGGCCTGTCCTGATTATGAACCAGGCTTAACCAGATGATGGGCACTAGGAGAAGGATTTTTCTGGAATCCTACCACATAGAAAAAATACATATATGTGTATACAACTTGATTCATGTATACATGATGCAACAGAGACTATCTTTATCTACCTATATCTATATCTATATCTATATATCTATAAACTGCATATTTAGATTGAAAGGCATGAGTTCTATAAAGGCAACAGGAGTTTATTTTCTAACATTTTATTCAGCATGTAAACAACTTCAAAATTGCAACTGAATACAAAAAGAGCTTGCTGTGAATACTTTGAAGATCCATCACTCTAACCACACAGGCATATTTAATGGAGGCCATAAAGAGGCTGCCTTCTTATTTATTAATATGATTTCTAAAAGTTTCCTGGATTTCAACATTTTTCTCTCATTTTTCTTGTTAGATTTATACTGTCTGAAAACTATAGCTTCATTCAATTTGAAATGTGTTCTCTATATAATTCACTCACTGTGCGGAGGTAAAAAAAGCCTTCAATAATTAAAGTAGCAGAGGTGAATCCTGCTGGCACTCAAATGCTCTTGTAAGATGTTAGCCATTAATATTTCTAGAGAAAATGCCTTATTCAACACTATGTACTCATTATATCATTTATAGACACTTCCCTGATATTGTACATTTAAAACATAATAAATCAATACAGGGGAAAAGACTGGTTCATCTTAAAAACAAAACCCCACAGAAGTAGTTTAATGGACAAATTTTGTTGATAGTTTAGTTTTGTAATTTTTTTCTTTTTTTATCCCCACCTGAGAATATTTTTTTATTACTTTGAGAAAAAGAAAGAGAGAGAGAGAGAGAGAGAGAAACACTGATGCCAGAGAGAAACATTACCAGACTGCCTTCTAGTATGTATGTACCCTGACCGGGGATTAAACCCGCAACTTGGGTATGTGTCCTGATAGGCGATCGGACCCATGACCTTTTGGTCTATGAGACGATGCTCTAATCAACTGAGCTGTACCGGCCAGGGCTAGTTTTGTAAGTTTTGATAACCATTGTAAGTAACAATTTTCTTTCTGAGAATCTTTCTTTACAAATTGCTTATCAATAGTAAAAGAGTAGCCCTGGCTGGTGTGGCTCAGTGGAATGAGCACTGGCCTGTGTACCAAAAGGTCTCAGGTTCTATTCCCCGATCAGGGCACATGCCTGGGTTGTGGGTTGGGTCCCCAGTAGGGGGCGTGTGAGAGGCAACCGCACTTTGATGTTTCCCTCTCTCTTTCTCACTCCCTTCTCCTCTGTCTAAAAATAAATAAAATCTTTAAAAAAATTTTAATTAAAAAATAGTGAAAGAGTAAAAAAGGTAAAGTTAAAAATTTATTAGAGAATTTTTTAAAACACTGATAATTTAAATCTTAAATAAAGATTTTTAATACCTTAACTAAAGAAACATGTTTTGAGGAAATCTCCTTCTGCAGTGTTTATTAAATTCACTTGGCACTTAAAAATTATGTGTTAGAAACTAAAAAATATTAAGAAAATATGATTAAATGCTTATGACTGATTTAATGTCTCTTAAAATCAGGATTTGAAGATAATTTAAGGATCATGTGGAGTATAAATTTGTATGATCTATTTGGATGGTACTATGCACAAGAGTTTTAAGGTGCACATAAAACACTTCTCTCAAAATTTATCATAAGAACATGGTAATACAAAGAGACAATAATGCAAGTGCATTTATGTTTGCCAAGGCTTTATTTATCATATACATGATATAATTGCCCCAGATAGGGATTGGTTAATACATTTCAAGTCCAGCGGTCCTCAACTTCCTTAAGTGTAACCTTGAAATGACCCGGCTTCCATAGAACCTCCTTACAATCCTTCCTATGTGCTAAATGTGAATTCTTATTCACCTGACTAAAAAAGCAAATCAGGACAAAACAACAGCGGAAACATCAACCACAAAATGGGAAGGCGGCATTCCCCGCGAAGCCAGTTCTCCGGGTCACTACAGTCTGGGCGTCAGCCCTGCCCTGCTTGGCATCTCAGGCCTGAGAAACTGTTCACTTTCACTGAAGCTTTTCCCCAGATCAGAGCAGAGGGCACCTCCAGGGGGTGAGGAGGAGGGACCTAGCAGACGTCAGTCCTGGGCTCCCCTCCAGAGACAGAGCCTTGACCATTATCTCCACTTTGATGAGATTTTACGTGAAGATATTTTCTGAAGTCTAAATAGAAAATACAAGTCTACAAACTACTGCGGTAATTAAGGATCCTGGCGCTTGCTCTCTCTCTCTCTCTGTCTCTCTCTCTCTCTCTCTTTCTCTCTAAGTGAGAGCAAACCAGAAAACCAGTGTTAATTTTAATTACGGGGATTATAGATCTCAAGTTTAAGACAGGGCTACAATCTCCTACTCAAAACTTTTTGTATCAGATGCACTTTGAAATTCAGAATAGTTTCATTTATTAGAGAATTAAGAGAGAACATATATTCTATATTATGTATCACTCCCAGCAAGGACTTGGGCTGCAACTCATAGTGAGATTGTATCTCAGGGACTGTGTACCCGTGTGATGGAGCCAGAGCAGGAGGAGCTGAAGGTGGAGGCTTCAGCCCAGACACTCACTGAACTGAACCCAGGAAACAAATGTTTGATATGAAGGCAAAGAATAAAAGGTTAGATTCTGTACAAAGGTAGAAATACCTCATCAAAGATAGTAAACTGGAGATAATAAACCCATTTCAGCCATCAGTATGTATGTCTATTCCTACATCATTCTCTAAACACGTTTTTAGGAAGAGACTATATATTCTTTAATATCCATACAATACCACAATAATTTGGTGAGGTGAAAATGCGTCCACCTTGTACTGTTAAGAAGGAAAAGCTGCCAAGAAATAAGTATTTTTCCCATGAGTACACAGGTAAATGGATAGATAGGTAGACAGAGAAATCTCTTGTCCATGTGTGCACATGGATAAAAAAAAATCTATGTGGCCCTGGCCAGTGTGGCTCAGTTGTTGGATGTCAACCCATAACCAAAGTGTCACAGGTTTGATTCCCGGTTGGGGCATGTGCCTAGGTTGCAGTATGATACCCAGTTCCGGATGCACACGATCCCAGTGCAGATCCCAGGTCCAGGTACGTAGGAATGAAACCAATTGATGCTTCTTTTGCATCAATGTTTCGATGTTTCCCTCTCTCCCTTCACTCTTTCCCTTCTTCCTTTTCTAAAAGAACAAATGAAAATGTCCTTGGGTGAGAATTAAAAAAAAGAAAAAATATCCATGTGAAGTGATAAATAGCGAAATGTTAATAATGTTTATCTCAGGATAGTATAAATTCAGGTAATTTTTAATTTCTTCTTTAAGTGTTTTTCTATTATTTGATTTTTTTTACAATGAGAAAGTATTATTTTCCTGAACAGGATAAAAAAAGCTCTTTTCCTTTGATGAAAAATGCAATTATTAATTTTTATATAATTCAGTCAGGCCAGGTTCAAGCAATTCACCTAAAGTCACACTGTCAATTCGTAGCAAAATTATATTTGGATTCAAGTCTTCTGGCTCCTATCCCTGTGTCTTCTCTCATTCCATGCTACTTTTCAAAATGAAGCATGAGATACAGCCCCTGACTTGAAAGAGCTAATGACTAAGTAGAGGAGATAAGAAACATAGGTAGGAAGCAATGATCTAACATTACAAGATACTATCTACTTAAGTATCACTGCACATCCTTTTGGTAGGTGTGAGGGGCACATACAAATCTCAAATAAGAGAGAATGAAGTATGGTGTTGCATCACACATATCACAAATCCCTATGAATTCAGAGGAGTAGAAGATAAGATTTAGCAGTACCAGGAAAGCCTTCATGGGTAAAATATGGATATACTTTGCAAAGGTCAAGGCAGGGAGGACATTTCCGGGAGGACATTTCCAGACAACATGACCAATGATTCACAGCAGAGATGAGATGTTGCCTGTGCTGGGGAATTGGAGGAATGAGAGACTGGAGGTGGAGGGCAGATCATGAAAGACTTCGAAAGCCAAGGAAGAATGGTTTGGGTTTGATGTAGAAAAAAATGAGAGCCATGGATAATTTTCATTAAGCTGCCATGTGGCAGAAGCCACTTAACTGATATGCATCTTCCAGCACTGTATTGGAGGGATCGCCCAGGGGAGACTGGAGTCCAAGAGGCCAGGTACAGAGTGACAGAAGTGATAACGGCCCACAGAAATGGACAAAGGGTCAAAATTAGGGATGGAAGCAAATGGCTATCACAAAGATCCCAAGGTTTTAACAAAAGTCTCTGAAAATAATGATCTCTTGACAGAGGCAGATGGCTTAAGGGACATTCACTATCTCAGAAGGGACAGTGAAGAATAAGGAAAACATTAAGTACTTATGTTCATTAAAATCATACTATAACTAGCTTTGAGATACTGAACTTTGATTTGAGCACTGAGGCCACTGGACCAGGTTCAAACTTTCAATTTTCTATTTTTTTAATATATTTTATTGATTATTCTATTACAGTTGTCCTATTATCCCCCCTTCATTCCCCTCCACCCTGAACACCCTCTCCCACCCACATTCCCCCCCTTTAGTTCATGTCCATGTGTCATAAGTTCTTTAGCTTCTA
>CM052541.1:88791964-88901176 GCA_028533065.1 Trachops cirrhosus
CTTTAACTTGACCTTATCTGAGAAGCACTTGATCTGCCCTTCCATTCTAAATGAAAGCTTTGCTGGATAGAGCAATCTGGGATGTAGGTCCTTGTCTTTCATGACTTGGAATACTTCTTTCCAGCCCCTTCTTGTTTGTAAGGTCTCTTTTGAGAAATCAGCTGACAGTCTGATGGGAACTCCTTTGTAGGTTACTATCCTCTTATCTCTTGCTGCTTCCAGCATTCTCTCCTTCATTTTTACCTTGGCTAATGTAATTCTGATGTGTCTTGCTGTGTTCCTCCTTGGGTCCAACTTCTTTGGGACTCTCTGAGCTTCCTGGACTTCCTGGAAGTCTATTTCCTTTGCCAGATTGGGGAAGTTCTCTTTTATTATTTGTTCAAATAGGTTTTCCACTTGTTGCTCTTCCTCTTCCCCTTCTAGTTCCCCTATAATTCAGATGTTGGAATGTTTAAAGATGTCCCGGTGGTTCCTAAACATCTCCTCATTTTTTAAAAATTCTTATTTCTTCATTCTTTTCTGGTTGTATATTTTTTTCTTCCTTCTGGTCCACTCCGATGATGTGAGACCCATCTTTCATTCCATCACTATTGGTTCCCTGTGCATTTTTCTTCATTAAACTTATCGTAGCCTGCATTTTTTCATCTAATTTGTGACCAGAATCAACCAATTCTGTGAGTATCCTGGTCACCAGTGCTTTGAACTGTGCATCTGATAGTTTGGCTATCTCTTGGTCACTTAAAAGGATGGGTTCTGGGGCTTTCAATTCTTCTTCTGTTTGAGCCATCTTTTTGCTGTTTTTTGTTTATTTGTTTGTTTGTTTTTTGGTCTTGTCGAGCTCCTGTAGTGAGGGGCGGGGCCTTAGGAGTTCACCAGGTTGGGGCACCCCAGTGGCTGGGTTGTGAAGGTGTATGTGGGGGCGGGGTCTGAGAAGGAACAATGGTGCTTGCTCTGCTCTCTGTAGGACCTCAGACCCTTCTGCCGCTTCCGCAAGCTAACTGGGCCCCTCTGGCACCAATTCTGGTGTGGGTGGGCCTGTGCACCCCGAGGGACCTTCCTTTTCAGTCAGTGCCCCAAAGCTTTATTTCCCGGTGCTGGGATCCTGAGTTGTGCGCAGTGCCTTGCTTCACAATGGCCACCTCACTGGGTCTGCTGGTTGCCACCCCTTGGCTGGGGCCCACCAGCCACCGCCACTTGTGCACCCACGGTCTGCCTGCTGTGGACTTGCATGTCACCCCAGTTGCTCAGCTCTGTGCTTCTCGTCCCTTGCCTGGCCCGACTCTGCCCCTCCTACTGGTCTGGATGAACATGTCTATTTTTAAATCCTTGGGTGTCCGACTTCCATACCCTTCAATTTTCTGTCAGTTCTGGTTGTTATTTTGTTTCTATATTGTTGTTGTCCCTATCTTGGTTGTGCGAGGAGGCACAGTGTGTCTACCTATGCCTCCATCTTGGCCGGAAGTCCAAACTTTTAATTTTCAATAGAGTTTGACTTTGTTCTGAAGCCCAAGCCATGCCACTCTCTTCCCATACAGCTCTCAGACTCAGGGCTGGGCTGAAAACACAGAAGACAGACCTGCCAATCCCAATTAAAGGGAAACGGTGATTAAAAATACAAGCAAAAATCCCCAAAATAGGAACACTAGGTCAATAGCACTTGATTGCATGTTGGAATAGGATCTTACACAGCTTACTTAGCTTTGAAATGTTTTCTTTTGACTTATTTGTAAAAGAAAAAGGAGAAACTATTAAAGGTAGAAGATGAACTAAAATTCAAGTAGTTGTGTCTTCCCTGTATTTGCTTAGGTACCCTATATTTTGTTTGAAGTGTTTTTTTCTTTTAAGAAATGACTTATTTTCTTCATCCAGTTTGCCCCACCAGGGACCCCTCAATTGGCTTAGCTGGGACCCTACTGCCTCTGAACCTTTAAATAGACAGGGCTTTGAATTTCATCTTGGAGATCAGGTGACATCCAAATCCACTTAGCGTTTCACTGCACTGGCATTTGATGTCAGGAGAGACCTTGATGAAATTACAATCGCATTAGTCATGATGGGGGAAGACAGAGACCTTAGGTGGCTAATGTTCCATTCATAACAAGAAAGAGACGTTTAGCATTTGTAAAGGGCATTGAGTTCTGATAGTTCCCTAAAGAACAAGGCTCAAGTGAAGAAATGTTACCAGAAAATGCTTGGGAAAGAAATGATAGAAAAGGCAAGATTACATTTATCCAAACAGCTTAACTCTGTATACTTTTTACAACTTTGCTTGAATAAAACAATTTCGTATTCATGTCAATGTGGGTAGGAGGAAGGGCAGTGCAGAAAACGAAGGACATGTCTAACAATGTAGCGATTCTGTTATTGAGAAAACTGGGAAATTGCATGGAGCCCTTGATTGATGCCAAGGAGGTGTCTCTAAATACAAAGGGTAAATGGCGGTTACATGTAAAGGGCTTTTAATCTGGGTGATAAATTGCCAGATTCCATTATGCTTAATGAGTCTCATCAATGCATAGCTAGACTCAAGAAAATAATAAGACCCCTTTCAGAACCTAGTATAAACAAATTGGAGGAATTAATAATAAAAATCCTATTAATGTGTATGCAATTTCAAGAAGTTAATGAAGTCAATTTAAAAAGTTTAGCTAATGTATTTTAAGCATTTTTAAAAAAAATACCTGATCATCAAAATGGATTCACCCTTTCGTCTTGTTCATTCTTTTCCCTCTCTCTCTGTCTCTCTCTGTCTCTCTCTGTCTCTCTCTCTCTCTTTTTAACTCAAGCATGTCCTATGTGAGACTTAAAGGATTACATTTCTATTGGTTAACTCTTCTCCAGTGAGAGCCCTGCTTAGATGTTATGAGAGTGTTACAGGCCCTAGAATGCTTAAAGATGCTTATTGACCTGGAAGTAACAAGTGAGATTCATTCAAGTGGATTTGCCAAGTCTCATAATATGCCTCCTTGCCCAATGTAGACTACAGGAAGGCAAAAATCCTCAGTAGCCAGACTGGTAAAGCATCAATCTTTTGCTTCTTGATATATTCTCAGAAAACAAGAAGCAGGATCTGCAAACATGTATGTGTTGTTCAAAACAGAAGGGGTTGTCTCTAATCAGCCCTTGGGTCTGCACAAGATGAGTCTGCTGGTTTTGCATCAACAAATAGGTGGGCAATATACCATTGGTCATGGATTTGAAATCAGACTCTCACTTCTTGCAATTATGATTCTTTTAACCATCATTTAAAAAGAACTTCAGTACTCAAGTGTATAATCAAAGCATGTGGGAGATTAAAAAAAAAAAAGAAAGAAAGAAAGTTGCCCGTGTTTTGCAGATAAATTCTTAGGCAAGGAGGCACAATCAGACATCTGTGCTTAGTTAGATTTCCATGAAAACGAATGCCATGTGCTCCTTAATGCAACATGAAATAACATAACTTATAGTTTTCGAATGGCAGCAAGGAGCATGGAGATTGCCTGCAATGCTGTTTGCTTCAGAAGTTAGAAACAAGCCTGTGTATAATATTAGCAGATAGCACACACACTGTCTGGCACACAGTAAGCACTCAGTAATTATTTATTCAGATTTGAATGGAAGAGTGAGCTCTTTTACATACAATCTGCTACATAAAGTTTGTATGTCCTCTATGTTACTATAAACACAATATACGTTCTCATGCACATCTGTTTTAACCTCTGAATCAATAAGGACTGAGTGCCAATCTCTTCTCAAACATTCAATTGACTTACTATTTCCTGCCTTAAAATGTTACATTTCCCAGAATTCTTTTAAGACTTATTTGTTGTTTATAATACAGTATAAGTTAAGAAGAAAGTTTCTGGGTCAGATTCTCTTGGATCCCAGTTCTAATTCTTCTGCTTGGTTCATCTGATTTGGATTATGTTATGTAACCTTTTCAAGTCTCAATTTCTTTACCTATTAAATAAAATTGATAAAATACCACCTAAAATATAGGATTGTTGAGATGATTTAATGTACATATTTGTCAAAAGGCCTGACACGTGATACTCACTAATGTTAGATATTATTAGTATTCCATTGTGTCTTTATGCTTATCCATGAGTATTAAGGCATGTGTGTATCCAGTCCTTACATTGTTGAAAAAACACGGCAGAAATGGAGTGCAGGTGCAAGACACCAGAGAACGAAGGGATACCACCAATGGTCAAATGATGTACAGAAAAGATGCGGTGGGAGGTGCAAGGTCCCCAGGCCTGCCTGTGCTATGGTCTGAGGCAGGACTGGCCCTGCCTTGGGCAGAGACTTCTGTAAACCAGATTAGCTTTCTAAGCAAAATAAGGTTTTATCTAATAAGGATGAGTGCAGACAGGCTGAGAGGACACAGATGACAAAGTGAGGACCTCTATGGACTCTACCTGGACTACATAATAAATTTCTTCATCTCCTTGGAAGAAAAATATGTTTTTAATTTTCAAAAAAATTATTTTAGGAGTAAAAAAATACAGTAATATACTTAACCATACCACCAAACATTCTCTTATCGTAGGGATTAAGTCATATGAAGGACTAAAGATAGATGGTCACACACATACACGTATGTACAAATATCCTTGAGAGCACCAGCATGAGGGGAGAGGCACATAGAATTTAGGTTCAAAGGTTATATGGAAAATTATTATATTTACTTTGTAGGAAAACAAAATAAAAGATGCACATTAATTATTAAATAGTTCCCCCCTTTTCAAACACAACAATCGGCTTCTAGAAAATAAAAGAGGTAAATAGTGAAATGTAATAGCAAAAGGTAATTAAGTAAACTCATCATTTCCAGACAACAAAACTCAAATTAACTAACAGAAATTTTCTTGTATTTCCATTCTATGTCTCTCTTCCTCCTCCCCAAAATACAACCAACACACAGAGTTTATTCCTCTACACTTCATACAGAGATCTCAGTGATTAGTAAATGTGATGCCTCCATTAAAAGCAGAATGAAAACAGATTTGTTAATAGAGTAAAGTACTGTACATGACAAATTATTAGCTTAAAGAAACTACTACCACTCATTGGGCCTCCGTTTCCTATATTCATTTCTTCCTGTAAGCAGCCTGACGTGACCTGTGAAAATGGCTTGCTATTCACTCGACCCAGAAAGCCCCACAAAGTCATGCCAATCGAGAGGTTCAAATCTTCGTGTTCACTTTAATAACACTCATGAAACTGTCCAGGCCATCACGGGTATGCATATATCCAAAGCCACCACCAAGCACCTGAAGGGTGTCACTCTACAGAAGCACCATGAGCCAGTCCGTTGTTACAGTGGTGGAGTGGGTAGGTGTGCCCAGGCCAAGCAGTGGTCAGGGGCCCAAAACAAGTGGTCAATTTTTGCTGCACATGCTTAAAAATGCAGAGAGTAATGCTGAAGTTAAGGGTCTAGATGTAGATTTTCTGGTCACTGAGCACATCCAGGTGAACAAAGCTCCCTAGATGCAGCACAGAACCTGCAGAGTTCAAGGGCAGATTAACCCATACATGGGCTCCCTGCCACATGGAGATGGTCCTCACTGAAAAAGAGCAGATTGTTCCTAATCCAGGAGAGGTGTTTGCACAAAGGAAAAAGATATCCCAGAAGAAACTGAAGAAACAATTTGCAGCCTGGGAGTAAATTTAGAATACAACAAATCTAAGAAAAGTAATGCAGAATGTTGGTTGTCTTTATTTACATTTCAAGTGTCCTTACAAGATGGACCAAATGAGTTTTCTTCTGATTAAAATTAAAAACATAGTTTATTTTGTTTTTAAAAAAAGGAAGTGAAAGTTCAGGGATCCCTGAAGGCAGGGCCAATGCCCAGTACTTCTCTGGGTTTATCATCTCTACAAAGAATTCTGGATGTCATATAGGGTGAATAATCCACAGGGGCCTGAATGGCTGGCCTCTCTGCTCTCACGAGGTCTGGCTTGTGCAAGAGGCTTACAAAGATCTCTGACAATCATCCTCCAAACCATCTCACTGTCGCAAATGCCAGGGGAAGGGATTTATGCACATTTCTCCTTTAAAAATCTCACTGAACAGAATATATGGGATTCTAACCACAGATCTGGAATAGAAATGGTTTTTCTTTGAAGCAGGTTTGCTGCTTTTCTGTCTGCATGCTGTGAGAGGTAGGGAGACTCCCATCACTGTGCACCACCTCTCACAAGCAAAAGGAATATTTCCCTGGACTTCAACCTTAATATCACTCTTCCCCTCTTTTGTATAACCTCCTCCTTTAGCAAGTCCTCCCCTCACACAGGACTGAGGGTGACCTTAGGGCATAACCTACCCAGGCTGATGCACTACCTGGGATATTCTATCCAGTATGGCACACTGTTGCTAGTGTTAGGCAGGATAGATAGTAGATCAAGGCGGAAGGGGAGGAAGACATGTCTCACCCATTAACTCAGCAGTCCTGAGCCCTGTCCGATAAGAGTGCCAGGTGTTCCAAACATCACAAGCAAAGATAGCATAGGAGGAGGGGTGTCCCTGAGACTCTGTGCTGGGCAAGGAAGTCTCTGTGCTGGGAAAGAGAGCCTCTGTAGCAATTTCACTTAGATACAAAGCATTTACTAGCTAAGAAAGAAAACCGTTGTAACTGTATACTAATCGCAAGGTCTAGAAGGGGGAGAAAAACAGGTACCTAGAAGCTGGCTAAACTATATAATCCCTGAACCCCAAATAGTCGGGGCACTCAGATTAGCTGAGTGAAATACACTCAGATTAGTGTATTTCATAAATAAACTTGCTATTTCATTTCTACTCTATGTGTTGTCTCTCGCTTGAATTCGTCTCTTGCAAGTGTGGCACGAACCAAGGAGGAGAGCCCCGACTCAGGTCTCCCAGGTAACACTAGGAAGGACTGAAAAGGACAGAATCTCTTTGCCTTAGATTCTCTGGAACCTTCCAGGATGGCGGCTCCCTCTTCTTAGATCTAGGGAGGACAAGTCTCTTTTGCTTGGATCCAGCTGTGTTGCCACATCTATTTCAGGAAGAAATGTCCTTCTTAGCAACACACTAAATTATTTAAAGTTCATTCCACAATTCTTGCACCAACCATCTTTCTTAGGGCCCTTCTACCTGGATAAATTCTCCTCATTATCTTTTCAGTGCTTCCAAACATTTCTTAACTGAGCATACATTAGTTACCTTCCAATAATAGAAAATTTCTTCTTGTCTTCTTTTATATCCCTTCTCCTTCCACCACCTCCATCCAATCTCCAGCTAATATCAGGTGGCAAACCAATCACAAAATAAGCATAGAATCTACTTTTCCCTGTACTGTTGTTCTTTAGGGAAAGAAGCATCTCCAAAGTGCATTACTATATGGGCAACAGAACTGGAGAAGTATTCAGCCTCAGGAAAACACTCACAGGCTTTCTGACTCAGGCCAAATTAACCACATTTTCCCTCCTCAGAAATATACAGAGAGCTCCTGGAACTCCATTAAGGATAGACCCCAAAGTCAATGGGCCTCTGACACCTGGATTTCAAACTCTCCTGAGTGGAAAAGCCCCAAATTCATAGATTCACTCATTCTCCAGCCCTATGCCCTCCTTTTTTTCTTAAAGAATTATAGAATAAGTTTTAACATTTTAATTATTATTTCAATTCAGTATTAGTTTCAGATGTATAGCAAAGTAGTTAGAAACTCATGTACTTTATACTTTAGACATGATTTTCTAGGGGGAGAATCATAGTCCCCCTGCTGCTTCAAATGCCCACCTGGCCCCTTACCTCTTTATCTCGATATCATTGATATCGATATCATTGACTACATTGCCTGTGCTGTAAACTACATCTGTGTGCCTGTTCTGCTTAATCCCTTCACCATTTTCACCCAGCCCCCCAAGCCCCTTCCCCTCTGACAGCTGTCTATTCTTTGTATGTATGAGTTGTTTCTATTTTGTTAATTCGTTTTATTATTTCCACATATAAATAAAATCATACAGTGTTTGTCTTTCTCTGACTGGCTCTCTTCACTTATCTACACCCTTTTCAAAGTTGGGGAGAGGGGTGCTTGCACTGCCACAGTCCCACAGGAAGCAGAGAGTAGTGCTTATTGACAAGGGCAAAAATCTCAAACGGAACCCTGTTCCAATTGTCACTATCATTTGAAGTGATAGGTATTCATTCAAAAACACTCTACTTCCATAAGCTTATGCTCTCTTTGGAATCTTAGATCTTAATTTTTTCTTGTTCCAACATGATATTGCATTGGTATTCTTCTAGGGTATTAGTAATGTTGTAAGAAGATAAAAGTAGGCCAGGGTGGCCAGAACTGTGAAATGAGCCAAATGAAATTAATCTAGCATATATTTAAACATATGAAAAAGAAATAGATAATAACCTGAAAGCCAGTATTTTAAAGAGTAGGCATGTCAACAAACACAGGAAGTTTAAAAAGGGAAATGAGTCTAATGTCTAAAAGGCTAATGCAAACAGGAAAGACAGAGCTTCAGAACGTGCTCAGCCCTTTAAGACCAAGGCAGGGAAGCTGGCTCTCCAGGACGTAAGTGAGGTGAGGGAGGAGTGGTGGTCCCTGCCCAGAAGGGCTGGGCAATGTAATCAGGCACAGGTACAACAGAGACGAGTAGAGGCGTCAGAGCTCTGCTCTCAGTACACACGTCTGGCACATCCTATCAACAAATACCCAACGAACATTCGATAAATTAATGAGTGAATTAATTAATTTGTAAAGAGGTCAGTATCAGAAATGATGAATTATCTTCAACAAATGGCAGCTGATATCTCAACTTAAACACATATACTTAAACCTAACCGAAATAAATTATTTATAAAGGATGGTACTAGAAATTGGGAGCAAGTTCCAGTACATGGTAACTGACATCTGCAACCCAGTGTGTTCGCACCTGACTAGAACCATGTGAGATGCAGCATCACTAGTCACCCATCGATGCAATCCAGAATCGGGGTGTTATCCTCAACTCTCCCTTCTCTCCCATTTACCATAGTCCTATGCCACCAAGTGCTCTTGCATCTACATTCTAAACACACTTGAAATACAGGGTGCAGGAGAAGTAACACCTACTTGAGTGTGGCTGGTAGGTAATAATATGGTTGTAATAATTTATAGTTTTAAATTGAACATTTCACCTAAAATATCATATGGTGTGCTTCAGTGTGATATTGTTATGTTACAGAATTACATGTTTATGATTTTATAATAAAAGATTTTGTAATAAAAAGGGGTGTTATTTGTGCCGGACCCTGTATATCTCCTTCTTTCCATATTCATGGCCACTGTCATTAAACTTCTCTTTTAAGCCTTTCTGAGACCCTTGCAAAGACTTCTTAACTAGTTTGCCTGTCTCATCCCTCCATTCACCTAACCTCCAAATGGCAACTGACATGACCTCTCTAAAAATACAGATTTGATCACTGCACTCTCCTGCTTAAAACCTTCCATCGGCTTCCCACTGTCTACAGAATCAAGTCCAGAGCATTAGGCCTTACATATATTTCCATTGTCATCTCTTGTCATTTCCCATCTTGATCCCACTGAGGCTACATGTATGAAAGGCAGAACAGCACAGTTGTTAAGAGCTGGTCTGCAGCAGCATTACATACTGCTGAGGATACCCATACGAAATAAAGGCAAAGGTGGTACCTATATGCCCCCCTCCTGGAGAAATCTCGGATCCCCTGGACAAGCACACACACACCCCTGCAGAAAGACCTGACATCAATTTGGGGGACTGTTTTCAACTGACAGCATAGGCAGAAATGCCTGAGATATAAGACATAATGTTTAGAAGTTATGGACAAAATTAGGGGGGTTGGAAATGGGAGGGATGGGTGGGTGGGCTGGAATGGGAATAAAGGATAGAAACTGTACTGAATAATCTAAAATAAAAAATTTAAAAAAAAGAAAAAAAGTTTCTTTAATACATGTATTGGGGAAATCTAACAAATTAAAAAGGAAGTCCTACAGGTGAGTGCCTTGTCCTGTTTTGTTTTGTTTTGTTTTGTTTTGTTTTAGCCATCAAAATGTATTCTTATACACTGGGCTCTCTCATTCAACTATAGCCATGCACTGGAAACCCACATGTCTTTATTAACCCTTATTTTAGTTGTATAACACTGCCAAAATAATATTTAATATACATTCAAAATAGAAAATCTGCCACAAACCCCACTACTATTAATTCCAAAGGCAAATATAAATTATTTGGACTAGCCAAATTTTAAGTTATTAAGTATATTGATGGATGTTGAAGAGCATACAAGCTGAAATAAGTACAGTAAAAATACTGCAATAATCTTATTAAATGCTAGCTGCCAAGAATTTTGCCACCAACTACATTATTTAAAATTCACTAAGCAAGTACAAAGGAATAAATTATTCCCATTACCATCCCTCGCCTGAATCAAAACTTGGAGAAAAGCAAGGAGGAAACACTCAACAAAAAGCATTTCACATAAAGAACTCTGAGGTAGAGCAAAGAGGAATTTAAAAATGGGTTTAGGCAGTAGCTTTGATTTCTGCCTGACCAGGCAACCCAGTGCTCCCTTATTTACCTGGAAATAATCCACACAATCTGCCCCGCGCAAATCAGACTGAGGTTTAGAAGAAATGCAGCAGCAATCTCGGTGTTCCAAAGAGCCCATGACATGGAAGACAGGGGCTGGGTACTGAGAAGAGGGAGGTGAGAGATGGATCAGGTTTATGATGGAGCCAGTCAAGGTGTGGCGCTCAAGCTAGCCCCGGTGTCATGAATCAATGAAAGCCCTGACCTGGGCAGACAGCAGGATGATCAGCCAGTGACAGGGGTTGCTTTTACAACTGCCCCAAACATCAGCAATCACAGGGAGACTGAGCATGTGCAAAAGCAGGGATTCTCAAGGTACGTTATGTATACCATTGAGGTTTTATGGAATGAATGCAGGCAGTTCACAGAAAAATACACTTTTATCTTAATAGCTATATATTTATTCTTATTTATATTAAAATAAAATAAAGCTAACCTATTGTAACTGTTTTATAATAAAACTAACCTTATGATTTTATTAATATTATTACTTATGGTTATGCTAAGTTTAAAAATTGACATGAAGAAAAAATATAAGTGAAGAAAATTATAGCACAGGTCTTACTGGGATATGGAAAATTGTGAAGATTATGCCCAAATTTTTAAACTTTTCTAAAGTTTAGAAAAATCTGAACCTACCCAAAGAGATAAGAGAAGGCAGGCATGTCAGTGGATTGAAAAAATCTATTGTTGACCTTAAAATGATATTCTCAGAGTTTTTTCTGCTCTTTAGATAAATTATAAATATAAAACAATCTGAATTCTTATGTAAACTCTAAAATTTTCACAGAATAACCAGTTTGGAGAATCTGAATCCAACTTCGTAGCTCCCATCTGCCCATTTTTGCATCCAATTGCCTGACTTCCCTCCAAAGCATGCAAATTGTAGGCACGAGGTGCCGGACTGAGGAGCAGCAGGTGCAGTTAACCTGTCCGACCTTCCTTCCCAGGCCTTGTGGTCTTGGCACAGGTTGAAGCCCACAGGCAGAAGAGGTTATCAGGGGAAAGCAGCTTAGGCCACCTAGGGAATTAACTGAAAAGAATAAGCCTCTTTCCATCCCTTCTCACCCTGTTCAGAACATCCTAATTGCAGAGAGGCTGAGCTCATTAAGTGCTGCTCAACTGCTGTCAGAAGATTATCAAGTATTAAATTTAAAACCTGTATAGTCTTCACACTCCCTCATAAAAGTTTGTAAGGGTATTTTTCCAGAAGCCCAATCTGGAACAACTGTGGAGTGGTGATTTCTTAAGAAGCTTATCCTACCAATGCGGATGTGAGCAATTGGTTTCTAATTATTTCAATAAATGAGCTTTATAAGAAATCCTGATAATAGAGTAACTTATGCCACAGAAGAATAAATCCCAGCTCTCTCAATATCCAGATAATGTAGCTATGCTATTAAGAGCTGCCTAGTCAATAATGGTAGTCTTTGTATAATGATAAAACTCTATTTACATAATACACGAATGGTGCCTAATGCAAAATAGGGTTTACATATAACATTAGTTGAATTTGCAGCATGAATTCATTATTCCACTTTTGCATTGGTCAAAAAAAAACCAAAACAACCCAACATTATTTCACACTCCATTACCCTAACAAATAAGTTAATAAAGCTCACCATTTTTCCTGTAAATCCCAATGTGCATATGTATCTCTCGGTTCAAAATAATAACAGCTTCTTAGTCTTGCCCTTGCATGTCCTTTGAAGCTTTCACAAAGAGAGAATTATTTTCTGCACTGCCCCACCCTGCATCTGACCTCCAGATGAATTTCACCAAACTGGATTCTGGCCAAGGCTGGGGAAGAAGTTTCAGGACTAGTGATGGTCACATCCTTTTGTGTCAAATGAAGAGGGAAAAGTTACTAGGTGTTTCTTCTTTCTTTTAAAACCTACAAAATACCAAGTCTTGCCTTTCTAAAGTAAAACTGGTGGTCAGCTGGAAGTGGGTAGTGACCCCTAGCATCTGGTAAAGGTAGATAGATACTCAATGCCTGGCACATAGTAGTAAGTGCTCAATAAACACCTATTCACTAGATGAAAAGTATTAATATTACAGCTGAGGTCTGAGAAAATCAACCACTGTGATGTCAGGATACTTCAAAATGCAGTAAAATGTATTTATTTACTAGGGATCTCATACCCATCCCTATATATTTTTGTGAGATGTAAAACAATAAAAATTAGGATTTATAGTCAGACAAAGAGAACCAGCCTAGCACAATTAAAACATTGCCAAGCAAATTCTATATATATAAAAAATATTTGGAAATATATATATTTGGAAAGAGGCTTAAAATATTGTATTTTAAGTGTCAAAAAGCAAACTGCAGACATATGACAGAGACGAAGAGAGATAAATCTTTACTTTGGACCCCTTTGAATCTAACCCTCTGGGATCTAAAATCCACTTGCCCCTTTTAGAAAGGAAAAAAGATGTTTATTTGTTTTTTTGCCCTCTACATTACTTATTTGCTTGTGAGTATACAGACAGACAAGACTTACACAAGAGCAGGGAAAAGTCTAAATGTGCACCCCAAACTGTTCAAACTGTTTAATGATGTTATTAAATCTGTGGGACAGGGTTTGGGAGAGGATATGATTTCACTTTTTATTTTATGCATTCTGCATTGTCTGAGTTTCTAACAATAAGCAAGTACTGTTTGTGTAGTTAAATGAAAAAATTAAAATATAAAAAGTAAGTTACAATTAAGCAACTACATTTGTGGTATATATTGAGTGTTCTAGAAGCTCAATAAAACTTCAATAGCCTGGATTGCAATTAACTGAAGACCTCAATCAACTACTATTTTTTTCCCTGCATTCTACCCTTAAGAAACACAAGAAAATCATATAAAAAATAAATGTATACAGAGAATTTATAAAGCACTATTATTTGTCAAAAGTAAGCAGTTTCAGAGTATGGCTAACCACCAAACATTCAGCTCTTCTCTTTTATCTAAACCCACCTCTGTTCAAGGACAACTATTAGTGTTGCTTAGGCATTTGCTCTTCTATGTGCGTGTATGGTCCCAAACAAGCAGCTTGTCAGAATTTCAGGACCCACCTAGACCTACTGAGTCACAAGGTCTGGGACTAGAATCTTAGAATCTGGATTTTAACAAGATTCCAAGCTGATCTGATTGCACATTAAAGTTAAGAAACACCAGTTTAGATGACTAATCATGACTTCCTGCATGATTCTCAATCCACACAGATAGATTTATTACAATTAGATCATCCTTTCAAAAACAGAAAAGTAGATGTTTTATATTTTCTGCAGGAAGTGCTAAACCAGTGTTAACCAGTAAGCAAAATGAACTAGACATATAGTCATCTTTCTTCTATTATTCCCACCAAATTGTGGGAAATGACATTAGAACTCAACTGTAAAAGATAGTGGAAAATTTCAGCTCCAGAAAAGTTGCAAAAGGTATAATCCTGCAATTACTTGTTTGAATCACTAGGTAGTGTTCACAGGCCGGCAGGGCAAATGTACCAGATATCAGGCCTGGGGTGCAAGGCATGCACTTACGGTGCTAACACTCCCCATCCTGTACCAATGACAAACATCATCAAGTAATTATGACCTATTTTCCTCCCAGCCAAGATGCAGCACCTGAACCCACTTCAACAGAGCACCACAGGTGTCCATGGCCCATGGATCAAAGCCAGCATTTAAATAGAAATGTTTCTCCATCTGTATCTAAAAATTGCTTTAAAATGATAAATAACATGATTAATAGATGACAAATAAAACATGGGTGATTTAAGGCTATGTTGGGTAAGCAAACTAAATGTGAGCGATTCTGAAATGGCCAAAGGTTACACCCTATATCTAGAAACACATTTATCTCATTTCCCCAACTATTTGATTAGTAGAGATAAAGATTATAAATTAGAATCACTGGACATTAGAGACAGAAAAACTCTTATAGACTATCTAGTTCAACTGCTTCTCTCACACAGGAGGAAATGCTGATCTAGAGATATCACAATGGCCAAAGCATACAGCTAGTTATTACAGAGGCCAACTGGGAATCATTCCAACCAGGATTTCTCCCATTTAGGAACCAAATGGCTCCTAAAGCCACAGCAGCCACTGGTGGACACAGATATGCATATAGATTTGGACATAGAGAACCACATTACCCGCTACTTCTAGGTATAAAAAACAAACAAACAAGAAAACAAAAAAACTCATGTAATGGTGGACCATGTTCCATGGTACAAGGCAATAACCAGCTATTAGGTAGAGATAAGTTACAAAATGAAAAATTCCCTCTAGGAGGTGCTGCACAGCTACTACTAAAAGCCTTGTACACAAGGGTGTCAGAAAGGAATTCCACAGGTCAGCTTTGAGGCAATACCTACAGAACATCTGTTCTTGGATCTCCCAAAGATATTCAAACTTAACATACTCAAAACTAAACTCATGATTTTCACTGCCACCATTAAAGGCAATAACACCATTAAACGTAACCTCCCCTCTTTTAGTCATTCTCTGTCAATAAAATCATTATCCATACAGTTATATAGGGCTAAGACTAAGTGTCATCCCTGATCCCTCCCTCTTCCTCAATCTCAAATTCAATCAACATCACCATCAATTTTATCCCTAAATATTTCAAGACTTATCCAATTCTCTGTATCTTCTCATTACTGTGCTAGCCTTAAATACTGTCATCTATTGCCTAGATTTCTGCAATAACTTATTAACTGGGTTCTCACATTTATTATGCCCCTCTCCCCAATCTGTTCACTACACAGTGGCCAGAGTCATTTTTTTCAAGTCAGAATTCTGACAATGTCACTCACCCCCATTTAAAACCATCTAATACCTTCTTATGGGTTTAACATGACCTTCACATCCCTACTTGATCTGACCCCATTTATCTCTCTTGCATCACCCCTTAACTCTCCCAAAAGTCTGTTCGTGCCAGCAGGCTGATATTCTTGCAGTTCCCCACTATTTAGAAGCCTTTTCAGGTTCCCCAGTGCAGGGCACTGCTCTGCAATATACTCTCATTGATAAGTATTTGTTTCCTTAAGAGGACTTGCATGAGTTTATAATTATACATCCGTTAGGGAATTATATGATCAATGATTTTCTCCACACCCATCACCCTGTTATTGCTAGTCTGCAGACTCTGTAGGCAGGGGGCCATGTCCTTTTTAGTTCACGATTTTATCCTCAGCGGCTAACCAAAAGCTGACACACAGCAGACACCCAGTACATATTGTATGAATGAATGAATAAAAAATGAAGGGTTGGCATTTAAGCTTATGCCACTGCTTATGAAGAAACAAGTATATCATTCACAGCTTCCAGGCATATATGTGTGATCAATCTAGGATATTTGAGGTAAAGTAGCTCCTTAGCTCTAATACCCATTCATAAAGTGTAGTAGACTGTTCTGCATGGGGTGGGCCCAGATCCCACTAGGAGAGGCACAGGACCCATGCCCACAGATAGGTTCTCCTTTGGGGAATCAGGCCTGCAATGTACCTAGGCCACTTCAAGTCTTGCTTTTTGCTAAAACTCCCTCACCCTGAATTGAGGACATTTAACTGCAAAGCAACTTCCTAAAAACCATGCTAAACCTTCCAAGGACTAGTGTAACCAGTTCAACCACTTTTGCCTTTTCATTTGCAAATATCCCTCTTCTGTGATGTGATTAGTGGCCTTGGCTCCTTTGTTTTCTGTAAAAGGTAACCACCTAAAGTGAACCTGTGCATAGTAAATGAGGACCATCATGTAATGGTCGGAGAGACCTAATAAAGGCCTGTCATGGCAGAGGCCTCGGCTTTTGCTCCCCTTGAGAGAAAAGCCATGCTGTCTCTTTTCCTCCACCAGACTCGGTAGTCCATGTGAATGTCTCATTTCATCCATAATGACACGGACACTGCGGGCTGGTGTCTGTATCAGCCAAGGTCACCAGTATATTTCTGGAAAATGGTCTATTATTGGGAACAATGTATATCCTAAGATCCAAGCCAAGTCATTCATTTGGGTTCAGATGTGACAACTACCATGATGCCTTATGTCTTGTCATCTCAAGACATGATACTCCCACCCAGTCAAATAAGGAAGAGATACCAAATACATAGTCACTTAAGTTAGTCCCAGACATAGGGCAATGATTAACTGGAGAACCAGCAACAACAGAACATACTAGAGGGCAATTCCTAATGCTCTTTTATTAGAGTCTCAGCATGAAGGACAACAGAGAACACAAGGTTCTCCTGCTCTGTATCATAGTCTTAAAGCAGTTTCAAACACCCAAAGCTGATAATTAACTATTCTAAATGATCCACATACTTCTGAGGTATGCCCCAGCTGACTGGATCAAAGTGTTTCAAGAGAGTTAAAGCAATTAGAATGTATGGTCCAGTGCTTGCGCATATATTCATGGGGTGCAGGCTCTCTTCCACTCGCCATGGGCACATGCTCATTCATTCTCTTTCCTCTCTCTCTCTCTCTCTCTTTCTCTCTCTCTCATTTGGTGGAGAACTCCATTGTTGAGAAACAAACTAAACCCTTTTCACACAAAATGACCTTACTCTTTCATAGTGACCATCTAGGGGTTTGTTTCTTCAACAACCAAATCCTGAAACTAAAATTAGCCTTAGTATCCAACAGTAAGGCTTCCAGCTCACCTGAGTGATATCTTGATTTGAATAGTTCCCCTCTGGAAAAAATACTTGAAGCATCTCAATAAAATACTCAGCACCAAAGCAGTCTTCAACCTCAAGCCCCACATATACCCACAACAAAGAATGGGAGGTAACATTCACAGGGTGACACTTGCCTATCAGTAAAAATATGCAAAGAAATTAGGTTATGCCCTGTGGACAATTCCTGGCAACCAGGACCACTGTTGTCAATATCCATGTACACATACCTCTACCTCAGGAAAAGTCCGTGGTTAGTACCTTTCAGGGCCCAAGATGGGAAGGACTGCATCCAGGAGCTTCTATTTTGCAATTGGAGACCATTTTAGCCCCTGGAAATGTTCTGATCACCAGTCAGTGATGACTAGCTCCTGGACTTTCCAGTTTAATGTAACTATTAGGTACACACCAGAGAGGACATAAAGCTACATACATATGGCCCTATGCTTAGAGGAACATGGGCCCATTCGCATACTAGTTCCTCCTTTTAATCCATCCCCCTGGACTTAATTCTTTCTTAGGCCAAGATCTTCATCTGGTTTCCTATACAACATGTTCTCCCTAATTTTACCTTTCTCCTGAAGCAACACATTTCTTGGTTTTCTCTTGGCTCCTTTTCCATTTCTCCAGCCAGCACTTCTACCTCCTAATTACCCTTCCCAGCTGACTTTTATTTCCTCCAGAATAGTTTTTAACTTTGGCTGCACATTGGAGTTACTGTTAGACTTAAAAACATACACACACATGCATGCGTGTGTGTCTGGGCCCCACCTCAGAATAGTTAAATCATTATCTCTGGAGAGGCGTCCTGGTCACTGATGATTTTGTAAACGACCTTCAGTGACTCCAATGCATACTCAGGGTGAGAACTACTACCTTAAAATCTGGTCACCTAATTGTACCTTATAACTTTTATTCACATATTCAAAATTTATTTATGGATAATTTATGAAATTTTATTTATTGAAAATTTCAACCACCAAGAATTGTGCTGGGCCCCAAGAGTGTCTGGATATATAGATATATCCTTTTATGTTGACACCATGAATATTTCTATTCTCAGACTCCATGTTCTTCTCCCCAGAGAGCTCTCTGCCTCTATAATATAGTGCCAACTATCATCTACTTCCTGAGAGCTCCAAAGTCTAAATATTTAGTTCAGACATCTACCCTGATATTCAGACCAGCTTATCTCACTACCTATCAGAAATACTGTCTCGAGTTACCCATGGACAAACCAAATTTGACTTGTCAAATTTGTTTTGACGTCCCACTGAACCTATTCCTCTTCTTGGCTTCATCATCACCTGGTAACTCAAGTTTCAAACCTGGGATTCTTGCTTCTCATCCCTGTCTCCTGCACTCCCACCCCTCTTAATCAAAATTGTGGTTGTTGTCTCTAAAACATTGTGTCCATCCACAGATCCAGGGCCCAGTGCCTGAACTCAGCCCTCATTATTTCACACTAAGGTTGCTGAGGCGTCTGCCTCTATTTTGCCAACTATAATTCTGTCTTCGACAGAATCACTGGAGTAAACCATCTATATAGCAAATTAACTCACTGGTTTTCCTATGCTTACAAGTGAAATTTCAGGTCCTTAACCTAACACTTGATGCTCTCCAAGATCCCATCCTATGCACTTCTCCAGCCTCAACTAGAATGAATTGCTAACCCACAATTAAGGCTACTGCAACAGAAAATGTCTTTCGACTTCCATTTGTCACCTAGGGTCTTTCTCACCCTCATCCTATGACTTTGCTCAGTCATGGTTATCTGTAAAATGCATCCATATACACTCTCTGATCAGTTGTATCACAGATACACTAAGCTCATATCTCAAGTGGCATAACACTAAAAACAAGTATAATTACTTGTCCTTGTTTCTTTTTCCACCATTAGATGATGAATTCCCTGAAGACAATGACTATAATTATATTATTATTTTTTTCTTTATATTTTCAGAACCCAGCACAATGGCTGGTACATCTCAAGTACTCAATAGCTACTTGTAGAATGAATAAAATGCTGGCTCCACCTAAGAGGCTTAAAATGTAAGAAATTTATTTTGGCTTTTTTGTTCACTAAAGTCCATAAATAGTTTCTTTTCTTCCAAACTCTTAACATGTACCCAAAGGCCCAAGACACTAAGATACAAATAAGACAATTTAATCCCTCATCAGGAGAATCTAGCTTACTATAACTTCTAAGAATGTAAAGGAATTGTGTGTATTATTAAATCATATGACTGATGTAAAATAATACCCTTAGAAGCAACAGAGCCTAAAACTGACCTTGTAGAATCTCATAATTTGATTGCTTTTCAGAAGAGTTCTCAGCAGAGAACTGAGTCTAGAGCCGTCTCCATACAGAGTGGTAACAAGGCTGGTCTGCTGAATCAAGATCTACTGACCGACAGTCTCGCATTTGAACCAGCCAGCTCTTTCTGGGAATTAGACATCTGGATGTACACCAAATAAGTGAACAAGACCTTTCTAAGGGAGGAATTATACATTATGCTTATTTTACTTGAGATTTGAGTGGAAACCTCTAAGCTATTGAGAAATAAACTCAGTCTTATAAGGCCTCATCAAAATCTTACATCCAGTAGCATTTTGAGAAATTGCTGGTTCCACCTCTTTCAATCCAAGTTGTTTGAAATTTAGTAGAGCCCACAAAAGCTTTCAGTTACCAACAATATGCTTATATATGCACATTATTTCACGTTCATCTGCACTTGCCTAGCAGCCATCACCAAAGGCCCTAGAAATATTCAGAGAACCACCGAAGTGTGAGCAGTAGTTAATAAAAAATTCTTGCAGCTTTAATTACAAACCAAAACCAAGCATGTTTAAACTCTATAAAATGTATCTGGAATATTTAGGGAACTGTTGCTGTTTACCACCACACATAAATCATATTCATCTTTCATACTGAGTTAGTGCAGCATCACCAGCTGATGTGTAAAGCCAGCAGTTTTCATATTATAAAGAAAAATCAGTTCTGCCACCTGTTTCAGGAATTCTATGTAACCCAGCCTGTACAACAAATACAAATTCACAAACAGCAATTTTACTCACTCTTCCCACCATGGGGATCTTTTCTTCTCTAAGTCATCCTCCTGTCGATGAAGCAAAACAAAAGACTACTAAGAATCTTGGTGCTATAAATATTGGAAAGGAAAAGTGCAATGTTTTGTCCAAAGGCCATTAGTGCTAAGAAGGAATCAACAGGCAAACCAAGTATCTGAGCTTCTCCTTTGTTTGAACATAGGCCTCCAAGAAACATGATAGAAGATGACATAAGACAGTCTGATCATGGGTCTTGGTCCCCGTTTGCTTATTACTTCATTTTCCTCCTATTTGGTAACACATCATGGACTGGGCACTTGGAACACAAAGGCAAGTTAGAAAGAGCCCTGATTTTATTCAGAGGTGCTCTCTGTACAACAGGAGATTCTCATAAGCCATCACACAATGTGGTAAATGTAAGGATAGAGACATTCATTCACTTTCAATAAATATTCTGGATTAACTTTTAGAAGTCAGATACTCTATTAGGCTCTATGAACTAAATCTAGTTGTTGCATTGTTTGTAGAAGGTGTTCAGACAATTACAAAGTAGTGAGATCGGGCTACAATAGGACACATGCATGAGAACATCTAGCAGGTCCTCCAGCTCAGGCAGAGTCAAGGAAGACTCTCTGCAGTGACGACGCACCTAGGACAAGGACATGCACAGTCAGATGAAGGAGGTGGGTGTGGAGGCTGCAGGCTGAGGATGCTGGAAATCAACAAGAATGTATGCTTTGTAACAACTTAAAGACTAAATTTCAGATTATAGTGTTGACCCCAGAAGGTCTTTGGTGGCAAAAGGAATAAGAGATACTGGAACCCTGCAGTATGGGCTTTGAAAATGATTAACATTATCCAAATGAATTCAATAAATAAGTAGTGAGGATTCTTCACAGAAACCCCAGGTGCCATTTTAAAGGATGAACCTCAAAAAACAAATAAAAAAATTAGGTCATGTAAAGGGAAAGGCAACATCAAAGAAAGTCACCAGGAAGGCAAGAGGAGAAAGCAGACCAAAGAAATTACAATTCGTTGGCCCCAAAGTTAGTCCAGGGAGACAGAATCAAAACTTTAAATTTTAGCCAGGGTCTGACTAACCTCAGCGAGCAGAAATCATTAAAAAACATATTTGTTTACTTGGTTTTGAAATAATATAAGAGATCATTTCCACTATTCTCTTTGAAATATTAAATGAGATAAATAAAATACTAAGAAGTATACCTGTCAATAGTAAACACTTACTACCTGTTAGCTGCTATTGTTATTGTTACTGTTGTTATCATTAAAATGACCTATGAGAAGCCAGTTTATAATGTATGTAACACATTAGTCTAGATAGGAAAAGCACTTCTTCCTTAAGAAACACATAGTTCAGGCGCACACATGAAAAGGTCACTTTGAGAACACAGGCTGAGATCATGAGGAGCATCTCAGCTTCCGAGCCTGCCTGCTCCTGTCCTCACAGCACTGCCCATCTAAGGCGGACAGAAAAAACCCGATGTCACCCATAAGCTCCCATTCACAGGAACACTCTTCAACACTACGAGGAACACTTCTCCTCACATGTAATGCCTGAGGCTCAACATCTGCTTGAAAACAAAATATCTAAGACTTGTTTGGGTCAGAAGAGATAAGACCAAGTAAGTCTCTCTTACATTGAATGGTATTGGTTAATTTCTGGCCTTATGGTTAACGTGCAGGGGAGAGACTGCCCTTCTAATGATTATTTAAATTGTGTACATAAATATTTTGAAAGGAGTCTCAGAATTATCAGATCATTGTGTAGTCATTTCCATTAGTTTTTCTAGAAAGTTATCCTATTTTTATCCATAAACCCATTTTCCTCAAGCCCCAAATGGCTGCATACATAACAAAAATAATTTACCCCCTACCCAACACACCATTTTCATAAGTCTCACTGTTTCCCTTTTTCCCTATATTTTCTTTCTCTTTCAACTTTTCCACATGTTGCCTGTGGGAATATCATGGAGGAATGGCTGAACCACCAGGATGTGTAAAGTACAATAGCTATGGCCAGCAAAGTCGACAAGCTACGGAACATCATAAAATTCTGCTTGAAGTGTAATCAAGGCACATAAAGTTCAATGAACTTTGTCCATTCCAATAAGAGGCAGAAACAAAATCAGCAAGCATAAAACAAAACTCCAGCTAAATGAACTACGTAGTTGTGAGGGCTTATCAAATTCTCAGGGGCTCCCATTTATCCCAGATCAGCTCTCCCAGCCAAGCAGACCCTGGCTGGTTTTCACCAAATAAGAGTTGCTTATCCCATGCTGATCCTTCCTTCCTCAAAACCCGGAGTGTTCCCCATATGTTTCTCACATCACAGTAAGGCATCCCCCATAGGGTTCAGGCACCTATGCTTGACTTCTGACCATATAAGACACAGTTTATCAGTTTGCTAGGTCAGCAGTAACAGGGTACCTCAAACTCAATGGGTTAAACAACGGGCACGTGCTTTTCACAGTTCCTGGGGCTGGAAGTCCAAAGGCGAAAGTCTCAGCAGCACTGCTTCCTTCCGAGGGCTGTGAGAGAGAATCTGTTCTAGGCTGCTCCTCTAGTTTCCAGTAGTTTGCTGGCATCTTGGCATTCTTGGCTGGTAGACATATCACTCCACCTCTGCCTTTGTCTCCACATGGCACTCTTTTAGTGTGTCTATCCAATTTACCCTTTTCATAAGCTCACCACTCATATTCGATTGGGCCGGCCTAAGGACCTCACTTTAAATGGATTACCTGTGTAAAGATCTGTCCTCCACACAAGGTCACATGCTGAAGTTCTGGGAGTTCAACTTCAACTTAATGATAGAAATACATAGAAATTCTGTTAAATAATATGAATTTTTAGGGGATACCCCTCAATCCATAACACACAGTAATAACTTTACCATTATTATTATTCAGCTGTGTCTGGAGCAGCAATTATAAAGGGGAAGAGTTAGATGGACTTAGATTGAAATTCAGGTCTACCATACATGCTCTGAGCTTCCCTTCTATGTGAGATTGGGAGAAAAATCCCTATCATGCCTGAATGGTATGAAGACTAAATGGGGAAAGCAGCTTCTATAAAGAAATAATGACAAAACCTTTCACCTTACAGATCTCCAGTTAACTATTTACACCCAACTAGAATAATCCATGTCAGGTGAGAACACTCTTCTAATAAGCAAAATCAACAAAATCAAAGTTTGTTTCCTTACTCATTTGTTCCAAAAAAAAAGGAAACCTCATAAAAATCATTCAAAAACAATCTCTCAAATATCTTTTTTTACCTCAGAGATGCTAAACACCCTTTCTTCCCATAATTTTTTAAAAAGCTTTCTTGTTTATAGCTGTTTACCCAACTCCATAGAAAGCAATCTAAAACTGTCTTTTCATAATTAGGTATATCTGATCATTTGATTGCAAGCTCTTAAAATGAAAGGCCAGCATATTCAATGATGTCTGAAAATGTTTTGCAAAGATAGACTTTTGTTAAATACCTTCTCTATGTAATTCAGTTGGAATTTAGTGCAACTGTGAAGGGTACCTTGTTGCCAGTCTGTTCTTTTTCTCTAAACTTGATGTCCACTGTCTATTTTACTGGGTTATTTTGTTGCCTCTTCTATCCTGATTCTCAAAATATGCTCACAGAAAATAAATACTAATATATTTTGGGGGTTAAGTAATAAAGTGCTCTGGAGCTGCTGAGCACTGTCAGACAGGTTACAGACTGCACACGGGCGCCCCAATATAATGCTGTAGGTTTTATGTTTATTATACTTCTCTAGCAGATGACTGTAAGTTTTGTTCTCAAGTAAATCTGTACATTGTAAAACTTTTCTAATCTGTTCAAGAAAGGATGATTTTCCTAATTGACATGAAGGCAACACATAGGCTAAGATTGTTCTTGCTGACTGTAATTCTTATATGACTCTCAGAAGATTCTCAGACAAGGAGATCTAAACCTAAGGAAATGAGCTCTGTGCAATTTCTAATGTCAGTTTTCTGAGGGGCTGACTGGGGAGCATCTTCTGAAACGTCCTAAAGCACGGTCAGCCTCCCTCTCAGTGTCAGCTCACAGAGAAAACTGTTAGTAACAACGAGGGACTCTGGGTCAGTGGAGAGTCTGCCAGCACTCGGTGCTACCACCAGAGAGATGGAGGAGCTAAAGTACATATTTCTCTTGGCAAATGTGCAACCCTTGGAAAAGAGAGCTGATCCCCAGGAAATTTACAACTGTGCCTTCTTTACTCACATCACAGTTGACTCACCTAGATGAGAACCTCAGACTCATCAGAAGAAACTCTCAAGATGGGAAACCCTAGTATAAGGTTTCTTTGGTAGAAATCTGGCATACCGATATGTGATCAAGGCCTTCAGTTGGTGCATTTTAATAGACAAAAGTAGAGTATTTTATGAATTATTCAAATCATCTCAATACAAAATAGCAATCAAACCAATAAGGCCAATTAATGGAATCTCTTTGAACCATATTTTGGAAACTTTAATGAGCACAGAAAGTAGAAAATGTGTTCATTTTAAATATACACATATTCTTAGGTGGAGAGTTATGAAAAATGGAAAGAATAAATTTTCTAGGGTGGCAAAATTATCTGATACATCAACTTTGATGTCTTTGGAGAAAAATATATGGGATGATTGGGAGCAAAGCCCAGTGGATGCAGGTGTGAGCAACCCAAATATGAAAACCCCTGCAGCAGAGAGGGGCAGGGCACCACTTGATGGATGTGATTAAACAAGTTCTGAAAACCTGACTCAAAGTCAGCCAGACAATCAAAAGCATTAGGAAGCAGAGAGTATGAGAATGTGGGTGAAAATTTGTAACAAGCAGTTGGGCTGCAAGTTGGCATCACAGATAATGGCATTGAAAGTCACATAAACTAGGACTCAGCTGCAGAGGCTACTTCTCAGAGAGTATTTGAAAAGAAAAAAGAAAATTTGAGAAAGGAGCAGCCATGTAGAAATTTTCAGAAATAGACACAGAAAATCAGGGAACAGTATCAACACAGAGACTGCCTCCCAGCTCACTGTGGGCTTCATGGGTCCCGGGTTCAATGCCTGCCAGGTGCGCTGCTTTTTAGAGGGAGCCTTGGAGCCTTGCAATGAAATGTCTTCACTCGATTAGAACTAGCCTCAGAAAGGTTCTGCTTCTTACAATCTTTGTAACAACTACTCACACAATCTTTGTAGCAACTATACTTACAATCTTTGTAACAAAAGTGACAGGAATACCAGGCAGAGGAGGAGGAAAGTTAAGGGGGCAGTGGGAGCAGGGCAAGGGGAGGTCTCTGTGGGAAGAAGGAGGAAAAGGGTTATGGAGGCCTGTGCAGCCAGATAGGCCCCAGGGTGTGTGCTGCCCAGGTAAAGGAGTCCTTGACCTTAACATTAAAAAGCCAGCTAATATTGCAGAGCTGGGGTGGAGGGCACTTGTGGCAGAAAGGGAAGAGCTCTCCTAAGATTTGGTACCTACTGATAGGCTAGAACTCACATTTGAAAAGCCAACTTCAAGATTTTATATGAGGTTTTTAATCCTCCCAGTAATGTTTCCCCTAAAGGGAAAGCCCCTTGAATAAGAACACTTTTTGCAGATTATTAAATGGGACAGTGTGAAACCTTCAATAATATTTAGAAATCCATGTAAGAGAACTAACTTGATTCATTCATCAGATTTTCAACTAATGGTATGGGCTCCATTTCTGCCCACATGGCACAGTACAGATAGACTTTTGTGTATTGAAATTAATTTTAAAAGGGGGACTTATGGGTCTCAGCAGATCTCCCAATTTAAATACACTTAAGTAACTGTGAAAACTGGTAAGTTTACACATAAAGTCACGCCAATTTAAAACAGAAAAGTTCCATTGATATTGACCACATTTTGGGCTCCTATTAAATTGCCACATAAATACATAAAGCAGGTCTGTAACACTATATGTCTGCAAAAACATATTTTTGGCAAACAAAAGTCTTTCCATTTTTAATCTCAATCTTCCTTACCCAGCATTCTTGAATATTTTAAAATTTCTCTGGGTTCTAAGCATTCAAAACCCACCCTTCACCTACCGCTCAACCACCCTTTTCCATTCTGCACGTCTTCATTCTTTTCCTTTGCAAATTCACATATAATATTGTTTGGTATTAATGAGGGTTGAAATTTTCAGTCCCTCAAGATTCAGCTTTCAGTTGTCAGTGGAGCAATATCTGAGGTTCGATGTTATCAGTCAATGATTACAGTGGGTTGAATTGTGGTCCCCCAAAAAATATGCCCATAGCCTAACCCCTGGAGCCTATGACTGTGGTCTTTTTTGGAAAAGGGGTCTTTGTGAATTCTTTTAAATTAAGAATCTCCAGAAGAGGTGATCCTCTATTATCTGGTGGGCCCTAAATCCAGTGGCAAAGACACTGATAAGTAAGAGACACTTATAAGAGGACAGATACACAGAGAAGAGAACAGTAAAAAAGACCACGTGAAGATGGAGCAGAGATCGGAGTGATGCAGCCATAAGCCACGGAATGCCTGGACACCAACAGAGGCTGGAGGAGGCAGGAAGGATTCTCCCCTGGGACCTTCCTGGGGAGCACAGCCTCCCAGATTTCAAATGTCTAGACTCCAGAATTGTGAGAGAAAACTTTTTGTTGTTTTAAGCCATTAAGTTTATGGCAATTTGTTACAAAAGTCCTAGGAAATGAATACAATGATTAAGTAGTGTCCATTTATTTTGATTATTTTTACTTGCTTCTCATTAACATTATGACTTACATGAAATGCTGACTTTTTTGCCAATATAATCTCTATACATGACAAACAAGTATATTGTAGTAAACCACTATTAATAAAATCAGAAGCCAAAGTAAAGCTAAAAGCTAAATGAAAAAACCCATAAAATAGTTTTAAATGGTAGTGGTATTGAAATAGTTTTCTACTTTACAGTTGAATGTTGCAAGTAACCACAACAACTGAATGAAATTTGTAACCCATAACAGATCACAACTCTAGTTTAATATACCACAAGATATATTTTGTAAGGTAAGAGCTGAATGAGGCCAGTAAAAGGCATAACAAATAATGTTGTCCATGGTGTTGGTAGCATAGTTCAATCCAAAAAGATCTACTGAATTTCTAGTATGTGTTAGGCATCATGCTATGCACAGAAAGATCATACCCTCTATCAAGGTACATTCACTCTACTATGGGGATAAGTATGTAAATATATTGTCTAATTTCTAAATTATCTGTAAGTTCAAAATATAATACACAGGGGGTTTTGGAGATATCTTAACTTCAGTGCATTACCTAGTGATTCTGAGTCATAATGTATTTTGTAACTAAAAAATTAAACTCAAAATAACTGATATAAACAATATGTAGTGATAAAATCTACAAAACATGTTTACAAATTAAAAATCTGACTAATGACATTTGAGAAACCTTGGTAGATTGCTGCATATATATTTAAAATATATATATGAAATTAGTTTTGGGTTGATGAACCAATAACAACCCTATTATCATATTTTGTCATTTATAATGCATACATTTTTGCCAAAATTTTTAGGAAAAATAAGGATGCACATTATACATGGGTATAATGATTACATACCATGGGTATAATAATGAGTATAATAATCCCATGTATAATGTACACAAAACTGTGGGTGTGCAAAATACATGGAAAAATGGTATTTGTTTTAAGGTTAAGAATGCATCCTTTGGCAATATGATTAGCAGCTGTAGACAAAAAGCAGCTCTGTTCAAATTTAGAAGAGATTTAACTGTGCATGGAGAACAATCAGCTATATATATTACCTCATGTTCTTCAGCTGTGAAAAATGACTATGGGAACAGGGGTGGGCAAAGGGAGGGTCACAGTGGTGAGTACCTGAAACAGAGTTTATCTTGTATCACATATTTTTCCATACAAACAACTATAAACCTACTTTTACCCATATATTTTAATCACATGAAATAATTATGAAATAAGGAGAAGTGATAGAATCAGGGCACCTCGCTGTGGTATAACCTCAACTCTGTAAAAATATGTGTGATGATTCTCTCTGTGAATTTACATTGTGTGTAATCCCGGCAGCATCTAGAGCAATTAGGCAGAGGGCTACATAACATTATATAATCAATTATTGTTGAATGTCTACTCATTATTTCCACAATAAAATTTTATCACTTCTTTTAAATAAGGAAAATGACAGTTCTAACATTAACTTATAGGGCCATGTTCCCAAGGAACCTAAAATAAAACAGACTTTACAGATATATTCCCCAAATATATCTATACCACAAATTCCGCGGGGGGATCCCAGAACTACCTATCCCATCACGTGCACTAATTCACCATCTGTCACTATCAGAGTTGAGTTCCTTTATTTCCAACTGAAATGCATCTGTCACCAGAGGGGCCTGTGATCCAGAGGATGTGGAAGGTGGCAGGCTTGGCATGGCGTGTCTCACAAAAAAGACTTCTAGCCTGGTTGGTCCAGGCACGTATGAATCTTTGGCATTCCGTGAATTAACATTGAAGTCCGGTGACATGGCTGCCTAATGGGAAGAGAGGCATTTAGTGTGGGTGTGTAAATGGGGCACTTGGTGAGAGAAACTTACAGTAAACCAAAGGAATTTGGGATTTGAGCTGAGTGCAGGTTTAGGTCAGAAATAAGTTGCAGACATTTTATTGGAGGACAAAAGCCAAAATGAGGGAAAATGAGAATAGAGATTAAGACAGACAGATAAGAGAATAGGCAAAGTTTTATCGGTAAGTTGCAATTGAAGTTGAAGAGGGTTAGTGAATGGTGAGGCATCATCAGCCAGGCCAAGCTGTGAGGTAACGGTGGGCATCTCTCTCAAAGAGGAGGCAGGGCAGCTCTGAAGGGCTGGGTTAGCACTGCTTTGGGAATTTAGAACTATGGTAAGTGCTGTGTTCCCTCCCCCCTGGTTTTTAAGTCAGGGTCCTACATGGGCTCTTATAAGAACTTCCTCTCTCCCTTTCACTTCCATTAGCTTTCTGTGCCCTTAGAGCAATGGTTAGTCAGCTCTTAGCCTGAAAAGGAGGGCCTCACTCTTACCTGTCTCCCCAAGCTTCTCCTTTCCTGCAGCCTTCACTTGCACCAACTGCACTCATCGAATCTGTGTGTGGTTTTCAAACCCATCTTCCCTGTTCTCTCAAGAGTCAGCTCAAGGAATGAGACTGTGAATCCTGTATGCCCTTCCGGGGGTGCCATCCTGCCAGCCTCTATTGTAGTCCCTATGGTTGTACTTTAAAACAGGGATGCTTTAAAATTTTGTATTTCAAAGTAATAATCTGTGAGCATTTGAGTTAGGATTCAATCCAGGAAGTTACTAAGATAAATAGATAGTGAAAACAAGCAGAAACCTCATATGTTTAGGAGGCCACAGGTGCTAAAGAAGGGTGATTGCATTTGCAATTTTGCCCAAGACTGGCCCTGGGTGCTCTCAGGCCTGCTGATGATACTGAAGGCAGACCTACCAAGAAAGGCCTTGTGAGAACTAGGCTCCAAGTAGCTGGTCCTCCAGAGGTAGGAAAAGATGAAGAAGGATGAGACGTGGGGACTTGGGTTGGGATGCTGGGTTTGGTAACATTTCCTTTCAGGTGGCAGAGATAGGGAAGTTGCAATATGAGAGAGGAGCTGGACGTCACCCATAGCAGTGATGTAACAGCAATCTCAAATGTAAGACAAAGCTCTTCCATAGCACTATCCTTATTTTCTCATCTGGTCACATTTCACTAAGAATTTCCAGTGAATTATAATGAAAAATTAGTTTAGTTGAGAAAGTAACTGACCAGAGCAAAGTTTCATGTCCCAACGGAGAAACGTTTCCCAGCCCAACTATCTTTGAATAGCTTTGGAAAAAAAAGAAGTGTACCACAAAAAGCAGGTACTAATATGATTTGTTGATTCTGCTTCAGATTCTGCTTTAAGAAAGTCCTCAGTCATTATTAATGAAGTGGGTCTGTAAAAATTCATTTCTGAAACAAATAATATAAAACTAAATTCATTCGGATTAAGACATCTGTTCTATAAAGGAAATGATTAATGGATAATTAAAATGCCATACATCACTGATTATTAGTGACAATTGGCATTTCCACATTATTAAAAATACAGAAATTGATTTAATTAAATTTACTTTAGCCAGCACCTCACAAGAGTAAAGTAAATGTCCTGTTGTGGATATGTGTGACCACATGGTACTGTAAGCTATTTTTTGTATATGTTACTGGAAGTATTTAGTCTAGCCACCAATGTCTTACTGAGTTTTTAAAAATCTGAATGTCTTAGCATTTAACATAAGACTCTTGGTTCAAAATGACTGCATTTCACCTCCAGGTGAAAGGTATTAGATTTTCAGGGAAGTTCATATATTGATGTCATCATATAAACTCTAGGCTGACATTAGTGGTTGATGCAACTGCTTTTGTCATTGCGGCCCTTCCCGCTACCCGCTTTACAAAATGCTGCCCTGAAGAAGGTCCCACTCTGGGCATGTCTCCTGTAATGCTTTCATTACTCTTCCACCTCACCTCCACCAGCACTCAAATCCTTTTTGAGTAAAAAAAAAGACAAGGAGGGCCTGCATCTTCACCCTCGTGTCACCTTTCAGAGGGCACAGAAAATGAAAATGCTTTAGCGATGCATGGCATCACCAGGCTCCACAGCCAGCCGGCAGCCAGGCCAGGCAGTGAGTGTGAGGACGTGCGTTTCCCCAGTCAGACCACAGTCTGCTGTCTGCCCTGTTACGGGCCTCTGCACCCTGCTCTGCAGCCAGGTGGCCAGCAGCCTGCTTTCTCCAGGGTCAGATACTATAGGTGTTCTGCCTCAGCTTCCTCACTTTTCTCCGGATAGTGTGAATTGACTGACTAAGAGTTTTTCTTTCAGTTGTCAACATACTTACTTGAAACTACTTTTTGACCATGACTGGGAGGAAAGTGAACATCTAAGTTCCCTGTCCTATTGAACAATTGAAACAGAGCCCCACATTGAGCAATTTGTATCAATAGCACAATTACCTGCAAAGCAATATTATGAAATCAAATTTTATTATAGTTTTAATTTTAAAAGCATAAAATTTATACCTCCATATGCTTGTGTTATGTCAGGGGAAGTTTGTCAATCACTCTTTTTTGCAAATGACTTTACCTTTGATTTCTGAAATATTAATAGGTTCTTTCTTTTATTAAATAATAGTTATAGCAGGTGACTCCTTGCTTTCCTTCCTTCAGCCATTATTTTTAGTCCCAGATTACAGACCTGACTTTCAACTTCTTCACTTTCTGTTAATTCTGCACCAGCATTTAATTAATCAGATTGTACAAATGTGATTATTTGGGGGAATCACCCCCAATCCTCAGGCTTCCTACTTCAGCTAAAACTAGGTTCAAACTCTCTAGCATGACCTACAAGACCTACCTGACCCCTGCTTACATTTCTTACTTCATCTCCTACAAATACCCTTTCTTTTTATACTTCAGTTGCACTGACCTCTGTTTCTCAGCCATGCCAAGCTCATTTCTACCTCAGGGCCTTTGCACTTGCTGTTCCCTTTGCCTAGATTGTACCTCCCCCAATTTTTGAAGGCTTGGTTCCTTATTATAGTAGTATATTTATTGTCTTTATTAGCCTGTGGGCCTTCACTGGCCTCACCATACAAATCATCCATTTCCTCCTGGTCCAGCCTCATCTCATCCCTTTGTTTAACTTCCTTCCCAGCATCCACCTCCTTCAGGTGTTCCTATGTTGCTGTCTCCCATTCAAGCAGAGGCTTGTCTCTCTTCTTTAACATTGTACCCCCAGTATCTACAACAGAAACCAACATAGCATGTGCTCATTCATATCTGCTGCATTAATAAAAGAAGTAATGGCAATTGTTTTAATAAAATGTCCTTTCTTGTCAAAATAAATAACATAGGCCATGCATTGATGGTATCCTATCTTCAGGGAAATAATTTACAGGTTTATAAAATCCCTAATTTGAAGATTATCTCCTTTTCAAAAGCATCCTTTCAAAGCTCCAGCGCATCATCTTTTTCTATCATGTTGAGATTTTATTTAATCACACATGTCATCAATAAATCAATAGCAGCATCTCAAACCAGAAGCAGTGCTGAACTACTGAGGGAAGAGGGGATTTTAAGCAGTTTTACCTTACTGTGGACATCGATTGTTATTCTCTTACTTCCCAAAAGAATAAAGACAATTTCCCTTTATTTAACTAAATTGATTTGCACTTTTAAAAGGGGGGGGGGTCATTTTGATGAATCTAGGGGAGTGCTTCTGGAGAAAAGGTATGCAGAAATGGGTTAGAGGAGGAACAGGTCACTTTGGAAAACTAGAATTCTTCATGAAGAAACCGGACCCCTGTAGATGAGAGGTGACACAGATTAAACATAGGAGGAAAGGAAGGGACGTGCAAGGACTTTAAAGCCAGCTTCCCCATTTCACAGTTTTGCTCAAAGATGGGCCTGCCTCATGCCCTCTTGATATGTTACCAATTTGTTTTTAAAAAATAAAACTCAATAAAAATTAAAAGAATAAGGGAGGGAGAGAGGGAGGAGAGAGAGGCAGAAACTGGAAAACAGGAAAATGAGTTTCATGAAAAAAAGTTTAATGATTAGTGAAGTTAATAAAAGATCAAAATTAGGACTCCATTTGTGGTAAGAATGCAGATAGAGCTTTCTGCTGACCCAGTTCAATTCACTCATGGACCTGGGCAGACTGACTACATCGCCTCACTCCCAGGACACTGACCCAGACCACCAGTTAGCTCCTCAACCTCAGAGCAAAGAAGCAAAGCCCACATCCAGCTGCACCTGGCCCTGCCTTCTTGGGCATGTTCCTTGTTTTTTCAAACCCAAACTCTTCTCTCTCCTAAGGAGGGTGGGGAAGCTTTCTGCCTTCACCCTGTTTGTAACATGAATCCAACCTTTCACACAACTCTTTTGAGTTTCTTCTCTATGTCTCCAACCCAACATGAAGTTGACTTAGAAAACATTCCCTCAAATAGGAAACAGAGCATTTCTGTGCCACCTGTTCATACCTGACTCTAGCTCTGTCTCCTGCCAAATCATCTGAAAAGTACAGGAGGCTGAGTCCTGCGATAAGCAATGCTTATCTGCTAGGCATTAAAGATGAAATAAGGGCTCCAGGAATTTGGCCTTAACCTGCAAGGAAGGAGATTCTATCGTTCTGGTGTTGATCAGTGTAGATTTCCAAGTTTTCTTAGAAACACAAGTGTTTGCTTTCAGTATAATTGTGTTGTTTTCCTTTCGGGCTTGCCTGCACACCATGAAAGCAGAGAAAACAAACTAATCCTAGTTCCTCCCAGTTGGCTTCTTTTAAATCCTTGAGTGGTTTCCAGCCCAAACCAGATTTGCCCAGGCTTCCATTTAAGAGTAAATCCATTTACCACAGCATTCAAAACAATTTAGCAAATCTGGGAAGAAAGCTCACATGGGGTAGGGCTGGGGGATTGGGAGGGGTGGGGGAGCAGGGATGGGGGGGCAACAAATCACATTTCCTGTACCCCTTCATGCAATGAGGTGACTGGGCCATCCACTTCACAAGCTGAGCCCAGCCATAATAGAGGAGTCCAATGCCTTGAATGAGCATCGCTCAAGCTCCCAAGCCAACTGCTTGGAAAGCTGAGTCACACTGAGACGATCCTAAACAAGGATAAAAATAAGTGCCATCCCTGATGGTGCAGAACACAGAAAACATTACAAGTAAAGTTTCTTAAACTTCAAATCATATAGCAATAAAGAAAGAGTCTGGTGTTGGACTATAAATAAAAAGAAACTTACAGGACACATGTACAAGTGAGATTGACCTTATAGTTCATGCTTGAGAAGGGAAAGTGTTAAGGGGGGGTCAAGATTACCCAACATAAGGAGAGTGGGAATAGTTTCACAATCCTTAGGTGCCCTAATGGGAGGGGACGCAGGCCAAAGGGAACCCAAAGACACATCATACCTATCTTTTGGGGGGGTTCCAGGCTTCATGGGCTAGTGTACAGGCCCCATTTTATAAGTGAAAAGTCTGAGGTCCGTAAAGTGGTTTGCCTAGAATTGCACAGCCCATTGAAGAGACGGGACCTGGGTCTGGCCCTCTAGCAGGTTTTTCTATTTTCTCCCTACTGCTGAGTTGGGGCAAAACATCCAGCTGGAGGTGTGACTACAAAGAAGTGAGGCATAGAACCCTCAGTCTCTCCTCCATCCTAGAGATGCAGAGTATGGCTGGTGCTAAAATGGAACAATGAGCCCACCATGGCTACACTAACAGTGGATTTCTGGATAGCATAAATTTTGTGTTTCCTTTGTGTGATGTGTGCATGTTTTTCAACTCCATCTGAATGTTGTTCCAAGGTAAACCTATATGCCCTCAGAAGCAAAAACAGTTTCTCCTCTCTGAGACATAAGGCCAAGGTCTATGCCTTCTACATTTCTGCAAATGTATGGCAATTAACACATACTTGAGGATGATAGATTGTATTCTCTGTTCATAATTCTCATTTTCTCCCCATCCCACCTCCACTAACTTTAGGATCTGCCACTGAACTGGCTTTAACCACTGAAACATGGGGGAAGCCACAGGGTGGCAATTCCAAGCTCCACCTTTCTGACTGCCCCTCTTGTGCACACTGAGAACAACACGCCCTTGAACAGTGGGTGTGGATGCTACTTGATCTGGACTCTGGGATGAGATGGGAGAGCAGGCCCAATCCCATCCTGCAGCCTGGACACAAGCCTAGCCAAACATGGCAGGGACCCAGCAGAGCCACAGCTGACCCTGAGAGCCACCACTGAGAAATCAATGCTGCTTATTGCAGCCACTGCATTTTTCTGGGCTGTTACCATAGTAGAAGCTAATATATGGAATCTTTCTTGAAAGCAAATTCTCTGTAGTACTGTCCTCAGCCAATTTGGTCCCACAAAACACAGTTTTCCTTGGGTACATAATGACACATACCAAAGAAGTTTGACCTTGCTATTGAGTTATAATAAAAGCAGTCTCAGATCAGATATTCCTACACATATGTACACATTTAGTAAATAAACATGTATTAGCAAGCAGGCATAAAAATAGTTCTAAGAACCTATTGTGCAGGCTCAAGGAAATCCCACATCTCTGTCCACTTACTGCTCCCCTCACTGCCTTGCATGAAAGCTTTTCCAGAGACAGACATCCCAGAAGCAGGATGCTATTTCCTTTTAGTAGGCAGCAGGTGACTAAAACTCTTTGTGACAAGGCCTGAGAAAAACGTTTCAGAGCCATCCCCAAAGGAGCAAATTACACATTTGGCTACCCTGTTCATACCTCAGTGGTGAGTGTCTCCACGTCTATATGCAACTAATCCATACATATCAAATACCTAATTCCTTGAATTTCACTGATGAGGCCATTTATAACACTCATGAAGCTAATTAGCAATTCACTAATTTCACAAACAAAAACAATTTCTGACATTCAAAAAAGCTCAGGTATTAACAGGTACATAGCTGGCCGAAATCCTGTAGCAGCTACCCCTGTGGTGTGACTGACCAGTCCTGGAAAGGGACTCTCAATTAGGGGATCTGATTGTCCCTGAAGTAGAAATTTAAGCCAGCTAGCACATACTTAAAATCACACTGGCCTAAAGCATTTTGAAGTAAATTACAGATATTATAACTCAGAAATTGCTCTCCCTGCTTCACCTCCCAAAGTATCCAGCCTTCTGTATTAGGGGTTAGAGCCTTCCTGCCTACAACGGTCTGACTATGGAAACCAGGTCTGACTTAGGAACTCACACCTCAAGCCAGGACTATAGCAAAAACCATGAAATAAAAAGATGCATTAGAAGGTAGCTTTGATGGCCTGAGCCAGCATAGCAAGGGTTCATGGCCCCAAGTCAAGCACAGGAAATACCAGGCAAGGAGTCAGAACTGGCTTGGTATCAGAGAGCTGAGGACACTGACATTGTGCTAAAGTCAGACTCAGACAGAATATTCCCCAAATTCCTCCTGCTGGGCAGCTGACAGAGGTCCTGAATGTCTTGTCACATCTGTGATGTCTTAACATGCTGTCACAAACACAACACCTATTTCACAATAACTACAAGTACTCTAAGACATTTACTACTTCATCAGTCTTACAGAAATCATTCATTCTCTGACATCGATTATCCTCCTAGCCAGCCAGTGAATCGGACATCAGAGATACAAGTTAAGACAAATCATGGACCTAGTCATGAAGAAGCTTACAGAGTCAGGCAGGGGTTCTCAGTCTGGGCCCCATGACCAGGATCCACAGATGGAGTGGCCTGTGTAGGCTCTGAGAAGCAAGGCCCATATGGTGTGTATGTTTGCTATGGTTGCTGTTCTAGGGGAAAAGTCTATATTTTTCATCAAATTCATAAAGGAGCCCCTGACTCCAAAAGGGTGAAAAAATGCATGTTTGTGAGAAAACCTATACGAGATGACTTTCTAATAAATGCATTTACGCAGACTTTGCTATGAAAGATCAAACTGCAGAACATATAAAAATAGACATTTTATCAAAATGATCAAAAAACTCTTAGACATAATAACTAGAATAAGGTAAGAGCTTACTTAAGAAATGTCCTCTTAACAGGACTAATGACTAATAAAAACGGTACTAGAAGCAGACAATAGCTAGTGGGGGGAGGGTAGAGGGGCGGGATCAAGCAAAAAGGAAAAAGGACTCATGGACATGGACAATGGTGTGGTGTTTGGGGGGATGGGGGTAAGGGGACTAAATGGTAATGGAAAAAATACAATAAAAATAAATTAAAAATGGTACTAGAGATATTTTAATGAAGTAAACTCCATTTTTTTTTTTTGCATTATAAAAGTCAATCACAGACCCAGGAAAGCAAGGATTCAAGGCAGCTTTGATATGCTACAATGCCCACCAGGTAATAGTAACAACTCCCAGACCTGATTTTCATCTTCATTTGCCTCTTCATGTGAAGTATAAAGTAGAATAGGCAGAGTGTATAGCAATGATTTTGTATTTACAGCTGCTTGTTGGCTCCACTGGGCTAGAATATGCATCAAAGTTAAGATAATCAATGCACAGGTAATGGGGAAATTTCCCCCTCAAACTGTTCAAGCCCATTCAGCAAAGAGTAAGCTGATGCAAATGAAATTCATGGCCCAAGAAGTTGCATGCCATTCACTCTGTCATTTTCATAAACCCTGTTACTTCTTCATATATCACAATTTGAAAAGCATAGATTTGACCTCTCTGAGGTTTAGTTTCCTCCATATATTGAATGGTAATTGGTCATAATGGTCACCATGTGCTAGTATGGGCATTAGGCTCTATCTCCTCTTTTCTTCCCTGACATGTTCTCCTGACTCTGAACCTCTTATTCTGACCTTGGCCTTGGTACTCAGTGAGTTCTGATTTCTAGTTAGCACGCCTTCCTCTCCAGCAATGCCGCTTCCTGCCTTCTGTCATGATGGCCAGGAATGACTACACTGTGTCATGGGAGTTATTTCTACACTTGGGTTGGAAAAGGTACCTCAGTCACTGAGAAAACCAAGAAATGTTTGGTTAATTGGAGAAAAGTGAAGACTATTTTTCCTTCATTAATTATAAAATATAAGAAAATTTAGAAGCATATTTCTACCCCCAAGACTCTAAGACTTTATTGACATTTTTCACTATCATAGAGATCTTAAAGCCATTTATAGAAGAAAACTGGCTTTTTATGATAGATGTAAGAGAAACAAAATAATCCCATAATTGTAATCCCCAAATTGTGGATCACTTTATTTAAATAAATATTTGAAATTTCAAAATTCCAGCACAAACAAATAAATACATTGGGTATCTACTACCTTGAAGTGTTTGCCTTCAGTGGGAGGGGAGAGAGAAGAGGAGGTAGAAAGGAATTTGAAGCAAACAAATATGAGATGCCTGTGAGCCCAGAGAGCATGTATGAGGCCAGAGCCGGCAGTAAGAGGCCTGCCTGAGGGACACATGCAGAGCTCACCAAGTTCAAGTGGAGGCTGAGACCAGCATGTGGGGATGCACAAAAGGGATGGATGGTGCAAATATCTCAGCACAGTTCAAGCACAGCATACACTAACAGGCAGGAAGGGCGTGAAGACTAGAAAAGCATTTAGGAAGAAAAAGTTGGGAGAGGTCCATCTTCTAGAAAAGTCTAGACAGCTTTTCTCACTTCAGTGATGGGAACCCAGAGGCATGGGCTAGTTCTCTAAATCTAGCAAGACTATAATACACAGAGGTTGTACACAGAAGTAGTAAGACAAGTTAACTCTGTTCCTCAAATGTGCTTTGATTGTTATGTACAGAGTTTAGAAAGAATCAGCCAATAAGGTCAGTGAATTGTCAATTTCCTGGTCGTGATACACTAGTTATATGTTACCATCGTGGGAACAGAAAAAAGGGTGTATGGAATCATTCTCTGTATTATTTCTGAATGCAAATCTGTAATTATCATGAAACAGAAAGTTTTAGAAAATGAGCTAACCTTTATAAATCATACGACTTAATATAAAAGTCCTATTTTCCAGCTGTTCTTGAAAAGTTAGATGATCTGGCAATACCAGGCCCATACAGTGTTCCCACAAAAACATGTCACCCCAGAATAGCAATCAGGGATATGAGAATAGCATTTGATTTCTCAAGACAGGCATTAAAATCTTCACTTTGCCCCATTCTCCCCAGAGCCTGCTTTGTTTATTTATGATACTTGTCTGGTCCCAGTGGACAACAGATTTTTCCACTCTTCCATGAAGAGTGATGGCGTTGAAGGCTGGGTCATCCAGGAGGTCATCTGAGTTTGCACGATTTGTCTGGAGTTTAACACTGCATCATGAATGGGAACAAAAGGACACCTCACTGCCCTGGTCCCCTTGGGGCTGTGCACATAATAGGTATCATTATAGTATTCTTCCGTAGTCACAGAACCACTTAGGATGGGTTCCAAGAAAAATCAATGACATACTAAATGCCGTGCTATAGCAATTTCTGTCATAACATTTCATGAGCCATATAAAATACAGTGAGTTCTTAAAGTACAAAATGCTTTGAAATTATTTATGAAATAGGAATTAGGTAAAAACCAATTTATCAAAACAGAAAATATCTAGAAACATGGTTTAACTGGAACTCTCCATGTACACACACTCTATGATTCAAAGATAAGGTGTCATTCCAAATTGATTCTTTCTTTGGTTTTCTGAACTTAAAACATTTTCCACATTAAAAATATGTCCCCTTTGGTTTCCACATGGTAAATCGCTCAAGTGTAATCATTTACCCCAAAGGCAATGCAATGTTCCCATGATCACTAAGCAGCAAAGGGCAAAAAAGCCAATGGGGTAAAGACAGGGAAGATGAATTGAGGCCATTTCTTGCTGCACCAAAAAAAAAAAAAAAAGGCATGAAACTGACTCACAAACTGAGGTCTATCTTTGTGTTTATTAAAAGTTGCTTCAGCTCTGGCCAGGTGGTTAAGTTGGCCAGAGCATTGTCCTGTACACCAAAAGGTTGTGGGTTTGATCCCCAGTCAGGGTACATACCTAGGTTGCAGGTTCAATCCCTGATCAGGGTGAGGATTAAAAAAAAAAAAAGGGATACTTTGTACAATCCTTAGTCTGTTCAATATACAGTCCACCCTGGCTAGTCCCATCTCCTCACCATGCACATCATGCTCAGACACAGTTGTTTTTCCTGGTTAGAATATTCTAATGGTGATGTGTGCTCACAGTTTTAGCTATGAAAACCAGATTTCCTCCATAAGGAGTCTCTTAGGGGTGGAATATTATGGCACTCAAACTAACAACAGGCAGAAAGCATGATATTTTTATATTTTCTTTAACATATGAGTTAACTTATCAAGATACTTAAATTGCATTTATAATTCAGGGGCAGATGTAGGTCCCGGCTAATGGTCCCTCCAGTGGCCTGCTGTGTCAAGGATTCACTGATAGGATTCTCTCATTCCTCCCTGGTGTTGAACTTTGACCCCCAATATGCTTCCTTTATGCTTAGCCATTTTCCAAATCAGTTAATACACAGACCAAGCTGCTTCTGTCCTTATGTCCTTGGATTCATTCAGTTTGGTTACAGAAGTTAATTCAACCCTATAGTCCCCACTGATGCTGCCTCAATTCATACTGGCAGAAATGGGTTATTAACGTTGCCATTTGCTCTATGTCACACACAGTCAAAGAGATTGTATACCTGAAATTCTTTGCAACATACCTGCAGTCTATGATTTGGCTGTTGCTAGTGCCTGCTGATCTGACCATAGCTAGTTGCATTTGGAACATTAAATTATAAATGTGAAGTGGTCACTGTGCTGGATTGAAAGTGTAGGCTATGACATCCACATGAAAACAATTTATATGAAACACGGAATTCGTTTGCACTCTGTGTGGCATCAGCTGGACTCTGCTATAAGGCATCTGGTGAGGCCACGAGCCCCCCCAAGTTTCTTCTGCATATGTGTAACAGCCAGCTGGCAGAGCAGCTGCAGGCCCCGCTCACTGTGGGAGCCAGCTGACCATCACTCCCTCAGACAATACATTGAAAGGTCAAAGAGCCTTTGGCTCTTACTTTGAACAAGTGTGTTTGGTCACCAGGGTTCCATTGACCATTGGGCAGCAGAATGTTCAAATAATTTACAGCTTCCTTAATTAAGATAAATTCTAGTGCTCAAAATAGAGCTTTACCTCAAAACAGCATTTTTATTTGTTATTCAAATATTTTTTGTTACCTCACATCTTCTCTCTGTATACAAAAGCTCTCTTTTTGAGTCTTTTGGGAAAAAAAAAAAACCTTTCCAGTTTTGAAATTATGCACTTATTCTGAGTGGATATGTAGCTATAGCTATAAATTTATCAAATAGGTCTAGATATTGATCAATATGGTTTTAATTCCTGAAGATGAGTTTATCTGAGAAAAAGTAAAACTTCACTGAGTCATAAATTAAAAGCAACGTGGTTTGATTTTGAGAACGAGTTAGACCAGCAGTCACATTGAATAGAATATTTCTATTTGTCATTTAGTGCCAGTTCTCTCTGCTATTAAGAGATTTCAGGTTTCTGTTTAGCATTGATAAACCTCAGGTCTCCCCTACCTATTCATAATGTGGCAGGTTATTAGGCATTAAACAAATATCTACAGAATACCCTCCTCTGTGCCAGAGTCTATTGGGGGCCCTGAGCCCAGCAGGGAACAAGATAGACGAGGTCCCTTCTTTCATAGAATGAAACTCATAGAAATGCCATTTTAGTTATCCTTTCCTAGCAAGAGTGTGTTTTGTTTTCTAAACTCCGAAACATGGGAAATTTCCAACATAGCTTCAGTAGAGATGACCTTTGGATTTGGTTATCAGAAATCAGTTATTAGACTACAGAGAAAAAACATATTCTCTGCAACATTTTCACATTTGCAAAAAGCCTCAGGATTTCTGAGAATTTGGCATCCTTAGAACAGCACAGAAGCCATCCATCCCCTGTGCTGTCTCGATGAGAAGGGTCCTAGCAAATGGAAACCACAGACATCCTGAGAACACCCTGGCCGTCTGAGAGACGCAGGTTCCCTTCACTACTACTCAGCAGTTCCAGGAGAAGGGCTCATGTCCAACTTGCTGTTGAAAGTACTCTGCCTTGGCCATGTGTCCTCTATATTTGTTCCTGTAAACCCTTCCCTTCTCCCCTGAAATTCCCTCCCCTCTGGTCACTGACAACTCTATCTCTTATTTGAATAAACTAAAATAAAAAATTAAAAAAATAAATAAATTAATTAAAAAAAAAAAAAAGAAAGTACTCTGCCTTGGCATTCTCCAAAAACGTTAGTTTGGTACTATGTTGAAATAGCCATATCCTACAGGGTTTCTACAGGCTGACTTTCTGTTTTGATCACTGGTGAGAATTTTGAGTCCACCCAGACTCACCATTCTAAGCTTTAGTGTTAGAAACATGCCCTGGATCAAACAAGTTTACCCCAGAGAAAGTTGCTGTTCTAAAGCAACACGCAACTTCTCAAGTTTAAGAAAAAGAGGTATCCAAGTGCAGCATCTTTTTATTTTACAAAACTCCTTTCCCTGCCAAACATTTTATTGTACATTCATCTAAGTAAGGGTGGAGCAATGCTAAGAATTAGAGTGAGGAATACAAGTTTCAGTAAAAGGGTCGCCAGATACTCTGCTTTAACAGCATTGCTTAAAATGAAAAACACTTTTTTCTTATGCTTTATTGTGAATAATAAAAGCATCTTTCTTTTTGCCCCAGAGAGTGTATTTTAAATAAAAAGAACATACTGTCTTATTTTTGTTTTTGTATCTTTTGAGGACCATATTCTCTTCCATTGGACTCATCTGTTTTTTCCAATTATTGGCCCCCGACATTTGGCACTTCACTCAGATCAGCCCCAGAGGATCCAGAAGAGTCAGCTCCTCCAGCATCTCATGATTTGTGACAAGCCCAAATGGCAATTTCCCATTAACCTGATTGCCTTTCCCCTGGAGGCATGTACTTCTCTCTCACAAGGTGAGCCTCCAGCAGTCCCAAAGATGCCACAGCCTGTAACCAACCTCTGACTCACTTTCCCAGGTGGGTTTTGTGAGTGGCAAACCGCCTGAATGGTGGCAGGTGTCCTTCCCAGCAGAGCGCTAGGGCTGCAGCACACAATGTGGGAAATATGCTAATCCCTGCGGTTGGGACAGGAGCCCTGGGCTTTGTGACCTCTCATTTGAGAGGTCTCAGTACACTTTTTATGAGATGGAGCTATTGTCCCTTCCCACCCCACCCCCACCCCACCCCCACCCCACCCCCACCCCACCCCACTCCTTGTCAGGCCTCTGAAGAGGATTCGGAGGGGAACCACAATGTTGATCAAAAGATAGTAAAATAGGACCTGGGAGCAAAGGCCCTGCTATTGGCCCTGGTATTATTTTTACTGGAGAAGGGAAGGCTGGAGGTGGAGTGGATCTAGGGGCCATAAGGGTAGAGAAGCTATTATGTCATGAGTGTGGCCAGCTGTTCAACATTTTGAGAGAAGAAAAGGAGTAGGAGAAAACAAATGCAACCATAATGTAAGAATTTTGTTTCTAATTTGTAAAAGAAAAAATAAACAAAAGGGCCACTAAACACTAACATTGGTGATGGAGGAATACATTTCTTTTTTAAAGATTTTTCAGTGAAGAGTTAAGACAAATTTGCCTGAATGCAGGGGGTGGATAGGAAGAAGCTTTAAGGCCCATTTCACTAAAATATGCGTAACACAGGATTTTGGCCTTCACCAACTGCTCTTGCCACTAACATTTCCTTGGAGGACAGTATTAGAAGCTGCTATGCAGGGCTTCTTAGACCTTGCTTAGTGGAAATCGTAACTATCTTTGTGGCCAAGTGACTGACAAGCATCTTGGATGACAGACATCCTGATTTCAGTTGTGCTGCTAATCGACTCTGAGACTTCCAACAAGCACTAAACCTCAATCTCCTTAACTGTCAAACTCGGAGAATAGCTCTGCTCTACCTCACGGGACTGCTTGGAGGAACAAATCACTAAAGGAATGAAAAACACACTGAACCTGAGGATGTAGTAATTAGACTGTTCAGACCTTAGGGCTACTCTCGAATAGAAAAATACACAGCTCTCTTAGTCTTGTTTTAATGACTTCCTCCCATAACAGCCCCTTTGTGAGAAAAAAGGAGGATCAGAGAGATAAGCTGAGAACTCAAGCTGGTCTCTGGGCTGCTATTTCCTTCTCATCTTTCCCAAATCTGCGGTCCAACATCAGACACAACTGGGTGGCACAGAAGAGCCGCATTTCAAATGTGCTCCAAATATCAGAACTAGGGAACTCCATTGCCCTTGGTACCTATAACAGTTAAGTTTTAAATACATAAACACATACAAATAAATAAATATAAGTGTTTTAGCATAGTAATAAGGTATTGGATTTTTTTACCCCTAGAGTGTGTTTAAACTGAGGAAATATTCCATCATAGCGAAAGAAAGAAAACACAAAAACCTGTCCACCTAAAATTCTACCTACAGACAAAATAACCTTCAAAATAAAGGTATAACAAGGAACATTTTCAGCCATAGGCAGAGAGATTTTTCTCACAAGCAGTTCCACATTATGAGAGATGTGGAGGGGACAATTTAGAGCACTCCTTGCCCTTTAAGGTTGTCATCAGTTGGAACACTGTGCGTCTTTCTGCCCATAATGCATTAATTTCACTGCTGAACTGGGGCAGTCCTTATGCAACTCTAGAACATTAGAGGCAAAAGGCCAACCGAGCACATTTCTTCAAACCCCCTTATTTTCAAAAGAGAAAACAGAGGGTCCAAAAAAACAGGAACAAACTAAGAATAATGCAATTATTACAGGAACACTGGAACTGGCCCCAAAATGTTGTGCTTACCAGGTAATATGATTTGCTCCACTTGATTGCATTTGGCCCACAAAGAGGATTTTTTACATTAAAATTAATTGCCTTGAAAAATTAGAAGACATTGTCAGATGAGTTCATGTACACACATGGCCACAAATAACTAGAGTGCCAACATTTTTCTGCCCTTTTTAGATAGAATATGTGCTGTCTTATATCACAAAACATTTGGTCAGTGATGGACTGCATATATGATTGCAGTATACCTAGGTTTGTAGTAGGCTGTACCATCTAGGTTTGCATAAGTGCACTATGATGTTCGCACAATGACAAAATTGCCTAATGACACATTTCTCAGAACTCATTCTTGTCATTAAGCAGCTCATGACTGTACTCTCTAATTTGCCATAGTCATCATCATTCCCTAATGTCTCCAGATGACAATGGACTCTGGGTGACTTAGAATGAATCATCATGCTCGCACAGTTGTTTAACTTAACCATCCATTTCATCCAGTTATCTCATTTTCCTGGGCCATTTGGATTTGACTTTGTATTTCCTTCCCTGCCATATGCTGCTTCTATTTTCCTAATCAGTAAAACCACTCATGATTGTTTCCATAAAGAACAATAAAAATATAATGTCTACATTCATGCATGACATATACTTAATCCTACAGTAACTATGTGTATGGAAATCAAGACATTCATAAACTCACATAAGCTAGTACAGGAGTCCAGCTTATCTTATCTACTTTTGCATAAGACTTTACACATTGCTAAAGTTGTATCATAATATTCTGAAGGACAGTGCTGACCATTTTGTCATTTTCTTCAATTTCTGCTGCATTAAAGGTGAAGCCTCCCTCCCCCATTTTCTAATGTGATTTCTCATAACTTCTTAGAAAGAGGAGTGAAAGAATCTAGTTTTAGAATTATATTAAAAAAATAAGATAGACAATTTGTCCACATAAAAACCTGTACATGAATTTTACAGTAGTATTATTCACAGTAGTCCAAAAGTAGAAACAACCTAAATTTTCATCAACTAATGAATGGATAAATGAAATGTTTTATATGCATATAGTAGAATATTATTTGATAATTTAAAAAATGTGAAGTATTGATATATACTATAGCATGCATGAACCTTGAAAATATTATGGTGAGCCCTGGCTGGTGTGGCTCAGTGGATTGAGCATCAGACTGCAAAGCAGAGGGTCACTGGTTCGATTCCCGGTCGGGGCGCATGCCTGGGTTGCAGGCTAGGTTCCTGGGTTGTGGGCTAGGTGTGGGGAGTGCAAGAGGCAACCACACACTGATGTTTCTCTCCCTCTCTTTCTCCCTCCATTCCCCTCTCTCTAAAAATAAATAAAATCTTTAAAAAAAAAAAAAAGAAAATATTATGGTGAAAAGCCAGTCACAAAAAGATACCATATTGTGCCCTGGCTGGTGTGGCTCAGTGGATTGAGCCCTGGGCTTTGAACCAAAGGGTCACCAGTTTGATTCCCAGTCAGAACACATGCCTGGGTTACAGGCCAGGTCTGCAGCAGGGGGTGCCCGAGTGGCAACCACACATTGATGTTTCTCTTTCTTTCTTTCTCCCTCCCTTCTGCTCTCTAAAAATAAATAAAATCTTTAAAAAAAATACCATATTGTATAATTCTATTTATATGAAATATCCACAATAGGCAAAATCTATAGAGACAGAAAGCAGGTCATGGTTGCCTAGGACTTGGGACACTGGGAAAAAATAGGTAATGACCATTAGTGGTATGAGATTTCTTTTTTGTGATGGAAATGTTCACAAAATTGATTGTGGTATGGTTGTACAACTATATGAATATCCTCAAAACAACTACCAATAGATAGTATACTTTAAATGAATGGATATCATGATTTGTGAACTCTCTCTCAATAAATCTGTTATTTAAAGAAATAAAAAACAGAATAAACCTTTTGAAATTGGGAAGAAGGGAATAATTATTTGGAGGGATCTGCTCTGGCCAGGCAGATTCCAAGGAAATTATATACATATGGTCTGTCCAGAGGTATCCAGATATTTAATATAAAAAATAGAGACATTTATTGAAGAAGATATAAGAAACATTATACATAGGACAATGATACCCCAGTATCCTTCAAAGTAGGCACCTTGGGACCTCACACATTTCTCCCAATCACCATCAGTTGCCCCATTGTATTTTCCTGAACCTCACTGACAGTCTGAAACATCTTCCCTTTCAAAGGTAACTTTAGTTTTGGGAAAAGCCAGAAGTCGCAGGGTGCCAAATCTAAGCTGTGGGATGGCTGAATCACCTTGGTGACTTGATGTTTTGTCAAAAACTCTGCATGAGACATGATGCATAAGTGGGTGAGTGGTCGCGATGAAGCGGCCAATCACTAGGTGCCATAGTTGCGACCTTCTGAATCATCCAAATAGTTTCCATGGGGGAATGTTCAAGCTTAATGCAAAATTTGATGCAGATTCATTGCTCTACTCACTCAGTCATTTTGTATGTGACAGCCACACAGTACATGTGCTCACTCAACAGTGCCTACCACCCCCACTGACTAGTACAGTGAAGTTGTCATCATTGTTCACACATGTACATTCCAGTCCACTCTCCTTGGCTGCCAGGTTACATCAATGTCATGCAAACTGTTCTTGTTACATTAACAATGGCTGGATTTTTCCCAGACAGACCTGGTATATATGTAATTTTATTCAAGCCTCATAGCAACCTGTATCATTCTATCCATTTCACAGAAGCGCACAGCCTTCCTTAACTAGTTACTGCTAAGCTGAGATTTGAACCCATGTCAGTCACCCATCATTTTCTCCTCTAAAATCCAAGTAAAGGAACTTGAGACTATTTGCCTTATATTTCTTATTGCTGCATGTGACTATTTAATTTTGAGCAGATACTAGCTTTCTTTTCTTAAAAGCTAATCTGAGACATGCCAGTTGATTAAACAGTGTTTCTAAAGTCAAATGGGGCCTTTTTATTTCTCAAGGTGACATGTGTCCTTTGTAAAAGCAGAGCTATACCTGCCTAAATCATTTCTCTGTCTGCAGTCTGTTGGCATTTTCTTACTTACTCAATATTCTCCTTGAACTCACCTCAGCTTGTCCCCTCATTCAATATTAGAGCTAAAAACATTGCCTAATGTACTTCTCCCTCCCCACCCTACCCCCGCACGTATAAAGCAGCATCCTGATAGCACTGAACAAGTTAATGGCATCCTAATTCTATTGCTATGCATGTCTTCAATCGTTAGCATCAGAGTACTTACAAATGAATCATAGGGACAAATCCCTCAAGTAAGCATTCAAAACGCATGCACCAGAATCCAACCCCAATCACTTTAAGAGGTTATATTAAAGCACAAATCATTTGGGAGTGTGTTAAGGTGGGGAGAGAGGAGATAGATTCAAATAGATCTCATGCTTCTTGTCTTAAATGAGGATCAGCCCAAGGTATATATAAATGGACACTAGCAGAGAGTGTCTGGGATGCCAGGCATTTCAAAGCCACAGGCTCAGAGTCTGCATTTACTCACATCACAATCCATTATCTTCCCAGCCAGGGTCCAGTCCTCACCTCTACTGAAGTGAAAGCCAAGTGGACCAGTGGGTGACCTTGCTGGGTCATCAGGACCACTGCAGCTACTCAGGTTGGTCCTTTACCGCCTCAGCTCTCTGATCTGACAGCCACAGTCAGACTTCCCTTTCCTCTTTCTGAACAGTGCCCGTATGCTTCCTCCTGCCTGTCAATATTTAACTACCCTGTCAAGTTACATTACATCACCTGCACTAAATCCCACCCCATCGATAGCTAAAGGGTGTGCCTGCTCTATTCAATTCAACTCAACTAACCTTTATCGAGTGCCTTCCATTTATTCATTTCTTTCAACATGTGTTGAATGTGTACTGCATTTGGCACTGAGGATACAGAAATGAAAAATCTGATCCCTTGAGTCTAGATGGGGAGGCAGACACTGTGGTATGAGCTACGATGCTAAAGCACAGCCAGCGTGCAGGGGAGTCTTCCATACAAGGCTGGCAGCCGAGAGATTGAGTGAATGGGTCCAGAGAATTCCCAAAGATAATGACAGTCATCTCTACTGGGCCAAAGGAGATCTGGGAAGACACAAGGATGACGAATACATGGACTCTGTCCTCAAGGAGCTAAGATTCAACACAGGGAGGTCTCCATTCTAGAGACTAACAGGATTGCTTACATAAGGGTCGCAGGCAAACTACAGAATATTAAACCAAAGAGGGCAGCCATTTCTCTCTCTCTCTTTTTTAAATGCTCACCTGAGGATATGTTTTTTATTGATTTTAGAGAGAGGAAGAGGGGAGGAGAGAGAGAGAGAGAGAGAAACATTGGTTGTCTCTCCTACGTGCTCCCACTGGGGATTGAATCCACAGCCTCTTGATGCATGGAGCAGTGCTGCAACCCACTGAGACACCTGGCCAGGGCTCCCATTGTTTTCCTTGATGAGTTGTATCATTAGTTATTTCTTAGACAGAATATTTGAACAAAATTGTCTCAAGAGGGAAAGCTGACTGGAGCCTGTAATCCCTGGTATTACAAACATGAGTGAGTCCTCGGATCTCTGAAACAGCAAATAAATCTAGTGAGTAAAGTTGCCTGGGACCCATTTTCAAGGCCAGAGAAAGAAGAATTCAGGTAACAGTAACACTCCTTCTTTATCAAAAGAATTAATCTGGGGCAAAATGGCTTGGCCACAGGTAATCAGGGATCTACTATATTCCCTTCTCGTCTTCCCAAGAATTTATCATCACAAAATTTCCTGACATTTAATGAACAGTTGATGGCTCTTTTAAGTAATATAAACAGACTTGCAGAGCCCCTGGGCAATACTAAACTGTAGTCTTTAACTCCATCTGTGATCGGAAGCCTCAAAAGCTACTGACTTTGGGATTTTTTCAAAGCATAGCTCTCACATATGCCCACGAAATCCCTTGTCTACCAAAACTTACTTCAACTTCGTGCGTGCTTCAGAGAACAAAGTCCCCCATTTATGTGTGAACATTCAAAAAAACCCACCGTAGGGGAGCCTAAGAGGCTTTGGTGGAAAGTGCGGGATTATTTGAATTGCAAAACAAAGCCTGGGGATCTCAGTACATTTAATTTGGGATACATTCCAAGCTCCAGAGCATCTCTGCACGGAAGCAGCTCTATTAGTCAGTTTCTCAGGCAATTTTCCAGTTCCACATGGACACTTCCCCAGCGTTTCTAAGGCAAAAACTTACAGTCTGTTGCAATATTTTACTGTAAGGTATTTAGGGTTTTGACAAATACTAACTGACACTGCCACCATTCCAATTGAAACTGATGACCCATATCTAATGCCTGCTACTTGACTGTGGCTGAAGGTATTTTTTTAGGCAGCCAGGAATTGTAAGCAGAACACAGCGCAGGACTCCTCTCGCACACCCTGGGAGCCCCATTTGATTTCAGCCTCTGATAAACCCACATTGCATGTTGAGCCATCATGAAACTGAACTCAAGTGTTACCACACTCAAGCTTGTTCTTTTTTTAAATCCACATGTTTTTGGAACCATTCACTTAATAAACATAACACATTTAGAATTAGGAATATTATATATTATTAATGGAACAACTGTTAGTACTAATTGCTAAATGCCCAGGGATTTCTGGATTCAGTTAGAATGGATTTGTGTCATTTATCTTGCAATCCTGCTAGAAGGAAGAGATGTTATATGACCTTCATTTGTTTTTAAAAGCAATGCTAGTACATCTTAGCAAATGAGAGGTCAATTTTTTCAAATAATATCATTAATATTCTCAGTGGTAAGATAACTAACATTCCATGGAAAATAATGAGCAAATGTGACTAATATTTTCAGATGTAAACTTCTTTATAAAGAACTTCAGTTTTCAAAAGACAGGATATTTAAAATATATCCTGTTTTATCAATTATATACCCAGCTTTTCAAAATAGAAGTTGTTTTTTTAAACAAGTCCCCTTAAAGAGAATTTCCAAAAGACTAATTGCCCAAAAGTCAAGTTAATAAATATTCTGTTTTAGAAAGCAAGCGGCACTGCGTATTACACATCACAGAGAAAGAGTATAGATACACTGAAGCCTCAGTCCATAGGATATGACCCTGGACAAGGCACTTCTCTCCTGTGATGAGGGTCTGAGCCTGTCCTACCTCCCAGTTATGAGAAATAATTCAGGAACAGTGACCAGCTGTCCAAGGTACACGCATGTGTGTCAAGTAGTACTGCACCTTTTAAAACAGTCACTTTGGGAGCAAAGGCTGTGTCCAAGGTCACAGAAGAGTCTTTCTAATGCTGTTAACTGTCCCAGTTTGCCCAGGGCTGGGGGTGCCCTAAGAACAAGGACTTTCAGTGCTACACCCAGGACAGTCCTGGGCAGACCATGGGTTGGTCAGGCCACTTGCTATATTATTCAGATCATGCTAGAACAACGTCTTGGGAAATGACTTCATATTACATGATAAATTATTTTGCACTCATCTGGGCCAACAAATTCTAATTCTTAAGAATTCAGTTGATTTTTTGAAACAAATATCATTTGTAGCCAAACCTATTACAAGATGGATGAAAACTTTGTTGTAAAAAATAAAATGTGTCCATCAATTATAGAGATTGTTTTTGAGGGGTTCAAAAACTAAATCCAAAAACAAAAATTAAAAATCATCTAAGACTTTATAACCTTGCTACTCAAAGTGTGGACCAAAGGACAGCACTGGCGCGTGTTAGAAATGTTCAAACCTGACCCACCTCAGATCTTCTGAACCAGAACCTGCATGTGCATAAAGGCTCTGTTGGTACCAAGCACGTGACAGTTTGATAAGGCTTGTTTTAGAATCTGTTTAAGCCTGGGGTGAAAAGGAACAAACCTCTATAAGAACACTTGATAGAGCCATACAAAAAAACATTCCTGCAATTCAAAGCATTTTGAACAAGAAAAATGAAAGGCATTGTAGTTTCTGCTTTCTAGGCCTTATGAATTTTTTTACTTCATAGTCAGTAAGCCCAATGATTCAAAGGTTTTCCTACAAGGAAGCCGGTAGGATGCCAGGATCACTTCCAAGGGCAGCATCAGAGTGAGAGTGCAGGGACCCCCTCTGTGCACAGCTGGTCACCATCCTCTGGTCCTAGAATGACCCCGAGTAGGGGATCCCACCTGGGATGACTCCTAAATTGCAGGTTTACAACTGAAATATCAGTGGGCAGGACAGTAAGTGGCTTTAGAATGAGAGGGTTGAGGGGTCTAATAAAGACCTAATGTGGAGATGAAGTTGGTATGTGGATACACTGGTCTGGGGCAAAGCAAATTACAAAACAGTAGGTATTTGATTCCTCCTTGTAAAATAATCTAGGAAACTGTCAGCATATTGACTGTATCAGATAATAAGGGGGAAAGGGTTTTTATAGAAGAGAGTGTTTCAGGACTAGAGGGTAGTGGAAACTAATGCCCTGTGGCAAGAAGGAAAAAGAAGGCAAAGCTAAAATTTAAAAAAAGCAAAGAAAAGTAAAAGTAAAATCTAAATGGCTGACAATAACATACAGTGAATTCCAATAATATAAAGCTTAAAGAAACAGAAGGCACATACTGCAATGGCAAATGCAAGTGTGTAACTAATATTGAACATATTCCCAATGGGGGCCAGAAGGAGGCTGAAAACAAAGTTTTCACTTATGCATGTATAAGTGGGCAATTTGTATGCTATGAACAGAAAATGCATTAGTCTTCCTTTAATGACCACAGGATGTAAATTTACAGAAAATGATTATGTATGTGACCACACAGAAAACACTAAAATTCTCTGAAGTGAATGAAAGACAAAACACACACACACAAATCTAAGTGCCTTTATATTAAAAGATAGTCTTCTAACTGAACCAAAAATCAGAAATGTAATAAAATTACAAAGTACCACTTATTTCAAATAAGTACAATTGAGAATACTTCATATATCAAAACTAGGATGCAGCTTAACTCAGAAGAAAATATACAGCCTTAATGTTTTTATTTTTAAAAGAGTAAAATAAATGAATTATATATTCAACCTAAGAAATTAAAAAACTTAAGAAAAATAAACTTAAAAAAGAAGATACAAAAAACTAAAATAAATTGGCTTATAATCAATTTATATTTAATTGATTTAATAAACATTTATTGAACAGAAACCAGGAGTTGTTTTTTGTTGTTGTTTGTTTATTTTTTGGAATTCTTCTATATTCGGTGAATATAGCAGTGAATGATAACTGACAATAGATGAACAAAAAATTAATGGATAAGTAATTTTTGTAGATATTCCACCCTTAAGGAGGAGGAGGGGCAAAACTCCCTACTCTAAATATGAGCACAATATCAAAGAGAGGGGAAAACAGTAACTTTTCTGTGGAGAAACCTAACAGCACCACAGCCAAGTGACCAAGATCAGCACCAACAGGGACGTATCCTGGTTATCCTGTGATGGAAATGGCACTTTTCACCTCTGTGGTCTTCCTCCCAAACACCCATAACCCCACTGTAATCAGGAGGAAAAAAATCAAGCAAGTGTCCATGCAGGAACATCTTATAAATTCCCTGACCAATACTCCTCAAAACTGTCATCAAAAATAAGGAAAGATTGAGAACTGTGGCAGGCAAGAGGAACCAGAAGACACAGAAAAGCTAAATGTGAATGTGGCATTCTGGGCAAAATGTGGCAAAATGATGCTTTAAGTGAATTAAGCATCGAAGGAATCTAAGTATTGAAAGTATTTATCAAAAACCATATAAAACACATTCACAGTAAAGTCATACATAAGATAAAAATGTCCTCCATCACTGCTCTGTTTCAACATTTTTTAGAATAATTAGCAGATGTAATAAGATGAGGAAATACATGATACAAATATAGAAAATATATGAAAATAATAATTATACATGGAATTATGCATATTTAGAATGTTTAAGAAATATAACAAAATCTTTTTAAAAATCAAAGACCATATTAAGGCAACTGAAAATAAGACAAGCATAAAAAACAACAGTGCTTATTAATATCATACAGCTACCGAAAAGAAAATTAAGATAAAAATGTCAAAATTCTTTTTTTTTTATTTTGAGGAAGAGTGGGAATTGTTCTGCCTCGATGCCCAAGTGCTTCTGACAAGACACATATGAAACTCGTGTTGCATTTGGGAGAACCTCACAATATTGAAATAATTTTCCAGAAGGTAAATATCAGCAGAACCTGGATTTTTGCCAAGTTGGTCAGTCCCACTCTCATGCTTCCTATGTTTAAACTGGTGGTTTACACTTGTTTTCAGATGTTGTCTCTTTCCAGCATAGAATTAATCACTGTATGTTAATGTGACATTTTCACCCACCCAGTCCCACATTTGGCCTTTCAGAGCCAGAAGAGGAGGTAGAGATCCATATCCATTTCCAGGGTACACGGCTTGGAAGCCTTCAAGGCTGCTTCTTCAGTTGCTGTTGTTTAGTTTTTATTTCATAATCATAAACTTAACTGCAATCCAGCTAGACTTGAAAGGGGGAAGGAAAATATGGAACCCAATGAAGTGCAGCAAGAACACAGAGATTACCGAACATTCCAAGCAGATGGGGGTGAAGGAGTGGTCTGGTGGTCAAGGCTGCTTCCTGATGTGGCCTTTTTGTCTTGCTGACTCATTCTGGGGGAATGCACCCTGAAGTTGCTGAAAAAATCAGTTGACCTCTCTGGCATGGAGAACCAGGCAACCTGATTAGTGAGTGGCCTTTTTGATAGCAGACCAAGGTTTGTAATTTGTGTATCTTTAAGAGAATTACTTTATTTTATATGAATATTAATGATACCTAACCTCAGAAGCAAGGGCTTCTTCGTGACAGTGATATCAAATGGGGAGGAGGGGGTGAAGGTGATGCTAATAAAGAAGAAAGTGAGGGGAACAATACCAATTTCCTTCATCACTGAAAAAAGAAATGGCAATGTGAATGAGAAGAATCAAATCCATTTATGTGAAAATAAAAATTACAAAAGCACAACCCAAGAACCCAAGGGTTGTTAGTGATTCATAACTTTATAAAGCCATCCATATGAGAGAGGCTCCTGTTTAGAAGAAATAAAAAAATTTTACCCTCTGAAATACAGACCTTTGCCAAACAAATCCCCAAATCATAAAATCTATCATTTCATCATTCCTCAAGCTTCACTTCGGTATCTGCAAATTAGGTTGGAAGTGAATTTTCTTTCAGTGCCTAATGCTGCCCTTTGTCACAGCAAGAGCTCATTAAATTTTGAAGAGGGAACATCACAGTTTACAGTCAAATTGCAGAACTAATACTCCTACATTATCTGTATCATGCAACAAGCTTAGCATCATTATAGTTTCATGGGATACAATAAAAATTACTCATTCATTATTCATATTCTGTTTCTAGTACACAGGATTTTAAAAAAAAAAAAGCATACACAAGACTAGCAGAAATGCTGTTACCCTAAACATTTAGTTAGGTCAACAGAAGACTCAGCTCAGCTTTAAAACTTTGGATTTCAGATCTCCTAAAAACACTGAACGCTTGAGTGCTTTGAGAGTTCCACAACTCCCTTCTCACATGCTGCTCGAGTGTTCCCATTGCTTATTGTTGCTAGTAAGCCACAGACAGACACAACATCAAGGTTATCTATCCTGTACAGTGGGTCAGTTCCATATACAAGTATGCCAAGTAGCAGGTTTAAGGCAAATGTTTAACCAATCAAACTTCCCCCCTAAATCAGCCAGAAGGTGGCATGTTAATTTCACTAATATCTAACTCCTATGTCACCTATAAGCTTTATGACTTCAGTAGCAAACAGTAATTATTTTGCTCATCAGTGTAGTCTCAGAAACTGGAAGAGTTCCTGGCGCATAGAAGACAATAAATATTTATGTTAAATAGATCATACGATAAAAGTTGTTCCACTTTATGCATCTGTAAAATTGGGATATCATCATTTCTATAACCATTTCTACATTGCTAGGCATTCAAGTTCCTTCTTATAGAATTATAAACATTGTTGTAATGAATACCTGTATTCACATAATTTTTCCATATTTTGAGTACCCAAAAGGAGAATTAATGGGTTAAATAATGATAGCATTATAGTGCTAAATACCCCATGGATGCATAATAAGTGCATGGATGCATCATAAGTAAAATATGAATGTTTTACCACTTGTCCATGCAGATCAGCTATTAAAAAAAGTTTAAAGAATGATAAGGTAAAATTGGAATGCTAGCTAATATTTTATTGTAATTTAAATGTCATTAATTTGGCAAACTGAATATCTTTCTGTTTATTTAACTAGCTATATTTTCTGTTTTGTGGATGTATTACAGTGTAAGCAGCCGCGGCCACCACCCTGTGTATGGGAGCCTTTCTCAGATGCTTAGAGAAATGTTGGCACCATGACTTCTCCGCCAGTTTGATTCCTTTTACTTAGGAAACAGTTTCTCAGTCGCCTAACAGGAGCTGTGGATGCTAGAGTTTAGGCGACACAGGTACTCCCCTGCTCTTCTAAAGTTCATGTTATGCTACTTTGCTTTAATGAAAGACCTACATCATACCTGTTTCTGCTAACTGAAAAAAAACCCAAGGAAGACTTTTGCTTTTACAGAAAAAGATGAGAAAAGAAAATAGCACTCAGCATTTGTTTTGCATGGGCCGTTAGAGCGCAGCGTGCACCCCAGCTGTGAGGGCCCCACCAAGCTCCTTCCCCAGGATCCACACTCAGCCTCTCAGCATCAATGAGCACCAAATTTTACTGTCTCTGTGAGCATCTGGGCTTTATCTCGATTTATTTTGTGGGTCTGTTAGCAAGATGTGTCCTAAGGTGTCAGAATCGCCTAAGAGCTCGTAAGGGTATTATGCTTCGTGTACAACTGGACAGAGTCGTTTCAATCATAGTGAACAAAATAAAAACATATCAATTAATGGCAATTGCTTCTTTGCTCTATCCCATTTTGGCTTAGAAAAGGTTTCACAGAAATGCTCTACTTTCGAAGAGTGGGGCATACCTGTGCTTCTGCAGGCCAAGGGATATCTTTACTAAATGGATTTGTATGATAGACCAGGAGCTCCCAGATGGTCATCTGGGATGATTATTTATGTGTGTGTTGATGAACATCTTTAGAGGTTTTCACTCTGGAAAAACTAGCGAGTTATTTTGCAAAGTCAGGCCAGATGTAGGGCAGTAAGTAACAGCCTAAATAAGTCACAGTCAGGGCTCAGCCTACACAAAGAAATCCTATACTTACAAAAGTTTCAGTAGTAATACAATTGAAAGCTGTCACCAAATCCCGTTAGCTGTCTGGGTGGAGAGGTGATCAGCAAAACACTCATCGCCCAGAAGGTAGAGAATTGAATTGAGGCCAACAGAAACCTTTGAGTGAATGGCAGATTCAAGATAATAGCTGAGTGATAAAATAAAACCATCACAGAAACCCAAGTCTTAATAAAATTGCTCTGTAAGTGCTTTGGGGCTACTAGTCTATCCAACTTCTTTATGTTCCTAGGGTTCAAGGATGTTTGGTTTGGATAGCAGAGACATCTGTGCATGTGCAGGCAGCCTGGGAAACTCCTAATGGGGCCCACGGTAGAATATGGTTTGTGTAGTGCAGCAAATGTTAGTATGATTGTATAAATGTTTATATAACTTTAAAACAAGTAATTCACTTATTGTTCTAGACACCTATTGCTTAAACATTTGGAATGAAAGATTCCAAGAATACCTATAAAATATTTTAGATTTAAGAGGTCAAACATCTCAAAGATAACCCAAGATGAAGAACTGAATGTTTACCTCTTTCTTCATTTCTACTTGGCTGGGCTCTGCTCGATAGGAAGAGAAAGCGTATTTACCTTAAAAATGCTCCTTTTCAAGAATCATTAAGATGTGAAGAGTTAAACATCAACTACAGATAAACCAATAAACCACATTCTATAAATACATTAATTTTAATTAATAATACATTAATTTTCTTTTTTGTCTCCCAGTGAAGATCACAGCTGAATGGGGGAAAGGAAGTAAAGCACAGTGGTTAAGGACACAGACAGGAGATAGATAATACTAGTTAAATCCCAGATCTGCCTTTACTGAGTGTATAATGTGGGGTATGTCCTTAGATTCTATACTTCTCAGTTTCCTCACCTGTAAAATGGGGTTGATAATGACAGCACCCACCTCACAGTGCTGGGGTGAAAATGAGCTGAGTTAAATATCTAAAAACATTCTACAACAGTGCCTGGCATATAGTATTATTTATTTTCCCATATGAGATTATGAACATCCCAAAAATATAATTTATAAACAGTATTATCTAGCACACAACATCACTTCAGCACATAGGTGCTCAGTAAAAAATTATTGAATGCTTGGTTAACTCTAAAGCATTTTCTTCCAGGATTTCTTTAAAGAACAACATTCCCTTGTATCTTCAAAGCATGACAATTCAATTAATACAGAACTGAGAGGCAGCTTTCAGGATCAATTCCAGGATGCAGTGTACATCCACCTGTATATATTAGCAGAATGAATAATGACAGCAATAAACAATATTAAATAAAAGACAAGTAAGAGTTTCAATGCAAATCCAAATGACTCTGAATTAATGCAAGTACTATTTTCTGGGCATCTCCCAGGCTGCCCTTCTGTGCTTTACTGATAGAGCCATGACTATGACACCACCTGGGATGGGTCGAGATGAAGTGGAGATTCTGAGCTCACCCCTAATTGCTTTTTACTCAAGTGGGGGTTGAAGAGTGGGTGGGAAAGTTTCAGAGAAAGATTCTCAAATGATACAGACTTACTAATAAAAATGCTCAGGAGCTGATTAGGCCTATTTAATCTCTAAGACATCTGAAACAACACAGTATTTGTAACCACTTCTTATCCTGGAAAATCCCAAAGTCATTTAAATTATTTTTTAAATCCATGTATTTAGTAGTCACATTCACCACTAAAATGCAGTTCTCTTTTCTGGGGTAAAATAGAGCAATGTTATTATTATTACTTTTCATAGATACCACAAGATAAGAGATGACTAGACACACAGCTCAAATCACTGGAATGGAGACAGACTGGCTTTCCCAAGCTGGAGCACAGCCAGCCACTGCAGTGCTCACCATGTTCTGGGCGTGGCATCGCCAGGTTCCTCCTTAGACAGAAATGGGGTAAGAGAGTGGGTAAGTGTACTAGGAAGAGAATGAGTGAATGACTAAATGAACACATACAATAAAGTTAGAGAAGGTACTGGCCTACAAAGATTTTAGTTGAAATAAGCAGGGCCTTTCCCATCAATCAAATCTGCCAAAGAATGAATTTTGCTTTAAATATCAACACATAGCTAATGGCTACCATATCGGACAGTGAAGGCTGGAAGAGTCCCTTTGTCATCTGCATTCTTTTTCTGTCTCCTTCACGGTGTCTTCCTCTCTCACCTGCTACTTAAATATGGGGGTTCCCCATTGGCCCCCTGCTCTTATGATTTCGCATGCTTTCCTTGGCTGTCTTTGAGACACCTCGCATTCTATATTACCAAAATCTCTTCATATTCCTGTGTAAAACAGCTACTCTTCAGGAATTTGTTACTTTAGGTGTAGGCACTATTAACTACCCAGACACCCAGCAAGGAACCATCCTCAACAGCTCACCTCCATTCCTCCACCCTCCTCCAATTCTTGCTACAGGTATATTTACCTTCCAATTTTTTTTCCAATCCATCCCCTGCACCCTAACTACCATTGTGTACTCCAAAATCATCCTCTCTTTTCCATGTTCAGCCAACATTCTTCTAGCCCAGGGACTGTGAGTTCTGCCTGCACATTAGAGCCACAGGGAGAATTGAAAAGATGACCAGTGCCTCATCCATTCCTAGAAGTGTGGTTGTATTCAACGTGGGATGGGGCCCAGACACAGGTATTTTTAAAGCTCTCCAAGTTACTTCTGTGCAATCAGACTTGAGAATCACTCTTCTTGCTCACCCTCTCTGGCTCTAGTTTTGACCCCCTATGGCCACACCTGAAGAAGCACCATGCTGCTCTCCCTAAAATGTTCATCTGTCCACTCTGCTTAAAATCCTTCAGTGACTGCTCATCATCTGGAAGATGAAACCCAAATTCCTTAACTTTTCCTGCCTTTCTGCATGTCGTGACACTCTCTGCCTCACATCTTTTGCTCTAGCTGCTGCTAGCTTCCCACCTGCAACCTACCATTTCATACCTGCATTCACGCCCTCTTCTTTACTCCACATGCCCATCCTGACTTTTCACCTGGCAAATGCCTACTCATCTGTAAAGACTCAGCTTCAGCATCACTTTCTAAGAAATCTGTTCTGTCCTAACTTGCTTGAGCACCACTTCTCTGTGTACACATGGTACAGCAGTGTATTTATAAGACATCAGAAGTATAGGGATGCTCTACTCCTCTACAAACTGGCTTTCTCATGACACTCATAGCTTAGGCCTATTAATTATTAACTGTGACCCCCTTTTATTGCCAAGGATGCCCTAACCCAGATGATAAATTGGTGGTCACCTTACCTGAGAGATGATGAGACCAAAAACTGTTACATGTTTTATAATCTAGTAATTAATAATCTCAATGACTAATACAGTTCTTAAAACTTGGTACACACTTTGTGCTGAAAAAATGAAGCAAGGAATGAAGTACGGAATTGGCAAACTATCTTATCTTCAGAAGCAAATGTTAAGAAGCTCTATTTTAAACATTAAATAAAACTGTAACTCAGAGAGATTATCTGCACTCCCATGATCACTGAAGCATTATTCACAATACTGAAGATATGGAATCAACCTAATGCCCCCTCAATGGATGAATAAAGAAAATGTGCTATTTATATTCATATAATGAAATGTTATTCAGTCTTAAAAAAGAAGGAAATTCTGTTATTTGTGACACCATGGGTGATACTGAAAGACATTATGCTAAGTGAAATAAGCCAGACACAGAAAAAGAAATACTAACTACGTGTGATCTCACCTACATGTAAAATCTTAAAAAAAAATCAGACTCACAGAAACAGAGTAGAATGGTGGTTGCCAGGGATTGGGGGTGGAGGAAACAGAGAAATGTTGGTCAAAGGGTAAAAAATTTCAGCTATGCATTATGAATTATGCTAGATGTCTAATGTACAGCATGATGACTATAAATAATAATACAGATTCTACATTTGAAATTTACTAAGAGAGTAGATCTTATATATTCTTACAACATGCACAAAAATAATAGCTATGTGAGGTGATGGATAAGTTAATTAGCTTGATTGTGGTAATCTTTTACAATGCATATATATATATAAAGATACCAAATTGTATATTATAAATATATGTAATTCATATACAATTTACATCTCAATAAAGCTTGTAAACAAAGGTCTGATTTTTTTAACTAAATAAAGAAGTAATTAGGCACCTATCTTCTCCTTTAAAATGTGATTTTAGAGAATAAACTACAGTCCTCTCTCAGTTTAATATCACTTTTTGTATTTTTGTGCATTCCCTGGGACCCCAGTGGTATTGGAGAAGTTCCACATGGTTATCAGATAAGTGAGGACCAAAGTATACATAATTTCTGGGGACAATCTCAGCACATATCCACTCTTACAAGCACAGGTCAGATTTTCACAGCCAAGAATTCAGGCTCTGATGTGAGACAACCTGCCTGTATTTGAACCATGTTCCTCCACACAAAGGACAAACTCTGGGAAGTTATATAAACTCTTGAAGCAAGCTGAAGAATGTTAACCTGCCTACCTCAAGTAGACTTTTTGAGAATTAAATGAGGAAAATGATGTAGGGAGTTTAGCATGATGCCTATCACAGAGAAAGCCCTGAGTAAACAGTAGTCTTCATTATTTTATATATTTTACTTGTTGTACTCACCAATAATATTTCATTTGAAGAAGGGATTTGCCTGCATTTAAAAATACTTTGTGAATGCACTAATCTAGGATGCTGTGACTGCAGAGATTCCAAGCCACTTCTCCCTTGGGATCTTTGTAACTTGAGTGGCTAGGAGCCAGTGTTGATTCTTCATTCTGCAATGCAGAGCCTGAAGTCCACGCCTTGCTTGTTCACTAGAACCCATTAGTGGAAAAGAAAACACCAACCCAAGACTCACATTTCGGTGTGCGCCACAGGTGTTGGTGGGTGCCAGCTGCTGGCAGCATGGCATTAAAAGAAATGAATCTCTTGCCAGTGTTAGGAATATGACTTCAGTATGCCTATTACAAATATTTGCCTTTTTAGCAGGAATACCATGGGACACTAGGGTTTCTGTTTGAACAGTGCTTTGAGGCAGAACTCATTGAAATGACATGGAAAGCTTTTAAAAAATACACACTTTTATGATTATACTTGTAACATGTCATACCATCAGACTGCAAAATAAAGCTTAGGAGGACAAAATAATCCCACTTATTTACACAAAATTCTAATTCCCAACAGGTTTGTAGATAACTTTCCATCTAGTATAATAGAAGATATTTCATTCTTGGCAAAACAGATCCATCAACAAGGGTTGAAAAAGCTGCATAATATGGGGATTACAATCCAGGGGTTATGCCAAAGCCTCTGGAGTCAAACAGATGTAGGTTTGAGAAAATAAAGGACTTAAAGTGTCTGAAACTTAAGATAGATGCAATAAATCTTAACTCTCACAGCAATAATAGTAATTTTTAATAATATTCTCTAGGGGTATTTGAAATAATTATACAAAACAAAGACGATTGAGTCATATTTTATTCTACTCTGTTTTTTACTTCTGCTGCTGTTGTAATTTTAGATCAACCCCAAAATATCCACATAGACTTAAAATCAGGCTTCAGTAATTTGAATTTTCTCTGAGTCAGAAGACCAACACGAAGCTATGAAAAGGAGATTGAGGTGTCTGCATTTTCATGACCAGCAGACATGATAACTTGTCCTAAAACTGCTTCATCTTGTTACCATTTCTGTTGAGTACTTTGAGTCATGCAGGGGTATAGAGTGCCTTTTATTCAAAAGCTTCCAAAAGAGAGATTGTATCGACAGACATTCAGAGCAAGCTGCTGAAAGGCTGTATTAATCCCGATCCTAGGATATTACACTAAATATTTGACAGGAATCCAAATTTTCCTGTAACCTTCTACTAAGAAGATAATCTTTCATAATTTTAACTGTGAAAGGGGAGGGCTTGATCTTTTGAAATGGAAAGGGTGGGCCTAATTGAATTTCCTTCTTTGGTTTCTTATTAAAGATAGGACCAGATTGAACCATATTCAATTAATGATTGTACTTGGATATATTGCTCTTTGCAGAAGCTGCAAATAAGATTAGCAAAGCTAGAAAAAGATGGAGGAGGCAATGGTGCCAATTCAACACTTAAAGGGCTAGGTATATACAGGAACAAAGATCTATTTCAATGCCATTTATTTATATGATTGTGCAGCATGCAGGACCATTGTTTGGGGCCAATTCAAGGTCTGAGTTGAAAGTTGTGTGATACTGAGAATAACTGATGGAGGAAAAATAAACTTACAAATGCTGCAAATAATAACCCAGACACGCTGTTCTCATCTGCCCTGTCTCCTGACTATCCAGCAAGTATACCATGATCCCTGTCTTTGTGGATGCAGTACACAGCTGTCACGCCCCCATCTCAGCCTCCTCACCCACTTCCCAGCCGCCACAGCTCACATTCAAAACTGTCTACCTCCATAAGTCTTCATGCAGCACTAGTACCCACAGAAGCATGTTTTGTGGACTAATAATTGTGATATCAGATCTGCTAAGTAAATTAGCACAAGTAGTACAAATGTTTCAAAACTGGGACTTTCCAGGAGCACAGATCATATAGTTAACACCTGCATAAAACTCTTCCTTTTGTAAGCTTTCCTGGGGGTATTTTTTCAATCTTTCAGAGACTGGCATTTTACTCCAATAGAACCTCACATGTTTTGCTAATTGTCTCATATCTCTATTTGTGTATTACCTGCATAATGATGATTTAAGTTTAAGGGCAAACTGGCAAGCCCTTCTATTCTTCAGTGTTCACACAGTACAAGACACATAGTAGGAGCATGATTAGTGCTTCTAGAAATGCAGCTGGTATGTGTGTGTGCATGCACATAGGAGACAGTACATGTCTGGGAGACAGAATTTGGAATGTTCATCCTAGCTTTGACTTTTGACACATGTGTGAGCCTGAGTAAGTTTTCACATTTGTAGAGTGGGCATAATACAAAATAATACATATCTTATGACGATATTATATAACATTATGCAGTTCATGCAGGAGGAACTCAAACCGTATCATTCCCTTGTTGAAAAGAAGTACTGGCATAAGAAAGGTTTCAGAATATGAAAGTGAATAAAACACAGTGCTCATGAGCATGGACTCCAGGAACAGACTTTCTAACTTCAAACCCAATTCTAAACCCTTGGGCTGTGATATTTGAGCAAACTGCTTAATATCTCTGTGCTTCAATCTCCTCACCTGTAAAACAGGGATAGTAATGGTATTTACCTCTGAACATTGTGCAGGATAAATGAGGTAATATATATGAGTACCTAACACAGACAGGCATTTGGCTTTAGTTTTATTAAGAATGAACCTACTTAAGACACACACATGAACTTGGTTAATTTTAAGAGTCTTTTAAAACTCTGGATCTATAGTTCTGTGAAGAAAATATATACACTTTTCCCTTTTAAGTCCCACATAAGAGAATATAACATTCATACTGAGAGAGCATCCACTGCCTAATTTTTTTTCTTTTTCTGTCACAAAGTGTATACCTGATACCTGTAGTTTGAAAGCCCAACCAGTTTATGACCTACCATAACCAGCTACAAAACTGGACCTGGAAAAGAGAGCTGAAGTGAAGCCTGATGCTGGGTTTATATCAGAGGTTATTTATCAGAATGACAGTCTTCTCTACAGACAGTAAGTAGGAGTAGGAGAGCCGTAAGTGATGTGTCCAAAACAGATGCCAGAGGAGAGAGGCCTGGACTCAGAGTCTGGCACTGAACTGGACTTTCAAGAAATTTTCCAATGAAATTCATCAGCATCTAAAAACTAAGGTGCTTCTAGCACATGGGCTAGGTCAGCACAAGGTTCATTGCTGAACCAGCTGGGAGTCTTCAGTTTGGGCAACAAAGCACCACCAAGAAAGACTAGACGCAAACTGCTCACACAGTCGCCTATCAGTGAATTTACAGTTGGCAAAACAATTTGGGGATTCAGAGGAATAGGATAGAGTGAGCTCAGCATCAAGATGATCAATGAATTAAGATAATAAACTAGCTTTGGGACCCATTTAGGGTTTAAATTCTTTGAAATGGACCTCTTCTACCAATCACACGCCACACGGCTTCATGCTGCGGCCTGCTCGCCTCCCCTGTCCAGTCACTGTTCCTTCTAAATGTAACCTTCAGAGGGTAGCCCTGTTGCTTTAGCTATTTCCAAAACAAACTCAGGGGAAATTAATACCTTGTCCAAGATTTTTATTTATATGTTTATAGAGTCTTCTTTGTATCAATCTTGTTCTTTCAGTCTGTGCCTTAAAAACTCTGCCCGGTACCATTCTTTTTCTTACTTCCGAATATGATTCAAATGCATTTCAAACTTGGGGGGAAATGAGAACTGTACCCTCTCTGCTTTCAGAATGAAACAAACTGTAGCAACAAAAAGGACCTACTGGAGAAGCACAGACAAAATGCAATTTCACAGACAAATCCAAGTCGAGTGGAGAGGAAGGCAGATCACCAGAGAGTTATCTGCTGCTCTCCGCAGGAACATTGGGTAGATGTCAAATGAAACCAGAGTCCTAGTGAGGGGAATCAGACACAAAGGAGGCTATTCTAGTGTTTTGAAAGGGCAAGTATTGTCTCACACCTGAGCTCCATTCAGTGAGAGAAAAGGAGTCCTGTAGATAGTAAAGGCAGGCAGGAAGACAGGAGGTATGGAGGAAACAAAATAAAAAGAATTACAGCGACTGGGCTAAATTAATGTCTCTAGACTGAGTTATACAAGTGGAGGAAGTGGGTGGGTTGCGACAGGGTGAAGCCTCCTCTGGAAAGATTCCCCCACCCCAACGTACCTGTCAAAGTCTGCCCCATCTTTGGGTCATTGCTGAGATCCAGTGACCCTGTAACTATTATAGACCAGGGGGTCCCTAACAGTCCCCCTCTGACATCTAATGTACTTAATGTTTGCACCAGTGCTTCTCAACTTGGGCCTACTTTGCCCCCCCAGGGGACATTTGGCAAATTCTAAAAACATTTTTGTTATTAAAACTGGGAGAATGCCACTGACATGTAATGGGTAGAGAACTGGAGTGTCACTAAACACTCCACAAAGCACAGAGCACCCCACAGCACAGACTGTCCACACCATTGTAGTTGAAAAATCTTATCTGCACTCCAAATCCTTATGGCTTTGAATGCTAGTTCTATTATCTGGGTGTGTGTCTTGTCTCTGACCAGCTTATAAGAATCTTCGGAGCACGGACCACACTTAGTAACTCTGGTCATCACCCAGCATCCTGGGCAGAGTGTCTTGCACACAGTAGGTGGGCTATGTGGAGAAGTATGTGGGAGAAGGGACAAGACAGATGTGTTTGTTTCCCTGTGACCCAAGGCTGGAGAAAGTCACTCTTGGTAGCATTATTGCTGAACCTTGCTGGGCAAGGAATGGCCTGACAAAAGCATCACCCCCATCTGAACAACAAGCAAGGGGTATGCTGCTCAGGTGACAGAGATAGGCCAGGAAATAAGTCAGCTAGGGCTGAAGAGGCGGGGGCTAGGCTGCAGTATAACATCCCACAGTCAGTGAAAGATGGCATTATAAATGGGGATCTCAACTCTTAAATGATGCTTTCAAACACAATTTAGAGATAAGGGCAAATGCTCTACAAACCTGGTAAAAACTCATCTTTCTGCTTTATCATCTGCTGAGTATCCACTGGTCCTTCACATGAAAGTTACTTTGGATGCACTTGGGCTTTTTGAGGCTTCTGCTAAGCAGATATAGCATGGATGGTCTCTCTCTCTCTCCCTTTCACTGTCCCTCTTTCTCAGCCCATCTTTTCTATCTAAGAAAAGTACAGATCACTACACCAGGTTGTGTTGAGGCACCAGCTCCACTATCAAGGCCTTCAAAGCCCCCCTTTCCCCACACTGCCTGCCCCACTGAGTGTGGGCCTCCTAACGTATTTCTTCATGGTTCTAAAGTGATTGTCCCGCCGGTCTGTGGGTCAGCTGCTCCCTGGTGCTGTGACCCTGCATTATCCTCCTTTAGTCCACCAGCACCAAGTGAAGTGCTAGGCATAAACTGCATGCTTGCCAAGTGCTTTTGAACTACTGGAATGGAAGACTTATGCCTCTCTGAGACTGGCCAAAGCATGGTTAAAGGGCCAGTTCCCAGCCAGTGCAGCCTACAAGCTGGGCAGCTGCAGGTTGGGCCATCTCAGATCTCTGCACTCATGGCAAAGTCTGCAGGCTGGAAGGCATTTCCACTTGAGAAAAAGGCAGTCACAAAATTCTCTTCCCAGAACATCCCTACCACCAACTGCATGTCAGTTTCTGAGTACGCACCTCTAATAAAGATAAAAGACATTTGAGGCTGCCTTTAGATGTTAGTTTTTTAAGTGATATGAATTGCATACTTTCAAATGCACATTTGTCAAAATGCTGCTTTTCTTTCTCTATTAATCCTGTCTAATGGCACAAAACAAAATCTTAAACTAGTCTTAAGCCAATTTCCTCAGGGATCCAGATTTAGAGGACTGTCACTCTCAGCATTAAGATACTCTATTGAGTCTTTTTGCCTTGCCTGCCAGGGGTTGGTGTGAGCTTCACAAGCTCATACAGGAGCAGTGAAGAGCCAGTCCACTGCCTGGTCCTGCTTGTTCTTGGTTCATTGCTGGCCTTTGCTTTAGATGTCTCTCTTTTTATCCAGAATTTAGCAAAAGCAAACAACTGTACTCTTCCAGTGAGGGCCACTGGCTGGTCTGCAGGATCCCTAACTCCCACTCAGAGTATCTGGCATGGCCAACAATTTGGATTCTACTCATCCCTGCCAGGGTCCTGCCAGTTTCACCCTGATGCACCTGGAAGGGACTGGCCCTTCTCCCTTGCTCCTTTGTCTCCTGCAGCTCACTTTGGACTCTGCTTGAGGAAATTTCCTGAGACTTTTGAGCTGATGCAGCCTCTCTGGCATGAAGCACCCTGCTGCCATTTCTACTGTGCTGCACAGCCCAGAGCATGTGCCCCAAGGTGACTGCCCCCCTGCCAGGCCACACTCTTGGACAGTCACACTTTCCTCTGATCCCCAAGCTTCAAGCAGCTTCCATCAGTGGCTGACCAGCTCGCCCCTGAGTCTCCTGCTTCCACTTCAAAACTGTTCTTTCTTCTTTAGACCTCAAAGCTGTTTTCTTTGCTGGAAGAGGAGAGGAAAGGAAAGGATGGGGAAAGGGACCTGTTGAGTTTATTTGCATTTTCCTGGTGACCTTTTCTGTCTTTACATCGACAGTTCACTTTGAACCTAGAAGTCAAGATTCTGGCAAGCTTATTTATTCATTGATATGTTTTGGATGATTTTCAAACTCTTGCATAAGGCAATTGGCTGCTCCTAATTGCATGTAAAATTATTGATCAATACACACAAAAAAACTCAGCAAGTATAGGATTTTGTGACATTCTGACTCATGTTAAATGTTTTCTGAATGTTTAAAATTGTTTTTTAAATATCTAATATTGTTTTTAAAAATGGCCTGCATTTTTCTAGTCGACTTCATTCCCCAAAATGTCCCCATTCTTATGCACTCCCCCACCAGGATGAATTAAGCGTTATCACAGTAGCTGAGAAGAAGAAAACACCTGAATGACCATCAATGGATGAATGAATGAAGAAGATGCGTAAAAAAGGAAATCTTGCCATTTGTGGACAACATGGGTGGATTGTGGGGAGATTATGCTAAGTGAAATAAATCAGACAGAGAAAGGCAAATACTGTATGATCTCAGTTATATGTGGAACCTAAACAAAAACAAAAAAGCCAAGCTTACAGGTAGAGAACAGATTGGTGGTTACCAGGGGTGGGGGATAGAAGGTGGGCAAAATGGGTAAAGGGAGTCAAGAGGCACAAACTTCCAGGTATAAAATAAGTCCTGCGGATATAATGTACGGCATGGTGACTATAGTTAATATCATGTTTGAAAGTTACTAAGAGAATAGATCTTAAAAGTTCTCACCACAACAAAAAGATTGTAACTCTATATGGTGACAGATGTTAAACAGACCTATTAATCATTTTCTAATATATACAAATATTGAATCATATTGTAGACCTGAAACTAATATAATGTTGTATGTGAATTATATCTCAATTTAAAAACAAACTAACAAAATAAAACCCACAAATATTCCCATTCTCATGACTGACCTATCTGAGGCCTTTAAATAAAGCTGGTAGGTGTCCAGGACTCCAACACGCTGGCCCATTCTCAAGAAGAGGAAAGAGAAGATCAGGAAGAACAAAGGGCTGCTGTCCTCCAGCTTTGGTAACATGCTCTAGAGAAGCAGCCACAGCCTTTTCAGGTTGCTTTAGCACCAACCAACAGCTAACGAAGGGCGTGAGGGTCCCATAAACTTTGCCAAGTTGTAAATAACTATCTAAGACAAAAACAGGGATTTTTTTTTTTAGAATTATTCATCTCCTGGTCTTACTTAAATGTACCTTCTCAGTTTACAAGGGCGAAGTTGAGACCCATTTTCCAGTTCTCTCTTTCTGGTCAAACAAGAGAACAATGAACCCTACTCTCCTTATTCCAGTGGGGTGTTAAAAGGGTAAAGTGAGATAACAGATGTGAGGCACTGATCTAAAATCAGGAGATTATTAGAAGCCCCTCTATATCCCTCAGTGTTATCTGTCGGGATTTGCCAGAATTCCATGTTTGCCTTCCTTGCACTCTGATCTTTGCTTTTCTACTCTATAGACTCAAGCAAAACGAGAGTCAGAGTTGCTGGCCGGCACTTCTGAAACCAAAGCCTGACACCTGAGCCAGGCGGTGGCCTCCTTGCTCCTTTGCATCTATCTGTTCTCTGAGTGTTCCCTCCTCAGTGACTTCTTGGACCTTCTCTTATTATGACATGCCCATGGATGCTGCACTCCAGGTGAAGAAGTTTTCATTTTAACTCAGTGTTTGCCTTTCAAGATGCAAGAGGCCAAAAGAGATGCTATATGACAATAACAAATGCATTCTTAGCTTATTTTGTTAATGTCACCTGAGGCCACTAAGCATTTTCTTGTGACTGATTAATTTGGAAAAGGAAATAATTTATTAAAAGGTTATTCTCCTACATAAGAAGGTAAAGTTGTAAAAGTGTTAGATAATTTAATTTTATCACATTCATATTTTACAGCCTTGAAATAGCTCCCAAGTTTAAGTTGATTTCCAGTAATGTGGGAAGTGATTTTTTTCAAAAGAAGAAACTCATGGTAAGAATGTTTTGCAAGTTGAATCTATGGATTAATTCACAAGTAATTATTCATCACTAATTCTGAAAAGCCAACATTATATAAGGTGTTGTAGAAGATATAAAGATATTAAAAATAAAATGCAAAGCCCACTAGTTTTTAAATGAAGCTAGTTTTAAAAAATGCTAGTTTTAAAATACATATATATATTTGACTTAATTCTCATAAAAATCTGATATACTTATGAATGTTATCACCATTTTATAAATGAGAAAATGGAGGCTCATTTTGGCAGACCTTGGATTTAAAATCTAATTTTAGATTCCAAATCTTTCTTACTACATAATACTCAGACCTTTGGTTTGCAAGAAATTAGTGTCCCTCAGAGAGTAAAGCCAAGGTGCTATTTGGTTCTTCCAGGGAGCAATCACTTCTTACTGCAATGATCAGAGAAGGTATAATGGGAAGGGTAGTCATTCCGTTGGTCCCAGAGGATGATGGAATTTTGACAGCACTGGGAGAGTGATTAAGGGATGGTTAGGGAAGAGGACAGGGAAGTAGGTGAACAAAATCACAGAGGTAAAAGGAAGCTCAACAATTTTAGGGAGTAGCAATTGAGGCAGCTTGCTACAAAATGGAACCCTGGAGAAAACAACAAAGAAACAATAAGTCAGAAAAGATAGCTTGTACAGGACCTTATTACTAGGCTAAGGGATTTACACATCATTCAGTGTCTAGCATGTATTTGTGGTAGAGTGGTGGTGGTGGTTTCAAATGAAGATAGCATGATTAGGTTTGTGTTTCAGAGAAACTAGCCTTGTCTCAATGCAAGACAAACCTGCAAAGAGAGGAGATGAGTACCACACAATTGCAGAACACAAGGTAGGAAGTTCTGCCAGGAAGAGATTAATGTAGTGACTGTTTTTTTAAAAAAGGGTGGGGGGAGGCAGTGTGTTGAAAAGAATAACAAATAGAAATCTAAAATGTTTAACAATTTATAGATACTTGAAGGTGAGAGAAGAATGTAAGTCCTATGGTTCGAGCTGGGCAACTAAAAGAGATGGAAATCACAAATATATATGATCTTAAAGAGAAGAAGCTCTCAGGAGCCAGGAGATTTTGAAGGATAAAGGAAGATAAAAACAGCCAGCGCCAGGCATCTCTAAGCCCTTTATGTGGAATAACTCATTTCATTGTCACCACAACTGTTTGAGATAGGTTGTATTATTATACCTATTTTAATGATGAAGGTACTGAGGCACAGAAAGCTAAAATGACTTGCACCAAGATCACTAGCTAGTTAAGTGAGAGGAGCAGGAAGGAGGTGGACTCTGGTAGCCTGGCTGCAGAGTCTATGCCCTTGACCACTATGAAGCATCTGCCTGGAGGGGACAGCTGGACTTGGGTAGAGGATGAGGTGACCAAGGGAGATCAGCAAGGAGCAGGGAGGAGCAGTTAACAGTGAAGGGGAGGAGGGGGCTGAATACAGACTAAGGGGGAGGAAAAAGCAGAGATGGGAGAGAAGGCAGAGAACACAACTTGGAAATGTAGACACTTAGCGGGTGAGAAAGAAGAGAAAACAGAGAGACTAAATAAATGAGTGCAGTTAATGAAAGAAGACCTTTGGGTGGGTTTTCCAGCATAACCCCAATATCACAAAATGTGAAAGATCAGTTAGGGAAGGAGGCAATGAAGCAAGGGTCAATGTCAAAGCTAAATTGGTGATTCTGCATGAGGTATGAGTAACATTTTTGGCTCCACGGTGAAAAGCACCAACATACATACTCTCACAGTGTAAATTCAAACTCCAACACTGCCTACCAACTACTCACTGCCCTGCCTGCAACCATGACATTGATGGTTTGTAAGCATATTGTCACAGACTCAAGAGAAGCTCAAATTCTAAGAGAAAACTCCATTTGAACTTCTACTGAGTACACGTAGAATTCAGAGACAAATGACAAGGTCACTGAACTCATTTTTCAGTAAAATAGTCTTATATAAATAATAAATTCAAAGTTCATTTGTTTAATAACTTATTTTGAAAGTCTGTTTATTTTTCATGGAGGAAAAGTCACAGTCTCAAGGCAGCGTCCTCATAAACCTCTATTGTGGCCCTCATCTTGGTGTCCTGAAGAGTAGCCAGTCTGTGTCCAGCCAGCTGAGACAGGGCTCCACGTGTGGCTATTCCAGTGGTCTGTCCACATGTGTGGCCCATTTCCTCATACAGTCCTAAGTTCACTGCTGAGAATACTCATCAGACTAAACCAAACACACCTACTGAACCTATTAAAAATAGGCCAAAATAAAGAAACAGACACAGCAATGGAATAAAGCAGAGATTGGTTGGCAGATCCGTGTCTAAAGTCAATATACTTAAAATTTCAACTTCTAATTTATTCCTCCATAGTATTTAGATTATGTTAACTTCTGAAATGAAAACAAATCTCTTTTCTGTCAGCATTCTTACTGATAAGAGGTTTGATATGTATTCTGGAAATGAAAGTGGGGGAGAGCAATTTGTAAGCTTCTGGAAACTCTGCCAGAAATCAAACCTTTGAACCATGCTGGCATGGGGAAGCTCATGTATTTCATTGACTTGAAAGAAGAACAAGCCCAAATTTAACTAATCCACTCTGTATAGAGTCATGTCAAGTAATCCAATTGTTTATCCTGAGCAGTCAAGAGGAAAGATTGTTTAAATCTAAAACAAAAGTAGCACATGTAAGTGCTGGATTTGGTTTGCTTCAAGATTTCCGATGGTGGCAAACTGAATTCTGCCTAAAAATGCATGTTTGGACAGGCAACTTTTTCTTAAAGAATTTCCTCCCTTTGAAAAAGCCTATTGATAAGAGAGAAACCCAAATTTCTGTAGCTGTTATAGCCTTTTAGTCCATATGCAATCTCTCTAGCGATTTCTCCTTTCTGTAAAATAGCCTAGGTAGTCAAGATGCTACAGGTATACACTCAATACAGACATGAACAAAGGCGTAGGCTGTTCTTAGTGGCCTTTGTTTTTCCCTACTGTGGATTTGATGATCTTTGACATTTCCATGCATATTGTATATTCCTCCAGAAGAGCACTTATTATGCTATATAAAATGATTACTCCCTACTACATGGAAAGTGAAAGATCAAGGAGGGTTTCTGGTGCATTTTACACTGCTGTTGCCTACCACAGAGTAGCTGCTCTATAAGACTTTGGTGGATCAATGAATAAATAAATGAATGAAATATTCCCTAAATTGCTGTTAACTCTCATGTGTATTAGAAACTGGATTTATGCTACTGGACTTTGTTTCTTTTTTCTTCAACTTTAGGGTAAAGATTCAATGCTATTGTGCCTCAGGCAAAAGTGATTGGAAGTAATCTATTTTGTATTCAGAATATTTAAAGAAATTTTATGATATATTAGAAAAATGGGAAAGAATCAAAATATGTGAATTGCAGTTTGTATATCACACAGAGAACATATATTCTCCTGATGAGATGATATCTACTGATGATAGAAATACTAAACCCAGATACCTCTAAAATTTGAACTAATAAGTGGACTTTTACATTCCTGCCAAGCTTGAGAATTTTCTGAAGAAGGAAATATAGTGGTTTTCCCTAAGGCACAGCAGTTGCTTTTGAATATATGACTTTTCAACTTCCATAACGCTCCCTCTCCAAGATCTATAGGCCCATCTGAACTGGATTTCATGTCAAATTTCAGATCATAAATAGTATCATCTTGACTTTATCATCTATTCTCTTTTACATGCCACATCGATTCAAACCATAGGAGGTTAAAATATGCAATTAACATCATTATGTCTCATGCAAATCTCACAGTCTTATGACATTTTCTCTCAAAAGAAGTTATAAAACACAGAGACATAAGGTCACTTAGAGGCTGTTGACTAATCACCATGACAATTCTGTTAAATGGCTGTGCACCTGTGCTTAAGCACCTATAGTTCTCAGAACTCACCGCTTCTCAGATAATCCATGAATCTCCCCAAAGAAGGCCTGTTAGAATGTATCAAAGACATACCTCCCAGAAACATCCATTGATTTGTCCAAATTTGGCCTCATGTAGCAGGCAATACAGGATAAATTTGAATCCCTCTTCTGAACACACACACAAACAACCCTTGAAGATTTAATAGAAAGCTTATTCTTCAGTCTGATTCTTCCCATCTGTTCTTCAAGCTGATGTTCCAAGTTCCATCCATCCCTCAAGTAACGTCACCTTGAGTCATTTACTCTCCTGACCATTCTTCTCTGAACACATTCCAAAATGTCTATCAATTTTCTTTTAATATTTGGTAACCTCCATTGAACATAATTATTTTCAGTATAATCTGACCAGCCCAAAGTGAAGGAAGATGATGACCTCCCTCCTTCCATTAATTCACCCTCTGGTTTACACATACCTTTTTGGAACCCATTCATATTGAGATTCCTGTTGACTATATAAAAAAATATTGTTATTGAGCCAATAGTCCTCTGATGCTCTAACTGTATACTTGATTTTGGAACCATGTCAAGGTTTACATTTATTCCTATTAAATATTCTTTTTCATCTTTCTTTAGCCTTTAACATTTTCTTTGGCTAAAACTTTTAGAAGTTCAACCATATGCTATTCTCAAATGGGATATACATAATTAGTCTTATCTTTATTCACCATTGACCAAAAACTTGAACAGCCCAGGACCATAAAATGAAGTGTGTAGCATGCCACAAAAACCTGGTTGACATCAATCTCCCTTTGGAGGCAATAATTCAAGCAAGATCTAATCCATCACATAGTGTTAACACCCAGACCACATTTCTCCATCTTTTCCACAAGGGAAAACATGAGAAACCTTGAGAAAGGTTTTCACATGCCAAACCCAAAAGAGTGTTTTGCCAGGAAACAAGTAGAGAAAAAATTGTTATTGTATGTATTAGTTTCAATAGCATGCCCCCAATATTCATGAATACTAGGAATGTATAAATTAGTATGTTTTTGTTTCTTCCCTCTTTCCTGGTCTTTTGTGTTATCCCAGTCTTAACCACAATATATGAATGTTCTATCATAAAATCTTTCTGTACTTTGAGTATGCTCTACATAGACTGTTCCACACCATGGGGGTTCTCTCTAAGCAAGCAGGAAGCCTTGCTATCTGTAGAGCCTAGTCAGGAATACTTAAGGAACAGCCAGAAGCCATCCTTCACTCTACGGTTATGGTCATGGATCTCACTATGTCCTTTTCATCAGCAGCACTCATTAAATGCAAAGCAAGTATACCAGCTCTTTCCTCACCCTTTCCACATCTCATATTACAAAAAAACTAAAGACCAAAATTTCAGTGAACTGGGCCAGGACTTATTCATATGCAAATATCAGAAAGCTTATACTCCAGTCTCACATGAATATCCTTTCCAGTAATCAACTTTATCTGTGAGAGCCAAGTTATTTTCTGCTGAAAAGTGAGTCATGATATCTTGTCTGTCTTTTAATGGATCTTTTTCCTGGAATGCCACACACAGCCATGTAACAATCACTTAAAGGCAAAGCATTTTTTCCCCCACTAAGGTAACAGATCCATTTCACTAAAAATACATTGACTTTTTTTCCTTTTAATTTTTTTATTGTTGTTCAATTACAGTTGTCCTCATTTCTCCCCATCACTCTCTCCTACCCTGCCTACCCACTCCCACATTCAATCCTCCCCCACCACTGTCCTTGTCCATGGGTCCTTTATACCTGTTCCTTGACTTGACTTTTCCCATTCTTTCCCCCATGATACCCTCCCCCCTGGTCACAGTCAATTTGTTCTTTATTTCCATGTCTCTGATTTTATTTTGCTCACTTGTTGTTTTGTTGATTTGGTTCCACTTATAGGTGAGATCATATGGTATTTTGCTTTCACTACCTGGCTTATTTCACTTAAGATAATACCCTCCAGCTCCATCCATGCTGTTGTGAAGGGCAGGAATTCCTTCTTTCTTTCTGCTGCATAGTATTCTTTGTGTAAATGTACCATAATTTTTTGATCCACTCATTTACTGATGGCCACTCAGGCTATTTCAAGCACTTGGCTATTATAAATAACTCTGCCATGAACCTTGGGGTGCATAGGTTCTTTTGAATTGATGTTTCAGGATTCTTAGGGTATAAACCCAGGCATGGACTTGCTGGGTCAAAAGGCAGTTTCAATTTTAGTTTTCTGAGGAAATTCCATACTGTTTTCCACAGTGGCTGCACCAGTCTGCATTCCTACCAACAGTGCACTAGGGTTCTCTTTACTCCACAACTTCACCAGCATTTGTTGGTTATTGATTCGTTTATGATGGCCATTTTGACTGATGTGAAGTGGTATCTCATTGTGGTTTTAATTTGCATCTCTCTGATGCCTAATGATGCTGAGCATCTTTTCATATGTCTCTGGGCCCTCTGTATGTCCTCCTTGGATAAGTGTCGGTTCAGGTGCTTTGCACATTTTTTAATTGGATTGTTTTTCTGGTGTGGAGTCATGTGAGTTCTTTATATAGAACACACTGATTTTTGAATGAAGCTGTCTCTTCCTATCAGAGCAGAGAGAGTGACCATATCAGCATTGATCAACCAGATTACCTGCATTTCTATTGATGACCGATGCCAGGTAACCTAGCAATCTCTGAGACCTGGGTCTGAAAATTAATTATGACTTTGACTCCTCTGTGCTGAAGAACCTATATGACTTTGCCAATTGGTACTTGACTAACAGGACAAGTTTCCTCAACCCGAATGAGAGCTGGGAACTTCAAACATTTCCCTTCTAAAATGGAACTGTAGGTGGTCTGCCCTCACACATCACAATCACACACACACTGAGCAATGGGGGCTACATGTGCACTGCATGAGCAATAGGAGTTGCAGAAAAGAAAGATTCTATTTAGCATTCTTTAGGACAAGTGATCAAGCAAATGAGTCCCCTGAAACAGCTACCCAGCTCACTCTACTACATTAACATTTCAATTCTATGAGACAGAGAAGAAAATGAGCAACTGGCCACAAACGATAATATGTGGAGCAAAAACAACACAATGTCAAATACAACCTCCTCTCCTTGAGAAAAACTGTTTCCCATTTATGTAACTTCAGGAAACATAAAGGGCATCCTTGTTCCCAACCAAGACAAGGAACCATTTGAAGGATCATAGCATGAAATGCAGCCTACTGGGAGAGACTGGATGACTAGGAAAACAAGGAGTTCTGCAGGCAGTCCATGTGAAGGGGAATATGAGAGAAGAGGAAGTCCTGACTCAGAGGTATATGTTCCCAAGAAGGAAATCCATTGATGAATAATATACATGCTCTGAATTAGATCTATGGCCAATAATATGAAATATGGAAATTGTCACCCAACCTCACTAGGAAATGTCACTCACAATCATACATCTAAGTGGCACAGAGGTGGGGAGAAGGATGTGGGGACCAATTGATGCATTTCCTGCCTAGATACAATCCACCCCCGCTACCAGTGGCCCATTTAACAATTCCTAAAATGTAGGATATTGATGTGACGGAAAGGCTATCAGAGGAAGCAGTGTGAAATCGATTTGTCAATCTGTTCAGAACAAGACTGGTACATCAGGAGTTAGACATGAAACATTCAGGAAAAGTAATCAAAGCAAGGCACATTTTTACATGCTTTTACTGTAGAGTCAGATCCCCAAGCCCTACTTTAGTAGCCAAAGTCTTCCCTCTTAGTTGCCATTCATATTAGAAGTTGCTACTTTTCAGTTTACCACAACAGTAGAATATATTTCTTTATATCACTAGATACTGACCTCCTTGAGGAATCCTCTCTCCTTCATGTTTTTCCCCTTGTTTCTAGCATTGCAAATGGTAAGTACAAAATAGACAAGGGGAGGTTAAGAATAGTATAGGAAATGGAGAAGCCAAAGAACTTATATGCATGACCCATGGACATGAACTCTGATTGGGGAATGATGGTGAGAGGGGATTGCAGGGAGGAAGGGAATAAAGGGGAGGAAAAATGGAAAATTATAATAGCTTAATCAACAAAATATACTTAAAAATAGAGGTTGCTACTTTTCAATTTACCACAATTTAGTAGGATATATTTCTTTATATCACTAGATCCTGACCTCCCAGAGGAATCCTCCACTTTTTTCCTCCTGTTTCTAGTATTGCTCCATAAATACATTCTTGAATAAGTTAACTCACATACACAACACAAAGGATATAAAATCTCTTAATAAATTATCCAGTAATAAATAAAAAGTTTTCATTTTATAGAAAAACTATAGAACTGAAAGTGTTTTATTATCTTCATTACCTAACACTAAAGGTCAAACAGTAGTCTGTTATATTAAGCAATTACGATGATTCTCCCTAGTCATCAGATCACCTCACTCAGAAAACATCATCATAATTAGAAAATCCTAAAAGCAAAGATTATCAAAATAAATGTATCATCTATCTATTTTAAGATATTTATAGAACCACAGCATAAAAAATGCTAGAATCTTCTATTTCCTTAAACCAACCAATAGTTTTAAATGGAACTTCAATAATCTCAATAGGGGGAAAAACTCACCTAATTTAAAGAAAGTGAAGAAAATATTTTGTACAGAATTGATCAAATAACTCTATTTCTTATAAAATTTCCAAAGACATTAGTAATAGATATGAACATGTCCTTATGAATAAGATGTTTATTGCTTTTAAAATAACAAGAAAGAAAGAAAGAAAGAAAGAAAGAAAGAAAGAAAGAAAGAAAGAAAGAGAGAGAGAGAGAGAGAAAGAAAGAAAGAAAGAAAGAAAGGAAGAAAGAAAGAAAGAAAGAAAGAAAGAAAGAAAGAAAGAAAGAAAGAAAGAAAGAAAGAAAGAAAGAAAGAAATCCACTGGAAATTGACAAAATAAGATCTATTCATTCAATGGAATATAATGTAGCCAGTAAAAACATTTATCCAAACTTTATAATTCCACTGGAAAACATGGATAAGATAGTGTTCATGAGAACAGGAAAATGAAAGATTACATGCCTGATATGACCTCTAATAAATGAATGATTAGACAGATTGACGGACAGTCAGAAGGAAGGAAAGAAAGCAGGTAGAGCAGCTAAAATACTGGGTGAGTTTTCTTTCTTTGAACTATTATGGATATATTTATAATGAGAAGATATAATTTTCATAATCAAAAATATATTTATGATAAATTACAAAAAATAAAGTAGAAAATAAGGAAGTGACATAGCAGAAAGGCAGAATTTGAGAACTGCCTCTAATAATTTTCAAACCTGTCACTTACATGTTAGAATTTATCATATATTTTAATTTGCTATAATAATTACCTAAAATGGCAATAGTTTCTATTAAATTTCTTTTATGTCAGTCTACAGTTTCAAATAATAGGTACTGCACATGTTCATTTTTAATAATATGTCTACAAGTTAAGTAACTAGATACCTACAACTAGAAACTAAGAATTATGTGAATAATGTTCACATTTCTGTTATAAAACTGCATTAACAAAAGAGAATTTGGCTTTGGGGGTCAGGGTATGTACACTAGATAATACAGTAATTTAAATAGCATTAGCCACTCTATATGTGATTAGCATATATAGACCAATGCGGACTTACCTTGAAATCAGAATTTAGTAAAGAATTATACCTCAACATTCTGAAGATGTTGATAAGTACTGTGTTGATTACCTGAATTAGGTCATCAGGGAAAGGACTTCAGAAAATGGAGGAACATTTTAGAAACCTGTAACAGTGCCCTAATTTCCATTGAGATGAACTTATTATTAATGCTCATATTCAGCCATGCAATATTTATTGAACATTCATTTGTGTTAGTGTAGGCTATCAACATTACAAATCAAACAACATACTTGCAAACTCAAGCCTTCTCTGCCCAAGAAAAGAGTCTGCTCAACATTTCAGATCTTAGCTTTTAAATGAATTAAAGAGCTTTTGACATGGCTGAGATTTTGAAAATAATCACACCTGTCATACCAATGAAGCCTGGTTAAGTATCAAAATTTCTACATTCCATAGATGGTTCAAAATTTCAAGGCTGTCAGGATAAACAGGTTGTGTGGGCCTACACACTCTCAGGGATTTTGTTCCTTAACTTTTTTTTAATAGGTTGAAACATTTTACCTAGAATTATGAAGACTATTTACACAGCACAACATATTCTTTCGCTTCTGGGAATCAATAAAAAATGGAAACAATTGGGATGTCACCTATCACATAGACCACAGGGGGCAAACACAAGGCCCATGGGCTGAATCCAGCCCTCTACCTTGTTTTATCAGGCCCAGCACCTTGTTTCTACCCTGCAGCAGCGCTGAGCTCTCGCTTAACTGTTAAGGAATAGTTACATTTATACAGTCTTAAAATTACGTTTGTCCCTTTGAAGGCAACCATGAGGCTGATGTGGCCCCTGGGAAAATGAGTTGACACCGCTGATACAGACAACACCTGGACAGATGGTCAAATAGTGTGAATTGAGCAAATATGTAGTAGCATGGGTGGAAAATTTTTTTAAAAATCTCCTCTGTATTTTGAACTGACAAAACATTTAGAACTGAAAAAAATTTTCCTAGAGACAAGACTCTCAGCACTGACTTTATCCCTAACCATAAAGTTTTATATCGCCCTGGCTGGCATAGCTCAGTGGATTGAGCGCAGGCTGCAAACCAAAGCATCGCAGGTTCGATTCCCAGTCAGGGCACATGCCTGGGTTGCAGGCCAGGTCCCCGGTGGGGACCACATGAGAGGCAACCACACATTGATGTTTCTCTCTCTCTCCTTCTCCTGCTCTACCCCTCTCTAAAATAAATAAATAAATAAATAAAATATTTTTTAAAAACAGTTTTATATCAACTGTACAGAACAAAATTAGCAACAAGTGATCTTTGGCACTAGAATGGATAATTCTTAGCTGTTCATACAATAGCCAAACTGCACACTGCAATACATTAGATTGCTGGTTAACCATGGAATTTTACATTTAAATTATCTTAAAGAGTTAGAATTCCTAGCTAAGTTTTTCAGAATCAATATGCTAACCATATCTAATACTTAGTGGCAGAGGTAGAGACTTCTGTAAGAGACTTGTTAAAGAAAACACAACTGAGAGTACAATGAAGGAAAAGACTTCCAATCTTGGAAATGTACAGCCAAATGCCTTTGTCAGTTTAACAAGCCAACACTGAGATACATGACTAGAGCTGATTCCTTCATATTGTAAATACAATACAGTTTCTACTTGGAACTGATAAAAAAGCCAAATAGTAATTTTCAAAAGGGCCTTTCTTAGGGAGTTCAAAGAGAAAGGCTTAAACATATTTTCTCTGAGAAATATGACTAACGGGATATTTGCATCCATTGCACTTCACTGGTCAGAAGACCAACTCTACTCAAAGGAATCGAAGAAGGTCCTAGAGCCATGAGAACAATCCCAGACCTGTAGAACAACTGTGCTCTCAAAGGGTTAACGGTAGTTATGTGACAACCAAGATATTTTGCAGAGCAAATTAACCCAAATGTATGTGTCAGCTTTCAAAAAATATCTCAAAATGATCTGTGTCAGAATTTTTGTTAAAATATTAGATGAAGCAGTTTTCTATAGTACTAGCCACAAATTTTAATCAATCCTAGATTTGTTTGAAGCAATACCAGAAAGAACAGGGTACTCTTTATTGAGATAGTCCAAAGGGAAAGGCTCCATAATTCTTTTCTTGAAATAATTATAGTAACTTAAGTCTTTACAATTAAGGTTCTTTTTTTGTAAAGTCTAAAATGATACATGTCAATACAGTTCATGTTCATTTCATTCCTCACAAAATTCAAAGTCAATTGTTTGATATGTCTTTATTAGTATTAAAATTATGACTTTCCTCTTTCTAGGCTTTGTCATTGACAAGTGGCTTTAGTCATTTTCATGGGACAAATTTTCCAATGTCTTCATTACTACTCCAATTTCATCACTTTCACCATTGGGTGCTACACAGGAATCTATTGCTTAGACAGTTCTAGCTAATAGAGTTATTATATCTAAAATATTCTGCATGACAATAAATCTCCATTTGGTCAAATGTACAAACTGTTTTTCCTTTTTTTCTTTCATGGAGTTGACTGCTTACTCAAATTCTGATCAGAAGATAAGATTATTTTATACCCAAATACCCTTTCCGCCACTTCTACCACCATACCCTTCTGGCAAGGAAAAATTTCCTCAATGAAAAAGTCCTTGCACTTTGAGAAATCAAGTTAATCTTTTCCTTACAGAAAAACAGAAAGTAAACCTCTTGTTAATGTTTTATGCTTCACTAACAAAACCCAAATATTGCAAGGGTAGCAATGTATCACCTAAAAAAGAACATTACCTAGGTTCACTTGAGGACAGGGGTAACAATTGAGATAAAGCTGAAGGCACTGCCACTGTGCAAGGGCTTCAGGAAAATTCTTTGAAGGTGACTGAGTTGGCGGGTGGCCTTTTGTCCTCCCCTTGCCCTCTCCTTTCCTGCCTAGACTTCCCATCAGCCATACTGTGACCTGAGTTGGCCTTGAAGGACCTTGAAAATAGAAGCTATATGATAAGAATAGTAGGACAGAAGATAAAAGGAGTATAGGAAACATCCTATATAACATCCTGATAACATCCACGAGTCACCAACAACAACTCAGAATTGCCTCTTCCAGAACTCATGTTTTATAGGAAAAGAATAAATCCTTTCTCGATTAAGTCATATTTAAGATTTCTTACTTGCAGAGGTATACAATTCTTAACTAATGTAATAGCCTTATTATTAGTGAATTTGAAAAGGGCTGCTGATACAAAATCAGTAAGCTGGTTTTTCTATTAGCAAGAACAGGTTGGATAAAGCAAAGAATTTTTTTTCAATCAGCCCTTTTTGTTGTTGTTTTTTTGAACAGATGTACATATTTCTTAGATATTTTGAACTAAAGGAGGGAAAAACTTACCAGCCCATGTAAGTGTCAACCCCACACATTTAACCACATTTCTCTCTGCAGACACACAAATGCTTACTAAGTTAACTGGGATAATAGGGTATGTCATTAGTGTAACGAGATCTTTGTATTTCAATCCCTGCGCTGTCCAGCCAGTTCCTTTCATAACTCTTCCACAGCCATAACTATAATCTCTAATGAGCAACACTGGTAGCAAAGAAACCCAGGTAAGAGTATGTGCTTATTCAGGACAGAGATGCATCATATTTCACACAAAAAGGGGACTTGACTTCCTCCCAGAGTTATGAGGAGGAGAGAGATTCCATCTGACAAAGTGGTTCCCATTTGGCCTGCCTGGAGCCTGGGGAAATTGGATTAAATAGTTTCTGATGGCCTCACCCAGGCTAAGATTTCAATGATATTTATTAACCTGCATTAATCATGTAATCATCTTTCCATTTTGTAACTGAATTTATATCATTTTAAGATAATGGCTTCTAGAGTCTTCAGAGCCAAAGCTAAAATATGACCTCAAAGAATCACTCCTTCCCTTGGTCAGATACCAAATGCTGCCATTGAGAATTCTTTCCCATTTGATATGAAGGGAAAGATGTTCACAGAAACACTATGCTACATCCAAGGCAGAAGGCAATGCTGCCTTAATTTTATTTCAAAACAGGATGTTTTTTAAGAATCCGATAGCTGGCTCAAGGACAAGTGTAAAATATTTAAGATGAGAAGATAAATTTTAAAGTAATTATTTTTAGATACCCTGAAGGAACAAAATGTTATGGAAACTATTTTATTCAGAACAATCAATAATACACATCAAATATAACATTCATGAGTTGCCAAATGGGAAGAGGTGTAAGGCAACTCAATAAGAACACTTAATAGCATCCATTTGTGTAATTTGAAAAAGGAAATGCAAAGTCCATTCTTAAAGGGCCAGTTTCTCCCCTCCTGTTTTTTTTATTGTATTGTCAGTAAATCCATTTCTTCCAGTTTTTACATGCTTTATAAAATAATTAGTTATAGAAAGAAAATGATATTCCTTGAAATCTCTGATAATTCTGCTAGGACAAAAATTAAACAGAATTTCCCCCACTTTTCTTTTTTTTTAATTTAAATTATTTTATTGTTGTTCAATTACAGTTGTCCGTATTTTCTCCCCACCATTTTCTTGCTTAAATGAGTGTGTGAGCATGCATACCCCTTTTTCACCACTGCCTAGGTCCAGTCCTGATGCCAGTCCTCTGCTCCCCTCCCCTCACTACAGCCAAGGAATCCATTATGAACTTGACTGACAGGTACAGCCATGCCTGGTGACTACATTAAAAATTCTGAGTTCATGGGCATCAATAAAAATTTGTGCAGTTTAAGCTAAATAAATAGAATTAAAAAGGAACTTTAAGTTTGGAATGGGCTTATCATTGCCACTGGACTAGGTACTGACAGGTACTAGCTAGACTCACATTTGTTGAGGTAGTAAAAATCTACTGGGTGACAGAGCAGAGTGGAAGGGCCACAGCAACATCCCGGCTGCCATATGGTAAAAATCAATGAAGTATGGAATGGGTGGTGAGTTAGATTATTTCCTGTCCACACACCACACATACCTTCTAAGTCTACAATGTGATACCAAGTCCTTCTGATTCTGAGTGTCACCTCTGATAAACCTACCACAGGAGAAAATAAGCCCACAACAAGAGAAATACAATCTTTTTGTTACTATTTTGCTATTGTTTGTTCTCCTTCAAAAAATTATGGAGAAATCACTCCTGGGTACAACAAGGACTGCAAGGGGAGAGACTGAGGTGCTGAAGAGGAAGCTGATAAAAACAAAACTGCAAGGTTTTGAGAACACAGGTACAACCACTGAAACAATTAGTTCATCAATGTAGTAGAGCTGAGGACATTATCGACTGGCCTATAGAGAGTTTTATCTGCAACATGGATGTCGAACTAGAAAATCCTTAAATGGCTTCCTACAACTACCACAGACTTTCTCTAAGGAAGACTTGAGTCACTTCCTGGCTGGTGACATCTTTGCTTTGTTATGGACTGTCCCAGCTATGCTGAGACTTTCTGTAGTCCTGTTGTCTCTCCTCTCTAGTGCTACGCACGTAAGAAGAGCTAACAAAGAGGCCAGGTCGGTAGCAGCTGTAGCACTTGGTAACTGATTGAGTTCAGATTCTCTTAGAATGCTTCCTCCCAAGGCCAAACTCTATATACATGTGTACATTTCTCTGATATTCAGATGAGCCTAAGCAAAGCCCAAGTCTTCGTGGACTAACAATCTGTCTCTCTGGCTTATGTGAGTACAACATTTCTATTGGGTTCCTCTGGGGCCTATCACAGAAGGAACTGGCGCCCACTTAGCCTGGGCCTCCCCTTCACCAACAGGTTCACTAAATAAAGTTATACTTGTGGATAGCAAGACACACTGTAAGGACTGAAAAACTATCACATAAATAATTTAACTGTAGTTATTCAATGGGAAATATTTAAATGCATCAGTTTTCCTAACTGGTTGGCATTTCTAACATTCTTTATTAAACTGGCATCCTCAAAAACTGGAATGTCCCAGTGACCTCTATTGTTGACCTTGCAAAGGCCTAGAGAGGTATACAAATACCTAATAATAAGTAGCTAACATTATCATCAGGAATTTGAAGCTTACACTTTCATTAAGAAGCACTTTTATGTGCAAAATTACTCAAACGTGAATGGGTCCATATAAAATGAACATTTTTCCCTTTAAATATCAAGTTCAGAATTATATGTGTGTTCATTTAAAACACATATAAATATCATATGCTCTCGCCATTAACAGGAACCTAAACAACAAAACAAAGATACAAGTGAAATATAACAAAAGACACTGAAATAGAGGACAGGTAGTCAGTGACCAAAGGGGAGAGGGGAGGGAATTTCAGGGGAGAAGGGAAGGGTTTACAGGAACAAATATAGAGGACACATGGACTAAACTAGGGGGGTTGGAAAGGGGAGGGAGGAGGGGAGGAATGGGTGGGTGCGCTGGAATGGGAATAAAGGATAGAAACTGTACTGAATAAACTAAAATAAAAAATTTAAAAAAATTAAAAAAATAAAACACTTATAAATACATGAAAAAAGACACAGAATTGTAGAAAACATAAGACCTAAAACTTACATCAGTTCATTTTTCCATTTTTGGCTAATGCTTAGTTTTATGATTTTAGATGGTACTCTGTCCCCATTGAATGAATAAGTAAGAGCCCACTGACTACATTTTCCTGCTTTAAACTTTCCAAAACTAACAGGAAAATTAGCTCACCCAATATAGTTCCCTTCCTTGTTATCTGCTTTGATATCCAACAAAAGTTCTAAATTGCTGTTACTCTGCTGAATCACATGGGCTCAAATAGGCCCATTAATAAATTACTGTATTGCTGGAGGTCTCTGAGTGCTACCTCACTTGAGGACTAAAGCCAATACATTTTAATTTTACTCATGTTACCTATTTCAGCAGTACATTTTACCACTGGTTTTGCTGTAAATATATTATTATTACTAAGTATAAAAGGGAGTTCAGAAAGATCCACCAATATACTTCACATTACAACTTTATAAAAAATTAAAATTTAATTCACAACTTTTAGAATAGAATAATTATAGCTAATTTACCAGAATAACACTCAACATGGGCAGATGGATATAACAATTATGAAAGCATAAAATAAGTCATTTAACTTTTAACTAGAATATGGTTTTTAACATAAAAACCATAAACTATAACAACATAATTTTATTTTCTCTTTAACCAGCAGAAATCTCTCCAAAATACATTAATAATAGCTAAATAATTATTCTTGAGAAAACAACATTTCATTTAGGAAAAACACCCATCTCTTATAGATATTTTCTACTTAAATATCTCCTTTACAAAGTAGCAAATATTTAATCTGAATAAAATTTCAAAAGTAGCCAAACTATGGACTTCACAATATTTAAGCTAAATCAATACATTTGTAGTTCTTAGAGAAAAACAAAGCTACCTCTTTTGATATGGTAACAAATTTTCTATTTTCTGTTTTTCCAAACTGAGTTTTAAAAAAGGAGGCATGATTCTTCTGATGGTTCGTAGAAAGTCTAAGTGGTGTTCTTTCTGCCCAAACAACACGAAGCACTGAATTTCACTGCAGCTAAAGGGATGAATGGAGATGGGGAGGTGACCAGCGGGTGAGAATGGCAGGAGTCTGAGTCCTGGTCTTTAGCAACCTTCATGCTGCGCACATTTGAAGAAGAGCCTCCAAATGTAAACATTATTTATGTTTGGAAGATGGAAATATGGATAACCTTTTCATTTATCTATAGGGTTCAGCAGAAGTAATGCCTGCTTGAGTGTGGTTGGTAGGGTACATGAATATCTCACACGAGATGGAGAGCAAATTGAACATTTCACCTAAAATGTCATATGGTGTGCTTGAGTGTGATATTGTTATGTTAAAGAATTACATGCTCATGATTTTGTAATAAAAAGGGGTGTTATTTGTGGCGGACCCTATATATTTCTTTTATTTTATGAGCTGTCTAAATTGAACGCAAATTATTTTTTTCTAGAAGTTCTATTTCATTCTTTTTCAAATCGCCTTAGTTTTTTTAGTTTTTTAATAGTTTTTTTCAGATTTGCTTATATTTTCAAGCTTCTCTATTATTGTTTTTAACAGATATGCATTAGGAAGAGTAAAGCTAGAGCTTCAACAATATAATACAGAGACTTAAAGAACCAGGGGATTTATATTTTTACCTGATCTCAGTATGAATGGTGCAGGCTTTATGTGCCCATCCAGACACCCAGGTCCTATTCAAGCCATTGCTGCTCCATTTCCTAGGGCACTGACAACATGTACATGATTAAAGCTGGGTTGTCACCAATCTTGTCTCCCACCAAATGTGAAGGCCAAGAAGGGGCAGTAACACACATCATTTCTGCCCATATTCTATTTGTGAGAATCTAATGACATGGCCAAGCCTGATTGCAAAAGGAACTGGAAAACATGTCCTGACTGAGTAGTTCTGTTTGTTGGAGTGTCCTCCCAATGCACCAGGGTTGTGGGTTCAATCCCTGGTGAGGGCACAAAGAAGAATCAATCAATGAATGCATGAACAGATGGAAAACAAACTCTCTCAAAAATCAATTTAAAAGGTGAAAATCAATTTTATGGAGAGCTAGCCATCTCAACCACAACATAAAACAAAGATTTAATATAATTTGCCCAATATAGCTAATATCAAAATCTCTACATGTCTGATTCTGCTACTATTTCTTCAGTTTTTCACTTACCATGCCACATTTCCTTCTGTGTTTTGTAATCTTGATTCTAAGCTCACATTCTTTGGGAAATTATTTGTGAGAAGACTTTGAAGCCCAGGTTGAAGTTGCCTTCTTCCAGGAAAGAAATGTACTTGCTTTGGCCTATCAATCCTAAACAATTTTTAACTGAATTACTTGTTTCAGTTCTTGTTAGTTCTCATTGGTAAGTCTTGTTGATCTCTTCTGGGCGGTGCACTATCTCTAGCTTTCAATGCTCTGAGACACCAGCCCTTCTTGGTTTCACCATGCCGGACCCTGGGCTTTCTCTGCAGGTCACATCACACCATGAAGCCATAAGAGTGGAAGGTAATGGGTTGGCAGACACCCTCAAGTGTTTTGGTGCCCACTTTCCTCCTAAATTCTTGTTGTTACTTAATTTTTGACCTTTGCAAATCCCTTGCTTTTGTACTGGCTTTGTAATATATTTAAAACTATGGAACTTTTTGTTTGTTTTACATTTTAACCAGATCTTAATTTTATTATTGGGAAGATTGTTTAGAATTTCCATTCTAAGATAGCATCACAGCTGAAAGTCTCAAATACCATTTTACATAGCTGGAATCACAGGCCTAGGGTTTTACTCTGAGGCTTATCTGTTATATGACCACATTGACTTCTTCATCTGTAAAATGGGAAGAATAGCAGCCATCTCACCCATCTCAGTGAGTTATGATGATGATCAAATGATAGAAGCTTTGCAAATTATCAAACAATATTGCCAGCTGAAATTAAGCTTAAGAACATCCATATGCCAACAGGTACAGACTGGCTAAAAAGCAATGATTTACAAAGCTCTTTTCTTGATATCTTCCCCAGGCCTTGCCCCTGCTGAGTTCACCCGCCAGTTACTGGTTTCACCTGTGAACAGTTGATGCCACTGCTGACTTCATCAAATATCTTCTTTGTACTTCCATCTGCATTTTATGAGAACTCTGGAGTGACTAGTTGCTAATATCAACAGTGGTGCATGGTCTAGGAACATTTATTGCTCCCCTGCTTGGCTTAATGTTTTTGACTTGGTACCACAGTATTATTAATAGTCACAGGGCACAATAAAAGAAAATTAAGCGTTTATTTTGTTTAGGCTTTAGCCACTTTACCTACAGCCTTTTTCCATTACATTTCCACATAAATGGGCACATACAACATTTTTTACATGCAAATCAGATTTTAGCTTTGCTAATCATATAGTTTCCTTTCTGGTAGTCTTCCAGCCTGGCTTCAGTGTTACTCCTGATGCATCTATATTGTAGCAAATGAAGCAATGGCCATGTGGTAGATGTTTGCTCTTTTGCGATTCATTAATAGCTGATTTTTGCAGAACAACTGCATTTTAGAATACAATGTTACCTCAAATATTCATTGGCATATCCAACATGTCTATTAAATTCCAGGTAGAAGTCAATTGTTCAATTGCAGATCATTTTCCAATAAATAGTTGAAAACAATTACCCTGAGATGTGGAGTCAAAGGCGTGAAAACGACTTCAACTAAAATATACTGAAACCAAGTGTCAGCATTGAGGGGCTCTCACTTTTCAGCATGAAAAAAAGCCCAAAGACCTGAGACATTTAAGTGGATATTGAAGATCAACACAATAAGTTTCTTCCACATAAATGAGGGTAGAAAGTTAGTTTATTTTCTACTCTCTCCAGCACCTCCTGCCCATGCCCTTCCCAATGAAGTGTTTGTTCTGCCTTAAAAAGATAAATTAATATTTTACATGGCAAGAACTCTTTTATTCCTTGGTGGGACATTTCTAACATGATTTATATGATGGTGTTTAAATGTTTAAAAGCTTTTGTGAGGCAGGTTTTCAATCGATTAAAGAATTTAGTTTCCCTTGAGGTTCGTGCATCAGATATTATCTCAGAAGTTTTACTTCCAAAGATTTATAATCCAATCTTTCCTTCCTGTTAACCATATATTTCAGTGAGCATCCCACTGGACCACCTGTGGGGATTTCAGCCCAGCATCATCACATGGAGTGACTGCAAACACACTGTTGAGCCTGCATTTCCCAATGCCCCATCAATGGGCTCTGGGCCACACCAGGCTTTGGCCTGCTCACCAGGCAATTAATAGGAGACCTCTTGGGCTTCTGGGAATATATCAACACTCAACAAAAGGTTATTCTGAGCAAGAATACAGAAACAATATTCTGAGAGAATCTATATAAAATGTACTAATGTTAAATCCAACGTAGATAACAAAAATGTGAATAAACTTTTGCACACTATTTTTTCATCAATATTCCATTTCATCTTTACAACAATGGCAGGTGTTATGATGATGATTTTAATGGTGAAAAAACAGAATCACACAGATGTGGGGGACGGACCTAGAATGTAGACTCAGGTACACTGGCTCCCATCCTAGGCTCTTCCTTCTCACCATGTTGCTTGGACGGCCAGCAATACCAGGCCAGCAACACCAGGCAAAGCTCCGCAACCTGGGCTATTCTCCCTGTAGACTTCAATGTACCTTCAATACCTCTTCCTGTGGCATCTTCTAGTTACATTTCAGTGTATCAAGACTTACCCTTGTATCATCACTTTGGTTTTAGAATTCTATCATATATATATAGATATATCTACACTATATCTGCCATCCCCTGCTCCAAAAGTTATCAAATCAACACAACACAAAGTGTTTTTGAGGAATCTCTTTTTTAGGATATTCTATTTTACCATAGTTTTACCTAAGAATCCAGTTATAAAATCATATAATTCCCTCTAACCAATAATTAGTATTAATATTTTTTATTTTATGCCATATTTTCAACAGAAAGTTATTTTCATAGCATGACATTCTCAGACTTTCCATTTTCTTTGTCAAAGGACTCTTAAGTACTATTAGGACAGTCACAGTTATTGAAGGTCTCCAACCTTTCCATTCTCCCTAGCCATCCTGAAAAGGATGAAATAGCAAATAGCCTTCCATAAAACACCCCTGTCTTACTTTACCAGCCTTATATCTTGCTAACCCCTAGAAAGAATAAATGGCATTTCTCTCTAGATATCCAGTTATCTCAAATTTGGTCTGCCATTGCAAGAAACTTAGTGCTAGAGCCTTTACCAGGTTCTAAAATCAGAGGTTGTAAAACCCTGGGATGGAGGGGCAAAGCTTCTAGGCCAGGGGAGACTCACTCTGGTCATTAGGGGATAAGCATTCAGAAAGACGCCACCTTTGATGAACTTCTGACAGTGTTTTATCTGGACCACCGATGTTTCAGTTACAAAGACAATGTGGCTTCCTCTAATGCTTTTTAAACTCCTCCTGTGTAAACATGTTATCTAATGTACTATTGATTAGATAGGCCTCCCCTTCCCTTTCCCCTAGCCAACTGCTCATCAGGGCCAACTGCTCACTGCCGTGCCCCAGAGATATGCAAGCCTACACCCCCTCCAAAGTTATCTGTCTCAAGTCTCAAACTTTCAAGACCATAAGTTATGCATTAGTATGAAATAAAAATTTTACTTATTGTTTCCTATTTACTTCAACCTACTGTTCATGGTGCAGAAATTTAACTGAGTAAACAAACTTCTAGAAGTAACTGTAATAGAGCAACACAAAAAAAATCTGAGAGCAAAAATAAAGTCACCCACAATTTCAGCATCTTAACTCTCTTACTTCCACAATTTTCATGCACCAAACTAGCCTTTTATATGTAATTTCATATGCCTATGATCATATTCTAATTTAAATTATGCATAGTTTTAAATTTCTTTTTTATATCATAAGCATTTTCCATGTTATATTATGCAGTTTATAACTATCATCTCTAATGCCTGTATAATTTTCCTTTAGATTTTTAAAATAAATAATATTGCTATCAAACATGACTGTAGCTTTTTATTTTTCACATTTAAAAATTCTGTGAGGAACATCGGACTTCCAGCAAAGATGGAGGCATAGATAGACACACTGTGCCTCCTCACACTACCAAAATAAGGACAACAATTTAGAAACAAAAAAATAACCAGAACTAACAGAAAATTGAACTGTATGGAAGTCTGACAATCAAGAAGTTAAAGTAGACACATTCATCCAGACCGGTAGGAGGGGCAGAGTCAGGCTGACGGCAGAGAGGGTTTGCAGCAAAGTGGTGGCTGGCAGACCCCGGGTCCACAAGGCAGCAGATTGTGGAGGGGCTTGGAGTGCAAGGTGCCTTGTAGAACCGGGTCCCACATTTGCACACAGATAAACCAGAAGAAACTGGGGAGTGAGACAGACCACACAACTCAGGGTCCCAGCGTGGGGAAATAAACCCTCAAAACACCAACTGAAATCACCTGTGGAAGTTGAGGTGCCAGGAGAAACTTCCAGCCTCACAGGAGAGTTCATTGGAGAGACCCACAGGGTCCTAGAACGTAACAAACCCACCCACACAGGAATCAGAACCAGAAGGGCCCAATTTGCTTGGGGGAAGTGGGGAAAGTGACTGAAATCTGGCAGAGAGTGGAGCAAGTGCCACTGTTCCCTCTCGTACTCCTCCCCATATACAGCATCACAATGCAGAGACTGGGTTGCCCTGCCCAGGTGAACACCTAAGGCTCCGCCCTTCACTATGTAACAGGTGCATCAAGACAAACAGAAAATGGCCCAAACTAAAGAACAGATCAAAGCTCCAGAAAAAATACAACTAAGTGACAAAGAGCTAGCCAACCTATCAGATGCACAGTTCAAAGCACTGGTGATCAGGATACTCACAGAATTGGTTGAATTTGGTCTCAAAATAGATGAAAAAATGAAGGCTATGAAAAGTGAAATAAAGGAAAATGTACAGGGAACCAATAGTGTTGGGAAGGAAACTGGGACTCAAATCAATGGAGTGGACCAGGAGGAAGAAAAAAACATCTAATCAGAAAAGAATGAAGAAATAAGAATTCAAAAAAATAAAGAGAGGCTTAGGAACATCCAGGACATCTTTAGATTTTCCAACATCCGAATTATATGGGTACCAGAAGGAGAAGAGGAAGAACAACAAGTGGAAAAGTTATCTCAACAAATAATAAAGGAGAACTTCCCCAATCTGGCAAAGGAAATAGACTTCCAGGAAGTCCAGGAAACTCAGAGAGTCCCAAAGAAGTTGGACCCAAGGAGGAACACACCAAGGCACATCATAACTACATTACCCAAGATTAAAAATAAGGAGAGAATCCTAGAAGCAGCGAGACAAAAGTAGACAGTCACCTACAAAGGAGTTCCCATCAGACTGTCAGCTGATTTCTCAAAAGAGACCTTACAGGCAAGAAGGGGTTGGAAAGAGGTATTCCAAGCCATGAAAGGCAAAGACCTACATCCAAGATTACTCTATCCAGCAAGGCTTTCATTTAGAATGGAAGGGCAGATAAAGTGTTTCTCAGATAAGGACAAGTTAAAGGAGTTCATCATCACCAAGCCCTTATTTTATGAAATGTTAAAGGGACTTACCTAAGAAAAAGAAGATAAAAAACATGTATAGTAAAATGACACCAAACTCACAATTATTAACAACCACACCTAAAACAAAAACAAAAAGAAACAAAGCAAACAACTAGAACAGGAATGGAACCACAGAAATAGAGATCACATAGAGGGTTATCAACAGCGGAGGGAAAGAGGGGGTAAAGGTACAGTGAATAAGTAGCATAGATGGTAGGTAAAAAATAGACAGGAAGAGGTTAAGAATAGTATAGGAAATGCAGAAGCCAAAGACCTTATAAGGTATAAGGTATAAGTATGACCCATGGACGTGAACTAAAGTGGGGGAATGTGGGTGGGAGGGGATATGCAGGGTGGAGGAGAATAAAGGCAGGGAAATGGGACCACTGTAATAGCGTAATCAATAAAATATATTTTAGAAAAAGAAAAAAATAAATAAAAATTCTGTGAGGAACATCTTTGTACACACGGATTTTTAGTACTTTGGTTATTCTATAAGGATTGATTATTATTCCTTCTCTATCCCTTTTATAAGCTCCTCTTCCACCATCCATCCTTTAATAGTTGAGGTTCTCTTGAGTTTCATGAATAAATCTCTTTCCACATTTCTCTTCTCCCCTAGGTGAGCTCATCTACAATCAAGGCCTCACTGTCCAAAATATTCTCTATGACCCTAGACCTATATTTATTAACCCATAAAAAAATACCACATAATCCCCACTGAATCTTCAAATATTTTCCCCAGTACTAATCACTAACTTCTCCTAAAAATTGTCCTGTCATTCAGGTGGACATTCTCAGGTAATGGCACCCCATCCATTCAGTCTTCTAGGTTAGCAACTACAACATGCTAGCAATCTTCCCTCCCTTTCCTCCATATCCAATATCATAATACCTCCTTAGTGCTGCCCCAAAAATCTCTTTCACACCTTGGGTTGCTTTTCTCACTGGCTCCCACATAGTCACTGCTTTGATCCAGATATTTATCAGCTTTTACTTAGATGATAATTGCCTGCTAAGTGGTTTCTATGGTAACAGTTTTTCACTACTGCAACAGTATGATCTTAAATCTACTACAATTAAGCGTTTTACTAGTTTTTATTATTATTATTATTTCTTATAGCATGCATCAGAATCAGCTGGAGGGCTCATTAAACCAGAGAATTTTGGGTTCCCTTCTCCAGAGTCCCTGATTCAGTGGGCCTGCAGTGGGGCCAAAGAATTGGCATTTCTAACAGGTTCCCAGGTGATGTTGATGTTAAGCCTCTGGGAACCACACTGAACCACTAGTCTATAAGACAATATTTAAGTTTCTAATTGTGCACATTTTAAAGTATGGACTCAGTTCACTCTTCCAGATTTACTGTGTAGAAGTTGTCCAGTGAAAACTACTGTCCAGCCATGCTGAAACTGTCAACTATGCTCAGTTCCTCTCTGCTTTCGGAATTGCCCCTCTCTGTATACAGCTGCTGGGATAGCCCTCACATCCAAAGTCACAAACTCAAATATGTACCTAGACCAAGTAGGCAGTAAAAATGCAAAAGACAAGAAAATGACAACATAGAGTTATTTTTAAAGAAGCAGCCTCTACCAAGCCCCTAGCTATTATCTTCCTGAGGTTATTGACAATGTTAGATTTTTTTTTCCAAAAAAGTCGGAATTCCAAATTTCTATGCAAAATCTCCAGATTCTTAGCTACTGGTAATGGATTAAAAAATTTCAAACCATGAAACCATATACTGGCTAAATTTAGCCCAAGGCCCATTAATGTAGCCCAGTGTTGTTCCTCAGGGCAGCCAACCACACACACAGAGGCTTAGCAGTCCTGCTCTATTCCTATGGCACTTTGTTAAAATTTATATCAAAGCATATATTTCAATAACATAAGTATTACTTCCACCACAAAGAAATAAGCTCAAGAGCAAAAACTAGGTCTTATAATTCCTTTATTCGTATTTTCAAATAGAGTGCACACAACAAATATTTGTTGAAGGAAGGAAGATTAACTGAATGAACAAATGAAGGTAAGCTCTCCTTTTATGACATGGCAAACAGTATTTTGTCCCACAGGACATAACTGCCCTTTGGTTGGACTTCCTCAGTGACATGTAGATTTCCCACAATGAAACATCCAGATTTCAGCCATGCTTTCAACAGATGTACAGAAAAATGTTGATCCAAGTAATCTAACATAAACACTGGAAGTATTTGGATCAAGCAGCATTATCTTGGCCTGTCTTTTAAGAGGGAAATGAAGGGTGTGATTGATGACAATGACTAAAGGCATCAGTATTTCCTTATCATAACTCCAGGTAATCTATCACACACATGCAACTAATCACAGCATTTAGAAATGGCAAGATTTATGCATCAATCCAAGAGCCAGTTGTCTCCCACCTATTTAATCCAAAAAAAATCAGTACCATGCCTGACAGAGAGAAAGTCAAACCAGAAAATTCTTCTTCAACTTCCATTCATGACTTTCTTTTACTCCTGGAGTTGCCCAACCTCCTTGCCTATTTAAGATTTGAAAGCTACCAAATATAAAGCTAAAATTAAACTTACCCAGAAGGTTTGTTAAACCTCAAAGGTCTTTTCTAATCAGAAAAAGGTACTGTCAATGCTGCTCTTTGATTAATTCTTTCAGTATAAATAAAACTCATTGCAGGTTTCCCTTTTATCTTTTACTAGGCATTAAAGCATGGGAGGGAAACACTTTAAGATAATGGTGATTTTCTTCACTTATAAAATATAACTTCATAACCTGTAAAGATTTTTATTACCCAAGGTCCATCATTTCTAACTGGGGCAACCTTGCACTGGAGAGGCTTATGCCAGTGTAATTAAAGCTGCCAATTTGATTCTGCTGACAACTTTCTTCAGTTCAGAGCCCTTATCAATGGTGGATAAGTCATCAGGCAGCAAGCAATAGCCCTATATACTGACTCCTGTACCTTCACATTTTGGTAGAGGAGCTAATTGGCTAATCTCTACACTTTTAATTTACTCTTCATACATTCGTCTCCTAGATCCAATATTATTAATCAGTATAAAAAAAGAAATTAGCAGGTCAAATTATATTTTAAAATGTTCAAGTAGAGGCATCCATCTTTAGTTTGCCTTTCCACATTCACACTGAATATCCTTCATGCTCTTATATATAGCACATTGATTTTTGTATTATGAATTAATATTTTCTTTATAACAATACATCTGATTTCCCAGATCTTCCCATATGTAGTGCCTAAATCAATAAGGTAGTTGCTGATGATGCTGTTATAATTACCTCTCCTCTTTCTGAACCCTTTCCCATCATGAGCTAGATGTCAGACTAGAATTCAGGCCATGGTCCCCGATCTGAAATTGCCAGGCCACCACAACAGAATCTGCCTAGCCTTGCTCTGTGCAATCTGCCCTTCCTTCACTTCCTCTTTTGTTGGACTACTTCAATACTCTTTCACAAAGCACATTTTTAATCATTGTTTCTCCCTTATGAAGAAAACTTAAGGATGGTCTGAACTATCCTGGACAGCAATTAAATACTTTTTCCAAAGCAATTGAGCAATATGACCCTAATTTTACTTTCTTAGTAGAGAAAAAGGAGAGGGAAGCATTGGCCTTGTGTCTGGTGCTGTAGCCTAGCGGTCTGACTAGCCAGCTGCTCCAGCTATAGTTTGAAAGTCAATGGACAATGACCATTGCCCTTAGCAAGCAATTGGAGAGCCATACTTTCTCCCTTTTAAAGTCTTCTTGGCTGATTTATTTCAGCTTGGGCAATCCTGCTCCATCTGCTCCAGGAAGACTAAGCTGCTTTTCGTGCCCTGTCCATGACTTTTACATGTTTTCCACATAATTACTGAATTTTACAGGACTTTCGTAAGACAGTGTTTTCCATGAGCACTTTCCTGTTATTCAGTTTCACATTACACCTTTAAAAATACAGAGAAAATATGAACCCCTGCAAAAAAATCCCAAAACTTCAGAATCTGGCTTCAAGCTCAACTTTCTTTTTCAAGTCTATCACCATGAATCTCACCTGGCTTCGATCATGCCAGCAAACACCCTGCAGTCTGCTCATACCAGCAGCTACTTTTGCACTATTACTTATATACCCAACACATATTCCTGACAGGTCCCCTCACATTTTTCTTTAAAAAATGTATTTAATAATGAACTCCTTAAGAGTGATGACCTTTGCTTTCTTGAAAATTTTCTTTAAAAGACATAAGCACCAGCCTAGATTTGGAATCAGTTACTTTACCATTTACTAGCACCGGGACATTATGCCCTTCTATTAATCTCTCACAGGCCTGATTTTTTATCATTAAATAAGGATAATCATGTCACCTGTCCTGCCCCCTCAATAGGCAGGACTGTGGGTAAAGATCATACAACATATAGCCTGCTAGGGCACTTTGTAAACTGCCAAGGCTCACACAGATACTCTTATAATTATGCCCAACAAATATTGCTCACACATAAACCAGCAAATATTGAAGATAAATCAGGCAGGATAGCAGTTTCCCTATCTTTTCAACAGTCAACTAAAATGCTTTTAAAAGTTTTTATCTCTTTCTTATCCTCATAAAGAAGCGAGAGTCTTAAAAACAAATGCATAAGGTTCAGAGAGGTACAAGAAATGTGTAAAGAAGACTTGGCTTAAGATCTTGTTAAGGCAGGCTGTGGACTCTGGCAAACTGGAGAACCCATGTCTTTTCTACAGCAGGGCGTTGGCAATAGGCCCAATTAATTGTAGCATTAAGAAAGGTGAGCCAAACATTTCAAGAGAAGCAGCAATTTACCTTTTTAACTGAAATACCTAGATTGTTAAGTTGTTTGCCTTTAATTCAGTTCTTAAAATAAATGTGTACTAGTCAAATACATCATTGATAAACATGGTCCATTGACAGCAATGAGTTTGCCACCTCTGACGCAGTTTTCAACCACTGAGTTTGTATGAATAATCAGCAAGTATTGCTGTGCCCTATTGAGAACTAATTGTGAACCAAGGTTTTAGGGGAATATTCAAAAGAAGTGTAAAGCATGGTAAGTGGTATCAAAGCAGAGGAATTAATAATTATTAACTGCCTAACATTTATTCAGTTACTTTGCAGTTTATGCGAATGTAATCCTTATGAACTTATGAGGTGTTTGCTATTATAAACATTTTACTGATGAAGGAATCGAAGTGTAAGGAGTGATTTTCCAAGAGCATGGCATAAGCATTAAATGGTGGAATGATAATTTTAATTCAATTCTGGCTGTTGTTAAAACTCATGTTTCTCTACCACAGAAAGGAACTGGATCAAACTTTGAAGACCTACAGAGTAACTGAAGGTTAAACTGGGTGGGAGTGACACTGTGATAAGACTTTGGAGAAAGGAACACACTGGTGAGGAATATGTTACTCTGAAAGACTCAGTAGCGGATGTGGACCTTGGGTTGGTTAAGATTTGGACAAAGAGAGAAGCAAAAGGAACAGAATGAATGAAAACCTAGGTGAACATGAGAAGCCTGCTAGGTCCTAATAAAGGTTTTTGTTTTCTCTCTCCCTCTCTCTCTCTCTCTGTCTTCTAACAAACACCCTCCAGATTCACCTAAGATATATCTGTTGGTTTTGCTCAATTTGGTATTCCTCCATCTTTTGGTGATAGCACCCGTTTGCTGCCTTTCCTGTGGGGAACTCTCCTGCCATTGCTCTGCCCTGGAGCTTTCCTAACGCTGCAGCTGGAACCCCTGCAGCTGGAACCCCTGCACAAGGGCTCACTCACCCATGCTGAACATGGAGGTGGGAGGAAGTAACTTCACAATTGGTGGTATCCTTCCAATCCCGTGGGCAGACAATTCTGCTCTCCAGGGGGCACCAGACAGATTGACTACCAGTTTCCCACGGTGGTGGCCATTTCAATAATGTACCTTTAAATGGTATTTCCCTTCTTCTCTGATTCATTCTTGCTTTTCCTCTACTCTTATTCCCTGGAATTACTTCCCAAATGAATGTCTGTTTCAAGCTGTTGTCTTATGATCTGCCTTGGGGCAAAGCCAAGTTAAGACAGTTCCTCATGCTGAGATTTCCAAACTGCCCTCTACCCAACTTTCCCAAGGTAAGATTATTCAGTCTTTACTCTGATGCTGATCTATCCTCTACTATTCTAAAACCGTCCTTGCTTCACTTATATCAGCTAGAATCCATTTATGTTCCTTACCACTCTGACTGATTTATAATTTTATTTCAAGTGTACCCATAGGACAACAGCAATTTTGCATGTATGCAAATATAAATATCTTTCTGATGATCAGTGTGGTTGTTGGTCTAGTGGGCAAGAAATTCTGAAACATTGACAATATTATTAAATGACTCTTAGAATACTAACATTATGGATGGACTTTATGGTAATCTGGCAGTGATTCATGGTGTTTCTGCGAAAGCCCACACCTGGCATGATGAAGTGCTAAAATCCAGCATTTCCTTGGTAACTGTCTGGGTATCTAAGATGAAGAATCCATATTATTTTATATCTTCTCTATTAACTTATCTACCACCTCTCTGAAATTATTACCTTTCTGTTTGTTTGTTTGTTCCTTACATAAGGACCACTCCTGTGATTGAGTAATCCTTAGAGGAAAACAAAAATTGTTTTCTCTTTCTCCAGGTAAGGAATTGAAAAACAGATGCAAGTTTCAAAGTTACATGTTTGGTTTCCCAAGACACTGTTTATCCACTAAATTATATAGCTTTCCATTGTCACATCAAATAAATGGGTCAGAACCATATTACACCCAGGTATATCTATCATCCTTTCATCTATCTATCTACTTATCACTCATCTTTCTCCCTATCTATCATCTATCATTAGAATGGCTGAGTGGCTCCAAATACATAAGTATAGCTTTAAAAAGTGGCCATTTTTCTAAAGTCTGCATCTAAAAATGCAAATTAAAAATCTACATTATTATAGTACATCTGGTGCTTGTTAATTCTTAATCTGTTGTATCTTTTACCATTATGATTTCTCCAGATGTGTGAGTCTATCTCATAAGTTAATGTTTTATACAAACTAAAGAATTGTTGAGACAAAGGTGAAAAAAGGTGAAACTCCTTGGCTCTCAGCATTCTCTCCACACAGGAGCAGTCTAAGTATAGCTGACTAAATGCCAAGACCATAAAAATCTACTTAATGAGAAATTTGCAAATAAGAACAAGATTCCCCCCACCCTCATTGGCTATATGTGTTTTATACTCTGTTAGGTTTATAAAGGAAATAATGCTAAGAAAAATCCAGCATTTTACCAGAGATAAATAAGTTGTGAGAACTTTGCTAATACTTTAGAAACAAATCGGCTCATTATCTCCTCAAATAGAATCCAAAACAAAAGGTTTGCTTTTGAACAATAGGGTTACTTTTGACCTATAAGGTCAAAAATAGAACTTGCCATTTTGAATATTTCTGGAGATTTTCTAGAATGATAGCTTCCAAATATAGTCTATCACTAGACCCATGCATGGCACTATTAATGAAAAAGAAGATTCTCAAGTCCCACCCTCAAACTATTGAAGCAGAATCTCTGGCAGGTAGGACCAAGTGTCCCTGGTTATTCTGACATTCAGCCAACTTTGAAAACCATGGCTAAGGTCTGGAGTCTAAACAGTAAATGTCACTGTAGCACTTAAAATTTTAGGGCCTATGATTAGAACTTTATTATAGCAATTTCCTTTGGATTTATATGTTGGAATAAAAACCTGAATGGAGAATCATTTGGTTATTATTTTGTTCAATCCTCCATTTTGGAAGAGCCCTTCAAAAAATTTAATGAGAACTTCAAATGACAGATTTACCCACCAGTCTCCTGATCCTTCATTGCTCTAGTTCTAACTGCTAATCTGCCAGAAATGGATCTCTAAAAGGGAGACCTGGGGGTAAGATGGGAAGATATTTGTACCCTGGCTGAATCACTAGGATTGAGTCAGAAAGCTGGAGAGGACCAGGAGACCGTCTGACTTAGTCCCTGTCTTCATGTGGTTGTGCTTTGCTTCTAGGAAATTCAAGGTAGGGAGAGTTCAGAGCTGGTCTTTCAATATCCTGATAGTGAGTAAATTCTCCCTTGGAATCAACTGGTACTATACCAGGTTGACATGTCCTGATCCCCAATGAGGGAAAAAAAAATGCCTCTTTCCATGCCTCTCTTATTCCCTAGAACCAAGAAGCTACAGTTAAAATAATGTGAAAGGATGGATTATAATCCTAAAAGGCATAATACCATAACAAGAACTGCAGACTGAGTCAAGAAATCTAGATAGGAGCTCTGACATGGCCACAAATAGAATGTACAAAATCATTAATATTCAGTGTTTTAGCTTTTCCTCTGCAAATTGAAAAAAATCAGACCTTTTCTGGGTTGATGTTGTATATGTCTATCATTCCATCATTCATTTACTTTCTCATGGAGGCCTTTAATGTGCTACTTAAGAGCTACATGCTGCATAAAAATGGGGAATAAGACAAACATGTTTGCTGACCACAAATAAACTCATAAGGAAAAGAGAAAAATAATGAACAAACATGAATATATAGTTACATTGATATTATCATTGTGGAGGGAAAAAAGACAGACCATAGTGTTTCCTGTAATTTCTTAATCTAAAGGAAACACTTAGACTGGAATCTTTCCTCCCCTGGACAGCACACCTGGCCCTCTAAATCACTGAAGTGTTGAAAGGCAGATGGCTGGTATGTTCCAAAACTCTCCAAATGAACTGACTTACCTAGTAGTATGAAAATTATTAATCTTCTTAGGTTTTGTCAGCTAATGGATGATCATATTTATGAGGAAGGATCCACATTCGCTTGCAGAAGCATATAAATATCTCCCAAGAAAACCAATAGGATCTCCAAACGTTAGAGGCTAAAGAGATGCAGCCCAAGTGTCAGCATTATCACTTGGCTAGGAACTACTGGAAAGATCAAAGTCATAAATTTAGGCCAATTAGCCTCACTTAGGAGAAGTGTGTCATGGTCAAAAAATAAACTATTAAACTGGCTCTTCTCTTAAGCATGAGTTGATTAGAAAGGAACACCAACCCAACAGTATATGGATAGCTTTCAAATTTATAACCAGTAATGGAAAACATTGTCTGTGGTACTCTGTTTGCTGATTATTAGGTGTTAATAAACTCCATTAACAAGCTATTACTTTATCCTGGAGCAGCAATTGTAACTTTCTAGGATGTCTTCAAGTCAGTTGCCATATGTGATATGCCCAACAACCTTATGAAGCAGATGGGATGATATATATTATCACCTGGCCATCTGAAAAAGGAAAACTTCTGAATCATGTAGCTAATTGGCAAAGATGCAAATATTTGTGGGTATAAGCATGCATGTACATATGTGCATACCAACCACAACTCTATGTCTATGTAGCACTGGTAGCAACAAAGTCCAAAAACAATAGATAACATGGGAGAGTATACACAGACTTGGTTATATAGTAGAGAAGAGACTATAGCTAATCTGATCATCCTACAAAAATCCTTGCATTCTTTCTCAGAAAGCTGAGTTGCTGGCAACTACACCACATGCCAAAGTAGGCAGATGTCATGTCATGTTTACTTGTTTATTTTTAAAGAAAAAAAACACTGGACAAGACCCCTTAGTTCTTGGTTTAATTTCATTTGAAATCTTTCATTATTGTGACTGTGATGAGCAGTAGTATCACCATCATCATTTTTATTATTTTGGGGGGACAGAAACTCAAACTATCAACATGAAGGTGGCCACACAACGATGATGACAAACCCTTGTTCAGTCAGTCATCTGAGGCATATTATTGGCAATCTCTCATATGTTTACCTGAAATTTGAAGTATAAGTTCCTGAATAAACAGTCTGAAACCAAATCAGAGACTACTGATAGGTTAGCATTCACCACGTGTGAATAACAGAACTCAGGCTCAGTCAGCTGAACTGACCACATTAGGCTATCAGAAATTTAGATTTCACAACTGGTTGAGTAGTGAACATTTAAAAATAATGCTTCCTCTCAGAAATTATGCAAAAAGCCAAGGTTTTGATCTTGCTAAATAGGGTCAGGCATGATGAAGAGTTCCTTACTGTTTTTGTTCTGATAAGAACTATTAGTAATCTATTCACTAGAATCATTGATGGATACCAGTTCATTCAGTAAGTCATTGTGCTTCCTGTAATTCAGTCTTCCCACACTTTTTCACAAGGGCAGTCATTGGCTGGGACCCTCTTTGGGGAAGACAGGCCCTTGAAGAAACAATAGTCACAGCTTTTCTGAACTGCACCCTGGAAAACAGAGCCCAGCATGCTGCAGAATGAAAGGCAGGGTCCAGTCCTGAATCTTTGAAAGCATGGCTTAAAAATAGCCCCAAGTACTTTCCTGTTTGGAGAACTCAGTAACAGCTGTTCATAGCCCACATTTCTTTCATACTTCCCCACCACAAAGAAAATACAAACTAGCATTGGCTATAGGAATGGACATTATTCAACATCAATGTGCCTTCAAAAATAGCACAGGAAGAATCATAGACACAATGGAGGGAAAAATGAGGAAAACTTAGGAGGAGTAGAAAGAATAGGGAGGAGATACTTTTAAACAATGAGAAATTTAAAATAAGCAGGAAGCAAGAAAGAAAGGACAGGATTTGAAAAGGTTGCCTCTAAGAAGCGATATGGGGATGAGAAAAGAGCCCTGTAAAGTTTTTGTTAACTCTGACGCTAATCAGCCATGGTTTCTTGAACATGCCCCTGACCTCTCTGGACTTCTTTCATAAAATGTGAAGGGAGAGGAGGAAACACAACCAGCCTGTCTCTAAAAATCCCCTCTAATTCTGACAATGTTACATTGTATGAAAGTATAGAGAATGTAGGCTGCTGAACAGGAGATGAGGTGAGAGGAACACTGGATTTGTCTTACAAATATTGAAGTTCCAGTCCCCTGTAGAAGGGCATGAAGGGGCTTGAACAAGGCAAACTAAATCATACTCAGCTTCATACACCTCTTTCCCTGAACCCAGGAGGGCTGCTCTCACCCCTCACACAATAGCAGCAGCATCCAGAAAGCCAATTCTCAGAGATTCACAAACACAAAATTCCCTCCTGTCTTCTATGGCACCCACAAGAAAGTCCCTTCCCAAGGCTTACAAAGTCAACATGGCAGAGTGCAGAGCCCCTGGCTAGACAACAGATAGTATTTGGGTGAAGAGTGCATGTACTGGAGTCAGATAAACCTGCATTCTCAACTTCGCTGAGTACCAGATTCATTACTTCTGAAAATGTCTTAGTATTCCTTTCATCTTCAATCATTGTTGCTTTTTTCTTAATTCCCCAAAATGGATACAAAAATATAGTTCTGTGTGTTAAAGGTCGTAATTAAAGTGTACTGCACAGAATAAGCACTCATACATTATATACTATTATTTGCTAACATTATTTCATGGAGTTTTTTACTTCCTTAGCATGGAGAAATGTTTTTTGTTTGTTTGTTCTCCAGGTCCTTCGGCCTCCTAAATCACCCTATCATCTTTGATTTTTTAAAAAAGCACTTATTCTATCAAGGAATGGTAAAGAAGTGACTGATAACACATTCATTAAAGCTCTATCAAGCAGGCAAAAAGCAGTCTTTAAGCCCTCAATGTGGACCACTTATGAGTCACTCTAAACATTTAAAAATAGGACTCCATTTTAGTTAGAGTTCCCTAGGGCAAGAAGTGCAAATTTTTACATTCAGCCTAGACAGGTCAAGTATTTCCCATACACTTCACCCCCATCAAGAAAAGGGACATAACACATCTTCATTTCGGCTATCTCACAAGATAGAATATTTCCTCTGGTTCTGCTATGGTTGAACCATGCTGAGAAATCAGCCAACAATAATTGGAAACTACAGGCATATGTGCTTATCTGAAGTGAGGATCCTAGCTTTCATGTTAGTCTTTCCTGTAGACCTGGGATTACATAATCTGAAAAGGCCCCCAAAGAACAAATCATCTTAAGTGAGAGAAGAACACTACTAGAAGCTAGTTAATATTCAGGAAGATAATACTTACAAGTGGGTTACATAGGGGATCTGTCCTGGCCTAACCGGGCAAACAGAAAATTTTCCAGCCAGAAGGATTCATGAGAGTTCCCATATGAAAGCAGGATAGAACTATATTTTCTAGTAATATTTACTTCTAACTCACATTGACATGTTTTCTTATAGCAAAATTGATTCACAGAATTTTAAAGCAGCAGGAGATCTTATATAATCGTTAGTTGAACCCCTTTAATTTATTTGCCCAAGTAATTGTTTGTGGGTATTTTAAAGTAGATCCCAAATGACCTAAATCTCAGCCCCAAGAAACCACATACATGTGGCTTTTGATTTTTTTTTTCCCCTGGGTGCTGAGTAAATATGTCCAAATGTCCAAGGCCCAAGATGCTGGAGCCATCAATTTGAAACAGACATGGCAGCAAAGGCATGTGTAAAGAGCTACCAAGAAAACATAATACTCAGAAACCCAGAGATTCAATCTAAGTGGAGAAAATTGTACTGATCAACTCTTTAAAGCTATGTTTTCAATGTTCATAGCAAAATTATTTACAATAACCAAATGCTGGAAACAGCCGAAGTGCCCATGAGTAAATGAGTGGATCAAAAAACTGTGGTACATTTACACAATGGAATACTACACAGAAGAAAGAAAGAAAGAACTCCTATCCTTCACAACAGCATGGATGGAACTGGAGAGTATTATGCTAAGTGACATAAGCCAGGCAGTGAAAGACAAATACCATATGATCTCACCTATAAGTGGAACCTAGTCAACAAAACAAGCAAGAAAAATATAACCAGAGACATGGAAATGAAGAACAAACTGATAATAACCAGAGGGGAGGGAGTAGGGAAATAATGGGACAAAGAAGGAGAAGGGTTGTCAAGGAACATGTATCTAGAACCCATGGACAAAGACAACAGGTAGGTGGAGGACTGAATGTGGAAGTTGGGGGAGAGTGCTGGGAGGAAGATGGGGACAACTATAATTGCACAACAATTAAAAAAAGGAAAAATATATTTTTTAAACTATGGTTTCAATTTCACACAGAAAACTAGCCAGCTCCAAAGGGCAGATTTTCAGGGCTCTAGGAAAAGGTGGTTGTGGAAGAGTATGGGAGAAATAGGCTCAGAATGCTAGCAGAATAGGAGCCAGGGGATCTCATCAATAGGGAGTTAGGCCTTGTAGTCAAGGACCTCCCCTTGGCAATCTTGTCCTTTTTGACATAACAGTTTCCCTAATGTCCAAATTAGGAGTACTCATAACAAATCTCTCCCTGCCTGGTGCTAGGCCCAGCCCAGAGGCTTCAGTGGCCCTGACTCCCATTTCCCAAGTGGTGTCTATCTAGGACACAATCCCCAGGCTGGCCAAGAATGGGACATGAAAAGTAGTTTATGGTGATGCTAGTTTCTCTAGAGCCCTGAGGGTGATTCCAAAGCTGGCCTAGAAAGCAACACAAGTGAATCCTTATCAACACCATGTTCAGATTTCTCAGGCTACTTGAGTGAGCAATTAAGACCTGTCCCATGGGAGGACTTCCGGCCAAGATGGAGGCATAGGTAGACGCACTGTGCCTCCTCGCACAACCAAGATAGGGACAAGAACAATATAGAAACAAAATAACAACCAGAACTGACAGAAAATTGAAGGGTATGGAAGTCGGACACCCAAGGATTTAAAAATAGACATGTTCATCCAGACCGGTAGGAGGGGCAGAGTCGGGCCTGGCAAGGGATGTGGAGCAGAGAATTGAGCAACCGGGGCGGTGCGCAAGTCTGCAGCAGGCAGACCCTGGGAGCACAAGCGGTGGTGGCTGGTGGGCCCCGGCCAGGGGGTAACAACTGGCAGACCCAGGAGGCGGCCATTGTGAAGCAAGGCACTGCACGCATCTCAGGGTCCCAGCACCAGGAAATAGAGCTTTGGGTCACTGACTGAAAAGGATGGTCCTGCAGGGTTCACAGGCCCACCCACACCGGAATTGGTGTCAGAGGGGCCCAGTTGGCTTACAGAAAGCAGCGGAGGGGCCTGAGGTCCTACAGAGAGCAGAGCAAGCGCCATTGTTCCTTCTTGGACCCCACCCCCACATACAGCATCACAACCCAGTGACTGGTTTATCCCGCCCTGGTGAACACCTAAGGTTCCACCCCTCATATGTAACAGGTGCATCAAAAAGAAAAAAAATGGTCCAAATGGAGGAACAGATCAAAGCTCAAGAATAAATACAACTAAGCAATGAAGAGATAGCCAACCTATCAGATGCACAGTTCAAAGCACTGGTGATCAGGATACTCACAGAATTGGTTGAATCTGGTCACAAATTAGATGAAAAAATAAAGGCTACACTAAGTGAAATGAAGGAAAATGTACAGGGAACCAATAGTGTTGGGAAGGAAACTGGGACTCTAATCTATGGTGTGGACCAGAAGGAAGAAAGAAACATTCAACTAGAAAAGAATGAAGAAACAAGAATTCAAAAAAATGAGGAGAGGCTTTGGAACCTCCAGGAAAACTTTCAACATTCCAACATCCAAATTATAGGGGTGCCAGAAGGAGAAGAGGAAGAACAACAAGTGGAAAAGTTATTTGAACAAATAATGAAGGAGAACTTCCCCAATCTGGCAAAGGAAATAGACTTCCAGGAAGTCCAGGAAGCTCAGAGAGTCCCAAAGAAGTTGGACCCAAGGAGGAACACACCAAGGCACATCATAACTACATTACCTGAGATTAAAAATAAGGAGAGAATCTTAGAAGCACCAAGAGAAAAGAAAACAAGTTACCTATAAAGGAGTTCCCATAAGACTGTCAACTGGTTTCTCCAAAGAGACCTTGCAGGCAAGAAGGGGCTGGAAAGAAGTATTTGAAGCCATGAAAGGCAAGGACCTACATCCAAGATTGCTCTATCCAGCAAAGCTTTCATTTAGAATGGAAGGGCAGACAAAGTGCTCTCAGATAAGGTCAAGTTAAAGGAGTTCCTCATCACCACGCCCTTATTATATGAAATGTTAAAGGGACTTATCTAAGAAAAAGATAAAAAACATATACAGTAAAATGACAGCAAACTCACAATTATTAACAACCACACCTGAAACAAAAAC
>CM052541.1:88901276-88919378 GCA_028533065.1 Trachops cirrhosus
TATGATCCAATATAAGAGCATCTCTGAGTAAATGAAGCCACGTGTGAAACAGGAAGAACAGCAAATGTAAAAGGTCCTATCAAAAATTCAAAACAGACCTGGCTGATGTGGCTCAGTGGATAGAGTGCCAGCCTGTGAACCTAAGGGTCTCCAGTTTAATTCCCAGTCAGGGTACATGCCTGGGTTGTGGGCCAGGTCCCTGGTCGGGGGCACGCAAAAGGCAACCACACACTGATGTTTCTCTCACTCTCTCCATCCCTTCCCCTGTATCTAAAAATAAATAAAATTTTTAAAAATCTTTTTAAAAAGTTCAAAACACCATCCCTATGGCACAGAGAATGTTCTGCACTGTCAGCATAATGAAGACAAAGTCTGGAGCCAAGACACTAGGGTTTGCTCACAAGGAAAGGCAAGTGAGGACACTGGGAGGAGACACCTTACGTGTCATCATACAGCATTAAGCCAATATTTTTAATACCATTGAATAAAACCAGTCAGGCTCAGGGTGCTAGCTCCAAGAAAACAGAACTGACACAGTTGACTACAAGTTTTTTGGTACTTGATTCCAAGGAAATGTTCCTTTTCAGCCAACTGTTCTTTGTGGACTCAAGTTCTGGCTGTTTGTTTTGTATTTGTTGAGTTTACAATTTGTTTTATGGTTTCTGTTAGGAACTATGAGTGCTCCTCAAAGAGAGCTCTAAAATAGGCCTGCTTGCTTTCCAAAGGAACCAGGAGAAATGAGGGAAACATTAAACTTTGTAAATGGGAAAAGAATAGAATTTGATATTTACAGACAGAGAACATGCAAAATTCTCAAATTCATCTCATGTTCACCTAAGATATCTTATCCTTATTGTTCAATACTCATTATGCATGAATTCACTCAATAAATATTGGAAACTTATGATAAGCCAAGCTCTGTTTTTCGCACCATAGAAATAGCAATAAAAAGCTGCTCTTGGACTTCTGGCCAAGATGGAGGTATAGTAGACATACTATGCCTCCTCACACAACCAAATGAAGGACAACAAATTTAAAATAAAAAAAAAAACCAGAACTGCCAGAAAATCAAATTGTATGGAAGTCCAACAACCAAGGAGTTAAAGAAGAAACATTCATTCAGACCAGTAGAAGGGGCAGGGATGGGCAGCCAGGCAAGAGGACTCACCGCAAGCCAGCAGCTAGAGGACAGGGGTGGGCAAGGCAGTGGCTGGTGGAATGGGCGAGGCGGCTGCTAGCAGACCAGACAGTCCCACATTTGTGTGTGGATAAACCAGGAGGAACAACTGGGGAGTGATATAGACCGTGCAACACAGGGTTTCAGTGCAGGGAAATAAAGCCTCAAAATCTCTCACTCAAAAAAACCTATGAGGGTTGAGGTGGTGGGAGAAACCCCCAGCCTCACAGGAGTGTTTTTTGGAGAGACCCACAAGGTCCTAGAGCATACACAAAACTACCCACTGGGAATCAGCATCAGAAGGGCCCAATTTGCATGTGGATAGTGGCAGGAGTAACTGAAAGCTGGCAGAGAGCTAACCGAGCAGCATTGTTCTCTCTTGGACCCCTCCCTGACATACAGTGCTATGCAAACAGCGCTATGCAAACTAAGCAAACAACTCAGCAACACGGATTGGCCCACCCTGGTGAATACCTAAGGCTCCATCCTTTACTACATAATAGGCACACTGAGACAAAAAAATATGGCCCAAATGAAAGAACAGATCAAAGCTCCAGAAAAAATATAACTAAGCAAGGAAGAGATAGCCAACCTACCAGATGCACAGTTCAAAACACTGGTAATCAGGATGCTCACAAAAATGGTTAAGTATAGTCGCAAAATAGAGGGAAAAAAATGAAGGCTATGAAAAGTGAAATAAAGGAAAATATATAGGGAGCCAATAGTGTTGGGAAGGAAACTGGGACTCAAATCAATGGCTTGGAGCAGAAGGTAGAAGTAAACATTCAACCAGAACAGAATGAAGAAACGAGAATTCAAAACAATGAGGAGAGGCTTAGGAACCTCTGGGACAACTTTAAATATTCCAACATACAAATCATAGGAGTGCCAGAAGGAAAGAGGAAGAACAACAAGTGGAAAAATTATTTGAACAAATAATGAAGGAGAACTTCCCCAATCTGGCAAAGGAAATAGATTTCCAGCAAGTCCAGGAAGCTCAGAGAGTCCCAAAGAAGTTGGACCCAAGGAGGAACACACCAAGGCACATCATAATTACATTAGCTAGAATTAAAGATCAGGAAAGAATCTTAAAAGCAGCAAGAGAAAAGAAGACAGTTGCCTACAAAGGAGTTCCCATAATTCTATAAGCTTATTTCTCAAAAAAAAAACCCAAAAACCTTGCAGACAAGAAGGAGCCAGAAAGAAGTGTTCAAAGTCATGAAAGGCAAGGACCTACATCCAAGATTACTCTATGCAGCAAAGCTCTCATTTAGAATGGAAGGGCAGATAAAGTGCTTCCCAGATAACATCAAGTTGAAGGAGTTCATCATCACCAAACCCTTATTATATAAAATGTAAAGGGACTTAATTAAGAAAAAGAAGATAAAAAATATGAATAATAAAATGACAACAAACTCACAATGATTAACAACCAAAGCTAAAAAAAAAAAAAAAAAAAAAAACTAAGCAAACAACTATAACAGGAACAGAATCACAGAAATGGAGATCACATGGAGGGTTATCAGCCGGGGAGTGGGAGGAGGAAAAGGGGGCAAAAGTACAGGGAATAAGTAGCATAAATGATGCTATAGACAGGGGGAAGTTAAGAATAGTATAGGAAATGGAGAAGCCAAAGAACTTATATGTGCAACCCATGGACATGAACTAAGGGCAGGGGGGCAGTAATGCTGGTGGGTTGGGGGTTGCAGGGCAGAGGGGAATAAAGGGAAGAAATAAATGGGACAACTGTAATAGCATAATCAATAAAATATATTAAAAGTAATAAATTTTAAAAGCTGCTCTTGCGGAGTTTGCCAGCAGGCATGGGATATGGACAATACACACCTAAATAAGCATGTAATTAATGTCAGGTGCTCTGAATGAAAATGTAGCAGGAACTGGGGTTCCTGAGTGCCTGGCATGAGCTATTTTAGATAAGACATATGGGAAGGCTATTTGGGAGGTGGCAGTTCAGCAGAAGTCTCCATAAAGTGAGGGACAGAGTTTTAACAAAATGTCAAAGAATTAATGAGCCTTTGCTCTGAGATCGTAGCATAGTTCAAGGCCTCAAGATGACTGAAATGGCTAAAGCCAAATGGGAAGGGCTAAAGTGGAAACAAGAGACAATGCAGTCACTTCCCCTAGCAGGGCCTTGTTAGGTAAGGAATTGAGCATATTGTTTGCCACATACGGGTCCTCAATTTCTTTATGTCTATTCATAAGGACATGTGAAAGTTTAATGTGGTTCTTTGTAAATGTGATTACCATATTTTGCCATGCATAATGAGCACATTTTGCCCAAATTTTTGAGGGAAAAATAAGGATGTGCATTATATATGGGTAGTACCCAGAATACCTTGTATCTGTTCTTGTGTTTTATAGTTATTTGTTACATAAAATTTCTGGTACCATAATATGTTCAAAATTAAATGCTAAAATTCCTTTATAGTACAAAAAACAGGTTATCTAAATATAAACAAATAATTGAATTAAAAAATTAAAATGAAAGATTTTTTTCCTGAAAGATTGGGCTAAAAATGTGGGTGTGCATTGTACATGGCAAAATATGGTAAGTGTTTCTTGTGCTTTTTTTTATTGTTCATACTGCAGAGGGCTCTTTTTTTGTTTCTTCTCGTTGTCATGTTCCCCAGGAACTCCCATTTTCTGAAGGATTTCTGTAAAGCCTTCCCAGCTCCTCCAGACAGAATGTCTGCTCTTTTCTCTGACCCAGCTTTCATTCTGACTCTCCTGCTCTGAACGACATGTGCCCCACCAGCACTGGACGTGGGATCTCGTGTATGTCCACATCATGACTGGAGAGGCCCGAGGGAAAATGGGTGTTGGTGTCAGGAAAAATGTGAATTCTAATTCCAGGCCCACCACTCACTCTTTGTGAACTAGTTTCTCCATCTCCACAGTAACATGGGATGGCAGCGCAGGAGCCTACCTCATGGTATGGCTACAAAGTGGGCACAGTACAAAGGAGTGCTCTGAGACTCCATCACACAGTTGCTGCCAGCAGGTCTGTGGGTTCTTGTGGAAAAGAGTTCATACCTTTGATTTTCAGTTCCATACCACAGTGCTCATAGCACATTATGTTTCCTATTAATGGTCTTTGAAGGTAGTATAACATGCTCCAAAATATACTCACTGGATTTTGATTATCAGGAACAGATTCTTTTCCAGACTCTGTCCCTTACTAGTTATATGACCAAAACCAAAAATCACTGAACTACTCTAAGCCTCAATTTCCTCATCTATAAAATAGGAATAACTCACACCAACCTCATAGATATAATCCATGAGATAATCCATGAAAATAAAGCATCTGCTTTAAAAAGTCTAATTCTGTAACTCTTAACTCTGGCTGATTTAATATAAAATCCAGTTACATTAATCTATAATTCCTTTAAAAATCCATAGTTTCTGGATTGAAAGAGCAGGAAGTGATCAGAAGCTGTCTTGCTGTTGCCCAGAACAGAAGTCACAAGGAGAGGGACAATGTGTAAGGTACAAGTGACTCAACTCATGGCTATCAGAATCCCATCTGTTTCAAGGCGAAGGTCGTTAATGTCTCTGCAATGGTCAACATGATATATTGCTTTGTATTTATTTCTGCTTAAGTTCCTCTACCTGAGACAGTGACGTGATGGTATAATAAATATCTCACCAAGTGGCAGTGCAAAGTTGGATCTAACTAGGGAAGGTCATTTTGCCCTAACAGACATGTCCAGCAATGTTTTGCAATTCTTTTATTTTATTTTATTTTATTGTTGTTCAATTACAGTTGTCTACATTTAGCCCCCACAACTCCTTCTCACCCCAGCCATGCCCACCTCCCTCCCTTGCTTCCACCCCCCCTTGGTTTTGTCCATGTGTCCTTTATAGTTGTTCCTAAAAACCCTTCCCCCATGTTCCCATTATCCCCTCCCACCTCCCCTCGGGTTACTGTCAGTTTGTTCTTAATTTCAATGTCTCTGGTTATATTTTTCTTGCTTGTTTGTTTTATTGATTAGGTTCCAGTTAAATGTGAGATCATATGGTATTTGTCCCTCACCACCTGGCTTATTTCACTTAGCATAATGCTCTCCAGTTCCATCCATGCTGTACTGAAGGGTAGGAGCTCCTTCTTTCTTTCTGCTGTGTAGTATTCCATTGGGTAAATGTACCATAGTTTTTGATCCATTCATTTACTGATGGGCACTCAGGCTATTTCCAGCACTTGGCTATTGTAAATTGTGCTGTCATGAACATTGGGATGCATAGGTTCTTTTGAATTGGTGTTTCAGGGTTCTTAGGATATAATTCAAGCAGTGGAATTGCCTGGTCAAAAGGCAGTTTCAATTTTAGTTTTCTGAGGAAATTCCATACTGTTTTCCACAGTGGCTGCACCAGCCTGCATTCCCACCAACAGTGCACTAGGGTTCCCTTTTCTCCACAACTTCTCCAACACTTGTTGTTTGCTGATTTATGATGGCCATTCTCACCGGTATGAAGTGGTATCGCATTGTGGCTTTAATTTGCATCTCTCTGATGGCTAGTGATGCTGAGCATCTTTTCATATGCCTCTGGGTCCTCAATATGTCCTCCTTGGAGAAGTGTCTGTTCAAGTCTTTTGACCATTTTGTAATTGGGTTGTTTGTCTTCTTGGAGTTATGTGAGTTCTCTATATATTTTGGAGATCAAACCCTTGTCTGAGGTATCATTGGCAAATATATTTGGTTCTCTTTTCATTTTAATGCTGTTTTCTTTAGCTATGCAGAAGGTTTTTAATTTGATGAGGTCCCATTTGTTTATTCTTTCCTTTATGTCCCTTGCTCTAGGGAACATATCAGTGAAAATATTGCTGCGTGGAATGTCTGAGATTGTCCTGCCTATGTTTTGCAGTTCTAAATGATACTCTGACCTTGATGAAATTTATATTTTGCTGATACACCTCAGCATGTGTTGTGGACAAACCCAAATGAGTAGCAGTTAAAAAGTGAGGAAGCCATGAATGCCAACACAGGCCCATAGGGCAGGAAGAAATCAGACTGGGCATAAGAAAAAGAAAAAATAGCTGAAATAAAAATTACCATTAGCTAATACCCAAATACCTCCAGACTCTTCTCATTCAAGACTATCATATTATCTTCACCACAACTTCGGAAGCTTATGAATTCCAGTGACAGCATGGGCACTACCAAAATATTTTGTATACCAAATCTGTGGGTGCTATGGGAGCAAGGATTTTATCCGTTTTGTTTATAGATGGGTCTCAAATACTGAAAAGGGTAGCTGGCACATAGTAGGTGTTCAGTAACTATTAAACCAAAAAAAAAAAAAAAAGAAACGAAGGAATGAGAATATTGGTTTTTCTGATGGATTCAAGGGCATTTTATATTGTAGTTAGCAATTTGTGTTTAGTCATCATCCTCCTGCACACTTAAAACTTTCCATGAATTATTTTATATAGCTAACTTTTCCACTTGCTTACAATATGAGAAGACAAATAAATTAAAATGTGCAGTGCCAATGAAATAAAGAAAAGTGAGTAGGCTGCATAGATGATGTGACCAAGTTCAGGTAGAAAATTAATAGAAGAGAGGACCTAAACTCAGTCAAATTCCCTGCGCTCCATCACCTGAAGACCGCTCACTTCCTGGGAAGCAAAATCACAAAGAAATAGAGGTTAAGTTGTTCTTACTTACCCAGTAAATCATTCTAACATCAGGAAAAGATGGGTTTATGAGAATAGGTTGGTAGTCCTTTAGCTGGTTCTTTATGCGCTGTTTGGCTGGACTTCCTGTTCAGAGACAATACTATAGACCATAACAGAGTGGGGGTTAAGAGGCCCATATAAGGACTCTTTTTATTTCTTTTTGCCTTTAGAGAGACACACATTTGCCTCTGCAACTTGAGATTAACTCTTCTTTGCACATTAACTGTCCATCTTTACCAGACCAGAAGCCAGACAGGCCTGCCAACAAATTTGTTAATAGGGCCTACCTTCCACCTTGCTCAAAACCCAGGCCCTGAGGCTTTTCCTTCATTCTCATTTCTTCCACACTAAAATTTCTCAATTCTGTCTCTCATAATAGCCATCTTCTTTGCCTGGCCTTAGCTCAACTTTTTCTTGGGTTTTCCCTAAACTAACAAATATTTTCTAACCAGTCTCTGTGTCTCAAGTCATGTACCCCTTCAGTCCATTTTCCATACTTCCATCTCACATGTGATTCTGAAAGGCAAGCCTGGTTGTATGCTAGGGTGTTAGAAAACCCATTCCTAGCACAGAATATAAGGCCACTCATGGTCTGGCTCCTGTCATCCTCTTCAGCCTCACATCCAACCTCTCTTCTGGTGACACTCTGCCTCTCAACTCTACCCACGGTCTTGCCATTCCTAAAGCACTCTTGTTCTCTCCCACTACTGTGCCTTTTCCTACATAGTACTGTCCAAAATGTCCTTTCTTCTGTCATCTGCCTCCCAATCTCCTCTCCATTTTTTAAACCTACTGGAGATTTAAATCCAGGCTAAACCTCTAGCAGGTTTCCCTCATTCCATTAGGCAGACCTCCAACGCACACACCTCTGTTTCCCCATCACCTTCTCTTTGTACCATAGCAACCATAACACTAAATTAAAATTTATCTGTTTATTTACCTCTCTCTGAGGTTAAAGACTGTGTTTCATTTATGTGAACACACACATAAACACAGAGGAACACACTGCATATTTCTCAACACACAGTTACTGTTCACTGTGGTTGCTGACCAAATGAATGAATGAATTCAGCACTGTCTCTCAGATCTGTCCTTTCATCCTTCCTGCTAGTAATTTACTTGCTGATTTCCCAGATGCCAGAAAGTAGCCATATAAGTATTTTTAAAAAATCAGTTTTGCTGATAACAGCACTTGGCAGACTGAAGGGATAGAAAATATGTCCTACTGTATCTAGGTAAGAGTACTGCTCTGTGGGACGGAAAGAACAAATATCCAACTACTATATTTGAAAGAACAAACTGAAAATACAATCTTTGGCAGAGTTCTGCCATATGATGCTCAGTCTTCTAGCCATCGAGGACCAGAAATGTGCAGACCAGAAATACACTAACCCTTAGTCCAGTTGACATGGGGACTGGATGTGCACATATGTGCACAGATGTACATTTTCAGAATGAGCTGATAACCAGCTGTTACCTGCCAAGAACAATTATGGCTCAGATTCATCCAAGATTTATAAAATCCAATGACAAAACAGCTTGTTTAGTTATTACACCTGCTGTTTCTTGACAGCCTGTTTCTGAAGGGCTGTAGTTACTTGTGCAGAGAAAGACCTCCTAGCCACTGAATAACAGGATGATGTGGAAAGATTCAATCCTCTGCATGGGCATGAATGGAGTGGGAAGGTGGGGGACTCAATTAGCTACACCTAGAAATAAACATGCTAACTTATTTGGGTATTCAAAATAGTAAACCAGGGTAGAATTTCCAGCTAAAAATTATATTTAAAATAAACAAACAGTAAAATATTTCCTTGCTGGTTACTCTCAGGCAAATTTTATGCCTGCCTCACATAATGTCAAGATGTCTCAAGTGCTAAATTAAATTAACACGCTTGCTTTGACAGATCATATGCTTACTTAGAAGTTTATTTAAACCAGGAGTATGCACAAAATCCAACAAAATTCAACTCCACAAAATATTTTTAAACCAGTGTTTCAGTCACATATATGTAATTAAATGCATTGGGAGATGGTATTAGCAAACAAGATCAACTTTTTGACATTTTGTATAGACCGGCAGACATTATTTGTTTAACAAAGCAGCCCTTGTTAAATCTTAGTTGAATCCCTGACTGACTGCAGCAAGAGGAAGCCACAAAGAAGAGGAAATCCCACTCACCTGGGAAACAGTTAACCTTGCAGGTGACACAGAGGGCATCTCTTGAGCCCAAGCCTGGGTTGCTTGTTAATTTCTGGCTGTAATAATCTGCTTTATAAAAGTCACATTTTTTTTGCGTGCTTCATGCTCTTCTCCAAAGTCCACTTTGAGATCTCCAGCTCATGTTCATCTCTCTTTCCTTACTTATTATAGACTTATTGTCTATTCCTCTTGACGTTGCTTGTAACTTACACATAATCATGATGGTAGGAAACGCATCTGACAAAATTTAGGACAGTGCTCATTAAGCACATAGCAACTACTTTGTGGCCCTTCTGTGGCAATTTAACATTGACAAGGCTTGCTTTTCTAAAGTGTGGGCCCCAACCCATCAGCATCAGCACCTTCTGGGAATTGTTAAAATGCAAATCATGGCCCCTCGCAGACCTGTTCAATCAGAAACTCTAGGCATGAGACCAGGAATCTGTGTTTTAATGAGCATTCCATGTTGTAGGGTAAGTGGAGGCAGGCTGGCTTCCTCACCCAGGTGTCTGGATAAATAAGAGAAGCAATGTTCCCATAGCTTTGGAGGGGCCTGATAAGTAGTGTTCTCATAGCCTTGAGACTGGCTCCAATGAACAGTTCCCATAACATGAAGTGGGCTCGCATACACAGAATTATGTTATGTTATGTAATCTTCTGGCTAGAAGCCGGCTTTGTTTGCCTTCAGTACTTAAGTAGGTACAGACTCCCTGCTGAGTGCCACTACATGTGCCACACAGAGACATGCAGGGAGACACACAGCTTGCAGCGTGCGTGGCTCACCTACCCATGAATAAAGGCATATCAGACATCCCAACGGCTCCGTATTCCTCCTTCTGCCTGGATACTGTGAACCTGTCAGGCCTTGAACGGTGGCACCACACACATGGTTTTGATGTACTATCAAGTTGGAGACTTACTATATTAGGATTACAAGTCTGCATATATTTGGGAAAATTGAACCAGTTTATAAGAAGAGGGAAAGATCAGCGTTCTTATGATGGATTCAAAGAAGTTAAATAAATGCAATTTTCTTTGTAAAGAACTACTTCTTACAGAAAATAGGCATAGCAATATTAGACATCTAAAACACAAAACAAAAACAAAAACAAAAATGGAGATGTTTGTTTATCAGAGCAGCACAGATGATATTTCTAATCATCAGGAGAATTGCTTAGCACTGAGTATCCGGGCAGCCGCAATCTCCTGAATTAAATCAGATTCTGTGCTGAATGAATGTGCAAAGCTTATTCCCATGGAAACTGAGCACTATACAGATTGATAGGGTTATAGAACATATAACTGAGGTAAGGCAATTGCCAATTTTAAAAGATTAGCATTGAAAATTTCACACAACCCATTTATTTTCCAAATATCAGATGTGCCTCATCTATATTTGAGGATAAAGCACTGTCAAAATCTGATTTAAGAGAAGAGAAAAAGCTCTACTACAACACAGCCTATTATCTTTGAGCTCAGGCCAAAATGAAGCAGAGGCTCTGTTTTCTTAATACCGCCTTAATTATAAGGAGGCTGTTTTGAACATTGAAATTAAATGGGTTGCTATGGCTTCCTGCCCGAGAGATCAAGATGCCAAGTTTCAGGCATTAGGAAGCTATGAATGGGCTAAATAAGGTGTTCACAAATAGGGTTTCCCACCCCAAGCCCCTGCCAGAGCATCCAGCAGGAAGTTTACGAGGAGGTAACAGAGCGCTGGCAGTGGCCCAGCCTGTCTTCACTCCTCCAGACACCCCTTCTGTAGTACTCACTAATCACTTTGTCGCATAGGTTGCTTTTCCCGTAGGGAAAGGGCTGCGCCATTTCCCAAGCATGCGGGGAGCCATGTGGAAGCTTGCTTAGACCTCCAAAAGATTTGTTTGTTTGTTCCTTGGGCAATTTGTGTGTTTCCAATTTTTACATACGACTGTGACCAACAGGTAGGAGGCAAACGAGAGGTTCAGAGGGGAGCTAACCATGCTCAGATGCAGACTTCTGTCTCTGATAAATAACAGAGAGGTACCCAGAGGGGGTTTTATCTCTAAGTCCTAAAAGAGACACACAGCACCTCAGGTAACACAAACCAAAATGTTCAAAATAAGTAAATGCCACCCGCAGAGCTGCGCTTATGTGTAATTCTATTCAGATATCTAAGACCCCTTCTAGTTTTAAAAGTCTCCACTTCTCTGATCTTGTAGCTTCTTACAGGGAGTAAGCCTTTGAAATTTCATCCAGGTTTTAGTGTTTTAGGTTTTTGTCAAGGAAAAGAAGTCCATAAGCAACATAAGTCACAAATTTGGGGTTGTTTTTGTAGTCACTTAACATTTGAGAGCTGTGCCTTCCTTGGGAAGTGGTGGTTTTCAGTTTCATATTTTGGAAGGTAAGGTAAGAGTGACAGATTTTTGGCAAGCAAATTGCTAAATGAGGCCCTAAGTCAGGGGTTTATTGGGGGTCCACCCACATAAGTTCATGGGTTCTGTCAGGATATTTACATGAAATTAGGCAGAATGTGTGTGACAGCTGGAATAGAGGAAACAGAGGTAAGAGGTGGTTAAAAACAAGTAAAGAGAAAGAGAAAAGGAAAAGCCGCAAAGACATTCTGTAAGAGAAGAAAGAAGTAATTTTCACAATGTAGCCTTTATGCAGCTACTGACCTGAAGGTTTAGAGAAGGTAAAGGCATCTTTACTCATTCTCTGAGGTAATCAACTCATATACCAAAGCTTGACATGATTATCTCACAAGCTTTGATAGTTCATTACCTTGGCTTTCACAGCTTCAGCTGCTTTATGGCTCCAAGAAAAACCCAGTCCTTTCTAAAATCTAGTAGTCGTGTCCAGGTCGGCAGCCTCTTGATTCAAGTAGCTTGGTGGCTGACAATATTAGCTGAGCTCTAATAGAGGTTGCCAACCCTAGATTGTTTTCTTTGTATGGGGAGGAGGTTGCCCTGTAAGACTAACTGGAAAGTTATCAGTAGTGTTCCAAGTACTGTATCAGGGTGGCCAGATGTCAAGGACTTTATATTTTTGTTTGCAACTTTTGCAAAGTCACATAAGGACTTATACTAAAAGATTATGAGCTGTTTTGGGTTTGAGACCCCCAGAACCAGATTGGTAGAATGAATAAACCTTCAGTCAGGAAGAAAAGTTTTCTATTATCTGGATGTGAAATATATAGTTAACTGGTAATAGTTTAACCTGTAAAACTTATTTGCATGTTAAACTATTACTATCACAAGAGAAGAAAACACCCAAGTCTTTGTCTTAGTTACCTGTGTCCTAAAAATGCAAAAGCTAAATGAAATCTCTTAAACACATTTTCAAGAGGTAGTGTGATAAAACACATGCCAGGTGGACAGATCTTCCTGCCTTTCATCAGAGGGTACATCACAAAATCAGCCCATGACTATTGACAACTAAAAATGGCACAAAAACCCAACTGTTGTTTTACAGAATTCTTAATTTCCAGAGGTAAAAAAGGGATCCCAACTTGTTTCTGACTCAAATCTATTTTTCAAATAGTTCCTCTGATCATTCACAGGACTTTAGAACATTGTAAATCTTGGTAAGTTTGGACTCGATCACCTGGAAATATCTGCTTATTCAATCTAAAATCTGCTGAGTCTAACTGATATCACAATAAAAACACAGAATCTTATGAAACACCCACTGCTTTTAAAAACTTGGATGTCTGATATTGTATTTGCAAAGCAATACCAATCATAGATGATTTATTTTTCAAAACAATCTGAAGAAAAATTCTATTTTGTGTTAATTCAACTATAATATAAATATAAGAAAATTTGAGCTTCAGTTCTTTAAAAAATACTCAGTCACATAGTCTATTCCAAATCCCCTAATCAGTGAGGTCTTACCATTCCTTCAACCCCTCTAAAGCGTGTGACTTTTGACAAGACTTTTCCTTATCATTTGCAACTCAAGCATCCTTACCAGGTCAGAGACTGCTCCACTGATGCATGTCTTTCTGCAACAGAATTTTGGAAGCATTCGGAGAGATAATTTGAGTGGGAGGTCTGAAAATCAGACACAGCAACAATGCATCTCAAATATCAAAATGTCAACTGAAATGGCCACATCTGAATGAGACAACCATGCTCTAAGCAAAACAGAATCCTTAAACTGATTGTAAAGCTGACAGGGCAGCTCAGGATGAAGTGGGAAGTCCAAACATTTAACTGGGATTACAAACTGACTTTAAAAATGTCTATCTTTTTTATAAATAAATAAAAAAAGTCTATCTTGAGACATTTGAAAGGAATCTAAGCAAATAACTCACTGTCAGATAGTATAAATTATCTAACATTGTATTTTCCTCAGAATTCAATCATTATAGAGGCCTCTCATGATAGTGACATACCTAGAACCTAGATCTCTTTCCCTATAGAATCTCTTCCTTGCTCACTGAAATTCTAACATTAGATATTTCCACTTTCACCACTTATTTAAATGCAGCACAGAGGCGAGTTCTTCTGTTTTTTGTGTCCCTGAAACTCCATCTCTTGCTGGGAGTACACTGAGAGCAGAAATCTTATTTTTTCTTTATTTGGTATTCCTCACCCTCTGCTAGGCACTAGATATCATAGAACCATTGCACTCCCAGGAACATGTCAGATCATCGGGCCCTGTCTTCTGACCACAAAGACAAAAGGATGAAGCTCAGGCTCAGAAGAGAAAGGAGAATTTGTCCAGAGTGACTCAGCCTGTTAGTGACAGAGCTGGGACCAGAATGGTGGAGCCCACAGTACTGGGCACTCAAGCATTTATTGAATCCTACTGTGTGTTGGGCACTGCATTATATTCAGGGACATGACATTGAGGACTACAAGGATTTTTTTTTCCTATAGAAGCTTGAGATCAAAGTGATTTGGCCAGACTCAAAAAAAAAAAAAAAACAGTAGTTACAATGACTACCTACTTAAGTATAATTACAGAAGTTGAGTCCTTAATTAACCTTTGTTGATTCAGTCTAAGGAACTTAGTAATTGAGATATAAAAATTATTTACATTGAAGATTTCACCTAAAAACAAGTACTAGAATTTAAATTCCACAGGCAGATTTTTAACTGAGATTCCAGCACATTTAATTTTAATTTAATTAATGAATTTTTCTTCATTTATAGATTTAGAGAGCTCAAGCAAGCATTTTAACTATATGCTAAGGATTAAAGTTATGTTTATTCATTTATTTAGTCAATTTATTAGGTGTGCATACAAAGAATATGGACACAGAAATATTGATTTGATCAGTTCTGATGTTCATATATAACTGGTTACTATTAACAATAGCTAAGGTATTAACTTTTCTAACAGATCAATTTGTACATTTCATAGATGATGGTAAATCTAATTCAAGTGTGAACCTTAGTCCATTCAATTTTCCATGAATTCTCTCAGATAATTAGTTTCAAGAAATACCACCACACGGCACCTTATCATTTTCCAGTCCTACTGGGAATATCTGAAAAGTGTCATAAGAACTACAAAATTTGATAGGAAGTGGCATAAACATTCAATTCTTGGAGTGCAGTTTTTGCTTAATGGAAGCATCAACCCACCCTAGATTTTTGAGTGCCCATTCACCTCACATACTTGTGATAACTGCATCTACTGCTTTGGTGCCTGGCCTTTGGTTTCCCCAACAATCAAAACTCCACAATGGCTCCATCTGGTCCACTTGTATACTTCATCTGGTTTATATGTGCCTTTTCCCAAATGTACTGGATTTATCCAGTTTTGGAAATGGGCAGGAAATATAATGCTTGGGTTGCAATCTGCCATTTCAGTGGCCTTTTGCTAACCCTCATCCACACAGACATGGGCTATTGGTCATTTTTTTCACTCTGGGACATCACATAAATGCTGGCTGATTTCTGAGGGATGAAAGAGTAGAGAAAAATTGAATCCATTTATTGGAATGCAGTTGTGTGTGTGTGTTGTTGTTATTGTTGTTTGATCATTTTTCTAGTCTTTTTCCTTTGGCCAAAGAGTCTCTGCCTGTCTCAAGACTGATTCAGTTCTCTACCCACTTCCCTTATGTCATATGTCCACATTATGCTCTTGATATTCATAAAGGCCAAAACAGAGACTCACTCATGAACACAGCTCTTCAAGCACATGCTTTGAGCTTCTCTGACTTGCATCTGTGTGGCTTCCCACAGGAACTGTAACCAGAGCTCTGAAGGAAGCATGGCAAAAATTCAAAGAAAAACACTGAATTCTAAAAATAACTATATTTTTAAAGATTTTAACACAAGCACAGCACCTTGAGCATAAGGTGCTCAATGATATTTGATTACGCAATGAATGAATACCAAGCTTCCCTGTGGAGGTGGGGCCTTAAATGAAGGCAGTCACTTCCCCTGCTCTACATAATAGCAGGCATCAGGCATGTTCTTAGATTCCATTCAGATGAGTGAGCCTGCTTCCTGGGCAACTGAGAGTGGGCAGAAGCAACTCCAGCTCTCCGGAGATAGCCGCCTTTTATTTAATCAAGATGGAATACTAGGTAGCAGAAAGAAAGAAAGAAGGAGCTCCTACCCTTGTGACAGCATGGATGAAACTGGAGAGCATTATGCTAAGTGAAATAAGCCAGGGGGTGAAAGACAAATACCATATGATCCCACCTTTAAGTGGAACCTAATTAACAAAACAAACAAGCAAGCAAAATATAACCAGAGACATTGAAATTAAGAACAGACAGTAACCAGAGGGGAGGTGGGAGGGGTTAATGGGAGGAAGAGGGTAAAGGGTTTCCACGAACAACTATAAACGACACATGGACAAAACCAAGAGGGATAGAATCAGGGGAGGGAGATGGGGATGGCTGGCGTGGGGGAGAGTAGGGGGGAGGCAGATAACTGTACTTGAACAACAATAAAAATAATATTTTTAAAAAAAAGTGTGTGTGTGTATCACTCAAAATAAGTCACTAGAATAAATTTTACTTAGTGGTAGAAGGATACAAAAAAGGAAAAATGCCAGGGCCACCAGCAACAATACTGTTTTTACTCCAATAGCATCACTGTTATCATTCATTTTCTTCTTTCACCTGTTTTTACTTCAATAGAGTAAGGGTTATCATTTATTTTTTTTATTTCACCCAGCCATTCACAGAACATGGTTAAATGCCCCCCTCTACCAGGCACTGAGGTATAAATGTGAACAAGTCAAAACTTCTATTCCTTACCCTAGTGCCCTCATTATCACGGTTGTTATTGTTTCTGGGAGACACTTTTTAATTTTCTCATCTATTTTTTTTGCTCATGTTACTTGATCCTTATGTAAGTCCAGAAGAAAATGAAGGCTCAGAAAAGGTTAAAGGATTTGAGGAGGGCACACGGCTAGTCAGCAGCAAAGCTGAGTCTCACGTATTTTGTGACACTAAGAAGTACGCATCATTTCTATCAGCCAGTTTCATTTCCCTTTCTACAGAGCCCCGCTGAAACATGCTTATCAACAGTGGCAGTGATCTTCTCTGCATCTCTCAGTGCAAAGGACCTTGAACATAAATATGTGACTTGTACGTCTATACTTTCAAAATAACCACTGTTCTTAGTTTTCTAATTTTCCATTGGGATCTGGCAACCACACAGGGAAAAGGATGAACTATCTTCCTGCTCCTAGGATACTAAGACTCATTGTAGTTAATTTCCCATTTAAGACAGGTTTTTTCTTATGTCCAGACAATGTTCAATTATAAAAGAAATATAAATTTGATCTTTAATTCAGTGTGGCAAATAGTATGAGTATAGAAAACCCAAGAAACTAGTTGGTCAATCTGTTGTGATTCAGAAACTCAGTAGCAACTTTTACCAACTTATGGTCAAGTCTCTTGACTTGGAACAAGTTATTTAACTCTTCTGAGACTCAGTTTCCACATCTCTAAAATGGGAATTGTGATACAAGCACCATAGGTTGTTGGGAGAATTACTTGAATCTTAACTTTATGAGAGAAAGACATTATCTGTCTTGTTCACCATAGATTTCTGTGAAGAACCAAGCACAATAAGTATTTGTTGAATAAAGGATAATTTAGAATATGTACAATGAATCTTTAAAGTGCCTAACATATCACCAATGGCCAATAATCTACATCTAAAGAAAATTACCCCCTTTTCGGCTTTCTTTTTCATCTAATAAGAAGACTAGGACTCATCATATGTGTAAAAATAAATGTTAAATGGACATAATTTGCAATGAGAGAACTTTTATGGATTTACATGCCAAAAAATCCTTCAAAGATGTATGGTAGGGTTATGATGTGTGAGTTACTCTGGATTACCTGTAGGATACATCTCTTTTTATTACAGAGCACACCATCGATCATCTTCACCGGAGCTACTGAGAGTGAAGAAAAATTGTAATAACTATGTATGGCACTAGATGGGTAGTAGAATTATCAGGGGGAACCATTTTGTAAATTGTATAATTGTCTAAGCACTATGCTGTGCACCTGAAACTATTATAAAACAATATTAAGTGTCAACTGTAATTGAAAAAATGTGAAGAAAGGAAAAAAGACATCTCCAGGGAGGAGACGAGGCCTGGGAGTCGTGGTCGCAGCTCTCATCTTCATCCCCGGGGTGAAATCTGACTCCACGTCCCTGACAGGCCCTTCAGGCTCTTCATTGTTCCTGCAGAAAGTGTTTCAACCAAAAAGAATATCATCTGTGATCTGTTTTCCATCACAGGAAAAAGAAAAAAGGTCTGATTTTGGACGTTTAGCTCCATGAGAAACTACTACTGCAAATCGAATTTTGAAATTCAATTCAATTTAAAATACATCAAAGTCTATTTAAAGAAATCTTCTGTTAAGTCCCTTGTTATATGAGGAATCTCTCTGGAAAGAGGGAAAGCAACCCCCAATGCACCTTTTGTATAAATCTGGATTCATACATAGAACCTTTTTGTTTTAAACATATTTTATTGATAATGCTATTACATTTGTCTTACTATCCCCCCTTCGTTCCCCTCCACCCTGAACACCCTCCTCCACTCCCCCCCTTT
>CM052541.1:88927231-88949544 GCA_028533065.1 Trachops cirrhosus
TTTTTAAAGATTTTATTTATTTATCTTCAGAGGGGAAGGGAAGGAGAGAGGGAGAGAAATATCAATGTATGGTTGCTTCCTGTGCATTCCCTGCTGGGAACTGGCCTGCAACCCAGGCATGTGCCCTGACTGGGAATCGAACCGTGATCTCTTGGTTCACAGGCCCACGCTTAATCCACTAAGCTACACCAGCCAGGGCGAAAAACAAAAATCTTTACACACACTAGAATCATCTTTGGACAAAACTGAAAAGCAGGGTGTCATCTGCCCTCTCCAACCTTCCCAACCAGCCTTCAGTGCGTTCTCCAGATAGTTCCCCTTTACTCCTTATCCAGGATCACCTGCTACTCTGTATTGAGCTCATGAACTCACTGGTAAGTTCACTCACTGGTCCATTCATTTCACTGAGTGTTTCAATGTGTCAGACTTCAGGGACACAAACGTGAGTATAACATGTCTCATGTCCTCTAGGAGCTTACAGTTCAGTTCAGTCAGGACTGATTTTGCTTCCCAGGGGACACCTGACAATGTCTGGAGACAGTTTTGGCTGTTACAAGTAGGGGAGAATGCTATCAGCATCTGGTAGGTAGAGGCCAGGGATGCTGCTAAACATCCTACAATGTACAGGACAGTCCCCCTACAAAAAAGAAAAAGAAAAAGAAATACAGGGTCCAGAATGTCAATAGTGCCTTGATTGATAAACTCTGCTCTAGAGTAGACAGGTATATGAAAAAGTAGTAAATGTGGTGACAAAGACCAGAAGTATTAGGGCAGCTCAGGAAAGGGCATGTGAATAAGAACTCTGGGAGATATGGTTATGATGGCAGTCTTCCTTGTTTTCAGTGACAAGAGGGAGGAAATAAGAAGGGAATGGAAGAGTCATTCAGGGTAAGCCATTGCCATAATGAAGGCAGACATTTCTTTGGGCAATGTGAGAGGATGCAGGACCAGTTGCAAGTAGTGAGCAAACAAATGGCAAGTTGGAGAGAATCTCCTCATTGGGAATGATGTTGGCCCTTTACCCGCCACCACCAGTCAGTTGCCCAGCCAAAAGAATGTGTAGCCATCTGGTAGGACCGTCACTCAAGTTATAAACTGTATTGCATGCTGGGGGATATCTAGCTATACTTTGGCTGTGCCCATCATCCTTTGTCAGTTCTTCCTTTCTCTACTCCCATTCTGGTCAATAATCCCACCTTACATGCATACACACTACAATCAGTCCTTATGATGCTAAAAATATAAAATTATAGATATGTGGCATTACATATATTACACTATATATATGCTACTATTATAAACTTGAATCTCTAAAGAAGTTGGTTTCAAGACCTGGTTAATCAGAAAAACACAAGACCAGATATCAGGCCTAGATCAAGTTCCAACATGTATTGAGTTGTCCAAAAAGTTCGTTTGATCTCTTCCATGAGATGGCTCTAGCAGTGCTTACTTGTCTTTAACGCCATTCAAAAACAATTTTGTTAGATTGGATTGTGACAGCTGTCATATCAGCTTGCATTTTAAAAAAATAATTAAAATCAGTGAATTTTTATGTAGCCATCTTAATATTGAAGATGGAAAAAATACACAAGATTTTTGGCATATTATGCTTTATTATTTCAAGAAAGGTAAAAATGCAATTGAAATTTAAAAAGAAAGATTTGTGCTGTGACAGATCGAACATGTCCAAAGTGGTTTGTGAAGTTTCATGCTGGAGATTTCTCACTGGACAATGCTCCAGGGTTAGGTAGACCAGTTGAAGTTGATAGCAATCAAATTGTGACATTAATTGAGAATGATCAATGTTATACTATGTAGGATATAGCTGACATACTCAAAATATCCATATATTTATCAATAAACTTATTGGTGAAAATAAAAAATGTGTCTTTTATTTTATGGAAAAAAAATACAAACTTTTTGGCCAACCCAATACCTTCTTTCTTCTTTGTAAAACCTCCCCCTCCCACCTCCTTTGAAATTACTTTGTGAAATCAGGTCTGGTCTCTCTCATCAGTAGGTAAAACCATGGCAGCTGTACTAATAACACACGTAAACCTCTAGCCCTGTTGAGGGTGGGGCTCTCCAAGATTGGGAAGCCCCATGTCAGGAGCTCCCCATTACTGGAACAGAAATGGTTCCTGCCTCCAAACTGCTAGCTATGCATTGGCAGCGTAGTCTGAAGCCAGACCTGAGTTGAAATTCCAACTCCATCACTCACCAATTCTATAGCCTTGAGGAAGTTAATTAACTTGTTAAGCTTCAGATTTCTCATTTGTAAAATAGGAATAGAGTCCCTACCTTAAAGGGCTGTCATGAGTATTAAATGACATTTTCTGTCTAAAGCATTGAGCAGAGTGCCTCAATAAATTTTATAGAGTGAACCTCAATAAATTTCAGCTATTATTACTAAGGGAAGGAAGCCATTCTGGCCTCAACTCAATGCCTGATTCTCTGCCTGAATATGCTGAGCTGTTTGCTAAAATGGCTTTGATGTTGAACTCTGTCAGTCCCCACTGTTGACATATTCCATTCTCATAGCTTAGACATATTCTGCTTCAGCTCCTCTGTCCTGCCCTCCATCCTGACTCTGTCCTCAGCAGCAGTGTTGCTCAAATTTCCAAGCTCCCTCCCAGCACTGTCCTTGTCAGATTCTGATCTCATCCTAACTATATGGAGCCCCATAATGACCCTTAGCAACCAGGCACTGTGGGTTTTCCCCTCCTGGCCAAGCCTCCCCTGCCTTCTCCCAGCCTATCTACCCCAAATCTACCCACAGACCCCAGGGATCTGTACTGCTGGAGGGCAGGCAGCTGGATAGGACATTTCTCCAGCATGTTTTTTTTTTTCATTGTTTTATTGTTGTTCAATTAGAGTTGTCTACATTTTCCCCCCACAAGTCCCCCCACACCCCAGCCAAACCCACCTCTCTTCCTTGCTCCCACCCTCCCCCTTGGTTTTGTTCATGTGTCCAATAGTTCCTGAAAACCCTTCCCCCCATTGTCCACTCTCCCCTCCCCTCTGGTTATTGTCAGACTGTTTTTAATTTCAATGTCTCTGGTTATATTTCGTTTGCTTTTTTCTTTTGTTGATTATGTTCCAGTTAAAAGTGAGATCATATGGTATTTGCCCCTCACTGCCTGGTTTATTTCACTTAGCATAATGTTCTCTAGTTCCACCCATGCTGTCATGAAGGATAGGAGCTCTTTCTTTCTCTCTGCTGTGTAGTATTCCATCGTGTAAATGAGTGGATCCAGCATGTTCTTGATCTTCCATAATGGGCTCAGTGAGGCTGGTGAACAGATTCACTAGATAAATATTCACTTGAGAATATGACACTTTTCTAACTTTCCCACTTCCCACTTTTAAGGGAGAATAGTCAAAGGTTCAGCATGCCACTTTGGGAAAGCTGTTAGCCTGGGATAAAGCTGGTGTGTTCTCCACTTGTTGTTTTCTTTTTTTTCCAAAAGGGGCCTTGACTAAATCCTCAAACACCACAAGCCTTCCAATATCTGGTTCTAGGTAATGGTCTCTGTTCTTCTTAGGATATCAGGAAATGGTTGGGATAATAACCCTGTTAGGGGTAAAGAAGACATTGTAGAATGAAAAGCTCCCTCTCATTCATTGACCCTCCTCCTCTTGATGCTTACTTGGGAAATCTTAAACAATACTGATACCCTAGAATAGGGGTGTCAAACCCACTTTAACCAGGGGCCACATCAGCCTCATGGTTGCCTTCAAAGAGCCAAATGTAATTTTAGGACTATATAAATGTAACTATTCCTTAACAGTAAAGCAAGAGCTTGGTGCTGCCGTCGGGTAGAAACAAGGGCTGGATAAAACAAGGTGGAGGGCCAGATTCAGTGTTCGGGCCTTGTGTTTGCCACCTGTGCCCTAGAACAAAGGTCAGGTTATCCACTGGACAGCTTGGCCTTTGCCCAATGGTCAGAGGCACTCAGTAAACCAAACTTTACATAGTAGAAAGGGTCAAAGGCAGCTTGGATTTGATAGCTAGAAGTGTTCTCTAGAAAGCTGGTAGTTTGTGCTCTGTACAGCATCTCTGTGGTGAGGGGTGGTGTAAGTGCAGCATCAAGATGGTAAAGGAGGCTATAAGGATACCTGAAGCATGGTAAGATTTAGTTTTTCATAGTTTTCACAATCCACTGGCTGCACTGAGTGACACTCACAATGCCCCCATTTTGTGTTTAGAAAAAGTCTCACTGAGTTCTGAGCTTTCTAAACTATTCCCCTATGCTCAGCCTCTTGCCACTTGGGTTCATGCATCTTTGCTTAACAGCCTAAACCTGTTCCTTTGCCTGCCTGGGTGTATTGCATATCCTGAAAGTAGACACAAGTCACTACTCAGAAAGTTAACACTCAGAAAAAATGAACCTGCACTTTCAAGCTTCCCATTACTCTATCTATGGTGGGCAGGTATCTGTTAGAATCCAGCATGCTGCCTGTCTTTGAAAATTAAGTTTTATTGGAACATAAGTCACACCTATTTATTCATGTATTGTCTGTGGCTGCTTTCCTACTACAACAGCAGAGTAGTTGTGTTGGCTCATTTGACCTTCAAAGCCTAAAATATTTATTCTTTGACCTTTTATAGATGTTGATGACCCCTGCTTTGAGGCTGGCTTATGTGATTATGAGGCTGAGAAATCCCATAATTTTCCTGAGAGGTGAAGGTCCAGGAAATCTGCTGCTAAATTTCCAATCCAAATGCAAAGGTCATTTAAGAACAAGGTACAAGTTCCTATCCAAGTCCAAAGGCCCAAGAACCAGAAGAACCAATGTGTGAGGGCAGGAGAAGATGGATATGCCTGCTGATGCAGAGAGCAAATTCACCCATCCTTTCCCTTTCTGTTATATTCAGGTTCTCAACATATGAGATGATGCCCACCTGCATAGGTAAGGACCATCTTCATTCCTCAGTCTACCAATGCAAATGCTACTCTCTTCTCGAAACACCCTCACAGACACACCCAGATATAACATTCTGCCAGCTCTCTGGGCATGTCTTTGGCCACAGAGTCAAGTTGACCTATAAAACTAACCATCACAATTTGGTATATGAAAGAAGTTTCCTAGGGGAAAAAAAATAGTTCAGTGATGAGAAGAGTTGTCACCAGGGGTATAAGACAACATCATTGGGTTACATCTTTCTTCTCTTCTATCTAATCCTTACCTAGGAAATTCTCTCTACTGCTTTAAAGCACAGCTCTAACTATAGCTCCTTCGTGGTTCCTCCTTAATAATCTCCCACAATAATCCCAGCTCTTATCACTGTCAGCGTCATACCATATACCTCCTCCATGTTACATTATGTTGCCTGAATATTAGGTCAGCTTCCACAAATAAACTATAAATACTTTGAGAAGGAGTATCTCCTTATATCAGTCAGAGTACCCTGCAGGAAAGAGATAGCCCACTCAAAACATCTGAGGAGAGTTTGATAAAGGAATTGCTGGGCAGATCTAAAGCAAACATACATGAGACAGGCTGGAAACACCCAACAGTCATTAGTACCAAGAAGCCTGGAAGAGGCGTGGGGACACAGAAATGCCAGAACACAGAGAGAGCTGTGGTTATGACTATAACGAGGGTTGTGTGAGAGGTTGCCCAGCAAAAGTTGTAACCAGTTACTGTGGTCCACGACCAGGCAGTAAGAGAGCAGGGAAACAATGACCTTGACTTCTTTCACCTTCCAAATTCCGATATCCTGCTAGGTCCTCCCTTTAGCCAAACCCAACCAGAAAACCAGAGATCCTTTTGACAAGATCAATGTGCTACATCCTCCGGGGGTGCACCGTCAGGTACAGAAGGATGGCATGGTTCTAGAGGAGCAAACGGCAACTATCCAACACATCCCACACCTACTAAAACACCTTAAATATAAAGCAGATTTTCAAAAGTGCTTGTTGATTGGCTTAATTCATGCATGCCTATGGAAGGCCTAATTACTCTAATGATTTGGATGTAAACCATCAAGAGGATGAAGGATGAATTGAAGGACCTTTGTGGGGTCTTTTCTGCTCCTACAAGTCTATCAAAACTGCACAGCTATCATAGCAGAGGGTCTAGCATGGCCAACATTTGTCTTTCTTTTGGTGGGGACAAAGGGATGAGAACACCACAAAGGAATACATCATTCATAAGAGAAACTGCTACTCACATGTGTGCTTAAAAGCGAAAAGTAATTTTCCCTCAGATTAAAAGAGAATATTTTCAATTGAAATGTGAGCTGGTAAAAAAGATAACTCACTCCCCAACCTTCTCATCAGTTAAATAGCTACACATGTCAAATAGTTGTACATGAAGCCTGGGAATGATTCTTGCAAATAAAAAAGCATAGTGTGTAATGCTGACTTACTGATCAAGAAGCACCCTGGGGCGAGCTGAACAGCTTTAGGTCAAGAAGAGGCCTCGATTGCTGGGGTGATTTTTATTGTTATCAGAGAGAAGACTGTACTTGCCATCAATATGCAGCTATTCGGGGCACACTTCTAATAGTAGAGGCACACTGGTAGCCATTTGTCTTTCTCTCGGGGCCTTTACCCCCACGTTGAAACATATTTTTCATTTCGGTTTCACTTACCTGTCCCTTTCTTCTTAAAAAGGATGATTTGTCAAGAAAAAAAAATCATCAACATCAAAGAATACTTCTGCATTACCAGTGCACACACATACACACACATACACTCACACTCACTCACTCAAACTCTCCCGTGTCATGTTCTGAAAGCAAAATTGTGAGTAAGAACTAGGAACTCACATCCCCCAGTCAGAAGTTTTCTTTAGTATCTGAACATGAGTTTCTTTATTCTGTGATTCCTCCAGCCTAAAAATTTAAAAGCTGTTGTGAGAAAGCTATAATTTCTACTAGATACTTCATAATTTGATTATATAAAATAAAGAGTGTAATGAAGTTAATAGTACTGTATTCTTGCAGTGTATTATGAGGAATTATTTCCTGCAAAATCTGAAAGTGGAAACTACCTCTAGGTATTCTCACTCTCAAAAATATGGGTCATCATGATTACAGCACTGGAATTTCAAGAATAGATTTTAATGTTTCTCTTTCCTCTAGTCTGTTTTCCAAAAGGACATCTTCTCTTCCCGGGGTATTGTACATATAGTGAGAGACAAAGAACTGAAGTGACAGGTAGGAGGCCTCAGTTCTACTCTTGGTTGTATCCTGGTTATACAACCTCAGTGAAAACATCTAACTTCGTGGAGTATTAACAACTTCTGCGAAGTGAGAGGACTGAATAAACCATTCCCAGTTTAGCAGTCTATGATTTAAAAAAATAATATAGACTAGAACAGAGTAAAATAAAATAAGCATGCCTTGGGAATGAAGAGTGAGTTATATGATGCTGGGTGTCTCTTATTTTTTTTCTTCTATTTCCCAGAAACCCTTTTCTAGACCACCCTTGTGTCCTCCTTGCTTAGTTATTTGTATGATTTCAGCACAGAGCCAAAAGGAGGGCCAAGTCTTAGGTTTCAGTCCTTTACAGATCAGTGAGCTTTGATCTCACCTCTTCCTTCATTTCTTCCTGACAGTCACAACAAACTTCATTCAAGGGGCTTTCAGTGGATCTCATGCTCAAAGAACCAACTCAAAAAGAGTCCTCTTGCTGACATTGTCCCAGCAACAGTATCTTATATGAGGAAAAAACACAATACTGAAATAGAGGAAGAAATTATAATCTCCTAGCCTAATAGTATAACACTGAATAGCATGTAACCACCCCCATATACTGGGTCACATAGTCATAGGTGAGCATATATTTCTCAGGATTTTCCCAGTATGCACATGCAGATGTAACACTTAACTGCCTCTAGGAAACAAGAAATATATTTCTCTAGTGTATAAAGTCTCCTAAGGATCATTTAGGGAGATTTAATAGGATTATGTTTCTTAGGTGGTACCAAGCAACAAGCTCTCAGTTTCACAGTGTTCTTTTATGCTGTAATCAAGACACATATCACAGCCCCCAGGTGACTCAGGGCAGTGCCATATGTCAATGGGAACTCAAGCTTGGGCTGGGGCTCCCAGCTAGCACTAGTAATATGACAGGCTTTGATTTATGTTCACAAGTGTATCACTAAACAAAATATAAATGTGGGCAAAGACTTCAGTTAGACTGTTTCTTCCTCTCTGATTCTCAGATACCCAATGCCTTCATACTAATCCACTTCCCCCTTCCCTACTTGCCCCGACCCAGCCCTGCATTCCCGCACTTTGTATTCTGTGTCTTTTTGTTTACAGTTTCCTCGACAAAACTCTACTCATCTGGATGACATTTGGAAGTGATCTAAGATCTTTTATTAATGAGTGCTACTATGAATTATTGAAAGACAATAGCTTAGCATGCTTGCTTTGATAGGTTCTTTGCATTTTTCTGGGATGGAAGGCAGACTTAGGACTTTAGGGACTGGAATTTGGGGATAAAGAGAACCTTTCCCATGTTGCCTATATCATGCTGTATGGGCACCTCTGTCCCCTGCCTGGGCATAAGACAGACCCCAATGGCAGGTTGATATGTAAGAAGTGCTTTCTTTGCCAAAGGAGAGGCTGAGAAATCATCTTTTTATCCTAACTCCCCAGAAGCTGCAAAAGGAATAAACATAAACACACACTCACAGAAACACACAAATTTTTACCACATTCTACCTGGAAATAGAAAGACATAAGAGATGAGAAGAGGACATAGCCATTGGGAAGAGAACTTAAAGTACTATTAAAGTTCTTAGTCTCTGAAGAAATGCTGCTCAATGGGTAGCCCACAGAGACATAGAAGTTGCCTCTAATAAGAAAAGAACTAGACCAAAAAGTTTCATGAAATCCTTTTCTCAATCCCCAGAAACTCGCACCTGTGAACAGTTTGTGATATGAAACCTCAGCAGTTATGGGGTAAATATCTAATCTGTACATTGGCAGAGTAGGACCTACAGCAGCAGAATTGGAAAAGTGCAACTGATAAATCAACTCAACAAAAATATTACTGGGCACCTACTCTGATCCAGAGTCCAGGCCAGGTGCTGATGGTACACAGCATGCAAACAAAGGAACTAAGCTAATTTCTATTTCAGGACATGAGCAAAAGGGAAAGGAGTGACTTGCTTGATTTGATTTGTTGCTCTGTTCATAGGCATTATAGAATCAAAGAGGTGACCCGCACCTCTTAGCTCAGTGACTGTGAAAGAGTGACCAACCTTCAAAAATCAGTGGTTTAGTCTAATTCCTGGACTATTTAGTCTGAACTAACCAGATTCTCATACACAAAGGTAAACCCAACCAAGTGGTTAAGAATGACGCTCATCAGCATTAAAACATTTAGAGGGCAGCTCATGGACAATTAAATTAATTTACCTACCTAGGAAGATCTCAGAGTTTCTTTGCTCTTCAATAATTGAAGCTGTGTTGAGTTCTTGTTCAACTTATCCCAAATGTTAAGATAAATGGGTGATGGAACAACTATATATAGGCTTGGCATCTGGCATCAGCTGTACAGTAGTGTTTTTGTATAGGTTAAAGTCTACTTCGGCTAGAATTAATGTAATTATATTTAATGTTGACAGATTATGACATTTGCCTATTAAGACACTATACAAACATTCCAATAATTTACTGGCTTTTGACTCTGTAAAAAATAAATGAAACAAAATCCCAGGGGATATTGCTAATGGGGTAACTAGAACAGAGGTTTGAAAAGCACAGGCTTCAGGAAATAACAGTCAAAGAATAATGCATTTTAAGCCAAAACATATAGAGTGGTAAATGAATATTTAGTACTTACCACAAGACTGCTGTCTAGAGACAGCCTTTTTCCAAAGTCCCTTTTCTCAAGCTGTCTCTTTCCCTCCATGGGTGAAGTTATTTATTTTCCTTTGTGATTTATAAGAATTCCCCTTCTGTTTTCAGGGTCACTGCAAAAAGTGAACATGTTTTTCACTATCCAAGTGAACAGTGTTTAGACCCTTGTTTTTAACTTTATAACCAGGGACAAGTGCTGAAGCCAAAAATACCCAGGCCTAAATAATAAGTATAGAACTGGGCTCTCTCAGTTCTAAAAATCTCTCCAGGTTGCAAATATCAGAGTCATCTTTACAGAGGCCCCTGTGTTTTAGGTTTTGCTCATGGTATTGGGAAATTGGTTTGCAGGTTGAATCAGCAGACTGCGGGGAAAAGCAAACAGTCCATTTCATGCCACACTTGCTCCACACCCATCCTCTACCAGCCGGAATCATTCTGTTATTGTGCACATAGATGCTGTCTGCAAATTCCATGAGAGCAAACTGACAAACCCACGTTCCGTAACCAAGAACTGTTGAGCCCAAAACCCAATGAGGGAAAACTGAAACAAAAAATATTGTCAATATTTAATTTAAAAATATTTAATTTAAACATATTTGAGGAACATTATTGGATACATTTCCTTTGGGACAGGTTAATTCAGAAAGAATGGTGGAAGACAGACATCATTATTGTCAATGGTTATTTGAACACCCACTGCATTCTACCATATGAGATACAGTTAACCCCTGGACCCCACTAAGATTACTTGCTCTAAAATTATTAAGTATTTTGGTTAGTAAGGATGTATCATATGTATTAAGCACTAGCTCCTAGTTTTCATCCAGATGTAAAAGGCTCAAAGTAAAAGAAATAGGTTGGAGTCCAGGCTTTCCTTGTCATTAGCTAAGTGACCTTGAACAAGTCATTGAGCCTCTCTAAAATTTATGTTACCCAACTGCAATCAAAAGCAATCAAATGATGTATGTAAAAATGGTTTAAAGGCAGTGAATTATAACCTACAAGTATGTAAGTTATAATTATACACAGATCACATTACAGACCAGTTAACCTTAAATACTAGTTGACATAATTTAATGTCTTTGATGATTCAGAGGCACTTTGAGATACAGAAATGCTCATACTCCACACAAAACACATAGCCAATGTACTGTTGATATAGAAGAGCTGCACTTCTATACCAATCAGTTTTTAATAAAACTGAAAAAATATTTTTCACAACTCCCTCAATTGCTCCATCTCTAAAGAGGATGCAACAGGCTCTACTGTACAGCCCATACACAGCATGTGGCCTCTTTCTCTTGATTTCCTCCACCAGGAAGAGAGTTAAGACGGCTGTGACCCAGAAAGAGTCTGCCCAAATTATAGTCAATTGCAGAAAACTGATGGACCCCTTTTCCAGCCATAAGCTCCCTCCTCCATCTGAGTCAGTCCATCTCTCATTTTTCAGAAACATCAATTTAATTCATTACTAATCCACTCAGAAACTCCTAGGAGTCCATTCTGAATTCAGGACAAAATCCACATTTTCCAACATCATACTCAAGGTCTACTTCCTGCCAACTAGTCTTTTACAATCCCAAACACACTAGGCACATTCCTGAGACCACGCTTTTGATCATACCTCTCACCTCCATCTGGTCTATTCCTCCCCTTGATCCAGTGCCTGGCTCAGGTCCCATCTCCTTCACAATACTTCCCAGTCACTCCATTTGGCATCTTTCTCTCCCAAGCTTCATATAAGTCCTTAGGGACTTAACTTATTAATCACAATCATCACCTAAATTATAGTCAATTGCAGAAGTTCTTTAAATATAGTTCTTTAAATATAGTAAGTTCTTAATACTTGCTTTTTAGTAATCATTAAAAATAAACTCTCAGAAGCATTTTCCAGAATTAAATTAGCTCTGTACTATTACTATATGCAAAACTACTAGTCAACTGAAATTTGTCTGGGGGCTCATCTTTCCCACTTTCAGCTATTCCCACCCATTTTGCAGCCCCCTCCTCATCTCAGTGACTGGATGTACTGGTAGCTAGGAATACTCTCTGTAATATTGAGTCCAACCAGAGGGACTACTCAGTCACCGAGATTTCCTCCTCCATCAAAAACAAGCCTCCTAAATCTTAATCCAAAGAGCCTCAGGGTTGATAAATCACAACAGATGACCTTTGGATATTTAGCATGTATTTACTGAGTGATTACTACGCAGGACTCAGTACTTAGAAGTTAATGACACAGCCATGTATAAGAGAGTCTTCATGAACCTGACATTCTATTGCGAGGATACAGAAAATAAATAAACAAGCAAATAACTCCAAGGGGTGATAGGTACCTGCTCTGAAATAATCCCCAGTAGGTGGTGTAACAGTGTTGAGTATGTGAAAGGGGAAAATATTTTAAATAGAATGGTAATGGTGGAAGCCAGCCATGTGAGTAAAATAAGGGTAAAGAGCATGCCAGGCAGGGAGACCAGTCTTTCTGCTGGGAAGGAGCTGGGAAAGTTGTGCATGTCCCAGAATAGGGGACCAGTTCCTCAGGAACAAAGCAAGCTGGAAAGAGAATGTGTGGAAAAAGCTCCAGGGTGTAAGCAACAACTATGCACACAGGGTCTTGTAGGCCAAGAGAACTTGTTTGTTCTAAACACAATGTTTAATCTTAAGGTTTGATTTTCTACTTTACTCCTCACTAGCTGAAAACATTAAACAAATTATTTGACCTATTTAAGCTTCAGTTGATTCAGCTGTAAAATGACAGTAGTAAGACCTTCACAATAAGATTGGTACGGTGATAAATGAGATGGTCCATTTAAAGAGCAATGCCTAACATACAGTTGGTAAGGTTTAAACATTTGATATGTCGGTTATCCCTTTTGGTAAATATGATGAAACTCATTAAGGAGCAACTCTGGTGACTGGATTTTATACTCCATAATAGGCTAATGAGGCTGTCATTCTGGAAAACAGGAATCCTTTTCACAGTTCTCAAATAGACTACTTCACTATGTGGAAGGCTGACTGTATAGCTTAACCTGGTCAATTTCTTTTTATACTTTATGGTGCCAATTATAGAGGCAGAGATTGACATTCAAAACATTTAGCAATTGACACAGCACAGGTACTGACCACTCAGAATGACACAGTCTATGACAACAGGCAGCATAAATGTAGCAGTGTGTCCTGGCCAAACTTCAGCCTAAGTGTATACTACCTCCCATCCCAAGAACTTGAGAATTTGTGCATTCAACCATAAGACAATCATGGAAAAGATCAAAGTAAAGTCACACAAAAGGATTAAAGCAACACCTCCCTCCCCCTCAAAAAAGTGGCACCAGGATGTATCAATAAGGGGAGGGACCCACAAAGGAGCAGTCAGGAGGCAGGCTGATGCATTCCACCTGTCAGGGAAAAGGTGTATTCACACTTACTCACACATACCCAGCAAGGACTGCTGGTCTAAAGTGGAAATGAGTATGTCACATCCCAATGACACTTTGGTATTACACTGGCCATTTGTATCATCCAGCAAACTCTCATGTTCAAAGAACACTGTCATTAAGCAATCTTCTAATTTTATTTGATTCCCATGTAGGTTTACTTATAGAATAATGTGCTGAGCAACAAATATAAGTAGAAAAACTTTTGGAAATTTACATTTTTAGTACAAATTTGCAATTTGGCATCTGACTCTTTATACTCATTAGTTAGATATTTGCTTAGTATTAGTCAGCTTGTACTGCCATAATAGAATACCACAGAGTAGGTGGCTTAAACCATAAACACTTATTTTCTCACAGTTTTGGAGGCTGGATGTTGAAGATCAACGTGCCTGCAGGGTTGGTTTATGATGAGGCATCTCTCCTTTGTTTGCATTTGGCTGCCTTCTCTCTGTGTCCTCACATGGCCTTTTCCTTTGCACACATGATTCTGGTGTATCTTCCTTTCCTTATAAGGACACCAGTTCTGCTGAATGAGAGCCCCACTCTTAAACTTTATTTAACCTTAATTACCTCCTAAAAGTCCTGATGGCTAAATCTGGTCACACTGTGGGCTAGAGCTTCAGCGTATGAATTTTCAAGGGATCCATTTCAGTCCATACAATTAATTTTGGTCAGTTTTCAAAACCTGATCACAGCCCAATCTACTAATAATCAAATTTCTGTGTCTAAACTACTTAGAGAAAACTCTGGGTGGCTATGGGAGTGACCCTATCCCTCTCCACTGGTCATTTCACTGTTGGATTTCACCACATCAACCCCCACCATACTCTTCTCTGTATTACAGGTCAAGAGGTACAAACTACATATTAAGATTTCTTAGTCAGCTGGTGAGGTCAAGGCAGTGAGAGATCAGAAGGCAACAGGAAGGGAGAGACCATTCTGCTTCCAGCTGCAGGTGACCAGCTTCAATAGTAGTTCACTATAGGCTCCAGAAATACCCGCAGCAGCTCAGCATAAGAACAGGCAGCCACAGCTTCCTGGGCTTTGAGTACCACTACCCTATGCCTTTGCTCCCTCAACTTTTCTAAAAGTGTCACAAAATATTTCATGCATTAAATCCCTCTCTGCTTGAACTATCTAGGGTAGTTTCTCATTTCCAGGCTTGACAAGATTGATGCACTCCCCATATGGAGATACGTTTGGACATGCAGCCAGCTTTCCTTGCACAGCTTCTGGCTTCCCTCTTGTGAGCCTTCTGAAGTAATAGCACGGACTTAAACATTCTCCAAGACTAAGTTCCTGTAGAACAGGGACAATATTTTATGTCCCATGATCTCCTAAGATAGCATAATGCCTCATGCATACCAACCTAGCACACACTGGATGAGCACTTGTTGTTTGCATGAATGAATAAATGAATGAATGTTTGCAGCTGTCTTTGTGAACATGTAAAGAACAGGGCAGCAATAAACATTCCTAAAGCAAAGAAATGCTGTACATATTTATTACACTGAAATTAATTTTTTCAGTCAAACATACAGGCTTACCCAAGCCTCAAAGAAAACATTTTACCATTATTTTAAAACTATTATCAACCTACAAATTATTGCTTAGGCCCTGCCTGCACTTAACAAAGTACTATAACCCATTATGTTCATGTCTTTCTGTAGCTTCTCACAACTCTATTTATAAAGAACACACATCTGCCCCTGACTGATGGGTTGAAAGCCTCGTCCTCCTTGCATGGGAAGAAAATGGTCAGACAGTTGGAGGAAGACAGGATATTAAGCATCTATTTTTGACTGATGGTCATTGATACTGATCTCCTCTTCCCCTCACATACATTTCCCTCTGGCTGATGAAAATAATATTTCTTGATATCTAAAGAAATCTGAGCTGGTCTTAATAAATTCTCTTTAATTTTCCTCACAGATAGTAATGGCCTTTCAGCAGCAGACAGACTCTTCAATACTCCTAGAGATGCCAGTAATATTTTTTGCTAGACTTCGTTAATAAACTGTATAATTTCCAATAACCAAATAACACTTATCAATAACATCTCAAAGGCACATTTCTTCACATGCACATAGTTGCACACATGCAGGCACACATTCTCACACTCACACACATGCACTTACACACACGCTCACACACACACAATCTGAGAACAGTTTGTTCCATCTCAATTCCTGCCTTTATGTCCCATGCTCCCCACCCCAGCTTTGAAATTTTAACAGTAGTGCCAGAGCAAATGGAGATACATGGTGGAGCCAAAACGTAGTGGAAGATTTGGCTCCCGGCCCTCTTTGCTACATAAATGTAAATTTGAGCACAGTCCCTAACTTCTGTGAGTCAACATTTCCTAATCATTTCCCAGCAGGTTATTGTGCGGTTCCAATGAGATCATGTATGAAAAAGCCCTTCCACATCTAGAGTCAACATATTTTTCAGTCAGCTTCATTAAGCACGGGCCAGTCTAAAATATGACTGTTTGCAGCCTCAGTAGCATCCAGAGCTCAGAGACCCTGTCAGCCTCACTGGCATGTCCTCTGCAGCATCCACCACACTGGCACCTACAAACCCTACAGAGCAACTTCAGAATTGAGCATGCCAAAGACAAATCAAAAGGGCAGCAAGTTTCCTGCCCCTGACAAGACAGCTCAGCAGATATCCACACTGGCTGCTCCTCATAATCACCTGGAAGCTTATATAATACACCAACAAGCATGCCCCATTGCAGATGGAGTAATCTCTAGGGACAGGGGCCCCAGGCACCAGAGCATGGTGGCAGCAGCCAGGGTTGACAACCACTGCTTAGATCAGTGGTTCTCAAACTTTGCTGCATATTAGAGTCACCCAAAGAGTCACTGAGACCCACCTCCAGACCAAAGGAATCAGGATCACTAGAAGTGGGACCGAGTCCTTATTACTTTAAGATCCAGAATGACTCCAGCACAGAGCCAACTGAGCACCAATTCGAGGGAAAAGTATGCCCCCTTTCTTCATCTCCTTCCCTTTCTCAAGGGCTGAGGAAAATGCAGCTGTTGGCAGCAGCAACTACCTTTTTCAGTCACTATTAACAGTTCTTAATCTGCACACTTGGAGTCCAAAGAAGACAAATGTTAGATACAAACTATTTGGATCAGCACCTCCTCCCACCCCATTCTCTCAGTCTCACTAATAATCCTGCTGGTCTTTTGCTTTGTGCAGAAACTAGTGTTGAATAAGAGAACTATCAAATCTAGATTCCAAATTAATGTACAGATATCTTAAAAACTCAGAATGAGGCCATAACTTAGAGAATGAGGGAAAGAACATCTGATACCAAAGGCTAAGGAGCAGAAAATCATGACTCAAAAGCTTCCAAATCCTGCTCCCTCTATCCTCCACACTATTTTCTTCATTGTGAGCACCTTGCTCTCATTTCAAAGTACCAATAGAAGGAGGGTAAAATGGAAATTATGAATTTATAAGATTTGCTTATAGCTACCAAACAGAACATTTGAGACTCCTGTAAGCCTTGTATTACAATCTCTTTTTTTAAAATTTTTTTTATTTTAGTTTATTCAGTACAGTTTCTAACCTTTATTCCCATTCCAGCCCACCCACCCATTCCTCCCCTCCTTCTCTTCATCCCTATCTTTTTAGCCTATGTAAGGGACAGCAGAGGGCTTGCCTTACACTTTTAACACATACACACAAGTTTCCTTTCAGAAGATACATGGGCTCAATAACCTGCAATTGATACACACATGCATGAGGTATATAGGTAAAGGTGTGTGTGTAGATGGGCACATGCATGTGTATATGTGTGTGTGAATGTGTGTGTGTGAGCACACACCTGCATGTATGTACAGGCACTCTGAGTTGACAGAAAAACTGACATCTCCATTCTGGACATGAGTATAAAAAAATACCAAATTATGTGATTTTCAACCATAGTGTGTCTACTTAAATCCTAACCGCACCCTGACACTGACTGAGAAGACTGAATGCTTACATGCTCCCCAAGTGCAGTGTCCACCCTCACCAGATAAATTTGTGGCTGGAAACACTCTCTCAGGGATGTGGCAGCAGCTCTTCTCTTTGAAGTAGAGGAAATTTTTGCCTGATGATGAAAACTGGTTTTCAAAAATGGTTTCATGAGCTCATGTTTATTAAACCTCTCACCTAAGATGTTGTTCAGTAACTTAGAGTTGATTATTTAAAAGCTGGTCAGACCCCTTAAAATCACTGCCCCAGGGCCCCTTCCAGACAAATGGCCCCTCCAATACAGAGAACCAGGGAATACAGCAAAGTCTGGGTATGAGAGTCTTTTCTGTTGTTCAACATGCAGCTTTGGTAAACTGAAACAGTTAAAAACTGGTATCAGTTTGAACTCTGTTCCTTAGCAATGGAGGACAGGGAAAACTCTTAGAACCTCTAAAACATCCAAAATTCAGTAATTTCAGACCTTTATCCTTTACATCTTTTTACAATTGAGGCATAATTCAAATACTACAAAACTCGCCTTTTTAAACTGTACAACTCAGTGCCCGCCCTTTCTGTTACCCCATGCTTACTTACTTGCTACAGAAACTGGGGGCTGTGTCTCTCTCTCAGCATGAGCACAAAGAAACTCCCTTGCTAATGCTTGAGCTCCATCAAGCCTGACTATCCCACATCACCATCATTTTGGGTAGCAGCATCCTAGACATTCTAAGTTAAATGCTTAGATCGAAAAGCTCTGTGACATTTGAACAATATTAGTGACCTTAAGCAATTTAACAAGTTCGTTTAAGTTTCCTTATGGATAAAATTAAGAGAATAGTAACAGCAATCACCTTAACAAAATTGCTCTGAGGATTAAAATGATGCCTGTTTTAAAATAATGGAGTAGATGCTCAATGACTGTTAGGTGTCACACAACAGAAGTCTTTTCCATCAGAATTCAGTAGTATTTATTCAATATTTATTTTGTTCCATACCCGGTGTTAGGCTCTAAAGAAGAGTAAGAGAAGGGAGGGGATAAGATAGAAGGGAGGGGAGGGAAGAGGAGAAAAGAAGGAAAGAAGAGGAAGGAGAAGGAGGAAGAGGAGAAAAAGAAAAGGGAGGAACAAAGAATGAAAGAAGATGTGAAATATATATCCTCAGATTTCAAGAAAGTTTAAAATCTAAATGGAAGTAATGATTTATATATTCATAGTAAAAAGTAAAAAAAGAGGTAAGTGAATGAATGAATGATTTTAGCATAAAGGAGATTCACTCTCTATTTGTATAATTTTGGTAAACTTGCCTTTATTTTCATTTGAAGTATTTTCAGCTGATTTCCAGGCACAAACTATTGCTACATTTTTTACAGCGTATGAACCAAAAACTAAGAGGTGGGATGGCAGGGGTTTGGACCAGGATAAGCATTTCAGCTGTGGCTGCTCTTCTCCAACCATCTGTCCTTTCTCTCCCAGTTCTTCTTCGTAAAGATTTTCCTTGCTGTTTAGTTCCCTCCTCTGCCTCTTCTCCATTTATCACTTTAGAAAGGTTTCTGGTTCATTACATGAAATGTCTGCATGTGGCCCATAAACTCTAGGGGAAGTCAGTATAGAAATGAAACAGATAAATAAATAACTTTTAAAAATAAATAAGTTGTGCACATAACCCCAGTGGTTTGGAAGAACAGTTAGATAAGTAACTAGGGAAAAGAATTTTCACACTGTGTCATCTGCTTATGCTAATGAGTTAATTAAATTAGAAAAATTATACTGCCAAAAGCAAAAACATCTAAATACGTAAGATGCAGAGGGAATTATAGGCCATGCAACTAAATGAATTCTGTTCATCTGTTTTTTTCCCTTTGAGAATGCTGTAGAGGGCTACACTTAAAAAACCATCCAATTTCACGAGTGTATTTTCCATCTGGGGGCAGTTGGGTAGCGTATGCTCTAAACTCTACAAATCCCACTGAGAGGCAACATGACTTGTTAAGAAAACAGTTTATGAAAAGCAATGTTTTGTAAAGATCCAGCAAAAGGTTTAATTGCAATGTCCCCATGTATTGCTAAATTCATTATTTTCCATTAAATGCCTTTGCACACAGTAAAAACACCAAAAGGAATCAGAAAATGAATATAGTAAAATAAATCCAAAGTCAATATATTTTTGCTAAGGCTTTAGTTGATAATTAGAATATATCCAGTTACTTGGAAGCTATTTTCACTTTAAGAGGTTAGTCACTCATCTTTTTAGTAACTTCCTTCCACAACACTCCTGTTCCAAATAATTCTGATGTTTAAAAAAAATACTAAAAGCCTAGTAAATAAAGATTAAGGGATTAAGCCTGAAAAACCCATTAAAATGTGATAAAAATAATACACATACTTCTTAATAAACCATAAAATGTAGAATATAACATTAAACATGTCCTATGTAATAGCAGCTGTCAAAATGAAATGTACAAGAAAAGTCTCTAAGAGGTTATCTTCTATTTGGTGTTTAATTAAACTGAGAATGCTATTCCGTTGTGGGCAGAGAGGTAAGTTAAAATCCTTTTAAAAAGTAAAATAGGAGTTCCATTCAAGATGGTGGTGTTGGTAAATATGGTAATCGATACTTCCCACAACCACATCAAAATTACAACTAAGCTACAGAACCATCATTCTGAACAGCCTGAAATCTAGCTAAATGGAAGTCCTATAATTAAGGTTATAAAGAAGAAGCCAAGTCAAAACTGGTAAGAAGGTCAGAGATGTGAAGCAGGTTGGTCCCACACCCATGTGTGGTGGTTAAAAATTAAGAGTGATATCTCCGCTCCAGAGGTCCCTCCTGAGGGATGGTGACAGGTCCCAGCCCCACATCAGAACCCACAGCCCAGAGTTCCAATGCCGGGAAGAGCAGTCCCCATAACTTCTGGCTGTGAAAACCAGCAAGGATTGTGGCTGAGAGAGACAGAGGGCTTCTCAAGTCCTAGGTGTTCCTCTTAATGGGTCTGGGCACAAACTTTCTTGGACTCATTTGCCCTCAGCTCCAGCATTGGGGCAGGAACTTTAAAGATGCCAGGGAATAAGAAGAACTGAATTGTTTGGCCTCAAAACTGCTGGCACAGGCCATTGTTCCTTTGCTGAGCCCTCGGCCCACAGAGCCAGCAGGTGGACCCAATATCTGAGTCTCTGTCAACCCTGCTAGCACTGTTCACCCTGTCCTGGTGATTCCCTGAGACCCCACCCCACCCAGCTTGTAGGCCCACTCAAGTCCCAGCCCCAGCACTAGCAGGAGTCAACCTTGGTTCACAGCTTCACTTCCAAGCCCAGCACAAATAGCAGTCATCTGCACATAGCTCTGTAGCTCTTGCTGGGTGGCCCTGTACATGGCACAAGCAGTGGCTGACCTTGCACCTTCCAGGAGGCCCCAGAACCAGTGCACCTGGTAGGCAGCTTCAGACACACTGGATTACAACCCTACTACATCCATGAGTGACACATTAAAGGGGCAATCTTGGTAGGCACCAAAGTGAGTCCTGTTCTGTGGGGTCGGGCCCTAAACAGCAGTTCCTCTGCTGTAGTGGCAGTCAGTCTTCATAACCAATTGGCCCAGGGGTCAACCCCTCCCCATGATGTGCCAATAGCAATCAAGGCTCAACTACAACAGGACAGTGCACACAGCCCAAATGGGTCACAACTGGAGTGCCAGCTTAGGTGAATGGGGAGGCTGTACCACTGGGCCCTCCAGGACACCTACTACATAAAGCTGTGCTCCCAAGTCTGGGAGATGTAACAACTCCACCTAATACATAGAAACAGACAAAGAGAAGCAACCCAAATGAGGAGACAAAGAAACAAGTCTTAAATAAAATAACAGGAGAAATCTCCAGAAAAAGAATGAAATGAAATGAAATGAAATGAAATGAAATGAAATGAAATGAAATGAAATGAAATGAAGGCAAGCAAACTACCAGATACAGAAGTCAAAACTATGGTTACAAGGATGCTCAAGGAAGTTAGTGAGAACCTCAATATCATAAAAAAGGACATGAAACCATAAAAAAGAATCACTAAAAAATGAAGGATACAGTAACTTAAATGAATAATAACTTATAGAGAATCAACAGTAGAGTATATGAAGCCTAGAATCAAATCAGCAATTTGGAATATAAAGAAACAGAAAACACTCAATCAGAATAGCAAAAAAAAAAAAAAAAAAAGGAATCCAAAAAAAATGACGATAGTGTAAGGAGCTTCTGGGACAATTTCAAGCATATCAACATTCACATCATGGGGGAGTTGGAAGGAGAAGAGCGAGAGCAAGAAATTGAAAACCTATTTGAAAAAATAAAGATGAAAAGTTTCCCTAACTAGTAAAAGAAATACATATACAAGTCCAGGAAGTACAGAGAGTACCAAACAAGATGAATCCAAAGAGGCCCACACCAAGATGTGTCATAATTAAAACGGCAAAGGCTAAAGACAAAGAGAAAATCTTAAAAGCAGCCAAAGAAAGGCAGTTAGTTACCTAAAAGGGAGCTCCCAAAGACTGTTAGCTGATTTCTCAACAGAAAGTTTTCAGGCCAGAAAGGACTGGCACAACATATTCATGGTTATAAAAAGCAAGGACCTTTTGGATTGGTGTTTCAGGATTCTTAGGATATAGTCCCAGCAGTGGAATTGCTGGATCAAAGGGCAGGTCCATTTTTAGTTTTCTGAGGAAGTTCCATACTGTTTTCCACCAACAGCGCACTACCAGTGGATGTACCAGTCTGCAATTCCACCAACAGTGCACTAGGGACCCTTTTTCTCCACATCCTCTCCAACAGTTGTTGTCTGTTGTTTTATTTATGATGGCCATTCTGACTGGTGTGAAGTGGTATCTCATTGTGGTTTTAATTTGCATCTCTCTGATAGCTAGTGATATTGAGCATCTTTTCATGTGTCTCTGGATCCTCTGTGTGTCCTCCTTAGAGAAATGCCTATTCAGGTCCTTTGCCCATTTTTTAATTGGGTTTCTTGTCTTCTTTGAGTGGAGTCGTGTAAGTTCTTTATATATTTTGGAGATTAAACCCTTGTCTGAGGTATCATTGG
>CM052541.1:88950044-89012199 GCA_028533065.1 Trachops cirrhosus
CCTGGCTGGTGTAGCTTAGTGGATTAAGCGTGGGCCTGTGAACCAAGAGATCACGGTTCGATTCCCAGTCAGGGCACATGCCTGGGTTGCAGGCCAGTTCCCAGCAGGGAATGCACAGGAAGCAACCATACATTGATATTTCTCTCCCTCTCTCCTTCCCTTCCCCTCTGAAGATAAATAAATAAAATCTTTAAAAAAATTTATATAGATTATAATATGAAAACTGCATACTTTCACTCTCCCCCTTTTTACTCCTCTCCCCAGAGGTAATCACTTGAATAGTTTTCCAATTTGTTCACCTGCAGAAATATGTAAATATATAAATACTTATTTTTCCTTCTATATAAATGGGATCAACATCTATTGTTCTGTGACTACATTTTTTTCACCCAATACTCAGTACAGATGGGCCTAACTCATTTTTTTACAGCTTCATGTGGTTCTGTAGAATGAATTACAGATAGAAGTTTAGATGGGTGCTGCTGTTCTCTGATCTGAGGCAGTGGGGCCATGAGCACTGCATGTGCATCTTTTCTGCCTGTGTAAGTTTCTCCATAAAGTATAGGTTTCTAAAGGTAGAATTACAACATAATTGTTTTTAATTTTGAAGAAATTGTCTAATATCTTCAAAAATATTTTAAGAATGTATACCAGCAGTATATAAGACTACCTATTTTCCATACTAATGGCTGGACAGAATCAATATTAAAATTTTTCCAAATTGATTGGTAAAAGAAAAAAAGAAGATCTCATTGCTTTAATTTACATTGCATGGTTAATGAGGTTGGTCATCTTTGTATGTATGTTGCTCATTTCAATTACTTTTCTCTGTGTGTGGCGTTGGTGGTATAGTGGTGAGCATAGCTGCCTTTCAATTACTTTTCTCTGTCTGCTTAAATCATTTCTCCATTTTCTAGTTGCTTCTTTTTTACTGCCACATAGAAACAATTAATGCATTTTATTTTATTTTTTAAACCTAAAAACTGTCTTTTATTTTTAAATATCATAGCCTTTCTCCTTTTTTTAATTGTTCTTCAAGTACAAATGTCTCCATTTTCTGCCCACTACTCCCACCCACCCCAGCCATCCCCACTTCCCACCCTTGATCCTACACCTCTTTGGTTTTGTCCATGTGTCCTTTATACATGTTCCTTGACTTGAATGTTCCCCCTTTTCCTCCTATTATCCCTTCTTACCTCCCCTCTGGTTACTATCAGTTTGTTCTTTATTTCAATGTCTCTGGTTATATTTTGCTTGCTTGTTTGTTTTGTTGATTAGGTTCTACTTATAGGTGAGATCATATGGTATTTGTCTTTCACTGGCTGGCTTATTTCACTTAGCATAATGTTCTGCAGGTCCATCCATGCTGACGCAAAGTGTAGGAGCTCCTTCTCTCTTTCTGCTGTGTAGTATTCCATTGTTTAAATGTATCATAGTTTTTTGATCCATTCATTTACTGATGGGCACCTAGGTTGCTTCCAGCACTTACCTATTGTAAATTGTGCTGCTATGAACATTGGGGTGCACAGGTTCTTTTGGATTGGTGTTTCAGGGTTCTTAGGGTATAATCCCAGCAGTGGAATTGCCAGGTCAAAAGGTGTTCCATTTTTAGTTTTCTTAGAAACTGTTAATACATTTTAAATATTAATTTCTTGTTATAAGTTGTTTCAAGTATTTTCTACCAGACAATCTCTTGGTTCTTTATTTTGTTCCTCATTTTGTAGGATGTTTTAATCTATTTATAGTAAATCCATCAACCTTTTCCTTTATCCTTTATACTTCTTCCTTTATGCTTTTATACTTTTTCCTTTATACTTCTTCCATTATGTTCTCTTAATATTTTATGGTACCATCTGAACATAGTTTTGTGCATTGTGCAATGCATAGATTTAACTTGATTTTTAAAAGGATATTCATTAATTCTGTGATTGAAATTTTCCTCCACTGATTTGAAATACCCCCTAATAATAACAAAGTTCAACATATTTATGGGTCTTTTCCTCCACTCTTTCTTAAAAATAAAAAAGAAACTGATCCATTTGCCTAGCTTTGCACCAATACCACACAGCTTTAATGAAGTTTTAGTAAATTTTAATAGCTTACAGGTCAAGTTCCCCTTGTTGTTTTTCTGTTTGGAATTTTCCTTGGCTATTTCTGATTTTTTTTTTGTCTTCCAGTTGAACTTTAGATCCACTCATTAAGTTCCACAATGTGTACCATATAGATTTTTATCAGGTTAGATTTAACTTTATAGATATTTAGAAGAGAATTTACATCATTATATTCTTGAATCTTCCTGTTCAGTGATGTGAACTGTAATTGTTCCCACCCCAGGATGCCCTCTCTCCCTTTAGAAATTTGTCTTTGATGCTCTTCCAGTCTAGGGGTGCTGTCCCTTTCTCTACTCCTCAAATCTGTAATGGCTTATGACACTTTTGACCAGTGGAATGTAGCAAAATTATACTGAGGTCTGATGCTAGACCTTAAGAGGACTTGAGACTTCTATCTTCTCTCTTGGAGCCCTGAGACTAGCATGCTATGAAGAAGCCCATTGTAGCACACTGAAGGAGGAGAACTAAGGTGCCCTTGTTGACAGCTACACAAACTGTCAGATAGCTGAGTGAGGCCACCTTAAAACCTTCAGCTCTAGTCAAACCCTCAAATGACCACAGCCATATGAGTGATCTCAGTTGAGACCAAAGGAAGAACCATATGAATTGACAACTCGCAAACTCAAGAAAAAAAATATTAAGTCACTGTTGCTTTAAGTCACCAAGTATTAGAATGGTTTGTTATGTAACAGTTGATAATTTAAATAGAATAGCCCTTCATTAATTTTGGTCACTGTTCATATCCTTCAGTACAGTGTTACAATTTGCATTAACTAGCACTTGGGCGTATCTTCTTTAATCCTAGATGTTTATGTTGTTGATGCTCTTGAGATTAAATATTTTTCAAATTACATTTTATAATTGGTTATATATAATGCAGAGAAAAACCTACTGATTAATAAACTTCAAACTTTTGTTTAGCCATTTTCCTAGCAGTCTTGCTAGTTTTAAGTACGCTTATTTTATTATATTGGACTTTCTAGATAGAAATAGCAACACTTTTGCTTCTCCTCTCCAATATTTACAGTTCTTAGTTCTTTCTCTAGTCATAATACATAGGCTAAAAGAGCAAGTTCATAGTAGAAACTTTTGTTCCTTATTCCAGTGGAATAACTTGCATATTTTCATCAGTGAGTATAAGGTTGTTTTGTTTCTTTTTAGCTACCAATTGCCAGGAAATGTCTACATATTCCTAGACCCCTTTAAGTGCTTTAAAATGTGTTATTTGAACTTTTCAATCTAAAAATTTAACATCCCCAAAAGTACATAAAGCAACAAACATTCATGTACCCACTACCCAAATTTAACAAAGTTAATCTTCTGTCATACTTGTTTTAATCTCTCCTCCCTCTCCCTTTCCTTCCTTCCTTCCTTTCTTCCTTGTTTCCTTCCTTCCTTCCTTCCTTCCTTCCTTCCTCCTCCCCTCCTTCCCTCCCTCCCTCCCTTCCTTCCAAGACATAACCATTATAAATACAGTTATGGCCCCATTAGCCACTGTTCTGTAGTGGTGAAGCATCCTGGCTATGCATGAATTATACTTTTACTGTGTATGTATGTATGTACCAAAAACAATAGACAGTATTGTTTAGTGTGCATTTTTAAGCTCATATATGTATCATACTTTCTGTATTCTGATATGGCATTTTTTTTCTCATTTGACATTAGGCATCAAGGTTTATCCATGTTGACAAAAGTTCTCATTCATTTTAAATATTTTAAGGCTCATATTCAATAGATTTATGATAGTTCATCTACCCAATTCTCAAAAAAATGGATATTTAGGTTGTTTCTGATGATGTTTTGCTACTCACATTGCAAACAATGCTGCTATGAACATTCTTGCTCATGCATCTTTCTGAACAAAGGCAAAAAAAGTTTCTCAAACAGAGATCTCGTTAGGCCATAGGTTATGCACATTCCATTTATCAGGCAATCTTAAATTCTCTCCCAAAATTGTTATACTTTTGCAATTTACACCTATGTCAGCAATATTAAAATCTCTGTTTTGCCCTGGCTTTTCTACCATGTGACCTAGCAATCCCACTCCTGGGTACATACCCACACAAAATGAAGTCACTATCTCAAAGAGATATCTGCACCCCAATGTTTACTGCAGCGTGATTCACAACAGCCAAGACATGGAAACAACCTAAGTGTCCATTGTCTGGTGATATGTAATGGAATATTATTCAGCCATATAAAAGAAGGAAATTTTGCCACTTGAAACAACATGGATGGACCTCAAGGGAATTTTACTAAGTGAAATAAGTTATACAGAGAAAGACAAATACTCTCTGAGCTCTGGTTTTTATATGTGAAATCTAAAAAACCTTGAATTCATACAGAGAATAGAATGGTGATTGCCAAGGGCTGGGGGTAGGGGAAATGGGAATATGTTGTTCAAGTGTAGAAACTTCCAGTTATAAGATGAATAAATTCTGGGGATCTACAAAACAGAATGATGACTGTGGTTAATTACATCGTATACTTGAAAGTTGTTAGAAGGTAGATACTAAATGTTCTCATCACACAAACACAAAATGGTAATTGTGTAAGGTGATGGAGGTGTTAACTAACCATATTGGGGTAATAATTTCATAAAATATATTGTACCCAATCATCACATTGCACAACTTAAACTTATACAATGCTGCATGTCAATTATATCTTAATAAAGATAGTGAATACAAGAAATGCTTTGTTAATTTTGCAGTTGGATTAGTTAGCATCTTCTACAGTTGGATTAAAGTTAGTGTCTCCACTTTGACTTGATCACTACTTTCTTTATACACACACACACACACACACACACATACACACACACACGTAGGGTTCTTCCCACCAGAAGGAGTCAGAAGTGACAGGAAAATACTGAGTCAAGCATAGTCTTTTTAATTTCTTAGTCATCCCTTTATCTCAGTGTTTTTCAACTCTATAAAATTTTATATCACCCCCTCAGCACCCTTTAATTTCTTTTCCTAATTCCTTCATTTACCCCATGAAATTTTAATACCACAGATACTATGTATCTATTTAAGTATTGCAGTCTTTTATAGAACCACAAACCATTGTGATTTCCAGGTTTTTTGTCTCAAGAACCAATTGAGAATGTTTCTATCTAAAGGTTTAAAATAGTTTCAGAGGAATGGGGAGAAAAGTACAGGGAATAAGAAACATAAATGGTATACAAATGGAAGCAAAATAGACAGGGGGAGGTTAAGAATAGTGTGGGAAATGGAGAAGCCAAAGAACTTATATGTGTGACCCATGGATGAACTAAGGTGGAGGGGCAGGTACGGGGCAAAGGGGAATAAAGGGGAGAAAAATGGGATAACTGTAATAGTATAACCAATAAAATATATTTTTAAAAGATTTAATAAATGAAAAAATACTTTCTCATTTCTCAATTCTCTCTTTTGGGGAATTCAAGTTGATTCTCTTACATAATCAGCAAGGTTTATGATGCTTTTAACCAATAGAAGGGGCCATAGTGATAAGTTCTGAGTTATCTCACTAGGTACACACTTATGTGATGAAAATGCCTTATGTGGGAAGTAAGGGGGAAAATATAATTGAGCAAAGTCAACAGTTGCAAACCCAAAGGGCAGAGAAGTCAGAAGGGTGATGTAAGTAAGAAAAGCTACCCAGAGGAATGGTGTCTACCTGCAGGCACACATCCTGTCCTAAAAGGGCAGCCAGCACCCAACTGCTGCCACAAGCACCATGCAGGAAGGAAGAGTCATCTTACCAAACCCTTCCATTTTTCAAGACAACACAGAAATCCCAATAGTTATGTAAAATCCTTCAATTTTTAAAGATTTGTTAGATTTTAAAAATATACTTTGAAAGCCAAATAAAATTTATCTCAGAAAAGTATGCAACCTTTCAGCTATAAATGTGCAAATTTTAACTACATGAGTTCTTGCAAATCCTTTTCCACCCCTAAAATTTGATAATTACTTTTTAAATTTTGAATTAATGTAAAACTCCAAAAAGACTGCAGTCTTAAATGTTAACTCTCAAAACTAAGAACAGTGATGGCAGGAGATGATTTAATATCCCATCACCCACCTAGGCAAATAGAGAAAATCCAAATCCAAACTTTCTTTTCTTTAATTTTTGAAACTTTTAAATTGTTTTGTCCTTTTAATCTTTTTTTATTGCCATTAAAGTGCAGTTGTCTCCATTTTCCTGCCACCACTTCCCCCCCAACCCATCTCCCCTCCCACCCTCAATTCTTCCCCCTTTGGCTTTGACCATGGGTCCTTTATACAAGTTCCTTGATGACCCTTCCCTTTCCCCTGTTATCCCCCTCCCTGCTCCAAGCTTTCTTTTTAAAGATGATTTCTTTTTTTATGTGAATCTAAAATATAAAAGCAATTATTGCAAGTTATAGAATAAATTCTGAAAGTATAAATATTTTTCTCCTTAGTTAAAATGAAAATATTACTCAGGTTATCAAATATTTTTTAGATATTCATATATGCTATGACGGCACAGAGATTTAAAAAAAAGTCTCTCCTTCAAAGACAATTTTATGTATTTCTTTAATTTAATAGATTCTCTGAGGAATGTGAGGATATAGGTCTGTAATTTTTTGGTTGTCTTTACATTTTTACTTCCTTGTTAGTTTTGGTATTTCTCTCTCATACACACAAAAATTCATTAAGGGCACATGTGGATATTTTGATAGCTCACACTAATAAATTACCTGAATCATGACCACATCTCCACCACATATTTACCTGTGGGCTTAGCAAATCTCAATACATTTTGAAAATGGAAGGTTTATATATCTGGTTCTGTTACTAACTACCTATATATCTTCAGACAAATTATTGAATTTTTTTAGTCTTCAATTTTCTCATATCACATATAAAAGACAATGAACTAACTGATCTCTAAAGTCCATTTGCCCTACAATATTATGATCTACAGAACTACAAAACAAGTTAAAGGAATTTAAAAATATTTGGCTTTAAATTCATTGTCATTTATAATTTACAGCTTTATTGAGATATAATTCACATATCAATATGGACTCATTTAAAATTCAGTGGATTTTAGTGAATTCACAGGATTCTACAACCATCACCACAATCTACAGTAATTTTTAAAATACTTTCAACACTCCAAAAATAAACCCCATACACATGAGTGGTGCTTCCCCAAGCTCTGCCCCTACCCAGCTGTAATCTATAGTCTGTCTCCATAAAATTGTTTATTCTGGATATTTTACATAAATGGAACAATGAAGAGTAGTCTTTGTGACTGACTTCTTCTACTTAGCAAAAAGTTTTCAAGAAGCATCCATGTTGCAGCATGTATCAGTACTTCATTCCTTTTTACGGTTGAATAATATTCCATTGTATGAAACACCATATTTTATCTGTGCATTTATTAGTTATTAGACATTTGGGTTGCTTTCACTAACCATGTACAATTTTTCATAAGGACATGTGTTTTCACTTCTTTTAGGTATATACCAAGAAGTGGAATTGCTGGGTCAAATGTAAACTCTTAGTTTATTAGCTTGAGAAACTGCCAACTTTCCAAAGTGGCTATACCACTTTACATTCTCACCAGTAATGTATTAGAATTCTAATTTTTCCACACCCTTACCAATATCTGTTTTTGCCCATCTATTTTATCATAGCCACTCTAGTGGATATGAAGTGATATTTCATTGTAATTTTTATTTCAATTTCCTTAATGGAAATACTGAACATCTTTTCATGTGCTTATTGGCTATTTATGTATCTTCTTTAAAGAAACATCTATTCAGTTGTACCCCCTCTTTTTTTGGTGTCTTTTCATTGTTCAGTTGTAAGAGTTCTTTATATATCTTAAACACAAGTCCTTTGCCAGATTTACTATTTGCAAATATTTTTTACCATTCTGTGGGTAATCTTTGCATTTTCACTGTGGTATTCTTTCACATAGAAATATTTTTTTTATTTTACTGAAGTCCAAGTTATTTATTTTTGTTGTTGTTGTAGATCATGCTTTTAGTGTCAAATCTAAGAAATAATCACCTGTTCCAAAGTAAAGAAGATTTATTCTTACATGGGAATTTTATCATTTTAGCTCTTACACTCAAGTCTATGATTCATTTTGAGTTAATTCTTATGTATAATATAAGGTAGGGGACCATATCTGCCCTTTTACACATGGATATCTGGTTGTCCTGGTACTATTTATTGAAAAATCTATTCCTTCCCCCATATGTTTGTCTTGGCACCCTTGTCAACTGATCATAGTATGAGAGTTTATTTCTTCACGTTCAGTTTTATTAATTTGATATCTATGTATGGCCTTATGTCAGTACCACACTATCTTGATTACAGCAGTTTGTAGTAGGTTTTGAAATTGAGAGTATGAGTCTTACTTCAGTCTTCACTTTCAAAATGGTTTTGGCTGTTTTCCATATAGAAATACCTTTTATTTCCATATAAATTTTATGATCATCTTACAATTTCTACAAAAAGCCAGCTGGGATTGCATTGAGTCTATATATTAGTTTGGGGAGTATTCCTACCTACCAGTGCTAAGTCTTCCAATTCATAAAAATGGGGTGTCTTTCGATTTATTTAAATCTTCTTTAATATCTTTCAACAATGTTTCATAGTTTTGCTGTATAAGTCTTGCATTTTATTTGCTCAATATCTTCCCTGTTGTTGTCTTCTTTATTACAGTTTTGGATGGTTCATTGCGTTGTATGTCTTTTAAGCTTCAAGATGAAAAACTCACAGTTCACTCATTCTAACATTTTTGTAATTTGCTTTAAATTATGCACTCATTTTTATTTCAATTCTTTTATTTATTTGCTTTCTAATTTTTGTTGATTTTATTGGGGTGACATTGGTTAAGAAAATTATATAGATTTCCATTGTAAAGTTCTACAATATGTCATCTGTATATTTTATTGTGTTCTATTTTAGTTCTAAGTAATATATCTTTGTTTTAGTTTTAAATTTTGTTTTTATTAAGTCATGAAAAGATGCATAAGAGTTGCATACAGTACATTTAAATTTGAAGTTAAGCTGGATGCCTGACTTAGTCAATTAAATCACTGAGAATAAACTGCAATAGACTTCATCATCTTTTACTAACACTCATTGAACATGCACTGAATGCACAACACTAGCACTGACTTGGAAGCCCACATTTGTTGAAAATGCATTCATCCCTATCTAATAAGCAAACTGCATTTAACTCCCATGACCTCAGAAAAACAGTTAAAAGACTAAAACATAAATAAATACCCTCATCATTTCAAGCCTGTTGCTTTGATTGAATATTTGTATTTTTTCCATTAAAAGAAGCATTTCTTTTGAGTGCCAAAAGAAAAGAAATGATTGTACCAGGAACCTGAATTTCAACTTTACTTTAAAGGGACTCCACTCAAACCATTCTATAACTGCCACTGTAGCAGTGACTTTTAAAATTATGCTAATGCTGTTGATAGTATAAAATGTAATTATATGTCTTGGAAGGGAAATAAAATAAATTCTTACTACTATATTTTTTTCCTGGCAAGTATAATATGCATTCAAATAGAAAGAGTCACATTAAGTCAATGGCTCTTGGAAACTTTGAGGATCAGGAGCTGTTAAATACGCAACAACCTGGAAAAATACAAACATTTAACATACCTTTTTATGAAGTTTTAAGGATCCATGATTAATCTGTTCATTCATGGATAAATGGACATTAAAACAAGAACTTCCTCTTAAATAATGGTTGAAAATAATATATAACTGTCACACATAAATTCCCTGGGATATATAAGATAAACATCTCTATGAAGCAGAAACTGAGCACAGAGAAGGAATGGTGTACTGAGATTCTTGGCCTACTCAGTTCTGACTTAGAGACATACAAAATTGTGAAGGAGTTTGAAACCTAATATGTATTAGGTATTAAAAGCTTTCCATGAGTGTTTGAAGACAAAAGACAGCAGGCTTTCTTCATGAGAACATAGTTAGGAAATGGGGTCCCTCAATCTTGAAAAAAGGTTGGTGAAAACTAATGGCTGCCTGAGGCTCCAGCTTGCATAAAATGCTAATCTGTTTGCTAGAAGGAAAGAGTCTCCATGACAGAATTTAAACCTGAGACTACAGTTTATATGGGATGATAATCTGCTCTGTAGAAGGAGTCTCAAAGACAGAATTTGAATCTGAGGCTACAGCCTGTATAGGATGCCAATCTGCTCAGTAGAAGGAAAGACAGTCTCAAGAACAGAACATGAGGCAAGTTATTGGCTAGCTCAGTTTCATCTGAGATGTGCCCAGTTTTATATTATAGGACAGATGCATCAAGTCACTGGACTGGGTATCTGCTAAGCTTGCTGGAGGTATCCACAAATCCCCCAGATGAAGAAGAGTGTGAAGAGAAAAAGGGAAAAAATTCTCATGCAAGAAGAAATGGAATGGTAAAACCACATGAAAAATAATACTAAAAAAGAGAGCCAAAATAAAAAATGAAGAAAATTTACTGTGAAAAATAAAAACAATGAAACAAACAAAATGACATCAAAATAAGACATACAAATGGTCAAAAGTGATGTGAAAAAGTGCTCCACATTAATCACCAGGGAAATGCAAATCAACACAATGAAATATTACCTCACAACTGTTACAATAGCTATTATCAAAACAACAAGAGTGTTAACAAGGTTGTGAGAGAAGGGGAAATTTTATGCTGAGTTGGTGGGAATATAAATAAGTACAATCATTATGGGAACAGTATGGAAGTCCCTCAAAAAATTAAAAATAAATCTATATGATTCTGCAATTCTACTTCTAGATGTATATGCAAAGGAAATAAAATCACTATCTGGAAGAAATATCTGCACTTCTAAGTTCATGTAGCATTATTCACAATGGCCAAGACATGACAATAATCCAAATATATGCTGATAAATAAATTGATAACAAAAATGTTGTGCTTGTATCTATACCAAGGAATATTATTCAACCTTTAATAAATACATAAATTCCACCAGTTTCAAAAAAGCCATAACCCTGGAGGAAAAGTCATGCTAAGTGAAATAAGCCAAGCACAAAAAGAAAAATATTTCATAATTTCATTCAGATATAGAATCTAAAAAAGTCAAGTTCACAGAAGCAGAATGTAGAATAGTGGCATCCGGGGACTAGGAGGTAAGGGCAATAGGGACAGGTTGGTCAGAGACCATAAAAGTTCAGTTAAAAGAGGAATACATTTTGGAGATCTAATGTACAGCATGGTGACTATTATTAATACTATATTGTGTACTTGAAAATTGTTAAGACAGTTTATCTTAAGTGTTCTCACCACACACACACAAATATAACAATATGAGGAGATGTATTTGATAATCAGCTTGATTGTGGTACTCATTTCGCAATGTATATGTAGATCAAAACATCACATTCTACACCTTAAAGACACACCATTTTTTATTTACCAAATATACCTCAATAAAACTGGGGGAAGAATGAATGACCAAAAATCAAAACAAAAATATAATAACATTCATAAAAGGATGAGAAATTGTGACCCAAGAACAGAAAGTAAGAAGCACAAAAAGTGGGTATGAAGAAGGATCTATTATAAATCTAGAAAACAAAATCATGGTCTGAAATAAAATGCCATAACCAAGATAAAATTTAGACAACAGAAAAAGAATTAGTGGATTAAAAATTATTTAATCAATAAAGCACAGAAATAAATGGAGATAAGAAATATCAACTAAAAGACTCTAAAATACATCTAAGAAATTCCCAAAAACAGAGAGAAACATAGAAAAAATGACCTAAGAAATAATGACTAACAAAATTTCAAAACTACAGATGTGTTTTATGAAAGTACAGTATAAATAAAAATAAGTCCATATCAACATGTATAATGTTAAAACTATAGAAACATTAAGTTAAAGAGAAAATCCTAAAACTTATTAGGGCTGTCTTCAAGTGACTTACAAATGAAGCCTATTGGATAGCTGAACTGCCAGTGTAAAAATAAATGCCTGAGCACAAGAGAACGAAGCTTTCGACATGTTGAGGGCAAGTCACTATGAACCAAGAATTCCAAATTGAGCTACAATATATCTGAAGAATGAGAACAATATTTAAACGTTTTCTTACTTACTAACAAATGTTTACCTTCCCCAGATACTCACTAAGAAAGTACTGAAAGATATATTGGAAGTAAAGTTCACAACTTTTTTACAGCTTTTAATGAAAACAAATATGAGAGCAACAGTTACAGAAAAAATAGCTATGGTAACTTATAATAGTTACAGAGAAAATGGCCAACTTAGAAATATAAGTTAATTCAAAGATGTGCATAATAAAAAATGTTAAATAAACTTTGTGCAAGATATGTTAATTACATCATGATCCTTCAAACTATTAATATCCTCATGTATCCTTGAAAAAAATCCTTGCCAAAATTATTTAAAGAAACATTCATACCTAAATAATATGTGGACTAGAGATAAAGAAAGTATCATAAGTATCTTTACCTTTAGTACCAGACAATACTACTCAACAAACAATAGGTATTGGTCATTTTCTGTTGAATACACATTTGTAAAAAACAAGAAAAAGCAGTAGCAAAAGGTTAGTGTTAACATGTTTTGTAACCAATGCTGACTGATTCAGAAGTAAAGAAGATTATTTATAAATAACTGGGAAACAACTGGGTGGCTTCCCAGTTGGGTGGCTCAGGAAACAACTGGGAAGACTGGAAACTAGGCTCAGGGCTCAGCGCTCAGCTGTCAGAAACAATCACCCAACCACACTGCAGAATTGAGCTGATGAGGAAACTGATTCTGCCACCTCCAAAACCCAGCTTCTCCCCTGCAGCCCCTAATAAAAGCTCAATATCCCTGCCATCACCCATGCCATGAAATGGAAAGCTTTGCACAGCAATTGTTTGCACACTTTACTCACATCAGGAATGAATTCTCTCACATAGCAACATCTACTTGGTGGAGCTCAAGTCGTATGCCTGCATCCCAGTTGCAAGGGAGGCTAGAAATCTGAGTTCTAGCTTCAATGCTGGGGAGAAGGTGGTCATAATGTAAGAATGTCCCCAAAAATAGAAAAGCTGCTCATAAGACAAGCAGCCACAGACATGACAAATGTCTACAACAACATACAACTTACAGAAATAGGAATACACACTACATAATTCTCCACCTACAGCTATTTAGTTAAGCATAATTTAATGCCATTAAGTATTCTTCTATTGTATCATTTTTGAGGACTGCACAACATTTCATTGACTGGATTTGCCATGATGTGTTTGAGCCATTCTTTACTATTGAACATGTAGGTGATTTCCAAATTTGCATTATGTTCGCTTAACTTTGAGAACACCCTGCTGGATGTTCAAATTATCACTGCTAACTTCCGGAATTAAACTTTTCATTGACACCAAAACCTCTGGTCTTTTGAATGTTGTTATACTCTCAGGCCGTCAGCCCTTTCCCATCTTCATTTCCCCTGCATTAGTCCTAGACTTCTATATCTGCCTCCTCTGGTCCTTTGTGAAAAGATATTTTCTCCATCTTTAAAAAAATCAGCATTTGTTTCTTTTCCTTTGCATGTCCACAACTTGTTATCTCACAAGTACTTTATTCAGTCTTCTAATGTACTGAGGACTTGTGAACCATGACAGGTGTTTACCTGTCTGTCCTTCCCACTAGATTGTTTACCACTAGAAGACACAGTTCATGTACCTAGTCATCCCTAATCCCAGGGCTGAGTGTTTGTGACAAGCTATGCTTATTTGAAATGACATTAAAATCCTGTGCAATGGATTTCTTTGCAAATAACTTACGCTGCTTCACACCTACTTAGGAATTACCAGTGATTTGTATTTTAATAGCTTTGATTGTGTCTTAGATTGAACATTACCATGACTGCAAACTGCAACTGACAGAGAGAAAAGCTGAGATACTGTTCCTCTTTTATGTTATCTTTGGTATCTCAGATTACTTATTTGAAAAAAATAAATCCCTTTCTCATGATCCCAGGAAATATTCCTTAAGAATATCTCCTCATTAAAATATACATAAATAACTATACATGTATATAAAAATACACATATGTAGATCTTTTTCAAAAGTAATATGTGAATATATTCTCAAAGTAAAAAGTTGAAATTATATAGAAACCCTTATGGAGAACAGCAAAAGATTCCTCTTCATGCACTTCCAATTTCCTAGCCCTCCTAACTAGGAAAAAACTATTAATAACTGGTAATATTTCTAGAACTTTTTATGGCCATTTGTACACATACATACATATTTAACCACATAAGGTTTCTGAAACAGAAATTGTGCCCTACTCTACATATTTTTGCTTTTTATTGAATTCATTGAGTTGACACTGGCAACAAAATTATACAGGTTTCAGGTGCACGATTTCACAATGCATCATCTGTCACTCTATTGTGTGTTCACCACCACAAGTCAAGTCTCCGTCCATCACCATTTATCCCCCCAAACTCTCTCCTCCACCTCTCCCCCACCCCCCTTGCCCCCAGCAATCACCACACTATTGTCCATGTCCATGAGTTCTTTTTGACAACTTGATTTTTTTTTTACTTAATAACATATTGGGTTGGCCAAAACTTTAATTTGTTTTTTCCATAATATGGCCCTAGTAGCACTTAGATGTATTTAACTTCACTCAAAACAATTATTTTATTGTGACAGCTGTCATATCAACATGCATTTAAAAATTTATCAAAATTGGTGAGTTTTTGTATTGCCATTTTAATATTGAAGATGGAAGAAAATGCCCAACATTTTTGGCATACTATGCTTTTTTTTTTCAAGAAAAGTAAAAATGCAACTGAAATGAAAATAAAAGATTTGTGCAGTGTATAGAGAAGGTGCTATGACTGATCGAATGTGTCAAAAGTGGTTTGTGAAGTTTCATGCTTCAGATTTCTTCCTAGATGATGCTCCATGGTCAGGTAGACCAGTTGAAGTTGATAGCAATCAAATTGAGACATTGAGAAAAATCAACATTATACCACACAGGAGACAGCCAACATACTCAAAATATCCAAATCAATAAAGTTATTGATGAAAATGAAAAATGTGTCTTTTATTCTAAACAGACTTTTTGACCAACCCAATATCAAAGAGCTTTTTCCATATGAGAGTTAAAGTACCTCTTCTTTGTTCTTTTAATGGGTACCATAGTGTGAACAGAGCATTATTTGTTTGACTCTTCCTCTATTGATGGACATTTAGATGCAGGTACTTATAATTATTACAAATGATGCCACAATGTGCATTCTGGTGCACACATAGATGAACTGTTTTTAAGGATAAATAGCTAAAGGTCCCCTCTACTTTTGAATACATCCACATTTCTATTAATCTAAGTAAGTGATGATGACCACAAGTTCCCAGAACTGTAACAACCAGCCTTCATAATCAAATTCACACCTCACTTAAAGTGTCCCCTGCCTATACAATTCACTTTCAAGTCACTCTGTGTCATTAACTCTGAACTTTGTGCTCTTGTTCTATCTGCTAATCACAACCTCAACTTAAGGGTAATTCTCATAGTTTGGACAGTTTGATGAAGGATGCATAGGAAGGCAGAACTCCTATGGTCCCTGGGCAACGGGGGCTCAGGAAAAGTCTTGATCGGGTCTTGGGAAAGAGTCCGCTCAACAGGAAAAAGAGAGGCATAGAACCAAATATCAAAGGCAGCTGGTATGGAGAAATTGAGGCTACAATCAACTCTTTCTTCATCCAATTGCCTTCATTATCTGTTGCAGAATACTAAACTTTTTGCTTCAGCTATTCTTGGCAAAACCTTCTGAAGTCAGTGTGGCAGGAGTTGCAGACATAGTTGAGGTGGGTTGCCAAATTTGCAAGGTGGTTCCCTGGGTGGGGCTCTGCATCCAGAGCTACTTTTATCAAGGAAGCTGAGTTCTCCACTTCCTTTTACCCATGGTCAGCACAGATTTGATAAGTTGGAAGCCAAGGCAAAAAGTGAAGGCAGTGATGGAAATTGTGAGGCACAAATGAATTCTAAAAATATACATTCTTGTTTCACTTGATTAGCATCGTGGTGCAGTGTTTGATGGGTGACATGGCTGTCTGTGGGCTCTGCTGTCCCACAAGGGCAGCCTTCAAGTCCAGTGGTGTCAGTTGTCACCACACTGACCCCTGTGACTGCCACATGCCAGCTCTGAGAATCTACAATGTGAAGTGCTTCCAATAACATTCACTAAGTAAACATCTACCACCCCTAAAGAACAAAACTAAAACATTTTCAAGTCATATATGAGATTTTATAGCCTTATGAAAATTTGGGATGGGGTCATGGTGAAAGAAGAGGCAGATTTCAATGGTTCAAATGCTTACTTTTGAAAAGATTCATAACAGCTTAAGCATAACCCCAATGATATTGGAGAAAATGGCACAAAAATCTCTCAATTGGGCAAAAAATACTTTTAACTTCAGTAAAAAAAAAAAAAAATTAATACCACTAGTTAAAATTCCCTGGAATTACTTTGGCTTGATACAGTGCTAAATTTGATTAGTTAATTTGTAAATCTGAAGGTGCATAAAATAATAATCTGTTTTTCTCTAAATGAAATGGCAGAAACAGAAACCCTGGAACTCAAATGCACATACCCATATACATATGTGCACACCCTGCATATGGGTGTACACACACACAGCACACATCTCACTGTGCCCACCTGGATCTTTAGATACAGTCAAATACGTTAAAAACAAAGCCAATGGGCAAAAAAAAAAAAAAAAGAATACCACACTAAAAAGAATCTAAGTGAAAAGTAATTTGCAGACAGGACAAGTAGCATGAGTCAGGGGACTCATCATTGCCCAACAGATCATATAATTTCAAAACAGTAGAATGGGCTTAACGGAATATTTAGAGGAGTACAATTTATCAGATTTTCCATAATGACTGCCTCTGTAGAACTTTCCTAGAGGATTATTCAACCCTGTATGATGAACCTGCTGCCCCATTCAATTTTATTCCATTTACCAAGTATGCCCTGCACTATAAGATTTCAAGTGATATCACAGATGTGTACTTTGCATTAAGACATGACTGCCATCCTAAATACAGCACAGTCAATAGGCTTTGGAAGGGGAAAGGACAGTACCTAATGATATAGGGGTCCCCTCCAGCCCTGCATCTAGAATGCACCTGTTCAGAGAAACAGGCGGCTAAAAAAATACACATCAGGCAAAAGCCATTTCAGGCTAATGAAACACTATGAAAGACACAAAGAATATTCTTATTAATTTATTTTACTTTAAAAAAGTATAGATTTATTAATTAACTTGTGTGATCAAACAATTGGTCATCTCAATTCTTAATTGCTCTAAAACCTTAACTATGTATTGTGCTAGCCTCTAATACTTGAGTCTAGGAAAAAAGAGCAATTCTTTGTTCAATGCTTGAAAAGATGGGTAAGGGGGTTCAGGAAGGAAATAAGGGGTATGAGGGGGAAGGAGAGGAAGAAACACTGTACAAAGCTAGAACCTTTTCTTATCCATCCAATCATTAGTCTTTAGTTTTCTGAACACTGCTCCTATATGCTCAAATTTTGTAAGCTATGATGAGAGCATGAAAAAAGTGTAAGTCAGAGCCATGGTTTAGAAAGCTTTACTGTTGCTAGGGAAATGAGATTCATGTACACTAAGTATTAGAAAAGAGTATGTTGTTTTTCTCTTTATTTATTGCCAACTTCATTCCCCCTAAGGATTTGTGATTACCTACAAAAATATACACAAAAACAAAATGATAAAATAATTGAGGAAGTAAGACCAAAGGGAAGATAAAAGTAGGAAAATAATAAAACCAGGTTTAAAATTAAATAAAGAAGTATACAATATGCTGTCCAGGCAAAAGGTGATCTACAAATTTGGCTTAAAGTTTTGAGAGCCCTAAGCACAGGCAGTAAATTGCACCGAACACCATACACAGAACTGACTTGTGTTAAGAATGAGAGGGTAATCATTGTCAAACCTAGCTGCCCAGTGATTTTGCCTGAAAAGGTTTTGAAACATTCAGTAATAAACCAGAATTCCTGGGGGAGGCAGAGAGGAAGGGAATGATGGGAATCTGCATTTTTTAAAAAAACCTTCCTGAAGGGATTGTGATATTAGCCCTCAACCTGGAAAGCATAGCTGTAAGGATTTACAAATGGGGAGAAAAAAAACCCCAAAACTCAGATTACTAGAATTATGAAGGATGTGAAACTCAAGCTGGCCTTCTAAGTTTAGATGGAGTTTTGATAGGTGGAGATGAGGACAGAGGACATTCCAAAGGGAAGTGAGGGCACAAGTCAAAACACGGGGGGTCTAAAACATGGAAGACGAACGCCACGGAGGGAATTGCACTATTCCTAGTCACTCTGGAGTGAATGTATGGAGCCCTATGACACTATATAACTTATTCCTTAATCCATTCCATTTTAATTAAATCACAAAAAATAAAGAGCTACATATGTAATAACAAAAGTATAAAACTGAAACTGAGATGGGTGGAAATGTACGTAGTAGTTATCTACTGCTGTATAACAAATTAGTACAAGTTGAGTGGTGTAAAATAATTCACATTTATTATCTCACAGCTGTCGTGGGTCAGAAATCTGATAACAATTTAGCTGGGACCTCTGCTCAAGCCTCCTAAAGTTGAAATCATTGGGTCTCCTTCTGAGGTCATTGGGGGCATAAATTTCTTTGCACCTGTAGAACTTGTAGTGAATTGCTTTTTCAAGGTCACCAAGAGAATCTCTGCAGAGGCTTCAATTCTCTGACCTCTAAACTCTCTTTAAGATATTTGCCTGATAAAGTCAGGGCCACACAAGGAAATCTCCTTTTTTAATTAACTCAAAGTCAACTGATTAGGAACCATAATTATATTACTAAAGCTCCCCTTTTGTTATATAATATCCCTAATCACAAGAGAGATATCCATCATCCTCTCAGGCCCTGGCCACACACAAGAGGGAGGAAATTATACAGCAGGTGCAAATATAGCAGGTGGCTGAGATCTTGAAGTCCATCACATAATTCTGTCTACCACAAAGTGCAAAGATAAAAGAATTAAAAATTATAAATAAGCAGTTCCAGTCAAGATAGCAGAGTAGGTAAATGCTGTGTGAGCCTCACCCACGATCACTTCAAAATTAACACTAAATTATAGACCGATCCACCTGGAAAACCACCTGAAGACTCTCTGAACAGAAGTCCTAAAACTAAGGATATAAAGAAGACAAGTCAAGACTGGCAGGAGAGGTGAACACATGAAAAGGGCTGGCCCACACCCACATGTGGTGGTAGAAGATCAGGAGGGATATCAGCTTCAGAGGTTCCCCTTGAGCAGCAAGGGGTCCCAACCCAACACCAGGCTTCCCAACCTGGGGCACCAGTGCTGGGAAGAGAAGCCCCCACAACATCGAAGGTACTCACCTTGGACTCAATGGGTAAAAGGTGGCTCTGGAGGATCTAGAAGCATACAAGGAGAAACTGAGTTATGTGACTTTAAGAGGAGGGTTGCAGGGACAGCTGCCATTGTCCCTGTGTTGAGTACTCCTCCTTCACAGTCCAGTCTGAATCTGCCTTAGCCTGATGAACTCCATTTGCTCCACCCTGATGACTCCCTGAGACCCAGCCCTACTGAACTCTTGCACCATCAGACGCTATTTTGGAGACAGAAAGCCAGCCTTGGCTGTAGCCTTTGTTAAAAAACTCTCTAAAGTCCACAGGCCCCAGACAGGTGGCTGCTGGCCTAAATGTGCCCTATGCCTTTCACTGAACAGACCCAGGTTCAGCACTGATGCCATATCTGAACATGCATTAACCTGGTAAACACCACTCATCCCCATCTTAGTGACTCCCTGAGACCACATCTCACCCAAATTTCATACTGCCTGAGTTTCTTTCAGAAGCTGGATATTACAAGCAGTTGGAAAGCAGAGGCAGGCCTTGAGGTCCCCAGGCCCAGTACTATTGGCAATGGGCTTCGGTTCACAGAGGGGCCTCTCCCACATACCTCCAGTTCCAGCACAGGTAGGTACCTACCACTGTTTGCTTTGTAGCTCCTACCAGATATCCACAGGCCAGTTACAGACAGTTGCTGAACTTCTCCTGCACTGGAGCCCTTCCAAAGACATCCCAGAACCAACCAGCCTAGTGACCAGCTTCAGATCACAATGCACCACTTGATTAGCTCTATGAACAAAAACACAAAGGTGGTCTCAGTAGGCACCAGAGCCCAATGGGCAAGTCCTGTTCTAAGGGATCAGTCTCAGCATAGTGTCTTGTACACTGTAATCAAGGCCAATCCACACAGCCATTCAACCAAAGGTTTAATCCCACCCACTAATACGCCAACAGTAATCAAGACTTAACTACAACAGGAGGAAGCACACAATCCCCAAAACAGACACTCCTGAATCACCTTGCTCAGGTTATCAGGGTGACTGTACCACAGGGTGCCACAAAACACCTACTATATAAGTCCACCCTGCAAAGACTGGGAAACAAAGAAAATATACCTAGTATGCAAAAACAGTCACAGAGATGCAGCCAAAATTAGGAGACAAAGAAGCATGCCCCAAATAAATGAATAAGACAAAACTCCAGAAAAAGAGCTAAATGAAATGGAGGCAAGCAATCTACCAGAAAGAGTTCAAAACACTTGTTGTGAATGCTCAACAAACCTAGTGAGAACTCTAACAAAGAGATAGTAAGCATAAAATGAAACATAGAATCCATGAAAAAGTCAAAAATAAATAAAATAACTAAAATAAAGAATACACTAGAAGGAATCCATATCAGATTAGATGAAGCACAGGATTGAATCAGCAATTTGGAAGACAAGTAGCAGAAAACAACCAATTGGAACAGCAAAAAGAAAAAAGAGAAAAAAATGAGGGTAGTTAAGGGACCTCTGAAACATCATCAAGTGTACCAATATTTGCATCATAGGGATACCAGAAGAAGAAGAGAGAGAGCAAGAGATTGAGAACCTATTTGAAGAAATAAAAAAAACTGAAAACTTCCCTAACTGGCAAAGGAAATAGAAATAAAAGTCCAGACAGCACAGACATTCTGAAACAAGATGAATCCAAAGAGGTCAACACCAAGACACATCTAATTAAAATGGCAAAGGTTAAAGACAAAGAGATAATCTTAAAAGGAGCAAGAAAAAGATAATTAGTTACCTATCAGAGAGCTATGATAAGACTGTTAGCAATATTTCTCAACAGAAACTCTGCAGCCCAGAAGAAATCAGCATGAAATATTCCATGATGAAAAGCAAGAATCTACAACCAAGACTAATCTATCCAGCAAGGCTATCATTTAAAATTGTAGAAAAATAAAGAGCTTCCCAGACAACTAAAAGCTAAAGGAGTTCATCATCCCCAAACCAGTATTATAAGAAATGTTAAAGGGATTTGTTTATGAAGATAAAAGAACATAAATATGAATAATGAAATGCCAATAACATTGTTCCTATCAATAATCACTTTAAATGTAAGTGGATTAAATGCTCTAACCAAAAGATATAAGGTAGATGAATGAATAAGAAAACAAGACCCATACATATGCTGTCTACAAGAGACATACTTCAGATCAAAAGACACATACACACAGGTAGAAAAGATATTTCATGCAAATAAAATTTTTTAAAAGCTAGGTAGCAATACTTAGACAAAATTACTTTAAAACAAAACCTATAATAAGAGATAAAGAAGCATATTTGGTAAAGATATCAACACAACAAAAGGATATAACCCTTGTAAACATTTATGCATCCAACACAGGAGCACCTAAACATATAAAACAAATACTGATAGACATAAAAAGAAAGATTGACAGTAATACAGCAATAAGAGTGGACTTTAACAACCCACTGACATTAATGGATAGATCTTCCAGACAGAAAATCAACAAGAAAGCAGAAGCCTTAAATAACACACTAGACCAGATGGATTTAATTGATATTTTCACAGCATTTCATCCCAAAGCAATAGAGTATACATCTTTTCAAGCACACATGGAACATTTCCAAGGCAGACTACATGTTAGTGCATGAAACAAGTCTCAATAAATTTAAGAAGATTAAAATCATATGAAGCACCTTCCTCAACCACAATGGTGTGAAACTGGAAATCAATTACAAGGAAATAAATAAAAAACACACAGAGTCTAAATAACATGTTACTAAATAATGACTGAGTTAATAATGAGATCAAGGAAGAAATCAAAAGCTACCTTGAGATAAATGAAAATAAAAACACAATGACCCAGAATATATGAGACACTGTAGAAGTGGTCCTAACAGGAAAATTCATAGAATTAAAGGCCTACCTCAAGCAACAAGAAAAATCTCAAGTATACAATTTACTAACCTTACACATAAAGGAACTAGAAAAAAACAACAAACACAGTTCAAAGTGAGTAGAATGGAGGAAGTGACAAAGATCACAGTAGAAATAGATAAAAGAGAGTCTAAAAAAATACGAAAAAATCAATGAAATCAAGTACTGGTTCTTTGAAAAGATAAAAAAAAATTGATAAATCTTTAACCAAACACATCAAGAAAAGAAAAAGACAGGACCCAAATAAATAAAGTCAGAAATGAAAGAGAAGTGATAACTGACAACACAAAAATACAAAGAATTATAAGAAAAATAATACAATTATATGCCAATAAATTCAATAATCTGAAGAAATGGATAAATTCCTAGAAACACACACACTTCCAAGACTAAATCAAGAAGAAACAGAAAATCTGAACAGATTACTACCAATGAAATTGATTCAGTAATCAAATACCTCCCAAACAAACAATAGTTCTGGACTGCACAGATTCACAGGTGAACTTTACCAAACATTCAAAGAATTAACAACTATCCTTCTGAAACTATTCCAAAAAATTTCAAGAGGAGGGAAGGCTCCCAGGCTCATTTTACAAGGCCAGCATTACCTTGATTCCTAAACCAGAAAAACACACACACACACTACTAAACAAAAAATTATAGGCCAATACCCATGATGAACATTGATGCAAAAATCCTCATAAAATATCAGTAAACCAAATTCATATATTAAAAAGATCCTATACCACGATCAAGTGGATTTATTCCTGGGATGCAATGTTGGTACAATATCTGCAAATCAATTAATGTGATATTCTACATGAACAAAATGAAAGAGGAAAAATTATATGATCATATTAGTAGATGCAGAAAGCAGCATTTGACAAAATCCATCATCCATTTATTATAAAAACTTCCAGCAAAGTAGAAATAGAGGGAACATACCTCAACATAATAAAGGCCATATATGACAAACCCACGGCTAACATCATACTCAATGACAAAAAGCTGAAAGCTTTTTCTTCAACATTAGGAACAAGACAAGAATGTCCACTGTCACCACTTTTATTCAACATAATATTGAAATTCCTAGCCACAACGATCAGACAAGAAAAAAATAAAATAAAAGCCATCCAAATTGGAAAGGAAGAAGACAAACTGTCATTATTTGCAGATGATATGATACTACATAGAAAGAACCCTAAAGATGCTACCAAAGAACTATGAGAACTAATACATAAATTCAGTAGTAGTTACAAAATTAATATTCAGAATATCAGTTGAATTTTATACACCAATACAGAACTATCAGAAAGAGAAATTAATAAAACAATTTTATTTACAACTGCAGCAAAAATAAATAAAATAAAATACCTAGGAATAAATTTAAACAAGGAGGTAAAAGACCTGCACTCATAAAATTATAAGACATTGAAGAAATAGAAGATACAAGTAAATGAAACCATATAGTATGTTCATGGATAGAAAAAATTAATTTCATTACAATGTCCATACTATCAAAAGTAATCTGTAGATAAAATACAATCCCTATGAAAATAGGATGTGAAAAAAGGAGAACCGTTTTGCACTGTTGGTGTAAATGCAAATTGGTGTAGCCACTGTGGAAAACAGTATGGAAGTTACTCACAACAATAAAAAATGGAACTGCCTTATGACCCACCAATTCCACTTCTGGGTACTTATCCAGAGAAATGCAAAACACTAATTTTAAAAAATTGATGCACCCCTATGTTCACTGCAGCATTATTTACAATAGCCAAGATATGGAAGCAACCTAAATACCCATCAACAGACAATTAGATAAAGAAGAGGTGTTACATATATACAATGAAATATTACTTGGCCATAAAAAAGCATGATATTTTACTATGTGACAATATGGATGGAGCTAAAGGATATTATATGCTAGATGAAAAAAATTAGACAGAGAAAGACAAATACCATAGGGTTTCGCTTATATGGAATCTAAAGAACAAAATAAATGAACAACAACAACAACAAAAACAGAAACAGACTCATAGATCCAGAGAACAAACTGATGGCTGCCAGATGAAGGTGAGTGAAAAATGTGAAGGGGTTAAGAAGAACAAATTGGTAGTCACAGATGGAGATGTCATGGAGATGTAAAGTACAGCATAGGAAATACAGTCAATAATATTGTGATAATAGTTATCACAAATGCCCGGTGGGTACTAGATTTATTGGGGGAACACTTAATAAATTATATAAGCATCTAACCACTATGCTGCATACCTCAAACTAATATAAAACAATATTGAATATTAACTGTAATTGATTTTTAAATTGTCAATAAGCATGATACATGAACCAACCATAAATTAAGTATGTAAATATGGCTCTGAGCTTCCTGGCAGTTGAAGTAAAAAGGAAACACGATCAGAGTTCTTAGTACTCTCTGATCAGTTCCTAGTACTAACTTATGCAAGATATTTTTCATGTCTTTACAAAGGAATCATAAAATGATAACAGCATCATTATAAAGTAGAAGAAATAAGATACAGTTTGGTGAAATTTGATACCAAACAACTCTTCGTCAAGTAGGGGATGTTTGCCATCATCCCCACACCCATGCCATGAGGAACTGGCAATAATAGGAACAGTGTTCAGGTGGGTGCTTGATCAGTATTGGGTACCATGGACTGGTACTAGGGAACCCATAAGAGATTTTACCAGGAAGAGACACCATGAGTCATTCCAGGGAAAGTGAGAATACTGAATGCAAACACAAACTAAAGTTAGAAATCAGAGGGATCGAATGCGTGGAAGAGACAGGAGCAGAAGTTTGAGCACTGCATAGCCTCCGAAAAGTCTTGTAAAAACGTTGTCTTATTGCTGAGTGTTATCTGGCCATCTCCCTATGGAGCAGCTATGCTCCTGGGCATCTATGGCTATCACTTGATCTCTTGACAGAGCAGATCAAATGACTCTGCTTTGCGTTATGGTTTTCATAATTGATTCTAAGCATTCAGTAGAGTGAACTAGGTCAACCCCTATTCCACTTGCACTCTTAAATAAACCTGTGGTTGCACGCAAATTAACCCTTCTTTGTTCTGTTTTCTAATATTTTACCTCTTTGTATGACCACATTCAATTCTACCACTTCCTTTTCAGGCTCAGGTAGCTGTGTTCCTTTCTTGAATAGCCTCTGCCCTCACTCACAGAGACAGCATTGCCTGTGTAATCACTCCTGTTTACTCATGTCTTGTCTCATAACATCTGACCATCTGGTCCACACAATGACCTCTTTCATCTCCTTTTATTTTCAGTTTCCACAGAGATTGCTAATTTAAATTTACGAAGCCTGTACTTGGAAGAGGCCTTGAAATCCTTCAGCTCACCTTTCTTATCAATGAAGATCATCACTGTCTGACCATTTTCAAGGACAAGGAACTATTTCAGAGGGTCCCAGCTTCTTTCTGTGAATTTCCAAATGATAAAAGTTCTTCTGCCTAATAATAGGTCACACTACTTCTGTTTAACATTCATCCTTAAGAAGTAGTGGAAGTTAAGTAGTGTTCTCTTAAGTAGGAAGTTAAGTAGGTAAACCAAAATACCACCTTACCTTCACATATTGTTAATGGGAATATAAATTGGTACAACCACTTTGGAAAACCATTTGGCAGTATTTCCTAGATACCCTGTGATACATCAATCACATACATAGACATACTCACACTCCACAGATATGTGTATGTTTGTTCACCAGGAGTCATGAACTAGAACATTTGTAGAAGCACTATTTGTAATGGTCCCAAACTGGAAACATCCAAATGCCTATCAACAGTAGAAAGAATATACTATGATACAGTCCATGAAAACTCTACAACTAAACACAGAATTGTGGGTTTAGACAGAATCAGATATATACAATTTGAATGACTGATAGAAACTTGTACATATTATGTGTTTCCATTTTTATAAAGTACAAAACCAGACAAAACTAATCTGTGCTCCTAAAAGCCAGCATACTGATTACCTTGGCAGTGTGACTGAAAGGCCCTTGAGGAGGGCGTCTGAGGTGCTGCTGATGTTCCGTGGACTGGGAGTTGGTGGTATGGGCCTGACGAGCGTGTATAACTTTATCAAGCTGTATACTTATGTGTACTTACTTATATTATACTTCAAAAAAGTTTTAAAATCCACTTCCTCCTCTAAATAAGCTGAATAAATAAAATTTCTTCAGCCACTTCTCATAGATATAGGTTCTAGAATGTTCAAGATCTACTTATAAACTTTTTGATATGGCAGAGCTCTAGCCATTCATTTGGCGATTAATCATATTGATTGGTTCACAGTATTTTTAAATGTCCATGTGAGTCCTTTCCTCCAACATGTTGTGAGCCCCATAAACACAGGTATTTTTCCTTTTGATCCTCTAGAAGTCCATATATCCAGTGTCCATAGTACACTCAGAAATACTCTTCCCTCCTCTTCCTCAGCAAGTGCAGATACAGATCGAATTTACCTAAGGCTTCTTTGATAAGTCAACCCAAGTACTGTCTTCCTTTTTTATTTTTTAATTAAATGTTTAATGCTAATTTATCTGGTGAAAACAAATTTTCTTTTCCTCTTGTAATTTCAAGTTGATCTTTGCCCTAATGTATGGACCCTTTTCAGATGCCTCCATATGGACAGGTGAAGACTTTTATTAAGCAAACTCCTCTAAATGATCTGATTCAGTATTCCTTATTTCTGTTCCTCTTGTCTTCATCATCCACAAATTGACCAAATGTCTAAACTCCTTTCTTACAATTCTCTCAAGGAAGAAACATACTAATGTGGACAATGAGACAACGAGAAAAAAGCATTCTTATTCATGCAGAGTTAGCGGCATCAAACTTACTGATGGGCTAAATAGAAAATGAGATACATGAGTAATAGAATACAAACCACATCTCTAATGAAAAGAAAGAATTCTGCATTCCAAATAATGGAATGAAAATAATGCTTTTGATGTTGATAAGGCTTCTGGCTGATAATTTATCTTTCCAGAGCAAATACTGCAGGAGAAATTAATGTTATTTTTCTCTCTGCTTGCACATTCACTTGCACACTTGGTATCTGGCACGTTTGGTTGCTGCACAAAGTTTGCTATATTTCCCTTTCCCACTTTACACAGCTTTTTTCCCCCAGAGAATATGCATGGGCATCAGTCACTTCAATGAACAAAGAATAAAAACAGAGATCAGCTTCTTGGCCACATTCGTATTTCTGTAACCCACCACCTTTGCAACCAATGTTTCGGCATTTACAAGCACAGCCCATCCCACTCCAGGTTTGTGTGTGTGTGCGCACATATGTGCACGTGTGTTTATTTCTTTATTTATATATACATATATAGAGATATTTATATAAGGATAAATATATGGAGATAGAGGTAGATACAAAAGAAAGAGAGAATGAAATTATAAATCTGCAAAGATTCTTACCAAATCCGAGGAACAATTTCTAAAAAATTGAAGACACATGTTAGTTCTTTATAAAGATCATACAAAACAGAGAAGGAAAATCTAAGAAAGCTACTCATGCAGAAAGTATTTAATCAAAGAGTAAAGACAATTATAACATCTGTTAATCGTCTGTGGGGGTTATAATTAAATGCTTTGGAGAAATACCCTTTCAAGGGTGCTTCTTTAACATCTTGTTGCAAGGATATCCAGCATTGCACAGTGATGAATCGCTTTGGCACTTTGGAAAAATGGGACTTCTGGAGATCACAGACACTGTGGAAGTCCGCATACATGCAGCCCAGACCTGCACCCACTGTCCTGGAGGAGGAAAGTTGCTCCTCAGTGCTTTCTGTTGTGCATTAGGCTGCAGGCACTCAGCATTAAGGAAAATAGGACCATGGGCCAGAAATGGCCTTGGGACTACCTGATTTCCTCCTCTATTTTGCAGATGGGGCCACTTGATCCCATGTCCTACAGCTGGCTTGTGGCATCATTTAACAAGTAGGGTCTCTCAGTTCTCTGTCCGGATTACACTCCACTCTACCATGCTGCTTGGTCCTTTGGATTCTCTCTTACTTTGTCATATAATTCAAATGTGTTATTTAACAGGATAAGCATTATAAATTTATGAAAAGGTGGGAAAACTGAAATGATTCCTTTCTTCTTTATCCTCCTGTCCACTGAGAAATACTGACCATCATTACACTCTTCTATCCTCCTTTCTGGGGAGGAAGATGAGTGGGAGAGGTAAATGAAGGTAAAGGAGAAGAGCATAAGAGGTAAGAATATAGAGGGAGAGATGGAGAGAAAGAAGATTGAGAAATTTAAGGAAAGAGAAATATGGTGGGAGAAAAAGAGAGATGGAGAAGAGGAAGTGAGCAGGAGGACTTAGGAAGGTGGTCCATGGATGCAGAAAAAGTATATCAAGTTAAGACCCCACCAAAAGGATCTGGACACTCCATTGCACCCACCCTATGCCATAACCTGCTTCCACTGTACTTCAAATAAGCAGTTCTATACACACAAAGACCACAGGATTTTGCAGTTTTGCCAAACAAAATGTAGAGATGATAAAGCCAGGGCATCACATGAACAGATGCAATGTGTTGAGCGATGAAAAATGTGCACATATGGTGAGAACATAAAAAATGCATTCACAGTCCAAGAGGGGGTTAGAGATGGGCAGTTCCCTTGGCAGTTCTTTTGGGCTGCAAACACTGGTATATGCCAAAATACTGAAAAAATAGAGCTCCTGACATGTGGCATGGGGATTAAACAGATCCCGATGACCAGGACACATTGTATTGTCATCAGCCCTCTCATCTCCCTTCAGAAATCACCTACTTACAAGGGCCCATTATGTCTTCAAGGATAAGGAGCCAATAATGGTTGTAATGGTCACCATGTAATGGGGGTCTACTGTTGCACTGGCTCTCTAGGTATTTTATCTTGTTTAATCCTCACAAAGATCCTATAAAGAGGTAATATAATCTAAACATCTGGTTCAAAGTCTTACTGTACAATCCGGAACAAATTAACCTCTTGGCACCTTTGTTTTCTTACCTACAAAATGGGATTAATAGTAATGTCTATCACAGAGGGCTATGTTAGGAATTAAATGAAACAATATATATAGAAAACACAACAGGGCCAGACACATTGTAAGCACTTCATAAACAGTAGGTGAAATCGTTGATGCTACTACATTTTATGGACAAGAAAAACAAGCTCAATGTATTTAAATAACTAAAATCAGTGGATATCAGAACAGAGCTGGAAGCCCAGGAATATCCAACAGTAAAGGCCATGTGGGCACAAACTGTAGCTATTTGTTTTCTGTTCCTCTATCTGTGTTAACTGAATCCAAAGGTTCTGGTCGTTCTAGTGCATAATGCAGCCTCTCAGGAAAAGGGTATCCAGAAAATCTCTAGCCCAATCTGGGAAACATAAAAGGCCCTTGTCCTTATCAACAAGAGAAGAAAAATCTTTCTCCATTGTCTTCTTCATTTATTCTCATGCCTTCAGAGCCCTCACTTAAAAAAAGCCATGAATATTGATGCATACATGACTAGAAATAAATAGGCACTCACTCACTCCTTGAAAGTTAGGTAAAAAACAATGCCATGCCTTTATGCCGAGTCCACAGACATTTTGTTTTGTTTTTGTTTTTAATTTTATTTTAATCATTGTTCAAGTACAGTTTTCTGTCCTTTACTCCCATCCCAGCCCACCCGCCCATCCCTCCCCTCCTCCCTCCCATTTCCACCCCCCCTAGTTTTTGTCCATGTGTCCTTTATACTTGTTCCTGTAAACCCTTCCCATTCTCCCCTGAAATTTCCTCCCCTCTCCCCTCTGGCCACAGACATTTTGAATGCTGTAAGATTTGAACATCATCAGTTGAGTTATAAAAAGGAATTTTTTTAAATTATTTTATTGTTCAATTACAGTTGTCTGCATTTACCCCCCACCACTCCCCCATCCCAGCCAAACCCACCTCCTTCCCTTGCTTCCACCCCCTCCCCTTATCCATGTGTCCTTAAAAAGGAATGCTTTTATACATGTAAAAATGGTGAGGAGAAAAGTATAAAATTACAGTCTGAAAACTTGCTTGTATCCACCCATTTACCAAATATTGTCTGGGTGCCCACCATTTGCCAGCCAGTGTTCTAGGTGCTGAGGCTACAATATTAAACAAGATAGACACAGGCCCTGACTTCACAGAACTTACAGCCTAGATGGGGAAGATGTTTTTGATCAAATGCATGACCATATATTTAATTACATTAATGATAAGTACTATAAAACAAGTACCTGAAGCTAACATAATATAATAACAAGTAGGGCAAGTTTTCCCATGGAAGGGTCATTTAGTCTGAGCAGGGATTGTTCAAAAGAGGATGGAGGGATAAGGAGGGGAGGCTTCCTAAGAAAGAAAGATTTTTGGTGAGTAGGAGGAGCTGAAAACAGGCCAGTGAGTATTAAGAGAATAGCTCTGCCCTAAGCCACTGAGTGAGTTTAAAAAAGCCAGCTCAACTGCCCATGACTCTTTCCTTTACTGGACAGTGAGTGTGATGGTTCTGAATCTATGGCACCCTATAGAGTGAGAAGATTCTGGTCCAGGTGCAGAGAACAGAAAACCTGTTTTGGTGAGAGTGGGGCTCACTCAAAAGTAGGAAGCAAGTATAAACTGTTCCTAGGAGAGGGGAAACATCATTTCTTCCCTTCACATATTTAGCAGCCAATGCTACTTCCCCAAAAGGCCGAGACAGTCTCCAACTCCAAAAGAAATGTCATCTATAGATTTTATGGCTTGGTATTCAAAGTCCTGGTTTGGTTGATAGGCTACTAATGATTTATCTGAATTCTCCAATTTCCCCCTAAGAAAACAAGGAAAATGGAAAGCTAAGAGTTCTAATTTCTCCAGCTAGAAAGAAATACAATGCACTTTAAAAAATTACTTTGGGGCCTGGCTGGCATAGCTCAGTGGATTGAGCGCGGGCTGCGAACCAAAGCATCGCAGGTTCGATTCCCAGTCAGGGCACATGCCTGGGTTGCAGGCCAGGTCCCCAGTGGGGACCACATGAGAGGCAACCACACATTGATGTTTCTCCCTCTCTCCTTCTCCCATCTTCCCCTCTCTAAAAATAAATAAATAAAATCTTTAAAAAAAAATTACTTTGGTAGTTTTATGGCTATTAATTAGGTATCTTACAAACAATGGCTTCTTAACTGTTGCAGTCTGTGTTTATTCAGTTTAATAAGGCCCTCTACTGGCAACCTTTAAAAATACAGTCTCTTTCAAATTAAATAAACTATTTTCACTACTCGTAATCATACAGAATCTCACATTCCTGATTTTACAAATCTGGGCCGAAAGTATGAGTGAGAAGAAAATTAGAAAGTGAAGACATAGGTTTCAGTTTGCATGGGATATTTATTTACCTATTTATAAAATAACACTTATGAAGTATCATTTGGTTTCCTCTAAGTTATTCTAGATGTCAAAGGTACTCAGAAACAAAGAATATTTCTTACATTGAAATATATCGAGTATTCATGGAACCATAAAACCAAATTAAGAATGTTATTTACCAACTACAATAAACCATATCATGTCTGTCTCATTATCCACGTATAAGTAATTAAGTAATGAACTATAGTCAGAATAAAAGAAATATTAAAGGCAGGCCTTTTAAACTGCTTCTGGTATGCCACAACTAATAATAAGCTTCTTCCACTTGACAACTGACAATAAAACAGTATATAGTGACTTGAGAATTTAATTACAAGAAGAACATTTTAAAAACACATTATCATTGACACATTTGTCAAGCACTGTTGAAATGACTGGAAAAATTTAAGTATACTTTCCTAAAAGACTAAGTAAATTTTGTAAGTGAGGCAATTAATAATTTTAGGAAAGATATTTTTAACAGGATAAAATATAATCAACAATAAATGATTTAACTCAACAGTAAACATTTCCAATCATGATAAAGATAAACACTAAATATACATTTAACCAACAGTGGTAATACTATTCATTGGAGAACAGGGAAGGTGTGGGAGGTTTGAGAAATATATATTGTAATCCACCACGACAGGAAAAAAACAAATAAATTGATATTATATATAGATATAAAATATTATTTAGAAATATCACAGGAAAAAAAGCTAAAAGAGTAGTAAAAAACCCCGAGGAGCAGGACTGGGGAATGGGAAGGAAGGAGTAGCTTGGGGGACTTTTACTGTAAGATATATAAGCGATATTGATATATGCATATATACAAAAATTTAGTGCTATCATTCAGTTTGTACACTAAATAATCTATATATGTATGTACTCATTTAGGATATATAGAGTTATATATTTACATAAACATTTTAGTACTGGTTGGTTTTCTAAATTATGAGCATGTATTATTGGATTTTTAAAAAGTTCCTAAAAACAAGTTGGCACTGAATGGAAACCATTTGGAACATACCTTTGGCCTAACCTGGATCAGTGCTCAGTTTCCAGATTCACCTGGAATTGAATTAAAATTCAATTTGGAATTCAATTAAAGCACTAAGCTTTAATGAAGCAGCTTGTCAGCCATGCATCTTGACAGTAACACTTGTTCCCACATTTCGGAACTAACAGTTCTTCTTTCAACACCATGATATTTATCTGCCATATTAATATTTGAGCCTATTTTCCAAAATAGGTTTGGGACTTTCCTCTTGAACTCAGTCCATTGCGTTTCCATAGTGCATCAAAATTCTACTCAAAAGCATCACTAATCCAGAAAGTGTATGTCTAAAAGAAATGATCTGTTTTCTTGTCCTGAAAATATTAAGATTAATTTATGTAACTACTGGGAAGTACCTTGTATAACTGAGACCTCCAAGCTGACATGACCCACTTCATTAGACAAGTGTGTACTGAAATGTAGTAAATGTTGTGGGTAATGTTCTATGTATCCAAGAGATTTATTATTTCATCTATAAAGAAAGCACAACTGGGAATCCAAAATTCCAAAGGCTTTAAACTTTGTAGAATTAGAGAAGTAGAGAAAAATAAGGCTGTAGGATACCTTGTGTTTAACTGATTCTATACCTTGCCACTGTTCAGCCTCAACTATCCTATTTAAATCCACTATCACAACATACTACCATTTTTCTTGGTAAACTTTTCCGGGGCCCAATCAAATGGCCAACCATTATGATGCCCCTCCTTTTTTTTTTTTTTAACCTAAATCCCCTGGATTAAGCTCCTGATCAAACTGAACTCAGCCTACCAACACCTATACCGAGAGTGCAAATAATCTTGACGTTCAGCCATAAACTAGGGCTAGCCTGCAAGGACATCCATATCTGAGATCAAAGGAAAAACAGAAATACCAAAGAACTGGACATGGGCTTTAGACAATTCTGAAAGACTAGAAAATGTGAATCACCAGTTCAACGGGTTGGCACCTAGAAGTGTTCATCTGATTTGCTGCTCTGACAGTATAATCCATTTAGGGGAAGACAAGAAAATCAAAGTTCCATCATGGGCATAGCTCACCAGAAAAATCACCTCCTACACCCAGAAAGCAGTACCATGAAAGGTCATGAGTTCAAATCTTGCTCAGGGTTCAAATCTTGCCTCTCCCTCTTATCACCCAAGTGGCCTTTGAACATGACTTCCCCTTGTTGAACCTCGGTATCTTTCTTTGCCTGGGAAATAGTATCACGGGATACCATATGCAAAGAACTTAGGAGTGTGCCTGATACACAGCAATCCTTTAATAGTGAATAAGGGGAAGAAAACAGTTTAAATTTTCTTTTACAGTGCCTATCATGCATGCATTCATACTTTTTTTTTTCATCACCTACTGGGAACTCATTCTGTGCCAGGTGCTGAGCCATGCATAAGATTACAAATTTGGCAAGGGCCTGCAGGATAAATTGGGTGGATAGAGAGGTGCCACAGGCAGGAGTATAAAAGTACAGAGGTGCTAAAGAACACAGCATCCCAGCATGTTTAGATTACAAAAAACATCTCTGGTAGCTAAGCCAGTAATTCCCACCCAAATCATCCGAGGAATTTTTTAACTATTCCTGAATTTCACCATGTAGTTGTTAATTCATTAAGTCTAGTTTGGGACATGCACCTGCAAGGTAAATATTAATGACAATAGCTGATACTTATTAGCACTAATATATGCCTGGTATTATGCTAAGTGTCTTAAATGTAATAACATTTAATCCTCCACCGGGTCCCCATAAGATGGGCACTCTTATTATCTACATTTTAAAAATGAAAACTTGAAACAGATACATGAATTAACCAAGCCCATAAAGCCAGCAAGTAGTGGAGGCAGGACTTGAGCCAACGCTGTCTGGTTCTAGCCCAAACCCTCAATCACAATGCCATTACGCCCTGCAACCCTCCATGGAGGACTCTGTTAAGCTGTCAGACCAGGAAACTCCAGAATGAGGACAATTGGGGGAGTGGGGAGAGGTGAAGCAGGCTCGGTTGGCAGGCATCACATCACACATAGCCTTATTTGCATGCTAAGGAGTTTGGCATTGATGGCCTTCAACCAGAGTGAAGAAGAATTTAAAGCCACTCAGCACACTTATGTGATATTTTTGTCAACAAAATGCAGAGGCCTGGGTATTTGATGCAGGCAAAGGCATATATAAGATTAACAATTGGCTCATTCATTTATTTAGTATTATATATTGAACAAGTACTCCATACCAGGTGCCATGAATATATGGAGTTATTAACACATAGCCCTTGTTTTCAATGGAAAGAGATATTTGACTATATGGCAAAAAGCTCCAGATCTCACAGCAAAAGTCAGCATAAGATGCCATGAGGGTCCTATGAAAGAAATCTTCACTGCGATCTGGAGAATCCCCAGAGGCACCCCACATGAATGGGTACCAGGAGCAAGGCAGGTTCCAGAGAGGAAGGAATGTAAGGTGTGAGTGGAACTCAGCTGACTGTTGGAATCTGAGGTCTATGGCTGTAGTGAGAGAATGAAGAGGGTGGAGGAATCAATGAAAAAGTGGACAGAAGGTTCTACCTATAAGAGGGGCCCCAAAGAGGAGTCCAAAAACAAAGGGAGGTCAATAAAAAGTTTGAGACAAAAGTAAAGCAGAAGCAGAAAATGTCACAGCAAGGAACCACGGAGGTCTGTCCACCTGTATCTGATACGAAATGCCTTCTGTACTTTCCAACTTCTGAAATCACCTCGCTTGCCTTTCATCCACCAACTGCAAAATTATGACAGTTCTCTTCAGTTCTCTAGTAAAAATGATGAGCAAGAGAGACATTTAGAAAGCATATTCAGAGCCAGAGACAAAGCAGAAATGTTCTCTCTTTACCAGACAACCTTCATCTACACACCTTCATAGTGCCCTGCTCCTACAAGGCCTATTAACCACGTGTGGGTCCTGTTTCCTTTATGATCCGTGAGAAGTGGAATGTGGAATGTACACAGTGTGAGCAGAAGGATTTAGTTTCTAGTTGTAGCATGGCCACTATCTCGCCGGGTGACTTTGGACAAACTACTTCTCCTTCTTGTGCCTGAGGTTTTCTTCTGTAAAAGGATAAGCTTTGAGTAATATTTTGAAAACTGCTTTAGCAGAAAATCCCTTATTTTAAATGAAAATTTACAGAAAGCACTGAGCTTTAATCCATGAAACATACACAAGCAGAGTGTGTGCTGATGGAAAAATTTGGAGCTGACAAATACATGGGAAGTTGCACAACTTAGTGCACCATGGAAAACAGTTGAATATTTTTGGATCTTTCTGGTACTGGATTCTTACAACTCTCTGAGACCAGAGAAGAGAAAGGCAGTGAAGGCTGTCACTCCTCTCCTGGGCTAGTGACAGAGCAGCTAAATTGAGGAGCAGTCCAGGTCTCCAGGGGTGACGCATGGGGTTTGCATGCAGGAGGTAACAGGCTAAGAGCCATTTCTTGCCAATCTGCACAGTGCAGCTGACAGTTCTAAAAGGCAGGACTCAGCCCTGATTTGCTACTGTCTGCAAGGGGCTGAACTGCAGGCACTGAAGGGCAAACCCAATATCTTCAAGCTGGCAACAGAGAGACAAACTCGCAGAATTCTTGAGCACAGCTTCCAAGTGGCCAGGTGGCCCAGCACAGCTGTGATAAGAGGGAGCCCATGTCCAGGCCGGCACACACAGAGCACACTCTTCCTACACCCCAAAGAATATTAGGTTTTAAAGAGTCAGAAGGAAAGTGAAAGAGAGGATGTGGATCTTGAATCCTGACCTCGCTGTGTGTCAAAACTTGACTTTTTCAGGAGTACATTATTTCAGGTTTCTAACTCAGAAGACAAGTCAGAACAGTGAATATTTCTCCAGATACTCAAAAAAATCCATATAGAAATGGTTTCAATTTCAAAACATTTTTTCTATCTTTTAAATTCCCCAAGAATGAATGAGCTCAGGGGAAAGGGTGTAGGCAGGAGGAAATGAGATACTGTAAACAAGAATCACATATTACAGAAATCTATAAACCACAGAAAAGATCAGACACAAAGAGTGGGTTTCCCCTCCAGAACATCAGTTAATTAAAAATTAGTCTTTATAGTTTTCTATTAAAATTCTTAGGTCAACCTAATAGTTTTTTGTATGGTTGGTTGCTTTTTATTTAACCAAAAAAAAAAAAAAAAATCCAACCTCCCTGCAGAGGCAAGTAATTAGGAACTCAGTACTATCTTGTTATCATCTCTGTCCCAGTGCCTCTTCTCGGAGACAAGGAGTCCTCTACACCTAAGAGGCAACTTCAGCGCACTATAATTATTCGGAGCAAATGCATACTTGTGGTGGCAGCCCAGAGAGCCTGTAGAAATGCGTAAACATCATTATCTCACTTTAAAAGGAAAGCAAGCTGTATAAATAAGAAAAACTGTTACAAGAGTTTAAAAAAAAATTCCAACAGTCTTACTTGCAGTTAGCGCTTCAGTCAACACATATCACAGTCCTGGAGACAGACACAGGAACTGCAACTCTCTCCAGCTAAAACTTTCCTCCCGAATTTATCCTCTGTTTATTTTTGAAGCATTAAAAGGCTGCGCTAAAAAGGACACACTCAGTTTTCCTGAATATCCAAAGCGGCAGCAAAGTCCTGAGGAGAATTCACAGCAAGTTTGCGGAGAATTGCTCCCTCCGCTGCGGCTCTGTGGTTGCTCCGAGCTTGTAAATACAAGCTCCGTGGACAAAGTCCCAAATGACATCACTGGCAGCTGCTTATTGTTGAGTCTTTATTAACTGAATGTCAAAAAAAAAAGGAGGGGGTGGGGAGCAAGAGTATCTTTTCTGCAGCAAAAAGCGGCATCTTGGAGTGGATTCCAGTTATACATGCGTTAGTAATCCCATTGATTCAAGTTTTCAAGAGCTTGGTTTCTCTCAGGTTAGATCCTCTCTCCTGAACAAAACCAAGAATCTCCTCCCGTAATTTACACTGGATAAACTGAAGACAGCAAGACAGGGAGGGAAAGTCTGAAATGCCAGCACAGCCCTATCACGTTGTTTACCCACCTGTTTCCAGTCGGCTTCAGAGTTTGATGATTCACTCACATACGAATATTATGTTGCCAAACAACTTTTACTGGGATACGCATACCTGTCTCACATTTTTTTCTGGGTGGATTGTCCTGGGTTACAATTATGTTTAGACATACTCTAAAGTTTACCTTGGGGTAGAAGGAAGGGCTCCTTGAAATCATAGACAAAATTTTTGTGTATGTGCAAGCAGGCAGGTAGTTTCCTGACAAAAGCTTTCTTCAGATTCTCAACATTTTAATGGCCTATCTATACCAGCCTCATCACATCCCCTGCCCTCCCCCAAAAAAACAAAACCAAAAAAAAAACACCACCACCAAGTATGTAATAATCTCAAGGGCTACTGTAAACCCCACCACATCCAACTAGCAAGTTATAAGTGGGCACTTTCGTTCCTATTCTCCACTCTCTCATGGACTCTCTCTTCCTCTGTCAGATGACTCTTGCATTTTTTTAACCCTCACTGGAGGACATGCTTATTGATTTAAGAGAGAGGGGAAGGGAAGAGGAAAGAGAGGGAAACATTGATGTGAGAGAGAATCATCAATTCCCTGCCTTTCATATGCACCATCACCAAACCTGCAAGCTAGGCATGTGCCCTGACTGGGAATCCAACCTGAGACCTTTTGGTTTGGGGGATGATGCCCAAACCACTGAGCCACACTGGCCAGGATTCTTACTTGCATTTTATAGTTATCTCCCATGCACCTCCAACTCCCACCTGGAGAAACCCACAAATTCTACACTGTTTCTTCCTGAGGTTCCAACACTGTAGTCCACTGTTTTTCTCCCTTCCTCTGAACTTCTACAATGATGCTGACTATTTATATTTGTTGCTTTTTATATACTGACTTGTATTTTTAGCTTGTTTTTTAGCCATCTGTGTCTGTCTCCCAACTCAATTTGAGAGGTCTTTGAGGGCAAATATTGTGTTGCGCTATTTGTATATACCCAAATTGCCTGCCATAGTGAATCTTAAACAGCAACATGGAGAGAAGAGCATAGAGGGTGGAGACAGGAACAAGGTCAGCAGATTCCATGGAATGAGGTGTATATTTAGATTAAACACTCTCTCAGCCCTTGGAAAACAATGACCTCACATCTTACTACAGTGGAGGTTCACTGCATATCCAAAAATTATTTTCTCAAGAGCAGTGATTGATTATTAATTTGGAAAAGTGTCAAGACCCACGTATCTGCCACTTTTATGGAGGAATCAGTTGACAGTGCATGTCTTGGGTCACTAATGGGTCTTAAATCAATACAATATTTATGAAAAGCAAATTAGCAGTACCTAAATATTTTATAAGTGCCAACCCTTAGATCCAGATATTCCACTAATCCAGAGTGATCCCACAAATACTCACAAAAGAGTCCAAGGATATAAACTCAAGAATGTTATTTGCAGCATTATTTCTAAACCAATAGAATAGAGACAACTTAAATATTCATCAAATGAAAAAAGGTACATTACACAGATCGTGATCCATGTATATTACACAAAACCTAGAAGGAGTTGAGGAAGTTGAGGTGACTGTGTATACTGACACAGAAAGAAGCAGGTAGTTGCTTGTTGAACGAATAAAGCAAACTGCAGCACACGTAGCACACAATGGGAGGAATTAACAAATTATTGAAAATGATTATCCTTGGGGAGTGGGATGAAGGAACGTTCAATTCTGTATGTTTCTGTGTTGTTTGACTTTTTTATTAAAAATAACAATAAAAGTAGATGATTGTACAATTTTCATAATAACCCACAAGAAGAATCCTAACTTCCTTCAACAAATGTCTGACATACAGAAGGTGCTTGATAAAGATCTATTGATTGAATGAATATCTGTGGAGTTTCTACTAGGATAGAGCAGTCCATGGGGATGGAATGGGATAAAGAAGAGGGAGAACCAGGCACTGAATTTTCATTTCTGATTGAATGACGTGCTTAACCCCTTGCCATTACATTCGAGGACTGATTTGAAAACCTCTTAGACTCTGTCCACCTTAGGAAATTATTAAAGTTAAGCACTCAGAACACAGACCGCTGACCTTTCGTTTATGCAATTGCTGTTTGACCAGTGGAGTTTTAAGGTAAGACAAGCAAGAACCATTTTGGTTCAGTTCTGTGGTTGCTAGCAAGCACTGGACAGGAAGTCAGCTCCCTGTCATGGCTGGTCTAACATTAAGGAACTCTCCTGGGAGGAGGGGAGGAACCTCTAATCCACAAAGAGTCTTCAGAGCTTTATTTAGGAGGAACTGAGGCTTTGAAAGTCAATGGCCTGGAATGACGGCACAAAACAATGGTCACTCTCCCCTACACACCTATACACAGTTAACCTACCAGTGGAAATTCACAGTCATAAGCTGTGCATAACATTTTTCTTCAGGGAAATAAAAAGTCCAAGAAAGAGAATGAACATGTCCACAAAGGTAAAATAGGGTTTTCAAAGTACTATTTTCGGTTCTCTAGAGAAAACATGCTGGGGTCCCATCTTACCTCCTAGTGAGAAGATGTCTTATGTCTGTAGTAATTCCTGCATGTTTTTATATTGCTATGATCCACATATTATAGGAACCTGAGGCCAGGTTCTGTTTAAATGCACATTTGACACCCTTTGGGTATCATAAAGTCACACTTTCCCAAGTTAGAGTTAAATGTATGTATTTAACTTGACTTGCAACTTCATATCAAAATAAATAAGGGAAAGGTTAGGTAGCCATGGAGGGGAGGTGTCCTTCCCACCTCTACCAGGTGATCATTAATGCTACAGCCAAAACTACCCCCACCTGTTGAGATGCTTGACCCACCTCTTTAAGTTCCTTCTACTCCTTCATTCCGGCAACCTCCTCTCCCCATGTGGCCAGCTTCACCAATGGAGGACTGCCAGGAAGCATTATAACCTGCATATGTATGTCTCTATACCTGTTTATTTTCTTTTAATGTCCTATGTTGTATTCTTCGTGTTGAAGTGTTTTCTGTTTTAAACTGGAAAATCCCTAAAGTCAGAGACCAGATCTGCAAGGTATGAAACTCAGCCAAAAGATCTTTCTTACAGGTGCTTGCTGGATCACTGGATCTATTGAGGGACCTATCAAGACTATCATCACAGGGACAGTTTCTACCTCCGGTGTCTGATTTCCTCTCTACCCCCAAGCCTTATCCTGATAAACAAGTATAACCACTGCCATTTATTAAGCACTTATATGTGTCATTTGCTTTAAATGTGTGATCTAATGTACCTTTAAAATGATCCAGTGAGTTAGATACTATTATCACATCCCTTGTACTGCTGAGGAAATTAAGCCCAGAGAGCTATGTTCCTTAAGTAATTTCACTATAATCATACAGGTAAGAGGTAGATCTACCATTTCAATTCTGCCTGACCTTCCAGTGTCCTGGGGAGACTTAAATCCCTCTGAGGATTGTCAATATAAATAATGGCAAGTTGGAATTAGAAGCATATAGCCATCTCTTAGTACACAGTTTTGATGCCTGTATACCATATGTAGCAGGCAGCATTCACCAGACCTTCGGACTTCAATTTCAAACCAGTGTAGCCCCTCTGCTTAGCTCTTAGGGGGGATGTTCTGTAGGCCTCAAAGACAGGTACAAAGACCATGAGAATCAGCTTCACAGGTATTAGTCTCAGAGCATCAGTGTGGAGTAAGTTCTCCATGCCCTTGGAGATGGGCAAGATTCAATAGTGGAAGGAGAAAATATTGGAGAGCAGGTATTTAAAAGTGTTGCCACCTGTTTCCCTTTACATGGAGACCTTCAGTGACTTGTATTCTTTTCCTCTGGTATCTGTTTTCTCTTGTGGAGCTAATGGTTCTACTGGGGCTAAAGAGACAGCCTGTTGCCAGCTAGTCTGCCCTATAAGAGTTAATAGGATCAAAAATAGGAAGCAGAAGAGATGTTAGGGGTAACACAGGAACACCTCAGCATTTCTCAAACCAGTTTGCCTAGCTTTAAGGGTGGGGTTTCTAGGGGCCCTGAGACTGCATGTTGAGAAACTGGCCCACATCCTTCTCATGCAGATGGTATGCACACATATTTGAAGATGTACTGGTTATAACAAGTGAAGTGAATAGATGACCCTTTTGTCTGCAATCAGGCATTAATAGAGATCATGTAGCTTTGTCCAGGTTCCTTAGGAAAGAACACTGTGATCAAATAGAAAATTCCTGGTAATCATTACCTACAATAGATCACATTTGACACAAAGTTGGTACACAAAGCGCAACTTGGAAAAGGTAAAATGAGTGCCATGCTGATGGTCCCAAACTTATAACTGGATAAAGACATTTATAGGCATTCGTTGCTGCAGATGTTACAGTAGTCCCACACATAAATCAAACAAAAACAAGAGTAAACCATAAAGTGTGAACTCCAACAAAGTTCAGATTGCTCCCATAATGACTGCTTTGATGCATGTCAGGATATATCAAATGTCAAGCTGACACATGCTCTTTTTCTCAGCTGGGGAGTGAGGGTTGCTTGCTGGTGCTCTCAACACACATGCAGTCTACCCACTGAGCTGCTGACACCTTCGGGATACCAAGAACCTTGTGGCGGGGACTGATATGGTAGATGTGTGTTTAAAGAGGTGAAAGAAGAGATGTAAATTCTACTGATTATTAAGTTTCCCTGGGACCTGTCCCAGAAACAGAGTACTATGCCCCCATGAGTTTGCTTTCTCAACCAGCTCCGGCTCCAGGCCCAGCCCAGAGCAGTACAGCAAGGGTTAATGTTCCTAAGGCAGTGGAAGGCTTTGGATGAAAGGCCCTATGTAAGTATAAAGTATCACCGTGAAGCTGGAGGATTTTATTTCAGCCTCCTCATTGTGTTGTTGACAGTGCATACTGTGAGTTTGACATTTTTAACTACTTTGCTTGCCCCAAATAAAAAGGGCTGGGTAAGAGGAGGTGGGAAAAGGGGAGGGGTGGGGAAGCCATAGTCTTCCCTCAACTTTGATTTTACACAACTCCAATGCACAGCATTAAAGTCCAGTTTTCAAGCTGAGTCCAACAATGCTACTTCAGAGATTTATGTAAATTCATTAAACAAGATGCAAGTTGCATTCCTTTTAACCTGAGAACAGAGTCCTGAAACCACAGCCCGAGGGAGGTCTCAAGGGACTCAGCTGTCTGTAAACTGAGAAAGCAACTCAGTTTGCAGCCTGTAATGATTGTCTAAATAAAAAGACCCTGAGTTTGATTTCCACCAGATACTGAGAGGCCATTAAAATGAGTGATAGCACTAAGGGGAGGAAGGAGATTGGGACAGCCACTGACTTTCCCAGTGTGTGAGACCCAGATTGTCCTGTGATTAGGGCCTTCAATGAAGCCTGCCCTAAATGGCATGACAGTCAGCTCTCTGGGGTTCCCAAAGCACACTGGGGCTCCAGCACTTAATAGTCCGTGCCTCCAGCTGCCTCATACTTTTCCTGACAACACCCCTAGCATGCAAAGCGGGGAAAAAAGCTGATAACACTGGTAGGGTGCAGGGTGGAGGTGGGGGGGTGGTGCGGAGCAGCAGGGCTGGGTCCCCAGGGGACGGACTCCTATGTTCTGGGATGCCTGCCTGCATTTGGCCAAATGGCCAGCATAGCCCTGGGCTGCCTTGGTGTACTCAGGCAGCGCCAGCAATCCCCCTTTTATGCTGACAAAGATTCTTAAGCTAAAAAGGCAAAAGTGGGGATGCTGAGGGAAGGCAAATCAGAGGTCTGTTGAAACTGCTTTTCCTCATTTGTAAATGCACATGCATGTAACACAATACACACACACAATGAGATTGTTTTCCTCTGATTGCCTTTATAGAAACACCTTACTTATGTCTGTGGCAAATAGACCTCAATGGCCCTATAGAAAAGGCTTCCTTACAGATCAGAGAGAGAGGGAAGTCAACAGAAGTGGCAGAAATAGAGGGGTGAGCAGAGTGAGAGCTGTGGCTCAGGTGCAAGGAGCACCTATGGAAACAAGGCTGAGCCTCCAGGAGACTAGCTGCTTGGGCTTTGCCCCCAGGGTCTTCTCTTGTGGTAACCATGTCAGCATGGATGATGCACAGTTGGCCTTTCTCCCAGGAAAGGAGGACCACATGCCTTCCTCACATTGCCAGGCAGAGCTCACTATGGTGTGGACACATGGTCCTTGGTCCAGAAAACCCAGGTGAGAAACCTCTGTGATTCCCCTGAGGACTCACAACACCTGAGGCACTGAACTGTGGACTACTAGATCTTTGGAGGTAAAGGAGCCCCTTGGTCCTATTGTCACTGCTATTTTAAACTTTATGCCTTAAATAAATCCAGGAGAATTGCTTTAAGACAGATTAAGCCTTTTCCAGGCACAATAATCTATGAGATCTGTCCAGTAAAAGTCCAGACATTATTAATGTAACAAGAACGGTTTGTGTGACATCAATGTAACCTGGCAGCCAAGGAGAGAGGACTGGAATGCACATGTGTGAACAATGATGACTTAACTGTACTAGTCAATGGGGGTGGTAGATGCCATTGAGTGAGCATGTGCACTGTGTGGCTCTCACATTCAAAATGACTGAGTGAGTACAGCAACAAATCTGCATCAAATTTTGCGTTAAGCTTAAACATTCAGAAGGCCGAAGCTATGGGCAACTAATGACTGGCAGCTTCATCACAACAATATGCCCGCTCATGCAGCACGTCTCATACAGAGATTTTTGGCAAAACATCAAATCACCCAGGTGACTCAGTCACCCTACAGCACAAATTTAGTGTCCTGCAACTTCTGGCTTTTCTTAAAATTAAAATCACCATTGAAAGGGAAGAGATTCCAGACCATCGATGAGATTCAGGAAAATACAGTAGGGCAACTGATGGCGATTGGGAGAACTGTGTGAGATCCCAATGTGCCTACTTCGAAAGGCACTGAGACGTCATTGTCCTGTGTTCAATATTTCTTGTATCTTCTTCAATAAATGTCTGTTTTTTTTCATATCACATGGCCAGATACCTTCTGCACAGACCTTGTATTTAGTTGAACCTAAAATTCTGCTGGTGGTGAAATTATTTTAACGGATAGCCTTTCTATTAACAAAAAAGAACCACAATTCACATGATATTTGTCTTTCACCACCTGGCTTGTTTTACTTAGCATAATGTTCTCCAGTTCCATGAATGTTGTCACAAAGGATAGGAGCTCCTTCTTTCTTTCTGCTGCACAGTATTCCATCATGTACATGTACCACAGTTTTTTGATCCACTCATTTACTGATGGGCACCTAGGTTGCTTCCAGCACTTGGCCATTGTAAATTGTGCTGCTATGAACACTGGGGTGATAGGTTCTCACCTATAAGTAGAATGTAATCAACAAAACAAACAAGCAGGCAAAATATAACCAGAGACCTTGAAATTAAGAACAATCTAATAGTAACCAGAAGGGAGGTGGGAGGAGATGATGGGGGTGGAGGGAAGGAGAAGGGTTGTCTAGGAACATGTATATAGGACACATGGACAAAGCCAAAGGAGGGTAGTATTGTGGGGATGGCTGGGGTAGGGAAGAGTGGTGGGGGGAAATGGAGACAACTGTAGTTGAACATCAATAAAAAAATTAAAGAAGAACCACAATTCAATATACTAGTTATAAGTTATTATTTTGACTGATTATAATAAGGTGAGTTCTATTGGTCAAGCTCAGGAGATGCTATTGTTAGGTTAGAAATCACTTAGTGATATGCCTGGCTAATACCTTTTGAAGATATATAAAAATGATAAATTCTTTGTTTTATAAAAAGAAAAATGTAGTTAGTATAATAGGGAGGCTTTGGAATGTTACTTTAGCAACAGAATACTTTTGAAATGAAGTCTTAGGTAGATTTGATTGCATAAAATAGTTCAGGGGTGGTATCAGTGAGTGAAGTCCTATACTTCCAGCTCCATCCCCCTCCCACCTGCCAAAAAGAGCAGAGAAAGGACATACAGTCATAGGCAAGGCTAGATGAATTGAACTAAATGACATCATTCTTTCCCTGTCTACTTCATCCTTTAGTGACCCCTCTCCTCTGAGCCCTTTTGACCTATAGCTACTGTACCACCCACTTTAGCACTTAATTATATACAACAAGGACTTGTGTGTTTATTTTCACACTTACATGTTCATATACAGGTAACTCTTACCTCCCAAGCAGACTGTAGTCATCTTGACACAGAGACCATATTCCATACTTCAGTAATTCCTCTGGGCCAACATGGTGCTGGGCATATACAAGCTGTTTAACTAAACAGGGACTTATTCCAATTGACAAGGAGACGTAAAGTTCCAGGAGATCTAAAATTTAAGGAAGAACAGGTGGATCTGATCCAACTTGGGATGCCAGTCACAGACCTGAATGGGCAGTGGGGAAGCAGGGAGGCAAGACATCAGTGCCTAAGATAAGGAAACCTGGCTGCCTTTTTTCTTTTTTCTCCTTTCTCTTCTTTATTCAGCCACCCCTCTTCCAAGCCATATGTCAGATACAGATTATCATACCTGCCTACTCCTCCAAGATGCAATCAGCATCACTTAAAAATGGTGAAAGATGTTGGGAGTCCAGAGAAAATAACATATTATTGTCTAACAAATGTCATGTGAATTTGAAGGTTATAGTAATGCATTAATCTTTTAAATCATTATCTTTTCATTACTGATTTTCATCAGGCATTCCCTGAGTCACCCACCAAGCAACATAAGGGGGAGTTTACAACTTATATAACAAATTCTCATTGAGTACCTTTTGTATTCCAGACTCTATGCATATTTTAGAATCTGAGCTGCTATGAATACACATAGGATATTCTGTGAGTATCTACTAATTGGGAAATGCAATGGAAAAATACATTGCAAAATATGTTTTCACCCCTGATAAAAATAAAGTGAAAGCATAGGGGCTATTAGTCTATGGGTGAGAGGTGGCAATTGAAATTGTGTGTTAGGACAGAAAAATTAAGGTAGCCTGAGAATCAAGTGCATCTAATTCTATGCACAAGCTTCTTGCATAAAAAGAATTCAGTTATTAGCAGGGAGCTCAGTTTATCAATGGAAATGTAATTGTTGACTGAGTGTCAACTATGGTTGCTATGAGGTCAGAAAGTCCAGAGGTCACAGTTAGAGAAACACATCACATGGTCAGAGCCTTTCCTATACTACATCCCATATTTTGAAAACAAAGTAAACAGATCTTACCCTCATTTCAATGTAGAGACAAGACCAGTTTCCACCAAGCCCTTTGGCCTTTGACTTGGATTACACAACCCCTAGTAATGCACTCCCAGAAGCAGATAACCTCCCCACCCCCACACCAAACTTCCATACCAGACACTCAATAATGTCCTGTCCCCAGAGAGACTCATTCACTCTAGAAGGGGATAGGGTGTATGACAGGGGACAGTTTTGGGTGAAAAATATGATTCTCACTAGCTTTGAATCACTTATCATCCCTCTGGTGAGAGGAAAGGGAGGAAGAAGGAAAGGATGGACCAGAATCGATAAGGTGAGGGCATGTGCAGAAAGAAGGCTCCAGGATTATTCTGTAGGGCACATGGGTTGCAGGAGCACCCCAGTCTGGACTGAAGACACTGGCTCAGAACCAGACCTGACCCCTGTGGCATTGTAGGTATTCAGTGCGTTATGGCATTTAGCTCTGGTTTGCATCCTAGATTTATTGCCTATTTTACCATTCTTTATCTGTCCTCAGCAGTTTGTTCCAAATAATTTTCCTTTCTAATTCATTGCCCTCATGTTCAATTTCCTTTTGATCTATATATATTAACTGCCACATACATGTGGAGCACTGCAGGAACTATCAATAACATCTCTGTCCTCTATCCCTCTTAACTACACAGAAGGACATCTGCCCAGTTTCCCAACCCTCCACCCACCCCTTATTCCATGACTTTGGCTGTGACTCCAGGAGGTGGCTTAGAAGAGGCTTTGTATCAACCCACCTAACACTCAGGTGTAGCACCAAAAGTCAAGCATTCTGGGAAACCCCTCAGTCCAGGCAAACACACCTCAATTTCTGTTAGAACTTCCCAAAGCCACACAAAAAAATCAGTGTTTCTTTTTTTTAAACTGTTTTATTGTTGTTCAATTATAGTTGTCTGCATTTACCCCCCACCACTCCCCATCACCCCAGCCAAACCCACCTCCCTCCCTTGTTTCCACCTTGGTTTTGTCCTTGTGTCCTTTATAGTTGTTCCTAAAAACCCTTCCCCCCATTGTCCCCTCCCACCTCCCCTCTGGTTACTGTCAGATTGTTCTACATTTCAATGTCTCTGGTTATATTTTACTTGCTGTTTTTCTTTTGTTGATTGGGTTCCAGTTAAAGGTGAGATCATATGGTATTTGTCTCTCACTGCCTGGCTTATTTCGCTTAGCATAAGGCTCTCCAGTTCCATCCATGCTGTCACAAAGGATAGGCGCTCCTTCTTTCTTTCTGCTGCATAGTATTCCATTGTGTAAATGTACCATAGTTGTTTTTTTTAAGATTTTATTTATTTATCTTTAGAGGGTAAGGGAAGGAGAGAGGGAGATAAATATCAATGTATGGTTGCCTCTCATGCATCCCCTGCTGGGAACTGGCCTGCAACCCAAGCATGTGCCCTGACTGTGAATCGGGCCTGTGATCCTTTGGTTCACAGGCTGGCACTCAATCCACTGAGCTACACCAGCCAGGGCTTGTACCATAGTTTTTTGATCCACTCATTTACCGATGGGCACTCAGGCTATTTCCAGCACTTGGCTATTGTAAATTGTGCTCCTATGAACATTGGGGTGCATATGTTCTTTTGGATTGGTGTTTCAGGGTTCTTAGGACATAATCCAAGCAGTGGAATTGCTGGGTCAATAGGAAGTTTCAATTTTAGTTTTCTGAGGAAATTCCAAACTGATTTCAACAATGGCTGCACCAGTCTGCATTCCCACCAACAGTGTGCTAGGGTTCTCTTTTCGCCACATCCTCTCCAACACTTGTTTGTTGATTTGTTTATGATGGTCATTCTCATCGTGGTTTTAATTTCCATCTCTCTGATGTCTAGTGATGCTGAGCATCTTTTCATATGTCTCTGGGCCCTCTGTATGCCCTCCTTGGAGAAGCATCTGTTCAGGTCCTTTGCCCATTTTTCAATTGGGTTGTTTGTCTTCCTGGAGTGGAGTCATGTGAGTTCTTTATATATTTTGGAGAGCAAACTCTTGTCTGAGGTACCATTGGCAAATATGTTTTCCCATATGGTTGGTTCCCTTTTCATTTTAATGCTGTTTTCTTTAGCCATGCAGAAGCTTTTTAATTTGATGAGGTTCCATTTGTTTATTCTTTCCTTCAGTGTGTTTCTACAAAAGTCCTCTAACACCCTCAGATTGTGTCCAAGGGCCCCTCCCATATGAAAATTCTGCTTGGCTTCCTCTACTTCCTGTTGACCCCAATAACCTAAACTTCTATTCCATTGCTTTGTTTCCATTTTCCCTGCTATCCTTCCTTCTTTCAGTAACCTCCTTGCCTTCTGCCACCCATCCCTGTAAAAAAACATTTGGACAAATGGTGAAGACTTGACAAAGAGATGTTATGATGTGCCTTCGTGACCTCATCTTTTACTCTTGAACTTGACCTGTGGGGGACACAGACTTGCACCATGCAGATCACTCCCCAAGCAGCCTGGAGCCTGCAGCTGCCAGCACCTCCAGTATTTGCCTCATCCAGGGCTCATCCTTTCCCAAGTGGCACATATCCATATAGTAACATAAAGGCCATGACATTCTGAGTTGATTTGGGTCACTCCAATAGGTCATGTGGACTCCACAGCAGCCTGTAGGGGTGGCTGAGGCTCTGTTCTCCTTCTCCCTGCATGCTGCCCACAGTTCACCTTCTTCCCTCTGCGGGTGTCTCTCCCCAGTCAGTACTCACAATACTCTAACCCAATCAACATACAGACTGTACAGTTTCTGCTTCTAGAGAACCCAACCTGCATCATAATAACAAACCTTGAGAACTTTAAGTACAAAAGGGAAAAGTATGGTTTCTCCAGAGTCCTCAGCAAAATCTTTTTTTCTGAGGTAACTAGGATACTGAGTCGGGTGAGAAATTACAATCTGGAGAGCCACAGGTTACACTGCAGTACAGAGGCAACCCAGCAGATAATCAGAAAGCAGAGCAGAGCAGCAGCTTCAATAATTAAGTAAGTTACAGAAGGTCAAATAATAACATAGTAACTGAAATGAGAATAAACACTCATATAGCACCTAGTATGTGCCAAAAGCCTTTCAGAGCACTTTAAATGTCTTAGATCAGTTAAGCTTCACCACAGTTGTGCATATTTGACCCTTCCATGATCTTCGTTCTACAGTGAGGAAACTGAGGCACAAATAGGTTGAGTAACTTGCTCAAAGTTACCGAGTAGGCAGAGCTGCAATTGTAATTAAGCTACTGGCTCCAAAGTCTCCACCAAACTGCCACTATATGTGATGTAAAGGGAAACAAATGATAAGATTAATGCCTCCATCCCACCCATGGCAATAAATATCACCCTCCATCATGAATAAGCTACATTGACATTTTGACAATGTTCCTTCTTCCCTAGACAAGGAAATCCTCTGTATCAAATTGAGATATACCCATGTGCAACTCCAAACCTCCGTGTCAATGTCCCTGTGTCACATATGTACCTTTCTCTCTCACACCATTATGGTTTCACTGTTGAAACATAATTCCTTTAATTCCCAGCAAATAGGATAAAGAACACCTTAAGTATTTTTGGCTTCTGAGATGAATTTGCAAACCACATTCTACCTCCTGCCCCTCTGTAGGAGAAAATACAAAAGGATAAAGATAAATAAAATTTTAAAAATTCCTTCATTGCAAATTGTTCATACTCCAACCTTTGGTCAAGCAGGATCTAAATTCCTAAACTTCTATTTCTCTGAGCCCTATGTATTTTTCAGATGAATGTAGAAATTGAACCCCAGGCTCCAGGCATAGAAGGGAAAACACTGTTTTCTCCTTTACTTTGGAAACACTGTGCACCATGAGATGCAAAGGAGAAATGAACAGCTTTAATAACTTGGGGGGACTGCTGCCTCTACCTTAGCCAGCATAATGGAGTTATGGTGTGGCATAAATCACAGTGTCTAATGCCAGCTGTCTCTTGAAAGCTTAGGGAAGCATCTTACTCACTTGGAACAAATAGCATGGTTTGCTCCCAAAACAGATTAAGCATTTCCCCACAAGCTTTAATCACTTCTTGGTACCTTAGAACACTCATTGTGCAGGTCCTCAGAAGTAAGAAAGCACTGTACACACTTTGGTTTTGCACGCAATACTTCCATCCTGACATCCTGAATACACAATCACACCGTCAAAAATATTAAAAGTTACTTTTGTCAGACCATATCTCAGGCATAGGGCCAAATATATGAATATATAACCCACCCAGAATGTGTAGGTAATATAAACTTTGTCTCTCTCTCTCTCTCTCTCTCTCTCTCTCTCTCTCTCTCTCTCTCACACACACACATACACACACACACACACACACACACACACACACACACACACAGAGTTTTGGGAAAAAATAGCTCCAAATTTAATAGCTTTTGCAATCAGTTATTAAAAAGCTCAACTGACAAACTATTTCTCACCTTTTCTTCCAACCTTCTTCTTCTTTCCCTATGCTATTGCCCATCCTTCTTATATGATTTCAGTCAAGAAGAATGTAATATCTACATTAGCCCTAACTGTTTTCAGAACTGTTTCACATGGAAAAACCTCATCACAAGTTAATCCTCCACTGCTGCTAAAATAAATCTGTACTGAATGAGGACATTTGTTTCCTTCTCTTCAATATTAGTTTAAAACATTTGAAATATAAACTTGAGAAGGAAATGTCTCAGATGCATCTGGGTTCCTGGTGGATAGCATCAAACTGCTACATGCTTGGAAGTCATGGCTGGAGATGGCTTTCTAATTGGACATCAGCACCTCTTTCCTTGCTGCTTCCTATTGTGCAGGATTCTTCCTGTGGAGAGTGAGCCCTTTCAACTGGAACACACTGGCTCATTTAGGCCCCTCTGTCCGGCTTGGTGGATCTCACTGGCTGCCTCAAGGCCCAGGTATCAATTAGGGAATACATTCTCCCAGGGCAGCCATCTGGCCCTGGGTCATTGGCAAACCAACAGTGACAGGTTCCTCTGATAGCAGCAGTGGCAGGCTGAGCTTCCAGGTGATTAAATAATCCTGCTTTCTGTCCTGCTCATGTGTTTAGATTGGAGCCATTTTCCTGGAATGAGGCTGAACCAAACATAGCCGTCTGCTCACTGACCATCACTGAGCCCCTTTCTGAAATTATGAAATGTCCCTTTATCTTTCCCAGGCCACTTAAACCTGGAGTCATCACAAATATGCCCTTGAAAGTAGGAGATACTCCATTTGCCTGACATGGGGCTAAAATTTAATTTTCACTGTAAATAATTGTTAAATTTGACAACTCTGTTCAGAAAAGCAAGTACTGATTCTAAGACTGGCTAGAAAATATTCCTTTCTTGCAATACTGAACATGCCCATGATATATATATTTGGCCACATGTATTTATCAGATGAAGATATGGATCAAGGAAAAATACACTCAGTGTGTTTACATTTTCCAATAACACAATACCATGTCCCAGTTAAATAATTAAAACTGTTCTTTGGTTGGTGAAGCTTAATGCAGTTAATATGCAAACACCAGTGGCCTCCCATTGAATAAAACCACAAATCCACAGCAGGCTGTAGTTTCATTCAATGATCACTAAACTGCTGCAACGGGATCCTATGTAGACCTTCGGTTTTTAAAGTGTGATGGCTGAACCACAACGTCAGTGTCACATCAGCGTCACCTGAGGGCCTATTAGAAATGCAGAGACTCAGGCCCAGTCCCACCTACTGAATTGGAAACTCTGTGGGCAGGACCCAACAATGGTTCTATAACCCCCCAATTGATTCTGATGCACAAAAAGTTTGAGAACTGCCATTCTAGGTGAAGCTGGGGCCTGATATGATATAATTGAAGGAGTGTGGAGGTTGCTCTGGAGGGACTTGCCTGCATGTTCTCCACCACAACCCACTCATACTTTAGCTAGATCTAATTCATGCCACTACTATTCTCTCCTAAAAAATGTTCTTACCAGCTTCTTCCCTGCTCCCACACAATTATGCACCTCCATACACATAGTAGTTATTAGCTGGTGATTTGGTGTAATATATGAAGCTCTGAAGACATCCAGATGTATCAACACACCATTCAATTCTACTCAAAATCCCTCCAAGAGATACACATAAATGTCCTCATTTTACAGATGATAGAAACCTATGTTGCTAATGGTCTCTCAGTTAAAACAACATAGAAATAGCTCTGTATTCACCCTCTGTGGTAGTGAATGCCATATTTCCAGTCTCCTGATCCAGTCAACCTGGTATGAAATCTGAAATCCTAAGACACTTCTGTAAGCCTTACTCAGCCTCCCCCAGGTAAGAGAGTGGAATAGAGAGATACTGTTATCTGTTCAAGATGTCCACAGTTAGCTACTAAAAAATTTTCATAGACAAACTCATCTTGCAGAACAGAATTTGGTATGAGACCCATTGTTAATGAGGCCACGGTAAAATAAATGTTTTCATACAATGCTAACAGCAGTTGGAAACTGGTACAGCCTTTCTGGGAAGCAATTTGGCATTATCATTTGTCTTAGTAATTACACTTTTTGGAATTGATCACAGATAAGTTGTCCAGAGGTGGTATAAATGATTAATATATAAGAAATTTCTCTGTAATAGTATTTATAAAAATGAAAAAAGGAACAATCTACATTTCAATAATATACGGTTAAATAAACAGTAGTTCTTACATAAAAATGGATTATAATGCAGCCATTTTAAGTAGATTCTTGAGCACAAGTTATTAAATAATATTACAAAATAAAGTGAAAACAGCAGGATATAAAATTTTATAAAGAGTAAGTTTCCATTTTTTTAAATTGATGGGTCTGCACACAATATATTCACAGTACACATGTCCATGAGAACACACAGAGATATGCATTGAAAATGACTGAATAGAAACCACTGACATATTAGGAATTGTCACAGGGTTTCATTATAACAATGTGGGAAAAATATTACCCCATTTTACAGATGAGGAAACAGAAGTCCATAAGCACCAGTCAGACTGTCCAAAATCACTTAGTAAATTCAGATCAAGGCCATGCTTGTCTGAAGCAAAGCCCATGTTTTATATAGTCTACCGTCCACTCCTGATAGCTTACATGGTGTGACATAACGTGCCTGAGTTAGGAATGCAAGCCAGGTTTCTTACCTTTGTTTACTGTTCTAGTGTGAGAAACATACAAAATATCTTAGACATGGGTCACACACAACTTCCATCTAGATTTCCTCCAAGTATTTCAAGCAGCAGTGATAATAAAAATTAGGATTATTGAATGCATAATATGTATTAGGTCTGCGCTAATCATTTTACATATGTTATTTGATTTAATAATTTTTATGACAACTCTTTGTATTATAAGCACTATTCACCTTACTTTACAAATGAGGAAACTGGGATTCTGAGGGTTTAAGCATCTGCCCTGTACACACAGGTAGAAAGTATCAAAGTCAAAATGCAAACCATCTGTTAAGTGTACAAAGTCTGTGCCCCTAATTTCTCCATTCTGAAATATTTCTAGAGAAAAAAGCTTCCTCCAGTTCCTTCTATTTCTTACCCTGGCATCAAGTTTATGTGTTTTGGCACAAACAATACCCTGGCATGGCACTGATCATTTTTTTAAAAAGTGAGAACAAGCACTGTTGGCCGTATAAGAGCCTGGCTTAAAAATGAGCAGATATTAGAGATAATGAGCAGATCTGGCATTTTCTCCTCAATATCTTTAACATGGAGTTCATTAAGAACTGATGTTTTTAATAGGAAAAGTTCATTCAGTTACAATTAACTCAGATCCTTAGTAGGGCCACATTGAATACTTACATATTAATGACCAACTAAAGTCAAACATTCTCTAGGTATCTAAATGCCTGTGTTTCAGAAACATCCAGCAAGTGCTGTGTGACTGGCAGGCCAACAATACTCTCCTTGAATTCTCAATCACTTGCTTTCCTTCTGCTTTCAATTCCTGGCCAGTTCCTGAACCTCTATGTACTTAGCTGGGGGGCTTATCTCCTTGCCCTCACTCTCTCTTCAGACCTGATGCTGTATATGAGTGATTTACCATCATTTTGACTTCTTTCCTCAACACTCACACTCACTTATTATTGGATCACATATTATCACATATTATCATGTCAATTTCAAGAAAAGAGGTAATAGATTATTCTTCCAGGTCTGGTGCTCCCAATGGGCTCTCCTCCAACAAATGGGAACCATACACTTTCACTTAGATGTGAAACACTATGAGAAGAATACTATCTAGTCTACATCCTGTTTGCCTTCTTTTAATCCTCAGAGTGGTGGTATGAGCAGATGATGGCTACATTATCATGGTAAGAGATCTAAAGCCAGTTGGCACTTGATCCTATTTCAAGACAGTGATTATCACACATGTGCATGCAAACTGCCTTCAGGAACTGAGCAGAGAACATAAGAAGAGTAGAGTGGAAATACAGTAGGGAATTGGGGAACTATGATGAACTAGAAAGTACATGGCCAGCAAAAGGTATTAAGATCTACAGTTTTTATACTTAGTGAACCGAACAGAAAAGGTCTGAATCCAGTTTACAATCTCTGAATTAGACAATCAGTATCTTAGCTTTGACTAATTGTACTTCTAGCAAAACGGGAGTTCAGATAAATATAGGGTAAAGGGTGTGCCCTGGCCCTCATCCATCAGGCTACCATCCATGCCTCTAAAGTGTTCATTTCCCTTCAAGAAGCAACAAGCTGGCACCAAGCTCACTACAATATTAGCCATCATATTTTTCAAGAACAAAGAGCTTGTAAGAATAAGCAGTCAACAGTCAGATTGCTTGGGTTCAAATCTCAGCTCTGTCATTTACTAGCAATGTAATCTGGGGCAACTGGCTTAATAATGCTCATATCTGCAAAATTGAGAGACTAAATGATACCACTATTTCACAGAGTTCATGTAAATACTTAGAGCAATGCCTGGCACATAATGAAGGCACAGTCTCAGATAACAATCATTGTGTGACAAACTGAAATGTTTTAAGTCTGCTTCTGAGAAGACAGCCTTAATACAACATACTTGGTCATATCTCAGTTTGGCAGAGAACATTGGAATGGAAAAACCTAGAACTAATTACATTATCCTGGGAGAGAGGCATTGATGTGCATGATGGAAGTGTGGGGAAATTTTTACATAGTCTTCACCTGAAGGGAAGGATGGGAAAAGTTCTCAGGGTGGCAGAGGAGAGATGCACTGAGTTTAAAACTTGATTTGTCCCAGTATGAAAGGTGGACAATGCAGGGAAAGAGTTTGGCCCTAACTGACTTTCCTCCACCTCCCTCTCCCACATCCGCCCCTCATGACATCATGCCTCCCACTCCTCAAAGCACCCATTTCAGACAACTGCCTTTTCCTCCCTGACTCTAACCAAAATACCAAAATTTTATAAGGAAAGCAGCCTGATTTCACAAATTTTCAGGACTGTGTACAGACAGATCACTTCATTTGCACTTTAACCTTTATTCCCCAGAAAGACTTTCTAGTTTCTCCAGTACAATACAGTACTTTTCAAAACATGATTCATAACCCTTCGGTGGTTATATCAGTTTAGTTAGTCCAGACCAGTATTTTATTATGGAAATAAAATAGAAAATGTTAAAATATAATTAAAAGAAATAGAAAATAGAGTGCATTCCACATAGCAAATACATCTAGACCTACATCAACTGTGTCATAATGTAAAATATATTACTTATTGAATGTCCCAAATCAAAAGAATTTAAGAAATACTGCTCTAATGAAAAGTCCCATAGTCTGATGTGCTTGAGGGTTCTGACTTAATTGAACTCATAATTCCCTTCCCCTTTCCTCTGTCCCTCCCTCCCTCCCTCCCTTCCTTCCTCTATTCACCAGAAATTTATTGAGAGCCAGCTGAAAACCAGGTACTGTTCTAGGAACTAGAGGTAAAGATGAGAACAAAATCTATAAATTCCCTACTCTCAGAGAGCTTGCATTCTAGGAGGAGTCATTGGGCAATAAACATTAATAAAAAAAATGCAAAGTAGGATAAGTGTTACGGAGAGTAAGTTGGAATGGCAGAATGGAGGTATTGTGGTTGGTCAGGTAACATATAACACAGGGGCAATGGAGCAGACCTGAAAGAAGTGAGGAAGCAAACTATAAGAATATTTAGGGACAAATGATCCAGGCAAAGGGACTGGGGGAGCAAAGGCACTGAGATGATAATACACTTGGTATTGGGGAACAGCAAGAAGCCAGCATGACTTGGAAAAGGAAATGAGAGGAAAAGTAGGGGAAATGAAATGGGGTGGTAGAGTAGAGACCATGTAGCTATTGTAGACAAGGTGAGAACTCTGGCTTGGACTTGAAGCAAGGGGCCAACCCACTAGCGGTTTTGGAGCAGAGGCTGACATGATCCTGTTTACGTTTCTGGAAAAACACTAGGGCTTCTGGGGGAAGATGAAATGTATGCAGAAAGGGAGGACACCAGGATACAAGATAGGAAGTTTTTTGTAATCCAGGGAGTGATATGGGGGTGGCTCTGGTCTGAAGGACAGCAGTAGAAGTGTGAGGGTGCGCTAGATTTGAGGTATACTTTAAATGTAGATCTGACACACTGATGAAGTGAATATGAGCATAAAAAGGCAAGAATAAATCCAAGGAGTTTACATGAGGAACTGGAAAGATGGGGTTGCCTTTTCTGAGAAGGGGAATTCTATAGGAGAAGTAGGTGGAAAGGGGAAATCAGGAGTCATTCTGAATACGTTAATGTTGGATGCCTGTGAAGCATCTAATTGGAGATGTCCAGCAGGCCATTGGATATATGAGCCTGAGATTCAGGGGAGAGATTCAGGGTGGAGATATAGATTTGGGAGTTGTCCGTATATAACTACTATTTAAAGCCTGAGTGAGATCACCAAGGAAGTGCACATAAATAAAGACAAAAAAGATATTTAGACAGTGAGGTAATGTTCAGGCACATTATAATCTTCTTCATGCCCACCAGATGGCCAAAGCCCCTTTACATGTTCAGAAATATCTGGACTGCTACTTCAAGAAGACTGTCATCCTTCCATTCAATAAGTACCTGTTGACTGCCTAATGGTGCCAGGCATTGACACCATCAAAGAGAAAAAAAGATGCAAAAACATTAGGCCTTGAAGGAAAGGAAGAGACTGATGTACGTATAACTCAAACTGATGTAATTTCTGCAAGTAAAAGAAATGTTATCAGGTCTCTCCCTGATGCCTGAAAGCAACTGGGCCATGTGGCTGTGGACACTGAAGAACAGCAGTGGGCTGGGGCTCCGCTCGCCCCGCAGCTGATCCACCATGGATCCCTTTCCTGCCTCCCTTCTTCATGGACCATCCCTCAGTCTTGCCCTGCCTCACCTCCTTCAACTGCAGGACATTCTCCCAGGGAGTGTCAGCTTAACTGGACCTGATTGACAGGGCAGTTGTCCCCCTTCTCTATCCTGAGCATCCTCTTTTCAGCACCTTCAGCAAAGAGTGGTGTGATTGGCTTGGGTGGGGAAGGAAGAAAATGATCCTAACAACTACAGTAAATCACAAAACCCAATGTAAGGACAATAACAACCCTAAACGAGGAGTCACTGAAAACGGTGAATTCTCATTTCAGTGAGTTGACATGTGCCTTGAAACACCATCACCTAAGGTATTACTATTGTTCACAGTTGGTCCTCACAGATATCTAGAGAAAAGAATGTTCTTCTTGCCAAGCCTTTGACTCACAGAAGGAGAAGGCTCTCGTGTTTTAATAAGTAGTTTTCTCGATATCTTCTCATATTTCTGCAAGTTTGTTCACAATGTATTTGCCATGGTGAATATGTGCTGTGTGTGTGTGAATGTGTATATATGTCATGAATACAGCATGTGCTGTATATGAGTGGGTGTGTACAATGTGTGTGAGTGGCATATGTGTATGAATGTGTCAGTATGGTGAATGTTTGATTTGAGTGGCATATGTGTGGAAGTGTGTGAAAGTGTGCATGCAATTGTATATAAATACAATTTATATTGTATTTATACTGCATTTGTGTGTGAATTAGTGTCATATGTGTGAGTGGTGCCTGTGTATGAGTGTGCATTTGAGTGTGTGTGAATGTGAGTGTGTGAAGTGTGCATTAGTGTGTAGTTGTGTGAAAGTAGTTTGAGTGTATACGTGCACATGTATATGTACATATATGAGTAAGTGAATGTGTGCAAAACCTGACACTTCTCTGGTATGTAAGTGTATCTCTCCCTCTCTGAATCTGTGTCACTGCTTTGTTGGGCCCAGACTGCAGACAGGCACTAATAAAGCCAGGACGCACTTGGCAGGGAACTTCCTATCTGCTTAGAAGATAAAGTAGGACTGCATGTCAGGTGGGGCAAGTAATAATTATTTAGATTCTGATGATCAGCACTGAACTAAGAGCCCAAATAAACAGTGTGAGCTAAGTTTGGTCCTCATAAAGTATTTGGATTGCTGGGTTTCCCTTCCTGATGAGGCAGGGTGTGTGTCAACCAAGGTTTCATGGAGTCATGTCGCAGAAGACAGCTGCCCCACTCTGTTGCCAGAGGAGCTGCCGCTGTCCCCTGCCCTCCCCAGATAATGTCAGCATCCCTAAGTGCTCTGGGAGCACAGGCCCACATGTTTCCAGCAAGGAGGGGGAGAGCACTGTGGGTCCAGGCAGTTGTCAGAGGCAGGAGGGAAAGTATCATCTGAAAATCCTGGCCCTCTTGTGAGAGCCTGGAGAAAATGTTAGCAACAACTGTCACTTTGGCACCTGGCTCCATCACACTCAAATGGGGGGCTCCCGGGCTACACTAAAAAGATAAAAAAAAAAAAGAGGTAAAAATGAATACCTGGATCCCACTTGAGACTTTGCTGAGAGCTTTTACATGCATCATACCTTTGTTCCTCTAATCAACCCTGACAAATGAACTGAAACTCAGAAATTTAGTGTCACAAAGTGGTCTCAGAAATGACACTCAAGCCCAGGTCTTCAGTTTTTTCCCTAATATTTATCATAAAAGTAATGCATGCTTGTGATAATACTGTTTTTTCAAACTGTACAGAAGAGGATAAGACAAAAACTAAAAAAAAAAAATCCCAGGATGAATCAGTCCTCAAGGATTGCTACTAGTGTCTTGTATGTCCTTCCAAAAAGAGTCAATCATTTGCATATAAATATGTTCATTTACTAAATGTAAATAAGACTATTTTATGTACATATATGATTATAAAATACTTTTCATTTGACAATATACCTTGTAAAAATTTTATATTAGTATATACTTTCTACATACAATTCTCTTTTTTTAAGATTTTATTTATTTTTAGAGAGAGGGAAAGGGAGTAGAAAAGAGGGAAAGAAACATTGATTTGAGAGAGAAACATTGATCAGTTGCCCCTTATAAGTGCCCCAAATGGGAACAAAAGCCACAACCCAGGCATGGGTCCTGACTGAGAATCAAACCCACAGACTTTTGCTTTGCAGAGCAATGCCCAACCAACTGAGCCACTCCAGTCAGGGCTACATACAATTCTCTTGAACCAATGTACCCTAATTTATTTAACCAGTTACTTGCTGATTAATGTTTAGATGGTTTCAAATCCAAATCACTCAATATACGTAGCAGGCTTTCCTGATAACAAACAATATTGCTCTACTCAGAAAATGAGAGTTCCAGGTTGACCCCAGGCAAAATAAAAGTTATTTATATATGTAGGCATTTATTTATTCAACACCACACTCAACTCTCTCCTTTCTGAATCCCTTTCTTATTGCCATGCTCTTGGACTCCTTCTCCATTCCCCTACTTTACCTTTCAGCTTCTAGCAATAAACTAGAAAACAATTTCATGACTTCATGTATACCTTTGAGTTTGTCTTCATTTTCATAATGCTGGGAACTACTCATTAGAATACCACAACAGTCTAATATCACAAAGAGCAAACTGCTCACTGAATGTATCATGAGAAAAATTTGTGTCATGTATACACAAATACAGGGATAGACATCTGTTTACTTTTATAAAAGACATCTATCTATGTTTTTCTTCATGATATGCTTTGTTCCCCATGACCCTTTACAAAAGGGAAACTTTAATTATTTGTTTGTTTGAAATGAGTATGAGTTTTGTGTTCAGGTTTGATGAAAATATTTTCTATTTTTCTCTTTTGTCTGAAATTCAAACATTTACACATTTTATTTTTTTATTTTTTAAAATATATTTTATTGATTATGTTATTACAGTTGTCCTATTATCCCCCCTTCATTCCCCTCCAACCTGAACACCCTCTCTCACCCACATTCCCCCCTTTAGTTCATGTCCATGTGTCATAAGTTCTTTAGCTTCTACATTTCCCCTACTATTCTTGCCCTCCCCCTGTCTATTTTCTCCCTACCATCTATGCTACTTATTCTCTGTACATTTTCCTCCTCTATCCCCCTCCCAATCCCCTGTTGATAACCCTCCATGTGATCTCTATTTCTGTGGTTCCATTCCTGTTCTAGTTGTTTGCTTAGTTTCTCCTTGTTTTTGATTCAGGTGTGGTTGCTAATAATGGTGAGTTTGCTGTCATTTTACTGTACATGTTTTTTATCTTCTTTTTCTTAGATTAAGTCTCTTTAACATCTCATACAATAAGGGCTTAGTGATGATGAACTCCTTTAACCTGACCTTATCTGAGAAGCACTTGATCTGCCCTTCCATTCTAAATGAAAGCTTTGCTGGATAGAGCAATCTGGGATGTAGGTTCTTGCCTTTCATGACTTGGAATACTTCTTTCCAGCCCCTTCTTGCCTGTAAGGTCTCTTTTGAGAAATCAGCTGACAGTCTGATGGGAACTCCTTTGTAGGTTACTATCCCCTTATCTCTTGC
>CM052541.1:89012699-89093306 GCA_028533065.1 Trachops cirrhosus
CTGGTTGTATATATTTTTTCTTCCTTCTGGTCCACTCCAATGATGTGAGACCCATCTTTCATTCCATCACTATTGGTTCCCTGTGCATTTTTCTTCATTAAACTTATTGTAGCCTGTATTTTTTCATCTAATTTGTGACCAAAATCAACCAATTCTGTGAGTATCCTGATCACCAGTGCTTTGAACTGTGCATCTGATACATTGGCTATCTCTTAGTTGCTTAAAAGGATGGGTTCTGGGGCTTTCAATTCTTCTTCTGTTTGAGCCATCTTTTTGCTGGGGTTTTTTTTTTTTTTTTGTCTTGTCAAGCTCCTGTAGTGAGGGGCAGGGTCTTAGGTGTTCACCTGGGCTGGGCACCCCAGTGGCTGGGTTGTGACCGTGTATGTGGGGGCGGGGTCCGAGAAGGAACAATGGCGCTTGCTCAGCTCTCTGTAGGACCTCAGACCCTTCCACCACCTTCCTCGAGCTAACTGGGCCACTCTGGCACCAATTCTGGTGTGGGTGGGCCTGTGTACCCTGCAGGACCCTCCTCTTCAGTCAGTACCCCAAAGCTCTATTTCCCGGCGCTGGGACCCTGAGTTGCATGCAGTGCCTTGCTTCACAATGTCTGCCTTGCTGGGTCTGCCGGTCCCCATCCTCTGGCTGGGGCCCACCAGCCACCGCTGCTTGTGCACCCAGGGTCTGCCTGCTGTGGACTTGCACGCTGCCCCGGTTGCTCAGCTCTCTGCTCCGCGTCCCTCACCCAGCCAGAATCCGCCCCTCCTACTGGTCTGGATGAACATGTCTATTTTTAAATCCTTGGGTGTCCAACTTCCATACTCTTCAATTTTCTGTCAGTTCTGGTTGTTATTTTGTTTCTATATTGTTGTTGTCCCTATCTTGGTTTGCAAGGAGGCACAGTGCATCTACCTATGCCTCCATCTTGGCTGGAAGTCATCTCACATTTACACATTTTACAGTGTAGTTTTTTGAGCATACACAGCTTTATCAGAAATAGAATGGAGACATATTAGGGTAAAGCCTTGTCCTCAAACTCAGTCCAGGCACCAGAGAACAAATATATACAGAATCTTTGAAAGAGGAAGCAGGTGAATTGGTCTGATTAAAATTCAGTTCGAACAGTATCTGTGAACTGTGGACAGTTGGGCAGAGATTGTTTTTCCTGAGGATGTTTCGATAGTTCACAGTGTTCCTAAAATAAACAGTGCTCACTATCACAGTTTTAAGTAGATTACCTCTCAACAAAGCTGAAGCAGAATCACAAGGGGAGCCCAGAATTACTTCTTTAAAATGCACTAATGTTGCACATCATTCCACAGATATGTGTACATAAATATACTTGTATGTATGTATGTACACAATGTGAGTATAATTCTCCTGGCCACCATCACAAACCAGAAAGGAAGAAGGTAACCTAGTCAGTTGTTTAATAGATAAGAGGACCCTGAACCATGCAATTTCATGAGCAAACTTTAAAAACACAATAGCATACACCTTTGGGCCAATAGTATATTCTACTGGTCCCCTAACTCCCCACACAAGAATATTTTAATGCCAAAAAGTACATTTCAAAACTCTTAAAATGGATTTCAGTTCTTGACAGTGAATCCTAAAAACTTATTTGAACAAACTCCCTGAATTATTTTTATTATTCTCCTTTGGCCAGAAGCTGATAAAACCAGGCACACATTTGAGTGTTCCTGGTACACTCTGACAGACATGAGCTGTGCAGTCTTGCCCGTCTCTTCATCTCTCCCAGTCTCAACTTCCTCTTTTGTGAAACAGAGATACTGATAGGACTCTTCTTACAGAGATGTTGTGGGGAGTAAATGACATTTCAAGCATAGAGGGTGCATCGAGGCATTTGCCCCCTGGAACACCACTCAGCACTCTCTTAGGAGAACTCTTGAGCTACCTTCCCCAGTGCCATTGCACAGTACACAGACACTAGGCCTAACCTCTCCCAAGAATCCAGCCAAGAGACCAGACCCATATGAAGTACACAGGCTGTACTTTCTTCCCATCCAAACCCTCTCCAATCCATAATTAGCAAATGTGTTCTTCCTCAAAAATTTCCCTCAGGGTCAAGTACAATCCCTTCATGTTGAGCCACCTCTACTCGATAAGTTGATGAGGGTGATAAATTCAGGAGAGCTATTTCCAGGGTGGTACTCTCAGGCAGGACTGCTGGATGGTTAGGTGCTGGATTGCCATCTTCATCACAGGGAGGGTCTGATCCTAAGCTTCTGAGGGCTAGAGATGTCCCACCTAAGTGGCACATCCTCTCTTACTCTCCCCCACTTTTCTTCACACTCTCGGGCTTACCAAAGTCCCTCTCATCTCTCCTGTCGGGAACCCCTGGCCTGCTGCCATAAAAGGATGGATAAGCTTGTGTCCCAAGTAAAACTGTTACCTCTTGGAGTCTAAGACCATAACTTGTTCATTTTTGGATCTTCAGAGACTAGTATAGTTAGTACCTGATATCAAGTAGGTACTCAATACGTATTTGGTGAGATGAAATGAATTGAAAAAGCCATGTGGCCTTGTGTAAATGGAATGAACTTCTAGCTATTGGATTCTCCTGACATCACCGAAAGCATATTCTACTATGTTCTCATTTATGAGACGGAGATAATTCTTCCCACCTACCTTTTCTCATAAGGTGTTGTAAAGACAGAACAAACAGGACCAATTCAAAAGAAACATCTGAGATCTGAAAGATCTTAAACTGGATTAAAAATAATTATTTTAGACATGAAGAGGATAAGTTGTATCACTCTGTTCTTATATGAGGATTATAGGATACTGCTTGAGTCACTGAGTTTATTCATTTCCTTGTCCGTATATTCACTCATTCATTTTATAAACACACATTACACATAACAGTTGAATGAGACAATACCCTGGCCTCACAGAGCCAAGGGTCTCATGATGGAAACCAATGAGTAAATAAATACCTCCAAGACAATGGGATTCATACTGTGGTAGACATGTCACATGTCACAGATGCCAGGGGGCCACCTAACACAACCTTCTATGCAAGATGACTATGAGAAAGAACAGGAGTCAAACAGGTAAATTTGGAAAGAAGGGCTCTTCTAGCTGCCAGACAGCAAGGTCAAAAACAGAGGCAAGAAGCATCTTGGTGCAAATCAACAGATGTCCTGAGGTTGACATTGTTTCCTTTTGTTTTATTTTTACTGAATGGTTTTAGTAGGACATGAATGCTTCAGTTCACCAGTGGCCTCAGCATGACTCCATCATCTTAGCCTTACTTGTTGCTTGTTTGTTTCTAATATTGTCAGCCTGGCCCTTGGTAATATTTAAGTTGGCAAAGCCAGGAACTGGAGGAAGTGAGGCTGAAGATGTAGGCAGAGGGTGGAACACAGAGGCCTTGGTGGGCTGTGTTAAGGAGCCTGAGCTTTACCCAGAGGCCTCTGAGGTGCCTCAGAGGGTTTCAGGCACAGGAATGACTTGACAGACCCAAAGCATTTTCTGTAAAGGTTCAGGTAGTAAATATTTTAGCCTTTGTAAGCCACATAGCCTCTGTTGCAGTTCTGTGGCAATACTGTGAAAGCAGCCACAGACACTCTGTAAACAAATGATTATAACTGTGTTCCTATAAAACTTTACCTATGGACACTAAAATTTGAGTTGTATATCATTTTCACAAAATATCATTACTTTCTCTAAATGTACAAATGAAATATACTTCCAGCCAAGATGGCAGAATAGGTAAACTCTGAACTCACCTCCTCCCACAACCACACCAAAATTACAACTAAATTATAGAACAACCATCACTAAGAACTCCCTGAAGGCTAGCTGAAAAGAAGTCCTGTAACTAAGGATATGAAGAAGCCACACTGAGATTGGTAGGAGGGGTGAGATCTGGAATGGACAAATCCCGTGCCTCAGGTGTGGAGATTACGAAATGGGAAGGGATATCTCAGCTGCAGAGGTCCCCCCTAAGGAGGGAGGGATCAACTGGGGCACCAGTGTGGGAAGAAGAGTCCCCCATAACTTCAGCTGTAAAAACCAGAGAGGATTGTGTCTAAGAAAGACAGAGGGCTGTGGGAGATGGAGACAAGCTGCTCTTAAAGAGCTGGCACACAAACTCAGTCACTCACTACCTCACTCTCTCTGAGCTCCAGCACAGAGGCAACAGCTTGAAAAGCATCAGGGACATGGAGGGAGGAGTTAAATTGACTAACTTCAGAACAAGGGCTGGAGGGGTCATGGGATGAAGCAACTCTCTCCAGGAAAAGAAGCACTGACAGGAGCCATTGTTCCCTTGCAGAGCCTAACCTTCTGCCCAGCCAGCCTGATGCAGGTGGGTACCAAATTTGTGCCCTCCATTAACCTGGCTAATACTGTTCACCTTGCCCTGGTGATACCCTGAGAAACCACCCAACCCAACGGGCTCACCCAGACCAAGCCTCTCTTTGTGAGCTCCACCTCAGGAGTGACCTGTCTCAGTTAACACTGTGGACCTTCCCAGAACCTCTCAAAGGTCCACAAACCCCAAACCAGCAGTGACCAGCCTCAACATACCCTGTAGCTCTTGATAAACAGCCCCAAGTCCAGCATAAGCAGGAACCAGTCTCAGCTTAATTTGTTTTTATTGAATTTATTGGAGTGACATTGATTAATAAAAATTATATAGATTTCAGGCATACAATTCTATAATATACCATCTGTATATCATGTTGTGTATTCATCACCCCAAGTCAAGTCTCCTTCCATCACCATTTATCCCGCCTTTACCCTGTTCTACCTCTCCCCACACCCGCTTCCCTCTGGTAATCGCCACACTGTTGTCTAACTCCCATTAGGTGGTCCCAAGCACAACATAAGCAGCACATAGTCTTAGCTTGGAACATAGTTCCAACTAAGATGCCACAGCCCAGTACAAGTGGCAGCTGGCCTCAGCTCCCATTTTAGTGCTCACCAAGGCTCCCAAGCCTGGCACAGGTAGCAGCCAACCATGGTTTGTAGCATAGCCTCTCCTAAGTGCCTCAGCTCATTACATGCAGCAACCAAACACAGATTACTCTGTAGCTCATATCAAGTGGTCCCAAGATCGACACAAGTGGCAACTAACCTTAGACCATACCACAGCTCCTTCTAAGAGGCCCCATACAAAACACACCAAATGGACAGCTTCAAACTGCACCAGAACCCCATTCAGTCAGCTCCACAATAGACATATCTGAAGGATGGACTCAGCTGGCACCAGAGACCAACTAAACTGACTGCTACTCTGTGGGGTTCGCCCCTGCCTGACAGTTCATCTGAATTTGGCAGCAAGTTGTCACAGTCAGTTACCCGGAAAGTCAACCTGACCCACTGACATGCCAGCACAAATCAAGAACTACCTACAAAAGGGGGGTATAGACAACAAACATGAGGGACACCCCTTGAGCACCAGGCTAAGGTGACCAAGGAGACTGCCACTGGGCCACACAAAACACCTTACATAAGGCCATTCTGTCAAAACTGGGAGACATATATCTACCTAATACATAGAAGCAAATGCAAGGAGGAGCCAAAATGAGGAGACAAAGAAACATGTCCGAGGTAAAAGAACAGGACAAAACTCCAAAAAAAAGAACTAAAAAAAGGTAATTGGCAACAAGCAATGTACCAGATACAAAGTTCAAACCACCAGTTTTAAGAATGCACAATGAACTTGGGAAAATAGATGAGTTTAGTGAGAACATCAACAAATAAAGAGGAAAACATTAAAAAGGAGATAGAAAACATAAAAATGAACCAGTCAGAAATGAAGAACACAAAAACCAAAATGAAAAATACTCTAGAAGGAATCAAAAACTATGTAAATGAAGCTGAATACTGAATCAGATATCTGAAAGAGAAGGTAGCAGAAAATACCCAATTGGAACAGCAAAAGTAAATTATTTTTTAATGAGGATAGATTAAGGGACCTCACCAACAACAATAGCAAGCATACAAACATTTGCATCATAGGGGTCCCAGAAGGAGGAGAGTGAGAAAAAAGAATGAAAACCTATTTAAAGATATAATGACTGAAAACTTCTCTATGCTAGGAAAGGAAATAAAGATACAAGTCCAGAAAATGAGAGAGTCCCAAATAAGATGAATCCAAAGAGGCTCACACCAAGACACATCATAATTGAAATGTCAACATCCAAAGAAAAAGAGAGAACCCTAAAAGTAGCAAGAAAAATTGCACAGTTACATACAAGGGAGTTTCCATAAGACTATCATCTGATTTTTCAACAGAAACTTTGCAGGTCAGATAGAATATCACAATATAATCAAAGAGATGAAAGACAAAGTCCTACAATCAAGATTACTCTATACAGCAAGGTTATCAATTAGAATTGAAGGAAAGATATGAAGTTTTCCAGATAAGTAAAAGCTAAAGGAATTCATCACCACTATACCAGTACCACAAGAAATATTAAAGGGAGTTCTTTTAGTAGAAAAAAAGGAAAAAAATCTCACTGAGAAAGGCAAACATTAATAAAAGCAGTGGATCGACAAATAGTGCAAATGTACAAAGACAAAAGTAGGAACATCATGTGTAATTACAATGATAATTTTAAGGATGCACACACACACACAAAATAAGTAAAAAGTTGATGACAAAATTATAAACTGGAAGGGGGTGAGTAAAAACTGGAGTCATTTTAGAATGTGTCCAAGCTTAAGCAACCATTAACTTAAAATAGACTGCTGTAACATAGCTTAATATATATATGAAGCACAGAGTAACCAAAATCCAAAAATCTATGAGATTCACAAGAAATAAAGAGAAAAAAATCAAAACATAACATTAAAAAGTCATCAACATACAAGAGAGCAAATAACTAAGAAAGAAACTGATAATTATAAAACAATCAGAAAACAATTAATAAAATGGCAATAATTATGTACCTATCAAAAATTACTTTAGTCCTGGTTGGTGTCACTCAGAGGATTGAGCATTAGCCTGTGAACTAGAGGTTCACAGGTTTGATTCCTGGTCAGGGCCACATGTCTGGGTTGTGGACCAGTTCCCCAGTTGGGAGTGTGTGAGAGGCAACCAGTAGATCCTGAGCATGTTTCTTCCCTCTCTTTCTCCTTCCTTTCCACTTTCTCTAAAAATAAATAAATAAAATCCTTTAAAAAATTACTTTAAATGTAATTGACTAAATAGTTCAATCAAAAGACATAGAGTTTCTATATGGATGAAAAAAATAACAAGACCTATACATATGCTACCTATAAGAGACCCACTTCAGATTGAAAGACACAATTACACTGAAAATAAAAGTATGGAAAAAGATACTTCATGAAAATGAAAACAAGAAAAGCAGGGGGAAGCAATACTCATATCAAAAAAGATAGGCTTTAAACAAAAGCTGTAACAAGAGATGAAAAGGGACGTTATATAATTATAAACAGACCAATCCAATAAGAAGATATAACTCTGGTAAAAATCTACCTACCCAATATAGGAGCACCTAAATGTATAAAGCAAATGTTAACAGACATAAAAAGAGAAATCAACAGTATTACATTAATAGTAGGGAAGTTCAATATCCTGTGGACAATGATGAGTAGATTATCCAGACAGAAAATTAAGGAAACAGTGGCCTGAAATGACACATTAGACCCGATGGACTTAATAAACACTTTTTGAATATTTTACCCCAAAGTAGCAGAATATACATTCTTTTCAAGTGTATATGTAACATTTTTCCAGTATAGACTACATGTAAGCCCACAAAAGAAGCTTCCATAAATTTTAAAAGATTGAAATCATATCAAGCATATTCTCTGATCACAGTGATATGAAACTAGAAATCAATTACAAGAAGAAAACAGAAAAACACACAAACCTTTGGGGGTGGGCTAAATAACATGTTGCTAAACAACAAATTAGTTAACAAAAAGTTCAAGGAGCAAGTCAAAAGATACCTTGAGACAAAAATAAAAACACGATGGACCCTCAAATCTGTGAGAAACAGCCAAGGCAATTCTAAAAGGAAAATTCTTAGTACTACAGGCCTACCTCCAAAAACAAGAAAAATCTCAAATAACCAATTGAACCTCATACCTAAAAAAACAAAGCAAAACATGAGTAGAAGAAAGGAATAATGAAGATCAGAGTGGAAATAAATGAAACAGAGACAGAAACAATAGAAAAACTCAGTAAAACCAAGAGCTTTTAAAAGATAAACAAAATCAGTAAGTCTTTAGGCAGACTCATCAAGAAAAAAGGAGAGTGCAAATAAATAAAATCAGAAATGAAAGACAAATAAGAACAGACACCAAAGAAATACAAAAGACAAATAATTATATGTCAACAAATTGGACAATCTAAATAAATTCCTGGAAACTTACAATCATTCAAGACTGAATCAGGAAGAAACAGAATATATGAACAAACCCATAACTGCTAGTGAAATTGAATTAGTAATCAAAAATTGCCCAACAAACAACAGCCTTCCAGGTGAACAATAGGCTTCACAGGTGAATTTTATCAAACCTTCACAGAACAACTAGTACCTATCCTCTAAAATGATTTTAAAAATTTGAAGGGGAGGGAAGGCTCCCAAACTAATTTTACAAGGCTAGCATTAACCTGATACCAAAATCAGAAATGACACTACAAAAAAAAGATAAAATTATAGGCCAATATCCCTGATGAACATTGATGCAGAAATCCTCAACAAAGTACAAAATATTAGCACACTAAATTCAGCAATACATTAAAAAGAGCATACACCATGATAAAGTGGGATATATTACCAGGGTGCATGCTTGGTTCGGTATCAACAAACCTATTAATATGATACACTACATAAACAAAATGAAGTCTAAAAATCATCTGATCATATATCAATAGATGCAGGAAAAAGCATTTGACAAAATGCGATATCCATTTATGAGAAAAACTCTCAGCAAAGTGAAGATAAGGAAACATATCCAACAAAATAAAGACCACATATGACAAATCCCAGACTAACATCATAGTTCATGACAAAAAGCTAAAAGCTTTTTCTTAAAAATCAGGAACAAGACTACGATGTCCACTTTAACTTTCACCATTTTTATTCAACACAATATTGGAACTCCTACCCACAGCAATCAGAAGAGAAAGAGAAATGAAAGGCATCCAAATTGGAAATGAGTAAGTCAAACTTTCATTATTTTCAGGTGACATGATAATATATATGAGAATCCTAACAATTCCACAAAAGAACTATTAGAACTATACACAAATTCAGTAAAATAGCAGGATACAAAATTAACGTCCAAAAATTGGTTGCATTTTTATATATCAATACAGAACTATCAGAAAAAGAAATTAAAAAACCATCCCATTTGCAATTGCATTAAAAAAAATAAAACACCTGGGAATAAATGTAACCAAGGAGGTAAAAGACCTATTCTCAGAAAACTGTAATACATTGAAAAAAAATGTAGAAGACACAAATAAATGGGGGTATATACTATGCTCATGTACAGGAATAACTAATATTATTAAAATGTCCATACTACCCTAAGCAGTCTACAGATCCAATGAGATCCTTATCAAAAATGCCAATGACATTTTTCACAGAACCAGAAGAAATAATCTAAAATTTATATAAATCCACAAGACCCCAAATAGCCAAATCGATCTTGAGAAAGAACAAAACTAGAGGTATCAAACTACCTGATATAAAACTATCCTATTATACAAGGCCACAGTAGTCAAAATATGACAGTACTGGCATTAAAACAGACACATAGATCAATGGAAGAAAATAGGGAGCCTAGACAGAAACTCACATCTATATGACCAACTAATCTATGACCAAGGAGGCAAGAATATAAATGTGGTATAAATAATGGTAATGAGAAAACTAGATTGATACCTGCAAAAAAAGAAAAATAAATCTAGAAAAATAAAAATAAAACTTTCTTACACCACATACCAAAAATAAACTCAAAATGGATTAAAGTGGTAAGTATGAGACCTGAAACCATAAAACTCCTAAAAGAGAAGACAGGCAGTAAACTCTCTGATACAACTCTTAGTAATATTTTTTGAAATGTCTCTCCATGCAAGGGAAACAAAAGAAAAATTAACAAAAGGCACTACATCAAGCTGAAAAGATTTTGCACAGCAAAGGAAACCAAAAACAAAATGAAAAACATTGTACTGAATGGGAGAACATATTTGCCAATGATATATCCCAGAAGGGGTTAATATCCAAAAAATATATAAGGAACTCATACAACTTAACACCAAAAAAAATCCATTTAAAAATGGGTAGATGATCTGAACAGATATTTCTGCAAAGAGAACATACAGATGCCCAACAGACATATGAAAGATGCTCAACATCACTAATCATCAGGCAAATGCAAATTAAAGCCGCAATGAAATATCATCTCACACCTGTCAGAATGGCTGTCATCAATAAACCAACAAACAAGTGCTGACAAGGACATGGAGAAAAAGGAACTCTCATGCACTGTTGGGAATGTGAATTGGTACAACCACTATGGAAAACAGTAACAAAGTTTCCTCAAAAAATTAAAAATAGAACTAAAAATAGACCCAGCATTTTTAATTCTGGGTATTTTTCTGAAAAAATCCAAAACACTATTTGAGAAGATATATGCACCTTTATGTTCACTGCAGCATTATTTATAATAACCAAGATATGGAAGTTCCCTAAGTGTCCACTGATGGACAAATGGATAAAGAAGATTTGGTACATAAACAATGTAATGTTAGCAGCCATAAAAAGAATGATATCTTGCCATTTGTGACAGCATGGAAGGACATAGAGGGTGCTATGCTAAGTGATATAAGTCAGCCAGAGAAAGACAAAATGCATATGATTTCACTTTTATGTGGAATCTAATGAACAAACAATATTAACAAGGATTAAATTACAGCATGGGGAATACAGTCAATAATATTGTAATAACTATGTATGATAATGATACCAGATGGGTACTAGACTTAGCAGAGTGATCATTTTGTGAAGTATATAAATGTCTAATCAGGATGTTGAATTGGGTTGGCCAAAAAGTTCATGTAGTTTTTTTCCATACAATGGCTCTAGTAGTGCTTAGCTGTCTTTAACTTCATTCGAAATGATTTTGTTAGTTTGTATTGTGACAGCTGTCATATGAGCATGCATTTTAAAAAACTTATCCAAATGGTGAAATTTTGTGCAGCCATTTGAAATAATATTGAAGAAGAAAGAAAATATACAACATTTTCAGTGGACTATGCTTTATTACAAGAAAGGTAAAAATGCAACTGAAATGCCAAAAAAATGGTTTGTGCAGTGTATGGAGAAGGTGCTGTGACTGATGGAACATGTCAAAAGTGGTTTGCAAAGTTTCTTGGTACTATTGACATTTTGGCCAAATAATTCTTTGTTGTGGGCTGTCTTAAGCATTGGAAGATGTTTAGCAGCACCTCTGGCCTCTACCCAACTAGAAGCCAACAGCAGGAGACAGCCAACATATTCAAAATATCCAAATCAATAAAGTTATGTTGGAAACAAAAAACGTGTCTTTTATTTTATGGGAAAAACTAAACAGACCTTTTGGTCAACCCAATACATCTGAAACTAATATAATATTTTATATCAACTCTAAGTGAAATAATTGAGAAATAAAAATACAATAGTAAACATTAACATAACAAATTGTCCACTGCCCAAAATAAATAGCTAGCTAGCTAGCCAGATAAACTGTACAAATCATTCTTAGCTGTGGTCAGCCAGATTTGGCTGGGACCTCAGTTGGCCAGCCCATTTTAGGTGTATCATTCCAGAGAGTGCTGAGGCTGAAGTTGAGATTGCACTGCTGAAAGCAAGGCACCACTTAGGGGAGGCTGCAACAGCCTAAGAAAGAAGACTTGACAGAGATGTAAACCGATCCTTGGGATGGAAAACAGGAGGAAAGTCAGTTTGGACAAAGGATGATAACTCAATGTGGGGAATACGGGGAGGGGCAAAGGTCAGTTTACAATTGGATGCATAGAAAATAATACAATAATTAATATATAATGCAAGAATAAACTCTGTGCTTCACGTACTCACAACTGTAACCCTACTTTAGCCCCACCCTCCATGGTCAAGAATGGCGCCCAGGATTCCAGCATGAATGAGTGAACACGATGTTGCTATTAATGGAGAGCAGCGTGGCTCAGAAGTGAAATAAGAACAGAATGCTCTCCTTTAGACTCGGGTCACTTTGGGGAGTTTATGGGACATGTGTATAGAAATGAGTAAGGCCATGGCACCAATTGGAACTGTTTTAAAAAAATTAAAAAACATGGTTTATATTGTCATCATTTTAGGGAGAGGAGGGGCACAAAGTAGGAATCTTGTCAATCTTTCTGCACAAGAGAGAATTAGGCCCTAATCACTGTGGCTCAGTTGGTTGGGCATCATCTGCAAACTGAAAGGTCATGGGTTATATTCCCAGTTGGTGCACTTGCCTGGGTTGCAGGTTCGATCCCCCATTGGGACAAGTGCAAGAGGCAACTGATTGATGTTTCTCTCTCATCTCACCCAATGTTTCTCTCCCTCTCTTTCTCCCTCCCTTTTGCTCTCTCTAAAAATAAATAAATAAAATCTTTTTTTAAAAAGAGGAAGAGAGAGAATTAGATCTAAATCATCTCAGACCAGCAAGAATTCCTCCTTCTCTGCAGGAGGTGTAACTTATCCTTCATATAGCACATAAGCTGGTCTCCTCTCATTCTGCTTCAGGAGAAATGGAGGCTCTTTGACAGGCAACCTGTAAAGCCTTCAAATTCACTCATCCTCATGAAATTTGCTCTCCTAAACAAGTTGCCAATAGTACACTTTGGAAAAACTGAGTCAAAGATCTTAGTATAGTGTCTCTATGATTATCTAAGGAGTTAACCACAGCTTCCACCAAAGCAAAGAGTGGCAGTTGGCCTAAAATAATGCTTCCCAAAGCATAGTACTCAGACTAACTGCATCGACATCACCAAGAAACTTGAGAAAATGCAAATTCTTGGGCCCAACCCCCCAGACCTACTGAATCAGAAACTCTGCGTGTAGGCCCGGAATCTGTGGTTTAACAAGCCCTCTGCGTGATTGTAATGGACACTCAGGTTTGAGAACCACTGGTGTAAGAGAGTACTGCTGCATCCTGGCCATGATCTCTGACTTCCCCTACCCCACTGCCTCCACACTGCTCTGCTTTATTATGAACAGTTGATGTCAGTCCTTCCACCCAAAGATGGCCAAGTGGACAGGCCAGGAGGCTCTTTTCTAAAATGAAAATCTATTCTTATTCTTCCCAGCCTGTTCCCACTGCATTTTCCATTCAGCAACGCTCACATCTCTGAAGTTGCATAGAATGCCAGTGGGCACGGTCTGGGCCCAATGACATCACAACTAGATGAGTATGAATATCTATCTGGATAAACTGGGAGAAATGAGGCCATTAAGTAGTGTTGTGGCTACAAATACAAACTCAGGAGTCAGACTTTGTTAGGTGTCTGTCACTTACAATGCTGGGTATCCCTCAGGCAAGTTATTAAACTTCTCTGTGCCTAGTTCCCTCATCTCTACAACAAGGATAATTACAGTACCTAGCCAATCAAGATGTTGTAAGGATTACATGAGTTATATGCAAAGCAAATTGAATAGCATCTGGCACATAATGCCACGTGAGCACTATTTATTATTTTGATGCTGGATATTCCTCATCTTCAGTCAGCCACATAACATGGAACACACTGTAGGTTCATGGGGCAACCATGCTCCCAAAATTGCCCAGAACACTTAATCTTCTTCCTGGCAAATTTAGACTTTATCTCCAAAATCCTGTATGATGCCTTAAATTGATGAACTGGGCAAGACCACACATCTCTGAGAATGTTCCTTTTCTTCTCCTCAAATTCAAAGGGCTAAGTTTGAAGCAGTGCTAGTGGCCATTTCCCCAAGACTCATAGCCAGATGTAAGCCCTATGGCTCTTACAACTCCAATAATCCAATGATGGACAGCAAATGAACCCATTGAGCTTTCTCCCGGACAACAAGGGCCCAGTTGAATTAAGCTGCACAGTGTGTGTCTCCTTTCCTTTCCCCTGACTCCCCTCTCCCCCTCCCAGAGTGGATGAGGTGAGAACTACCAAAACAAGTGGCCTGCACATCGAACCAGGTACACTAGATTCTGACTCGGGTGGAAATGCAAGAAGCACAGATCGTTTCCTAGGGCTACTATAACAAATTACCACAAATTGGGTGCCTTAAAACAGATGTTTATCCTCTCACAGTACTGGAAGCTAGAAGTACAAAATCAAGGTCTCAGCAGGGCCATGCTCCCTCTGAAAGCTCTCAAAAAGAATCCTTCTCTGGCTCTCCCTAGCTTCTGCTGCTTGCTGGCAATTCTTGACATTCCTTGGCTTATGTAGCTGCATTGCTCCAATTTCTGCCTCTTTCTGCCAGTTTCTCTCTCTGTGTTAGTGTGTCTCCGAATTTCCTTCTCTTTACAAGGTCACCAGTCATTTGACTTGGTGTCACACTAATTCAGTATGACCTCATCTTAACTTGTAATGACATGTGCAAAGACCCTATTTCCAAATAATGTCACATTCACAGGTGCTTGGGGTTAGGACTTCAACATGTGTTTTGGGGGAGACATAATTCAAGCCACAATAGATGGCAGATGTATCATCACAAGTACAGACTCGAAGCTGTTGAAAGTGGCATGTGTAACAGGCTGTGTCAGAAGAACTGGAAGCCATCTCAGGCCCAGAATGGGGATCAGTTACTGATACCCACCACTGCAGGGTGTAGCGGGGAGGACTCCCATGCTCCCCTGCCAGGTGTTTGCCTCACTGATGCAGACAATGGGGAAGCACAGGAGAGTGAAATGCCCAAATGCAATGTCAAGGTAGGGAATCTGGGAATTTGGCTTGACAGCCAAAGACTGCCAACTGAATACTCTTTTTGGCAGAAGAGTATCATTGAACAGAGCTCTTCCTGAGTGCCAGTAACACTGAATAACTGGGTAAAGCATATAAGACACAACTTTACCAACCCACAGGCAGGCCCAGCCTTGACTGTGATGACTGACAATGCGAAGAGGCTGCTAGGAGAGAGAAGAGCAGGCACTGGTAGCTGTGGGAATGAGGGAAGCACAAGAAGCCCCTCTTCCCTCCATGTCTGGGAACCTGGGTGACACGCTGGGAGTCAAGAGCATCTCCACATGTGTCTGCCTGGAAACCCTATCCATTGCCCAAAGGGCATGAAATCAGAAATACGGAGGGAAGAGGCACTTTTCCCAGTACCTTTTGGGAAAAGTCCAATCTGCTTATCCATGCCTAGCAACAGCTTTAAAGCCAATCAGTCACACGCCCCATGGTGAGGTAAGAAAATGCCAAAAGCTTTTGTGAAGAGTTGGAGTAGAAGCCACTTTCTGTCAGACCCGCTGGCTGGCTGAAGTTCAGCCTCTCCAGGTTTGCCTACCATCCAGTCTAAACAATGGCCTTCTGCTTATTCGCGCCCCTAAAGAGGTGGGGATTTCTTAGGGGACCCATTTGAGGCTGCGTCTAGAGACATGGTTGTGAGAGAATAAACTCATCACAAAAGACAGCACTGAGTAAGCACACAAAAGTCCAACTTGAAAAAGAGTATTTTTTTCCCCATAATTTAAAGCAGACCTTACAGAAACTTAATTTGATTCAGGAAATCAATTGTTCTCATATATCCAAGTGCCCTGAATCTTCTGATGAAATGGGTTTGAGTCCATGAGCATTTGCCTAATAGAAGATCTTTTCTTCTAGTTTCTCAAGACCAGAGCTGTAAATGAGAGAGAGAGAGAGAGAGAGAGAGAGAGAGAGAGAGGAGAAAGAGAAACGCTGGCCTCTAGGGAAATAGAGAAACACTTTAGTCCTGGCACACACTGTAGCAAGCACACAAAACCTTTTTTGTCCCAAGGCCAGACCCAAACAATAAGCCATAGGGCGCCTTTGAGAAGCACTCACATGCCCACTGAAGCAGAGCTGACTGCGTTATAAGCAAGGAGTCCAGGAGTTGTCTGTAAATTGGTGGAAAATAAAGTTTTGTTATAAATCCCCTTAACGGAAGTGTCATTGGCACCCCTCCCTCTTGATGTGTGGCACTTTGACTCTTAATCTGAGCAAAGGTCCCATTCCTAGGAAGCAGTGGAAAAAGTTCTTTACAAGTAAATCCTTCCTGACAGACCCCTGACAGCGGCCGTCAGACCGGCCATGCTCTGCACATGCTCGCAAGGCTGCGGCTGGATGGGGGCCAGAGGCTCCATTCTGAAGGGGTCACTGAGGTGTGCCTGGCTCTTATGTGGGCTGCTTTCCTGCGAGTCAGACCCCCAGCCCTGCAGCACCAAGCTGAAAGCAGACTCCAGTTTCTAGCCCCTTCCTACAGACATGTTTTGAGCTGATCTTTCACACCTTGTCTGCATATGCATCCTGTTGTACTCCTGTTTTCCACCTGTGACTTCAAACTTGTTTTCTCACATCAGGTTCCATGTCACCTCCCACCTGGACACCACCTTTCCAACAATCACTACAGTTCTTCCTGACGATGATGTATTTCATTTCTCCCTTCCACCACTCAGCCTCCGCCTACCTGGGGTTTGCAGATGCACTCATAGAAAGATATTCAAGTCTTTGAAATAAAAGGCAGTCAGCCAATCTTGCCTACTGGCCTTTGAAAGAATGATTTGTGCAATATATTTATTCAACAACAATTGCCAGATTGGGGGACCAGAAAGACTCATACAATTATTCAATCATTCATTCAACAAATATTTATTAGACACCAAAACAATGTTCCAGGCATGGTTCTAGGCACTCGGAACACAGCAGGAAACAAGTTTTGTTTGTTTTTTAAATGCTTACCTTGAAGTGTTTTTAAAATGCTTTTTGCAAGTACAAAACTCCTAAAGATAGAAACAAGCTTCACATGTTTGGGAACAGAAAGAAGGTAAGTGTAGCCAGTATACGGAAAAGCAGTACTCTGTGGGAGGGGAAGAGGCTAGGAAGAGCTCAGATCACAGAATCCAGAGCCCAGAAGAGGTTTGATTTTATTCTAAGAACAATGATCAGGAGGATAAAGTCATATGAGTAATATTTTTAAAATATCAATATATCTGCTCCTTGGAAACAAATTGCAAATGAGCAAAAGTGAACGAGGGTGACCAGTGAAGAGCCTGTTGTAGAACTATCTGTGCCACCTAGACCATCAGGATGTGCCTGACAAAAGCTGATGGGGCTGCCAAAAAGAGAATGTCGAGAAATGTATTTCCAAGTAGAGATGACAGAGAAGGTGGCAATTCAGCCAAGCCTTGCAGACTTGGGCACAGGAAAGAAGAGAGAAATTATAAGAGTATGTGTGGTGATTTGGGGCACTGGCATGTAAACAGGGATGCTGAAGAAGTTGAGGTCACGATAGTCAGTGGGTACCTTTGAGGGCCTGAATGCCAGGCTGGGGCACTGTTTCTTTTACTTTTTCGGGTTAGAAAGAGCCAGAGATTGTTCAGGAGGAAAATAAGAGCAAAGCTGTCTCTGGTAGCATACAGAGGACAGTTGCCAGAAGTTGTTAGAACAGAGGTCTGCAAATCTTTTCTATAAAGAATCAGATAGTGAATATTTTAGGCTTTTCAGGCTGTAAGTTTTCTTTTGCAACTACTTGACTTTGCCACCAGAAACAAATACATAAACAAATGGGTGTGGCTGTGTTCCAATCAACCATTTCTTACAAAAATGGCCTTTAGGCTAGATTGGGGCTGCTGGCTATTACATGCTAGCCCCCTGGATTAGAGGAAGGGGGAGAAGTAGCCAGCCCTGCAGAGGACATTGAGGGGTGGGTTGTACCAGTGACAGAATGGAAAGGAGGACACAGATTTGAGAGGTGCTGTGCAAACTGTCAGGGAGGTGGGTGAGGGGTGACAGTTGAATTTCACTCTAGAATTTCTAGTAACAGAAGAGATTTTGTTCATTAGCTAAGATGAAAAGAAAGCAATGGGTGGGAGATGATTTAAGCTGTAGAGGTACAGAAACCACCTCTTTCCCAGGAAGCAAGAGAGAGGGAGAGAAGGAAAGAAGAAAGGAGGGGTGAGAGAGAGCAGAAAATGGAGGAGAAGGAGCATCTGTGTTTATTGGGCAGCCAAAAAATACAGACCATGGAGTCAGACAAGAAAGAATGATCAGAGAGGCAAGAGGTGAACTTGAGAATGACAGTCTTTCTCAGTAGTGTTTCTTCCATGGAAATGGCTGGTACTGATGACTTCAGAGATTTAATCTACTACCTGGATTTTCCTGCATCTTATTCTGATCCCCTAGCAATTAGGTAGCACCTCTTTCCTCAGCATCTACCAACTATCTAACCTTGAACTAGAGACTCTGAGAGGCCGTGAAAGACCACATGGTGCAGCCTTTACTATAAGTCATGGGAAAGGCAGGAGCTACTGAAGGGCCATGGGCAATCCAGGTCATTGCAGTGTCCGGAAATGCCTTCTGGGAGAAGGGTGGGGTCTGCAAAGGCAGGTGAAAGGTGTCCACATGGGGAGACAAACAAGTAAAACAGATAACAACAGCAATGATCAAACCTTATCAAGAAGTAAGGATAGTCAGTCTTTCAAATTTACATATTTAACATTGGAATGCATGGAAGATTTTTTTTTTCTTTCATTTCCCTAGTCTTGCTGGACTAGGTATCACTTAGAGGCAACAGAATGCATCAGTGAAGAATATGGACTCTGGAGACAGCAACCGGGTTTAAATTCACACTCTCTTGATTGTATTGCTTCACCTCTCCAGGCTTTGGCTTTTCCCTTCTGCAAGGGGCGTGAGTAGTACCAGAACTGCCACACAGGAGTGATGTGGCATTAAATGGTCAGTACACATGCAGGGCTCAGACCTGCCTTGGGAAAGGGTGTGTGATGTCAGGGCTCACCTCTGCATTTCCTTGTCGCCCTCCTGCTTGGTGCTGAGTAACAGAGATGTGGGAGAAAGGGCTGGAGGTCTAAGGAGCCCAACTGCTCTGCTCAGCCACACTGGGAACTGGCCCCTTGTCTTTTCCCACCGTGTGTCAGGTGACAAGAACAAATGAGCCAACCTCCAGCCATCATTTCCTTCCCTGTTTCCACTCCTTTCTGGGAAAGATATTTTCTTTCTCAAGATTGAAACTAGGCAGATAGAGAACATTTTGCAGTTTTAATTAACAGATTTATCTACATCCCAGGGCTGTTTGCAGTGTTCATCTCTACCTGGTACCTTAAGCTCCTTAGCAGACGGGCACTGTGTTCACACCAAATAAGCCGGACTCTGGGTATTTCAGCCATATTCTCACAGCCACTGCCCCTCATCTCATATAATGCCTCTTTGCTCTCCCTAAATAGATTGATTGGTCCTTGTGAATTTGAATTTATCCTCCGCTTGGCGCAACTAAGCATGAAAATTCTTGATCCTTGCCTCTGGCTAGGGGAGGAGGTACAGATATTTGTGTGGCCTGAGCACTGAGCTCAGGTTCAACCTTGAAATGAGTCTGACAGTCTGAGAGCCGAAGCTGCAGTCTCCCGACTCCTGAATGAGTTTCTGAGCCACTGGTGCAGGGGCTGATGAGATGGGGAGGGTGGTGCCAAGGGGCAGAATGAGCAGGGCTGGAGGATATAGACAGATTTGATAACTTGGTGGAATAGCCTGAAACTATGGTCCCTGAATTAGTCATAGAGTCCTGTTTATAATGGTCACAAGAAATAACTCTGCTCATCAGTTTATAAAAGCTTGTTATATGTAGTATATTTCAATATAAATAATTTGCATTGGGGGCTTTGCCTAGCTCAGTGCTTTTTTTTGTTGATTTGATTTTTCCTATATGGACATCTTATTTCTGAGAAAATCCAAAAGAACAAAGTGTTACAAATGCATCTTGGCTCTTTGGGCATATTTAAAATTTTATTCCTGACTATTTTAGCACATACTTTATAGTGTTGCAATGGCATGAGTAAATCAAGTAGAAAAAGACAGTACCAGGCCTCCTTTGAGGCTCCATGAGCCAAAGAACCATCATAAAATGTTTAAAAATACCAAGGAAAAAAACTCAGTAAAACTGAAGCAAACTATCTCTTTGCATATACCATTATTGCATCAGCAGATTACTACAGGGAAAGGAACAAACAAACAAACATAATGCTGATTTGCACATACCCAGTGGAAAAGACCACACAGTCCCTCACATTGGGCTTTCTAATGCTGAACAAACATAATTTGAATGAGATTCTAAATTAGCTTCAAAAAACCTTCATAGTAAAATTTCCTAAAGAAGGAACTGTGCAATATCATAAATCTAAAATATGCTCCATGAACAAGATAATCCCATGCTCAAATCAGTCTGATAAATATCCCATATTATAACATCTCTTGGGAATTCACAATGAGAATAAGAATATTAAAGGTTCTAAGAAGACTGTAAAAAAAGTGACTTTTTAAATTTACTAAAATAGCCTGTTTATCACACAAACTTAACAAACAACCCCCTGAAATAATTTTCTATTAAAACACCTTTTGAATTTAGTCCATAAATTCAAGAAGGTAGCTCATGTTGCCTTCTCACAAATCTGAAAGATCCTTAAATACACATCCCCTTCAAAAGACCTGGATCCACATGGGGATGGAACTGGTGACTGTCCCTATGAAAGCCTCTAAAACACAGGTAGCAAACACAAGGCCTGTGGGCCAAATCCTGCCCTCCAACTTGTTTTATCCAACCTGGCACCTTATTTCTATCCTGTGGAAGCACCAAGCTCTCGCTTAACTGTTAAGGAATAGTTACATTTATACAGTCCTAAAATTACATTCAGCCCTTTTGAAGGCAACCGTGAGGCTGATATGGCCCCTGGTGAAAATTAGTTTGACACTCCTGCTCTGAAACAATAGTTCTCAACTCTCCTGCATATCAGAATCACCTGGAAGGGCTAATGAAAAGTACAGTGCCTGGGCTTGTGGAGGTAAGACAGGGTTGGGCCTCTGAACTAAGTTGCCCTTGTGATTCTAACGCACACCAAGCTTGAAAGCTACTACCCTAGGCCAGGTCTGGGTGAGGAGAGGAGCCGGGGGAGGGCGAGGTTTTGGCCCGGCCTGGAGAATGTCAGAACACTGAATCCACAAGTGTTTGCTGAGTACCCACCATCTAACCAGCTCCGAGCTATAAGAGTGATACTACCTTGACAGTACTGTTTCTGTGTTGCTCCTGATCTTACCCGGTAGTAAATAAAGAGAACAAAATGGAAGCAGCCATAAGGCACAGCTCAGATTGTCACCAAAAGTCCCCTTTCCTAAAGAGTACTCCACCAGTGAAACCAGATGATAAAAAGGGTAGCTATGAGAGACTGAGGATAAGAGACAAAAACCTGAATTCATCATTAACCCTTTTTTGTCAAAACTGAGCCTGAAATATACAATCTTTTTAATGGCTTTTATAACTTACTAGGTTTGGTATCCATACTATATACAATGCTCTTGTTATTTTCAACTCTTTTGTCATTGTAATAATTCTGACCTAAGGAAAAATCCCCAAAAGCTGTTTCCAGGTAGCCTTTCAGTAGAAAATTAACTCAATTGAATTATTACTGCCTTTGGATCATGAAGGTGAGCTCCCCACTTCCCTCCCCAGCCCACTGCCAGTCACGAGAGCCCCTCTTTGGACCTGGATGGACTGTCTCCACCTGGATGGGATAAAACTGCAGATCTCCAGTCTACTCTTCAGCCATCTCACAAAGTCTGACCAGTCACCCATGCCCCCAGTGTTAGACAGGTTGACTCTCACTCAAGAATCAGTTATATTTCTTTGCTGGAAGCAGACAAGCTGAGATAACACTGGATTAAGATTGGGAGGTGGGGGGAGTTGAAAGGGACTGAGGAATAGAGACACTTTGAAGATGTCCACCTGTGAGTATCATACAGTACATTATAAAATTCAATTGAAGATGCCTTAGGATATTTTAATATTTCCAAAGTATAAACATGACAGAGAAAAAAGCACCCATAATTTTAGAAGTTCAACCTTACATTGACTAAAGGAAATAATAAAATTTCTGTGCACTTGCATAGAAAGACCACATGTCTCAGACAAGTATGATTCAAATCCTGCCATCGCTGGTGAGGTTCCTATCTCACCCAAGCAAAAATCCATATCTATTTTCTTGAGTGAGTCTGAGACTTATTTTAATGAGTACTATAGTCATGGGCTTCAGTCTTTAATGCCACAGTTCAGTGCTGATGAAACCCAACAACCACTTATAGATATTAACTCCTATCTTGTTAGAAAATTCCCACTCCTACACTAAGTTTCAGTGATCTGGGAAGCTTTTTCTTAAATGTGTGGCTCCAAAGAATACTTAATGTGAATCTGATTTAAAATTGTATTGTAAGATAAAGTTATTTATTCTATTTGGTGAAATTCATAAAAAGTGGCTTTTATTCACATGAAACAACTTAACTGAAATAAAGCTATAACTCTATCATCCTTATTGGAATGCTCATTAATAGCCTCCTGTTTCTCCAACACGTCTTTTCTTTTTTTATTATTATTTTTTATTTTTTATTTCAGTTTATTCAGTACAGTTTCTATCCTTTATTCCCATTCCAGCCCACCCACCCATCCCTCCCATTTCCAACCCCCCTAGTTTTGTCCATGTGTCCTCTGTATTTGTTCCTATAGTCTTTTCTAATGATCAAATAGCTTTGCTCTCTAAAGTTGTGTTTCAGACATTTTCAAATATTCTTCCTCTACTATGTGGGAAGAATTGTTTATAGGAGTGTATAGAATCAATACATTATCTATTCATTATTTAAAGAGTACATTGGACTTATCACCAAATTAATTACTAGCTCTTATTATGAGACATTTTATTAACAAGTAAATTCCAGCTGAGAGATGTTCAAATGGCTCGTTACCAGGGACAGAAGAATCACATGCATATTTGGTGAAGTTAAAGGGCAGAAGAATCTAGAATAGTAACAAATTTTATCCATAAAAGTAAAATAATAATAGTAGTAGTAACACTGCTCCTTTGATCAAAAATGTAATGCCCTATAATCCTGATACTTCTTCAGTGTTAGTAATTTTGAATCAAGATCCAATAGCTTCTGGGTAGACAAGCTGTCATAATGGAGAGATCCTGGCACTGCAGACCCTTTCTTACCCAAGAAAGGAAAGAGCGTCAGGACTAGCACTAAGAGACCAGGCTTCAGGGAGAGCTCTGCATTGCCCAGCCTGCCACCTTGGACAAGCCTTACTGCCTCCCCGAGCATCTTCTCTTCTAAGTGAAATGGAGACGACAATCCAAACCGGACTTCTTCAGAGGCTTCCTATGAGAGTCAAAATTAGCAGGAGAGGTGCGTATTAAGTACAATAGTTGAATATCGCCAGTCTCACCTTTTCTCTTTTCCCTGAAATGCCCTTGGAATTATCTTCCTAAAACCCAAGTTCAATCATGTAACTTTCTTGTTTCAAGCCCACTATCTGGAGTATAAAGTTCAAACTCTTTACATATCCAAGATCCTCATGGCATGTACTTCTCCTGCTACCTCTCTCTGTGTTCCCAGACAAACCACACTAAATTTATTGGCAGTTTTTGAACATTTCATGTACCTTCATACCTGAGTCTTTACACAAACTATCTAGTCCTAAAAAAAATCCTGCTCCTCCTCAACAATCAGTCCAAAGGTAGCATTCCCTTAAAGATACTTCCCCTGATGTCATTTGTTTACTCAATTATCAGAAAGTGTTGTTTATGTGCCAGGCATCAGAATTATACAGTGGTATTTTCCCTACAATGTCACCTTATGTGTATTTCTAACATAGTGCTAATTTCAGCCTGCTTAGTGAGATTTTTATTTTAGTAAATCATTATTTTATTATTACCTTACCACTAGATTGGTGTTTACCACTACATTAGAAGCTCTTTGAGTAAGAAATTATTTGCTGTTCATCTCTGTATCTCCATGCTAGTACATACAAGGCCATACATTGACAAACATACATTGACAAATGTTTGTTGAATGAATACACTGTGCTTTTTTCATCTTGAAATTCTCATGGTCTTGTTATTAAGGCAATCACATGAGCTTAAGGGAACCTCATGAGCTCAAAATGGATGGAGGGCAATTTCTGCCACTTTTTCTATGAGTAATTACATGTCATGTACATGAAGGCTTTGGACCTTATTAACTACCAACTAGAGAAACCACTCTCTCATCCAGTGCTTCCCTCATCCTCTCCACCCCCACTATTGTTGTGGGGTCACAGGGGGAACAAAGATGAGAATGTGGCCAATCTTCCTGACTTGCCCTCCCTAAGGACAACTAAGGTTCTAACTTCATGTCCAAGATAACCTCTTTCTGATGGCTTGGCCTTCTCCATTACATGGGCCCACCAGAGCTGGGTTTTACATCTCAAACCTTGCCAAGATAATAAATAAGAAAGTTGTAAACATAATAAATATCCATCACAAATTTTAAAAATATTTTTACAGAATGATAAAGTTCAAATACTTGGAGAGGGTGTGTCAAGAGTGACTCACAACAAATCACAATAATAAATAAGGCAATTAGTAGAAAAGAGCAGTCAGAGCCCAGACAGAGCAGTCCCTTAGCAATTTTAATTTAAATTCCTGGGTCAGTTTCATTCCAGAGAAATACTTTTTAACCTTCAGAAACTTACTTAATCCCAATACGAGGCAAATGGTCCTAAGAAAAGTTCCTCTCCCTCCCAGCTTTCTTGGGTCTCCTTCCTCATTGTCACAAGTAGCCCGATTTTCTATCGGGAACTCATACTGAATATAGGTTCTTGCTCTTAGCTTATCTTTTCCCTCCCTGACACCATGTGGAAAAACACAGTGGGGTTATTTCTGTGCACAATTGTGGCCTGGTGGCTACGAGAGGCATATTTCTTGTACTACAGCCAAGCCTGCAAGTACCTATAGTTCAAAGTGTTGATGAAGGAGACAAAGGAGGCAATAACCTGGATTCAGATAAAGACGAATTGGAGACGTAGTTGTATGTATGGTGGCAGTGTGTATCTTAGGAATATGCTGAAAAGGTGAGGAAGAGGGCTGCAGAAGATAATTTCTTAACTCTAGGCTAAAGGACCAATGTTCTAAGAGCCCCTCACAATTATTGTCCAGGCCTCTCTGATCTCCACAGTGCACTGAACTTAACAGTAAGTCCCCAAAGGAGAGGATGTGTCCTGCCTTCCCTCTCAGCGTGTGGTGCTAAACCAAGGGGACAGGAAGGGTGCTGAAAGTTCCAGGCAACCCAATATCCTGAAGAGGTCTTTTCTTCAAGTGAAAACTGAAGGCCCCCAGTCTGGCTTATTCCAGTGGTTAAAAGTTAATAAGCATGTGTGCACATGTGCACACACAGACACCCCAAAGCTTTTTTTTCAATTAAAAAAAAATTGATCCTCACCTGAGGATATTTTTATTATAGATTTTAGATAAAAAGGAAGGGAGAGGGAGAGGGAGGGAGGGGAGGAGACAGAAAGAGAAAGAGAGAAATATTGATTGGTTACCTCCCATATGTGCCCTGATTAGGGATTGAACACACAACCTGGTCAGGGATTTGCCCTGACCGGGAATCAAATCTGCAACCTTTTGGTGTACAGAATGACACTCCAACCAACTGAGCCATCCAGCCAAGGCCAAAGCTTTTAAAAACAGACCGAAAGAAAATACAACAAAATGTTTAACATGCTTGTTCTCCAGTGATAGGACACTTTGGATTATCTTCCTTCTTTTTTTTCTATTTTCTACAGCAAATTTGTATTAATATCCACATACAAATTATATTTAAAAGGCTTCCTTTACTAGTGATTCCTTCCCACTGAAAAAGATTTCCATGAAAATACATCTGTATTGGTCAGAGGGGACCGTGAGGTTAACAAGGTGCTTCAATAGGAAGGGAAGAATACAGAGTCTTTGTTTTCAGGGCTTTTCGGGCCTTTTGTATATTTTCTTTTCTCTTCTTAGAAATGTGAGAGTGACCTCCTGCCCAAAGAAATGACCTTGGATTTAAATTTGAAACACTAGCACAATCTAAACGCTTGAAAAGGGGCATTGCATTCAAGAACAGGAGGTGAAATATCTCTCTGTTCTTTGTTGACACATGATGCATCCATCAGATCACTTGCCAGAAATGGGTTGTTGAATCCTTCTACCTCTGCCAGCTGCAAAAAGCATTTCTTGTCCCTTTCCTCTGTCGTCCTACAGGTTACAGCAGCCAGAGTCTTTCAAGGTGAGACCCAGAGCACAGGCAAGCACAGGCAGGTCATCATTTGGGGAGAATTCACCCTTTCACTTTATTGTTTTCTTTTACAGTATCTGTTAGGATGGTTGGTTCATGGGCCCCTCAATTACCCAGAGGGTCTATGTTTTCCCTTGTTTGCCTGGTTGTCAATCAGAGACAAAAGGAATTCTCCCCTCTAATGGTTTCTTGTGTTACTTTCTTTGCCTGTCCTATATCTTCAAGTAATATAACAAGACTTCTTACCCCCATACAATGACATGATGTCTGAAATTTGCCTTAAAATATTCTACAAAAGATGAAAAGGTAGGGGGAGAGTGTCGTGGCAATTAAAAGTCTCTCCCTATAAGCTCCTTGAGGCAGTTAGAGACCCCTCACTTCTCTCTAAAAAAGAGAAGCTAAAACATCCTCTCTTTTATTAACCCCTTCAAATAATCCTTGTTTTTAAATTTCTAATCTTCTCTTTTATAGACTAATAAGCAAGATAGTAGTTTTGACCTAACTTGTTCACTTATAGCACATCTTATGTGGAAGTGTCTAGCAGCACCCTATAGAATGTGTGTGTACTTACCACCCACATACACCAACTTTGACAAGTCAGCCAAAATTCTTAGACATCAAGATAGGCATGTCAACATTCTTCTATGTCACATATACACATTATTAATTTTGCTCACAAACAAAAGAACAAAAGAGTAAAATTTCTCTTTATAGACAACTCATACTTAGAAGACTGCCATTAGTGAAATATAATAGACTGTCATATTTTTGAGAACACCAAAAATACCAATGTTGACCTTGATATTCATATGGAAGATAAGATGAAAATTTGAAACCAGAAAATGTCAAAAAGCCTTCTAGAGAGACACCCCAAGCTTAATTATGGAAATAAGATTTTATTGTGCAAAGACAAAGAGAGGTAAACACTGGATAATATATCTGTATTCAGTCTCACAACAAATGATACAATTGATTTATTCCCACAGGAAAAAGAAAAACCTGACTCTACTAAGAGCATCTGGGCTGAAAGGCACATCTTTATCCCTATATGATCTTCAGTCTCAAGTACACGTAGTACTTTTTCTTACTATAACAGTCAAAAGTGTGGTATGTCATTACATAATCAATCAATCCTTTTAGTCTCCCAAATAATATATACTAAACTACTTTTACACTGCAAAATGATAAACAAATGTGAGACATAATGGTCATTATGTTGGCACTTTATTTTTTATGAATTTAAGCTCTTTTTCATGATCAATGTAAACATTCTCTGTGGAGAACTTCATTCCTCCTGGTCTCCTTATTAATATTACGGTACTAAGAAATGCTAAGAGATATAGATGTTAATTTTATGCCCCTACACTTGCCACATATTGTAGTGTGGAAAGGAGGGGGAAATGGATCAAATTAATGCCAAGAACTATTTTAGCTCTATCTACCTGAACTTTAAGAAAGCCTGATAGCCCTGGCCAGGTGGCTCAATAGGTTAGAGTATGGTCCCACATACCAAAATGCTGTGTGTTTGATTCGCAGTCAGGGCACTGGGTTGTGGGTTCCATCCCCAGTCAGACACATACAGGAGGCAACTTATTGATGTTTCTCTTTCTCTCTCTCCACCTCCTTCCCTCCCTCCTTCCTCTCTCTCTAAAACCAATAAGTATATCCTCAATAAACATATCCTTGGGTGAGGACAAGAAAAGAAAAAAAAAAGAAAGACTAAATGGATGCACAGCCTTCCACAATGCTGCTCTTAAGAGGGTTTTGTTGGCAATCAGTCAGTCGATCAGGAACTTGAATTGAGTACATAGAACACAGCAATGGGAGGCAGCAGGTACTAAACAATGATAAGTCAGAATAGATGCTAAAGAATAGGTAGCATTAAGAAAGCAAATAGTGAGAATAAGCAGTGTATGAGGGCATGGCAGAACATCCCCAGACCAGAAGTTAAAGTTAGATACACAAAGTCCCCTGAAGGCACTTCCTCTTTACTTCCCCAGAATCACAGAAAAAATCATAAAACAGTAGAGTCAGAGCCTCCATCGAAGCAAAAAAGATCCCCCCAGTGACATCTCTGTCCTTTGATAGAATTCTTTTCCTGGTTGAAAGCTCACAACATGAGAGTGGCTTATTCCACGCCTCTAGAGTTCAATGAATGCAAAAGTACTTTGAAATGGAAAAGACTGAAACAGATGTCCACTGCTATGATTACTGAGGAAGATTTTCTTCATAAAGACTGTTTACCCTCCATCCATCGCAGGCCAAGACTAAAATTAAGGTTGCAATAACAGTAAATAAATAGTAGTTACATAGCTCCACCTCTCATCAAAAAAATTTAACCCCTATTTAATTATTCAAAATAATACATGAAGTGTTTCATCTTAGCCTGAAAATAGAACAATCTAGGATATGAAACAGAGTTGGAGACTTCTTCTAACACAGTCCTTTGACTGTGGTGTAGCACCAGCCACAGTCCTTCCAGCTCCAGAGGAGTCTATGCTATTTCTCGAAGTTCACTGAGAAATGTCCTCTACAACTGCTTATGTTCCACATGGGGCTGGCTCCATTCTGAGGCCTCCCTCTCCATTCTTGTCCCTGATCTAGGGTGGCCGGCAGTCCCTTCATGAAGGCACAGGGGTTCATAGCAATCGAGAAAAGCACATGGTTATACATGAGCTATAAAGCAGGAGTTGGTTATGTTCTTAGGAGTTTTAATAGAAACTTGATAAAAATTCTGCCCTTAGCCTTATATCCTTCTTTCTCATAGGTCTTGCATGAATCTCTGAGAAAAGGAATGAATCCACTGAAGCAACGTTAGCAACCTTCTCCCATGATCCATTGTTAATGATCCAAGTTTTGAGCCCAAAGTGTAGCCCATAGGAAGAGTTTCTACCCATGAGTTTCTCAGTCCCTCCCACAAATTCACCCTCAGTAGGGATGTGTCACGGAGCCGCAGGCTCCTGAGTAAGACCACCACAGACCAGCAATGCTCAGTGCCCAGCCCTTTCTCCCTCTGCTTTGTTCAGGGAACAATTCCATACACTAGAATTTTGGCAACATAGTTGAAGGGATTAAAAAGGTCAAAATGACAATAAACGAGTTGGCAATAATTATAATATAATTGCTATATGGTGTCTCCTGTGCATAGAAAAGTACTCACAGTTACCACATTGTTCATCTGGCTCCCCTGCAGTGTTATGACACTATCTGAGCAGAACCATTTCCTGCCCTAAGAGTCTCTTTACAGATTCAAGATTCAGAAGTCTGGCACGTTTCAGCACACATGTAATGATTTTAGATGCCACACTGTACTCTTAGTGATACTTTGTTTTAATATTTCAACTATGAGACACAGCTGGAAGAGTAGAGTTTTAGATTATAAACAAACAAAAAACTCAAAGATTGATAAAAAATTAGCAATCCCTAAAAACTGAAAGCAAAATGAAACAAAGTAAGCTGTGTCTGAGTTGATGGCATAATCTATATATTGTGAGGAACCACTCAATTACTTTCGCTGAACATCCTCAGTGGAACAGTTCCTAAGAAGACACACACACACACACACACACACACCTCTAAACTAAACAACTAAAATAAATCTTAAAGTCTGTAGTGATCAACTGTTGGAATACGTCTGGTGGTTATTTGAAGACTACTGCATGTGTATTGTGAAACAAATTAGTAATTATGTTGGTACCACTGGAAATTGATTTTTAGCATTAGGAAGAGAAATACAAGTACAAGATCAATATGAGTAAGATAAAATTCTGTAGTTCTGAATATAAATCTGAAGAACCTATGTAAATCCATGATACATTTTATCTTAAAGATAATATGCATGTATCTTAGCTCTGAATAATGAAAAATGCCTAGAAACAATGATCAACCTACTAGCAATGAGTCCCCTAGAACTGAAATCAGGCTTTCCAAATACCAATTTCTACCAGATGGAACCCAGGTTCCTAAGGTAAAAATGACCTCAGTGTGAGGCAGGAAACATTTATGGAAAGTCAAACATCCTGTCACGCCAGAGAGCAAAGAAGTTGCCAAAAATCTCTAAGTCCAGTCAAAAGAATTCGGGAACCAGCTTGAAGCTCTTACTGGCCAACATGAGAAAAATTTGAGCATTTGCACATCATTAAGATTAGCAACTGCAATGGATTAAATACATTAACTATGTCTAAATACACAAGTACATAATAATACTAAAAAAGGGAAAAATTGATTTGGGCACCACTGGCTGACACTAAAGAACTAACTCATCATTTCGAAAACTATTAAAAGCAAAGAATCAAGATTTCCCTTTATAAATTATACCACCGGTAGACAGTAGAAGAGGGAAAGTTCCTTTCTTATGAAATTATTCTATGAGTAAATGAGCATGAAAGGATCAAATTAGAATATTGCCCTCTAGATCCATAATAAATTAATTAATGGATATAGGCAATAATAATTCATGATTATTACCCTCCAAAGGGAGATCACATAATAATATGTATATACTGAAGGAAATATATAATAATATCACCTAGGAAATACTCTTGCTCAGAAGTGGAATCTGAATATGGTCAAGCTTCTAGACCAAACTATTAGGGTAAAGTACATACCAGAGTAGACGAACTTGTTAAATGATACTGCAGTATTCTGTCACCAAAATCTAGAATTTAAAAACTTTAGAGGACAATTCAGTTTCTTCAACAAATACATTTCAAGGAAAATAAAAGAGGCAGAAACTTAGCAGTCCCAGGAGAACTGAGAACCAAGTGCAATTTAATTCTTTACTTAGATTCCACTGAAAGTATAAAGAAATTATGACACTACTGTGAAAATTTCATATTAAAAATTATTAATATTTGGAGTATGAAAATGACATTATTGTTATGCTTTTAATAGTGCCTTTATCTTTCAGAGATAAGTATTGTAGTGATAGGATATCCGGGATTCATCTCTAAATAATCTGGAACTAGTGAAGAAGAATAAATAAAATAAGACTGAGGATTAGTTGACAATTTTTATTCTCTCTAATTTTGATTATATTTGAATTTTTTCAGAGTAAGTTTTTTTAAAAAGGTATAGGTATTTTAAATGAAGTTGAAGAGAAGTTATTTGGGGAAAATCAATTTATATAATACCACATGCCACAGTAAATTTCAGATGAGTAAATAGTTAAATGTCTATAAAGGGCATCAAACAAAACATGAAAACTACATAGATGATTAAATATTTTTGTCTTGACAGTAATAAATCTTCCATCTTAAAAGCAATGAAATAAATCACAGAGGAAAATATATTGACTACATAAAAGTTTGAAATTTTTAAAAATCATATATCTTCAAAAACAAAAGGCTGGAAAAATATTTGTACACACCATGACAAATTTATGGTTACTGTTATTCCTTTATAAAAATCAGTAAGAAAAAACACAAGGAACTCAAGGAAAAAGGGGTATTAAAAAATTCACAAAACAGGAAATAGAAATACCTAATACACTTATCAAAATAATATCCATGAGTAATTAAAGAAATACAAATTAAAAGAGAATTTATAATTCACATATTTTAAAATGTATATTTAATACTGGCTTGAATATTTTTATATAGGCGTTGCAATAGACTGCTGGTGAAAATGCAAATCAATACAAATTTTCTGTAGGGTAATTTTGGCAATACACATTAAAAAACATTTTTTAAGTTCATATACTTTCTGAGGAAATGATTCTACTTCTAAAAAATCAATAGGGTACAGTAGATTTACCGCAAAAATGGCTGCAGCTGCCGTCTTCTCCCAGTACTCAGGCCCCTGCTCAGGGGACTTTGCCTCTCCTCTTCTCAGAAGGTGGAGTTCATTTCCCCATCCTTTGAATCTGGCTTTGGTCTCAGTACTTGCTTTGGCCAGCTGGACTTGAGAAAATGTGACATGACTAAAGACTTACAGAGTATTTGTGAATGGAGCTTTCCCCTCCTGCTGTTGAGGACCCTTCTGCTACCATGAATAAGCCCAGGCTAGACTCTTGGAGAATGACCAACCAAATGGGGAGAGGTCCAGTCATCCCAGTTGCCCCAAGTGTCCTAGACATATGAGCTATATCATCTTACACCACCTGGCCACAGCAGGGGAGGAATCATCAAATTGGTCACATTAATGGACAGCAGCATATTTGCACACAGTGGAAGCCAGAGTAGGTAAGAGTGTGTTCTGAGCATTTATGAGATTAGCACAGACAGACGAGGCAAACAGATTCTCTGCCAACCTACAGAATTATGAAAAATAATAAATGTTTATTCTTTTAAGCCATTAAGTTAGAGGTGGTTTCTTAATAAAAGCTGAATTACTGGAAGTATTCAGAAAAATGGACAATTGTATATGTCCAAAGATGTTCACTTTAATATCGTTTATATGAATAAACTGGAAGCAATCTAAATGACGAAGAAGAAAAAATGATTAATCATAATAACAACTGCAGATTTGAAGATGATAAAATCATTAAAAACCATGGTTTCAGAATATAATGATATAATGATATTTTATCACTAATAATTTTATCAACAATGCAAAATTTTAATGATATTTTTTAAATGTTTACAATGGAAAATTAAACCAAGAAAGCAAATTATAGAATTATATGTAAAGTATTATTTTCAATTATGCTAATGTATATGTTACATCACAGATGGAGATTTGACCTGAAGACTTATTTTTAAAGCTGTTGTTTTAACATTTGCATGCAGTATCTCACTTTATCTTTGGGGAGACTCTTCCTCGCTCCTGTGTGGTCCCTTGAAATTATGCAATGCAAAGCAAGAATGAACATGTAAATGTGTTGAAGCAATCTGCATGCAGAAGGTTCTGACTGACATGTTCTGTTTAATAAATGTTAAAAAAAAAACCTGCATTTTAAAATTACATCTCTAAAGATCAGTTCCTTTAGAGAACTGTTTCTTCTCTAAACCTGGACTTAGATGGCCATGTACATTCAAATCATTGCCTGTTCTTTCAAAGATGTGACTGTACATTCTCTTCTGTATCCCCTAAATTTCAGTAAATTCTTCTGAAAAAAAAAAAAAAGCCTGTTGTCTGGTCTTCACTGGGAAATTAGGGAAGGGCTGTCCCAAGAATTAGAGAGGAAGGCCAAGGAATAAGCAGCGTCCTGTCCTGAAAGGTAGAGGTGAGATCACCATGGGAGGACCAGGGGAATTGGTCATGCCAGTGGGCAGCAGCAGATGCAGCATGCTCATAGGCAGTGGAGGCCAAAGAAGATGAGGCCAGAGAAATGTTCAGAAGATGTTTCTGAACATTTATGAGACCAAGCTTCTGAAAAACTCTCAGAGGTGATGAGGAACACTTTCTGGCAACTACATTATTGGAACTCAAGCTAGCATAATTGGACATTAAAAACAAAGCTTAAAGAACAGAACTAACAGGTGACTTTACTTTGTAACCGTGGGCAAACAAGGGCTGCCTGGCTTAATAGTTTATATGCAAATATATAAATGTATGTGCTGGAAATAAAAAACCAGAAGGACATGTACCAAAATGTGAACTAACTGGGTCAATCCTTGCCATGAGATTATGAGAAAGTTTTCCTTTCTTTTGTATACTTTCCACATTTTTATAAAATCTCAACCATAATGATCAGAACAAATGTAGTTTTTGGAAACTTAGCAAATGGACTTCTTTTAGCATAATGTGTAGAAGTCTGAAAGGTTGAAGTTCCCCAGAACTCTTCTGTCTTATCCTGGCTATTTCAGAGATTGTCTGTCTCCTCCTGGAAACTTTGGTGTTGCAGTCACAGTGACATCATTCCTCTTTCTCATTTCTACAATCTCTTTCATATACGTTCTTCCATGTTGCCACCCCTAGGCATTACCAAGAAAGCTTACATTTTAATAGAGCTCTAAGTTAAAGCAATGCACTATAATCAGTGAGAATGCAATAGCCAAGAAACAAGGAAGGTATTTTGGGTTGTTTGGCCTTTCCTGGAAACTAAGATCATTTCATCCACGCAGCCTGCAGATAGAATAGATTTTTCTTTTTATACTTCATCTATTTAAAGCCAGATTCTTTGAACTTTTTTTTGGACATTCGGACTTCAGAGGGCTTGATGGGTGGCTTGGAGGAGCCTGCTTTTCTCTTGCTTTTCTCCAGTACTCCTCCTGCCTAGGGCTGCTTTGTAGCAGCAACACACAGAGACTGACCACAGCTTGCATCTGGAAAGCCTGGCAGCTAAGAACACTCTGCAAAAGGAAGTGACTGCTAAGTCCCTGAATCCTAACAGAAACTAATGAGTTCATCCTTCATTTTCTTTGTCACAAAGCCAGTATGTAAATACTAGTGAACTTGGGGAAGGTGGCACAAAAAGTGGAGGAAAGTGTACAGACAGGGCAAGTCAAGCTCCTGCGGACAAACTGCCTGCTTCATAACTTGACCAAGAAGAAAGTTATCAAGGGCAGAACACAGATACCACTCAACCCTTTGTTGTGCAAATGGCAGCCTTCATCAATCAACCAGGGTGCTGTCTCTCTCCAAACTCAGGGTACCCTCACGGCTTTTCTGAACACATTACTAATGGTAGCCAGTGCCAACTGACTGGAGTTGGCATGGAAAAGGACAGTCTTCTGCCATGCCCAGCCTAAACCAAACATTCTCCCTCATCTGCAGTGTACAGTCCAATTGAGATGTCTCAAGAGTCAGAAATACAAGCAGGAAGAAGTATATGATTCCAGGAAGATGGACAGCAAACCCAATATCAGGTTTAGACAAAAAGCAGAAGGTAAGAAAGCATTCAGATAGAGAGGAATAAGGCTACCTTTCATGAAATAAATAATAAAAGCCAAACAAGTTTGCATCTCATAAACCCAGTTAACCAACATCCCAACCCTGAGATAGTGTCAACCTAATTTTATAGATGAATAAACTGAGGTTCAGAAAGTTATTGTCATAATTCAAAAAGCAGAGCTGATTGGGATTTGAACCCAAGTCAGTCCAATGACAAAACTCATCTACTTTCAATGACACTGAATAGCAGGCATCTAAAAGATAAATACACCAGGACTGACTGGGCTCATGAGTAGATCTATTTTGCCCCAAATCACATAATCACAAAAAGACTGCACTGTCTAGGACTAGGGCTAAACATAAGAGATCACAGAGTTGTTCAACACTCAGATCTATCTTGCCTCTTCCTGAGCAAAGAATAGTTAATCCTTCAAACAAAAACTCTTATCTCCTGTGGTTAGATGGAGATTTCTACCAGCCACTTAAGTCTTACCTTAATCACTGTGCAGCTCCTCTCCCGCAATTATCTGTTAAGCTCCTCTCTTCCTTGCTGAATATTTCATACATGAAATAATGGAACGAGAGCTATGGCCTGTATACTATCCCTTTGGTTTCCATTTAAATTTACAGCTTGTTGGCATGAAAAGAGTCCCCCGGCGCTAACTAAGGTGGTGATTATACTGTCCATCAATTAGCGTGCATTGTGACACAATGTTCATGACCACTTTCCACTCCTTCATAATAAAGGGCTGCTTAACTCAACACATACACACACCCATGCTTTCTCCCAGGCATTTTCACTGAGTTACAGGGTATGTGTCACCCAGAGGTGCCTGCCACAATAGATTACTTGTACTGGAAAACTTACCAGAAACATATTTATGCTAGTAAACTCCCACAGCTGAGCCCAGTTTTTCACTACAATACTATTTTTTTTACCACCCCACTCTAGAATTAATTATCCTGATACCATATTGCATTCCTCTCCACACAAGCTAGGAAATCTGTGTTTGATAGTTTTCCAAGGAAAATCACTTTTGTGGAATCTTCATTTCTGAGTATAGAAACCCTCTGTGTACTTTTTAGATGATTATGATAATAAGGAGCAAGAAGCTGGAAATTGTACGGACATAGGGTTGTCAGACAAAATATAGGATGCCTAGTTAAATTTGAATTTCAGGTAAACAATGATTTTTTTTATGTGTAAGAATTCCCCATGCAATACTGGGACATATACTAAAAATTAACCATTGTGTATCTGTAGTTCAAATTCAACTGATAGCCTATGTTTTGATTTACAAAGCTGGCAACCCTATGTAGACAGAAAAAGGAAAAAAGGATGAGATTCACAGGTATTACAAATACTTAGAGGCTGACAGTAGTGCAGTCTATTAGAATAAACGCTCCAAAAATGTATAAGCTGCTTTATGCATTGTGATGATTTTCAAGTAGATGGAAGAAGGGATTTGGAGTTACTGGCTCTTTTTCTGGGAGGACCTTTTCATGAGATTCTAGAAATCCCAAGTCACATGACCATCAGTCTGCCAGGAGATCCAACACAGAAATGGAAATGCCCGCATAATATGGGAGCTTAAGAGAAATACTCTTCCCAGTTGAAAATGAAGATATACATTGCTTATTCAGCTCTAATAATTTTTCTAAGTTGATCTTCATTTTTTTCATAAAACCAGGTATGATACTCTAGGCCCTATCTAATATGTCCTCATAATCACTAAAGACAAGTATCAAAATTAAATATTCAATAAATTCATTGAAGGGTACTAAACATACAGTATTATGCTCAGAATTAAGGTAATAAAATGAAAAAAGGTAGTTTGCACCTAAGAAATACAATGAGACAAAAGAAAATGGCTATGATAGACAGCACAAAATACATATATTGCCTGAAAAGCAGGAATAAAGTACTAAGTGAGCAGCCAGCTGGAGGTGGGAATGGGCCAACCCTTTACCAAGGAGGTATCTGAGCTTACCCTTGAAGGAAGGGGATGATTTCAAGATACAGGCAGTGAACAGCAGATATTCCAGTGTTTTGAACAAAGACAGAGGACTGAGGCAACATTATGGTCCAAGAAGTACAGAGTAGTATAATGAGTGGAGAGTTTGGTAGCTGAAAAAATTGGAGAGGTAGCTAAAAGTCATATTATAGAGAAATTTTAATGCTAAAAGTATACATTTTGGCAAAGAATTATCAAAGATGTTCAAGGTCAAGAATGATGACAAGATCTGGTTTTAGAAATATCAACGTAGAAAACAATAGGAAAGCTAGCCTACAGAGTTTGGAGATCAGGACATTAGCTTAGGAGTATGTGTCAGGCCAAGAGGCATGTTTATACCAAAGATGAAGCAACAGGAAAGAGAGCCATTAAAAAGGATTGAGAATGGCCAGTCATAAAGTAGAACACGAAGAAACTGGAGTCACAGAAGTCAGTGAGCGAAAGAAGTTAGCCAAGAAATGAGAGCTTGCAAGTAGGTATTCCCAAGAAGAGGGAGTTGGATTTAGCAAGAAAGCATCCTGGGCAGAATTTCAGACAGCAATTTTAGACCATTGATGGAGGTAGGGTTTGGTTAAAGAGCAAATGGGAGCATTTCTGTTTCCAGCAACATAACTGAAGAAACACAGCAGCCCTTTTAAATGTGCATGTCACTTGAAAGGGAGGAGAAATTCCTAGGATATAAAAAACAAAAACAAAATGACAACCAACCAAACCAACAAAAAATGAAAGCAGAAAATCAGGAAGAAAAGAAAATTCTGAATCAGTGACTATGCTGATGGAATTTCTTCATTCCAGGTACCTAGAGCCACTTGGGGAACAGGGCACAAAGTCTTCACCAGGTGGGGAGCTGGAACTTAGCTGCCCACAAAACTCAAGACCTCTGAAAGATTAGATGCTCCATGAAATAGTGGATTGTGGGGGAGGGAGGAACCTACTCACAAAGGAAGACAACATGAAAATATACTGTGTCAGCTTTAGCTCTTATTAGGAAAATAAAACCTCCCCATCCCCTAGCTATTAGTAGCCAGATAAAATCTAGGACAAATATTTCATGGGGTACATTTAATACTAAAAAAATTATTTATTATTTACTTTTTAAAAGTTTAATTTGGTGTCCTATATTTTTATTTCTTAAATCTGTCAAATGAACTTTTCCCTCCCTCCCTAACAACCAAGAATTTTTAAATACAGGCTAATTTCATGTGAGCTTGGGACTCAAAATTATGCAAACATCAGAGATTGTAAAACCACAAACCAAAACACTAACTCAATGTTGTCCTCATTTGGTAGCTTCCAAGAATGTAGAGCAGAAGCAAATGCAAAGGAATAAACACTCACCCAGAGCTCTCAGGATTCCCACAGATAAAGAGCAGTCAGTGTAAGTTCTCAATTCAAAATTACTATATTTTGCCATGTATAATGCACACTTTTTTGCCCAAACTTTTGAGGGAAAAATAAGGATGTGCATTATACATGAGTATAATGGTTGCATACCATGGGTGAAATAATGGGTATTATAATCCCGTGTATAATGTGCACAAAATGTGGGTGTGCATTACACACAGCAAAAAAATATTCTAAGGAAACAGGACAACAAGAAAAGAAGTTGGCAGATATAAAAGCATAAAAATAGACTCCCTAAGACCTCATATATCATAATTTATAAAGGATAACACAACATAAATAATCTTGAATGAGAATCAAATTGAACTTACAGACATTAAAATATAATCATTGAAACATAATGAAATATAATTATTAAAATTAAAAAATCAATGGGTGGTTTAAAAAGCAAATTGGACAGAATATGGAAGAGAGAATCAATAATCTAGAAAATACATTTTTTAAAGTTTATAGACTGTAACAAATAGAGCTAATGAGATAAAAATAAGAAGAGTTTTATTAAAAAATGAAATAAAGTGAGATTTAACATGCATCTAATTGGAGTTTCAGAAGGAGACAATATTTAAATATATATACACACAAAAAAATTGTCCTTGATAAAAACCATAAATCCTCAAATTCAGGAAGAACAACAATTTAAAAGAATTTTTTTAAATTAAGAAAAAATTTTTAATCCACACATAGACGTACCATAGCAATACTAAAGGACAAAAAGACAAATGTGACCTTAAAAGCTAAAGCAAAAGCACTTCAAAAATATATTTATTAGAATTATCCTGACAACTTAAAATTAGAATGATAGCAAATCTCTCAGAGGTCTTAAGAAAATAATTTCAACATACAACTTCACACCTACTTAAATCCCCACCATAGAATGAAGTTATAGAAAATACATTTTCCTGAATAGACTTTCACTAAAAGAATAACTACAAAAAGTCTGAAATGAATAGTGAGCAAAGAAATAGTGAAATATAGAGGTAAATCTAATCAAGCAGTGAAAAATAACATGATAGTGTAAATTAGGGAAGGACAAAAACAAGATAGAACTTAAATATTGTATAACAATAAAGAGTTTACAAGAATTTTTTTTCATAATGGAAGAGATAGTTAATAGATTATGTTAAGCCTGCATTTAGAATTTGAAGGGTAACCAGTAAAAGAATAGAAATGGTCTTTTAAAAAATAAAGTAGAAATTAATTAAAATAAAACTCACAGTACTTAAGGATAAAAAAGCTTTTTGAAATTAGTCCAAATAATTATAGATGTCATTATATCCAACTGTTAAACTTCCATTAGTCACTAGATCCTTAAAAGTTTTTTTAAAAATATAACAAACAAAAAAGACACAGAGTAGAACTATTTTAAATATATAGATGCATACAGAGTAAATATCCACAACATAAGACACCTACAAGAAAAAAAAAAGCAAGCAATTCACAGGAAAAAAAATGTGGCGAAAAGATGGGGAAAAGCAAAAGAAGAAACATAAAGAACCTGCTCAATCTTAATCATAATCAAAACACCTCTCTGAGATACAATCTCATACCACCTATCAAATAAGCAAAAATTAATAAATGTGCACAATATCATTTTGTTGGAGAGGATGTAGAGCAATGAGAACTCATGTATTACTGGTTGGAGTATAATTTGGTTCAATTATTTGAAGAAAGCAGCAACCTCCAGTAAATCTGACAAGGCATAATCCCTACAATTCAGCAAGTCTGAGGTATATAGCCTTAAAAGCTCTTGCACACATATACACAGAGACAAGACCATGGCAACATTATTAAAAACAAGAAAAATTTGGTTTAAAACGACAAATGATAATCAATGAGGAGCTTTCTCTGAATTGCTGGGTAAGGAGCTAATGGGATTTGGGGTTCCACTTCCCATGGTCCCCCAAACCTCTAGGTGATGAGTAGCTTTGTCCCCAACAATTGCAAACAGTGCACAATCTAACTAAAGACTGTTTGACACCAAATCAGTCTGACTGTCTCTAAGGCCTGTGAGGCTCTTCCGTTCTACTCACAAAAACGGAGAGCAACAGGGTGGGAGCATCTCACTGGTGGAATCTCTCTGCAGGAAACCCATCCAACAGTGCATCCAAATGCACTTGAGCTCAAGCACATCTCTGGGAAAGACACTGAGAGGCCCTCTCTGACCATTTTCTGCCCATTAGTCCTGTTTGCACCAAGCAATAATGCTGATATCTGCCCTGAATCCTTGACACAAAAGCTGCAAACTAAGTGTCCATCAACAGGCAAGTATATAGTAAACCGTGGAATTTCATACACTGGAACACTACACATCATGGACAAATCTCACCAAAACAATAACAAATAAGAACAAGGAGATACCAAGTTACAGAAGAATACATACAGTATAGTACCACTTATATAATGTTAAAAATGGGGAAAACAATATGACACGGGGATTAGTTGTGCATATTTATTTAGTATTTAGTACTACTATAAAGAATGATATGGAAATGATAATTACAACATCTAAATTCAAGATAGTGGTTGTATCATTGACTACTGGGTGGAAGTGAGATGCAATTAGGGATGGGTACACAGGAGCATCAACTTTATTGGGAATGTTTCATTTGTTAAGCCAAGTGGTGATACAGGGGTGTTTACATTCTTCTTTTATATGCCTTCTTATCTTAAATATTTTAAAATAAATGGTTTAAATGAATGAGTATGAGGTAAGGGAGCAGAGTTAGCTCCTATCACTCTTATAAAGGAGGAAATTCGCAAGGGTTAAGAACAGTTTCTTTTAGGTTAGGGAGACGTAGGGCCCCTTGGAGGCCACCCAAGTGGGATTCAGTAGGAAGGGAGACATCCTCCCAAATGTTCTGAAGTCATTCCACAGCACTGAGGTAACTATAAATAAAAGAGTATCTTCCCTGGCCTAGGGAGATGAATATACTATAGTTTTCTTTTAATTAATCAGACAAACTTCTGTACAACAAATATTCATTTTGCCTCTCTTTTAATATACTAAACAATCCCTATACACAATGCCACTTTCTAGATTCCCTATGCAAATATCAAATTTCAGGCTAGAATTGTATTGATATTCATTGCATACACTTCTGATCTATTATGGTAGCTTTGTCTATAAGTATTTTTCCAGTGAATGAATGAATACAATAAGTAAAAATCTCTTAAAGAATCAGTGTGTGCTTAAATAGCTCAAATTCATGTTAACTGCAGTCAAAACACAACTTTGAATAAATAAGAACAACTACAAGTGAGGCATTACACTAGGCTAAGAACACATGCCAAACCTGTATCATAACTTTTATTACCTCCTATGGAAATGCCTCCCCCATTCTCCTATGCCCTTTTTGGAAATAAGGATTTTGTTAATTTTCTCCTTTTATCACCATGCAGCAAAAAGGCATAGATATAGGTAGATAAAAGCCACAGTTAAATTATAGAGTTAAATAGTTGCTCTTTGGAGGGCTCCCTGGTATTTTGAGATCTGTTGTGATTATATGCATTTGTTTATATGGAATCACAGATTTGTTTTTAGTTGTAAGAGCAGCAAATGTTAGGAACAAGCTATTTCTCTGTTTTCTGTAGTAAAAGGTTCCAATTATTCTCTTTCTTTCTACTGTCTAATTAAAGTTCTTTTTCCCCCTTCAAGCAATAAGATTATGTTATGAGAAAATACATACAGTTCTAATTTTATTTTAAGAGATATATATTTTTTTACCTTTCTCAATCATCTAGTAGTTTCTTTAACATCTGCATCTGGTTCTGTATTTTCTGTCCTCCAAAAGTGACGTTCCTCAAATTTGGTCTATAATCCTAGCCCGTTGCAGAAAGCCAGCCAGGGGCTGGGGAAACTCTGGAAATAAGGTTTCTGGAGAAGGCCAGACTCAGGCCGCAAATGCCCTGTTCATAGCCATCTCTTGCTCCTGCCGCTGTGCCTGGCACTAACAGAGTGGGAGATGGGGAGGGTGAGCACGTGAGCACAACAGCTTCCTGCCAGGGCAGGAGCCAGCCCTCAGGCCATGGCCCGAGTGCCTGCTCTGGGAGGCTGTGGTTTGTCCAGTATAACCAGCTCAACCTGAGGGAACCCTGTGCCTCAGCTTGTAGAAACTAGAGGGGGTGGCAAGACTTCAACAAATCAGATGTCTGCTTAGCAGAACCACCTTGAGTTCAAACTCTTCCAGAGTAAGTTCACCATCCATTGGCTCTGCCATGTCTATTGAAAACTTATTGTAGTAAGATATCATTCTCCATTTAGCGGTCGATACATCTCTCCTGGTTAATGCTCACTAGTAGATAAACCCAAGTCATATTTCACCATTTTTCCTAGACAAACAGAGAGAAAGCCTTGTCTTCAGAGTTAGGCAGCCTCTGCCTGTTGTTTCTGTTACAACAATTCACAGAAGAGTAGGAGTCAGTCAGCCAGAGGGGAGGGGAATGAAAATATTGATATACCCTTAAAAGTGGAACTTGAGAGTTAAAATATTTATAACTAGACCATGGTCTTTGTGGAGTGAAGCTAAGATATTTTGCAAGCAGGCAAAAATGTAAAAATTCAAAACTGAGATACCAATGACACTTCACATTGCTCTGAAATATTGAAAGGAAATACTTTTCCAGGGCAACCTTTATACATTTGAGATAATGTAGTGACAAATCTAACTGCTGAGGAACTGGATTCCTGACTTCCAACAGTGGTTGGTCCATTCATTTATAACAGTAAATAAATGTTATGAAAGTTCATGTAGAAAGCATGATCTCAATGGCTAAATATGAAAGGCTTGCTTTAAGCCAGGCATGCATTTCTGGCAGAGGAAGTACAAGTTTGTTCACAATGTCTTTTTTTAGATTACTTTGAGGAAGAATGTCATCATTGGAATACTGCAAACCATAGCAAGTTTCATCTTTCCTTTTTATTCTTTATGGAATGAGAAATGACATCAGTTTACATGTCATCTGAGAATAAAGGAGTTTATTCTGTTGAAAAGCATCCAAGTCTCCCTCTCTTTGGGAGGCTTTGTTACTGAAATAAACTTATCATTGTTAATTTTTTGGCCATTTATGGGATTGGTAGCTAAATAAAAGTTTGTGTCATCAACAAGTGTGTACATTTATACATATTTTATTGACCTAGTAATTTAATCAATGTTATACACCCATGACAATCTTAAAGAGATGCTAACATGTAAAGCCTCATTATTCTAAACTCAGTAGGAAAATCCCATGAAGGAGAGGAAGACCATATATACACAAAATATTATCTGAAGATCTCAACCAACTCCACATAGCCTCCCTAGCCTGCAACATTTCTCTTTCTCCTGTGCTTCCTTTAGTGATAAATGAATGCTGGCCATTTCCCAAGCCACAGTCCCAAGAATCATCCTGGGTTCCCTGTTCCTAGTCCCTTCGTCCATTTGATGTCTGGGCTATAGCATCTAATGCTTCCATTGTTCTCAAACATATCCCCACTGCCACTGCCTCTGTTCAGTCCCTGGACACTTTTCACCTGAATTAATCCAATAATCTCCCAGTCCACCTCCCTGACTTCAGTCTTCCTGTTTACAATTGAGTTTCCATTGAACCCTACTAACCCATTCAAAATCCCTTGGAGGCTCTCCAGTCTTATAGATAAAGTCCAGAAGTCTCCATGGGGTAGCCAAAACCCTCATGACCTGGGTCAGCTTTTCTCCCTCCAATCTTTCCACTCAGTTCTCCCATTCACATTCCATGTGCCAATCAAAGGAAAATGGTTGTAGTTCTCGAATGTACCATGCTCTCTCTCATCTGTAAGCCTTCCTGTCTTTGGCTCCCTCTGCCTAGAAAACACTTCTTCCCAAAGTCTCCAACCCTGACTGAAATCTTTACCTATTGAACTCCTACTTGTCTCTCAGGACTCTACTGTGGCATCACTTCCACATAGAAACTTTCTCTGCCATGCCCTTCCCCTTTGACTTGGTTAAGTGCCCTCTGTGTGCTTTCTGGGCACTAAGTGCTCAATATATTTGTGGAACAAAACTTTTATCCTCATAAGCATTTCTGATGCTATGAAATCTCTGATACGACCATGGTAGTCTTCCTGCCATCTCATAAACACGCCGCATTCATGTCCATCTCCACACCTTTGTCCACACTGTCCACTCACCTTGAGATGGTTTCCTTCTTCCTCAGGGAAGATTGCTCTGAACACTTCAACCCTAGGCAATATTTTTGACCTCTGAATAGTGGCACATTTTGCATACATTTTTCATTTGACATTTATTTATACATAGTGCTAGTGACGTCATTTATATTTTAACTTTTCAGTTATTTATTTTTATGGTTATACATCTAGTTCCCTGGCCAATATACTTTAAGCAACTTGAAAACAAGGACAAGGTATTACTTTGTATTCCTCTTCTTTCTCCTCTGAATTTGCCTAGTTCAGTACAGTGTACATAACATATAATCAATCCATGTCACTTAACATTATAACATTAACATAATTTAACAGTTATATGATTAGTACAAAACCAATAGATGAAGAAAGGAATATGCAGTGCAACAAATGTGTTTGATTTTCAGAAGACTACGTTATTTCAAATGAGATCATAAATAAAATGAGAAATTCATGACCACAGACATAATTTACTGTAGTTTGGCATGTGAATGGAAAGCCCATTCCATTCCACTGCTGGAAGCAGCAGCTGCAGTGGAAACTCCAATCATCATGCCAATAGTATGTATCCACTCAGCTGTAGGACAAGCCAGATGTCAATCAAAAGCAGGATAAAAACAAGATGTACAATCTCCAAACCAATTTGTACATATATTTAATCAAAGAGCTCACAGTCCATATGGCAACAGCAAAAGCAAAAGAAAATTAAGGGAAACATAAAAAACATGAAACACTAAATGTCAGAAGTAAATCAAACTTATCAGTAACACAATAACTGTAAGAAAGTTAAACTCTGTTAATAAGCATCTCACACTCATCATAAACAAAATCTAATTATATGCCTCTTAGAATAGATACACTCTAAACAAATTGACTCTGAAAGGCCTGTTCATCCCACAAACATTTTTGTAGGGTATCTACTTTATGTCAAGACTGTGCTAAGTGACATGAAGGTTAAATATTAAAAAGCAGATATACAAGGCAAATGCAAACAAATAGGCAAGACGAGCCACAATAACATTAAAGAAGCAGTGCTAAAGGCAAGAAGCACTATGTTAAAAAAAATTGTTTTAGTTTTGTGTCTATTAATCAAGAATGCAATCTCCTAGACTCCTTATGGATAGTCCTAAATATACCTATCTATCTTAGACAGTTGTTATAAGTAAGAAAATTAATCTAAAACACCTAGCTCAATACCTGCCACATATACATGATCAAACTTTTGGGTTTCTTTTTTCAGTATTTATGTTAGTAATAGTAGTATTAATAAGACATGATAGTCATTGATATTCATGCTGCAGATAACACAGCATCAAAGTACATAAAGGACAATATTGGAAATACAAGGAAATATTTACAGAATCATAATAAGAGGAGAACAAGGAGGTTCTGCCACATTTCTTTTTGTTCTCGAAGCAACAGATGACTAAAAAAATGCTAATGGAATATAAACAGTAATGCCTGATTATAATGTCATTGTTTTATGTGTATATGTATATGCATTTTCATATATTCTACAAATTCCATGATCCTCGAAAAAATATATACATCCTTTCTTTTTACTCATGGACCATTTACCAAAGTTGATCATTTACTAAATCAAAATAAAAATTACAATTGCCAAAGCAAAAGATAGGCATATTTCTCTGATATTTGCAAGAAAACTGAAAATAATTATGAAATAGCAGCAAACAAAACAAAAACTTGAGAAGTTATTATTATTCTCTTAAACAGCTCTTAGATCAAAGAAAATTTCAAAACTAAAATTATACAATAATTTAAAATGATGATTGATAGTGGAAACACTATGTAGAAAAACTGCACTAAGAGGTAAATCAACATCTTTAAATTTCATTATTCAAAAAATTAAGAATAATAAATTATAATGAATAAAAGAAATATAAACTTAGAAAGAGCATAGGAAGATTGACACAAATTGAAGTAGAAAAAATTAAAAACAGGAAATGTAAACAATTTGAAAGTAAGCTTAAAATCTTAATACATATATGTGTTTATATTATATATGTAACATATATAAATACAATATATACATATGCATGTATATGTGTGTATAGATATATGGATATATATGTAGAGAGAGAGAGAGATCTCACAAAGCATGCATAACTTACACCTGGCCTAATAATTTTGAAGACCTCAATAATCTAGAGACAATATTTTTTGGAAAAAAACGAATAAAAATAGGAAAACTAGACAAATTTTAAAACTTAAGAAAAATACCCCCTCAAAAAATTTTGAAGCCACTCCATTATTACAAGGAACTAATTTCAAGAAAAGAAATAGCCTCCGTGCCGCGAGAGCAGGGCCCTGCCACCATCGCCACCTTTGCCATGGTTATTTCAGCAACAGCCACATTTGTTTGATGCTTACAATGATCTGTGAGCTGTGACAGGGGCTTTGCTTCTATAATCTCTTTAAATCTCACAAGCACTCTGTACGATAGGTGCTTGTGTTAAAATTTTATAGGTGATAAAACCGATGCTTAGACAAGTTAAACAACTCACCTAAGGTTGTAAGACTGGAAAGCGAATGACCCAGGATCTGAACCAAGGCCTGTGTGTATCCCCAAAGCCCATGGGCTGGCTCAATGACTGTGCTTTACTGCCTAGTCTATATAAACAGTTCCTAAAACACAGAAAAAGATGAACATCTTTCAAATTAATTGTGTGAAACTTGCATAAACCAGATAGCAAAACTTCATGAAGCTGGTAAATAATATAAAAGGAAAACTACCAGACAAACTCACTTATGAAATCTTAAAAGAGTAACAAATCAAGACCTGCAGTTTCAAAAGGAAGTATTTCATGAATAAGAATGGTCTGCTATGATTTAATCTAATACAACACTAAATCAAGCAATAAGTTCATATCCATCTATATAGATGCACAAAGATGTTTGTGAAATTCAAATTCTATTCCTGATGTTTGCTAACTTAAAGTGAGTCAGAAATAGAAGAGTACTTTCCATAATAAGGTAAAGAACTTCTATCCAAGACTCATAGCCAAGCACAGTAAACAATAAAACACGAGCATTGTTCCTCTTCGCATGAGGGCACTGTGAGAACTGACCAACAAAATATTTCTATAATAGTTGATAAAATGAGAACAGGAAAAAAGGAGATATCTAAACATTTGGGGAAAATTAACTTTTTCCAACCTTTATTTCTTTGCTTTGGAAGGCAAAGGAATGTAAATCAATCAAGTTTGATGAGTTCATATTTATTTAGTAAGGTCATGAATGGTAAAAGAGCTTTAAACAGATTTTTAGAGGTAGAGCATAAAACCATGTCTTTTTTTGGTTCTAAAAATTATTTTTAATATTTATTTATTTTTAGAGAGAGGGGAAGGGATGGAGAAGAGAGGGAAAGAAACACCGATGTGTGATAGGTCGCCTCTCACATGCCTCCAAACAGGGACCTGGCCCACAACCCAGGCACATGGCCTGACTGGGAATTGAACTGGCGACCTTTCAGTTCACACACTGATACTCAATCCACTGAGCCATGCCAGCCAGGGCTACAAGTTCTTTTTCCAACCTCAAAAACTTTTACAACCGTCCACATGATAATTTTTTGGTTTTACCAGGTAATAGATTATGGTAAATAAAAAATAAAAAATAACAAACACAGCATAAGCTTAGCAACATTTAAAAAGGTCATTATAAATAATACACTAATTCATTACACTAGATATACATATATTTACATACATACATATATGTATTTCATACATTCTTTATTCTTTTTTATTGTATTTTTACCAGTACCATTTATCCCCCTATACCCTTTCCCACCTCCACCTACCTCCACCCTGCCCCCAGCAATCACCACACTGTTGTCCATGTCCAGAGTCCTTTTTATTTTTTGTTTTACCTCTCCACCCCCTAATCCTCGCCACACTCCTGAGACCTGTCAGTCTGCTCTCTATCTTAGTAGTGCACGTAAGGCTCTTTGGGGTTCACAGGAATTTACATACCCTTCACCATAACTCTGCAACTCCCTCCCTCTCCAGGAGTTCATGGCCCAGAGGCAGAAACAACCTCTTCAGAATTCAGGAGAACAAGAAATTTGAGTGGGAGAGCATAGCCTGAAGGAGATGGTCTCTTGATCTGACAAGTCTGCAAGATTACTCGAGAATGGCTTAGTGATTCACCCTTTTTACAAAAGCTAGGAAAGGCACCTGATAAGCACATAAAGCTTGGTTCTATTTTTACATACAAAAGTAGGGCTGTGATTCACCCATGTAATACCTAATTAAGACAGACTAGAGAAAACCAAGTTCTCCAATTTTAATGGAGAAAGAGACACATTGCGTATTAATATAACAAATGATAATCACAAGGCAAGAGAAGAGGGTGCTGAATATTTAGTCAGATAGTTACTCATCTTTAAGCAAGGGGAACAACACAGTTCAAAAACGTAAATTTCCACTGCCTCCCAATGTACTCATGTACGTACATGCAGGAAGATTTATACATAAAATAGTGAACAGTGACAATTAAATGGAAAGCAGCAACTTATTGATAGAGAATTCATCCATTAAAAGCTTTCCATTTGTAATGGATTTCACCCAGAACTTGGTTCTTCATCCCTCCCTGTAGTATGCATTCTTGGTAGCAACTTCCAGAACATTGCCAACATCATTGCACATTTGCTTTATACAGCTTTCAAGCTGCTCTGCTGTTTTCCTCTGGCAAAAGAACTTTATAAAAACTGCTGGGGGAATAAAAAGTATAGACAGGTTGTCTCCCAGGCTTGGAATCCACTGCCTGAGTGGTTACTATCTGAATTTCTGTTGCTTCCAGAAAAATATAGTGATCTCAGCTAATTATTATTTTATCATTCAGTTTAGTTGACTGTATGTGGACGAACTAACTGGTGACCTGAATTCAATTCTCTTTGTGTCATTTGTCACTACTCACACTGAGATTTGTTTATCCAGAAAGACCTGAGGTCATGTCTGCCAGTGGCCCTTTTAGGTGGGAAAAGATTTTGCCTTGCCTCGCTGAACCTCGGTCTCCTGATACATAACAAGGAAGGAACCTGACCATGTGGAATTATCACAGTAATTAGGGTAAAGTACCTGGTTCATAGCAGGCTTTGGAAGGAAAGGTTCTTCTCTTGCTCTTATACAACCTCTGTTCCCAATTTTAGCCTGTCCTTGGGCTGCAACTTGTCTAATTCTGGTGTTAAGATTTTAAAATAAAATAAATTTTAACATTGGAGATTGCATTGGAAAAGTATTTTATCAGCTGCTTGAAGACTCAAAACATAATCTTTCCTTCTCTATTCTCTTTTACTCTGACAACAACCGGAATGCGTGCCTTCAATTCAAAGAGTATTAAACAATGCATTGAGCCAAGCTGCTCTGTAATTGTTCTCAGGTGCATGCCTCACTTCAAATAAAAGCTGAGGTTCTTACAAATAAAAAGAATACTTTCTACTTGTTTGCTCCCCTACAACGAAGCCCAGTTTATTTCTCCATACATACTGGACACTCAATAGATACTTGTTAACCCACCATCACTTTTATGAAACAAACCAGAGAACTTTTCAAAAACAAATGTGAATCTCTCATTTATTAAATATATTTTAAATGTCCTTAAAGATAACACTCTTACAAATCACACTTAATTCATCAATAAATTCAGATGCTTAGTGAACAAAAATTTCTATAAATAATCTTTCTATTAAAGCTACATAACAAACATTTTAAAGACTTGATTCAAATGAACTCAGCAGCATCTATTCTATTGTCCAAATGTCCAGGGGCTGGTGCTGTGCTTAATCTAGCAAATGACATACTTCTACATAAACCAGTCTTAGTATTGCTCTCAGCTACACAGAAAAACAGAAATCATAAGATCACAGATTTGAGAATTCATAGAAAATTAAGGAGATGGGGTGGTAAAGTCCTCCACCTTCAGGGAAGTATGGTGTGATTATTACTACCATTTTACTGGTCAAGCAACTAAGACCCAGAGTGTTTTGATCATTTTTCCAAGCTGAATATTGCAGGGAGGTGGGGAGGCATGGTTCTGGTGGTGACCAGACCTGAAGCTCTCTGACCTTTGAGTCTGGCACTCTTTTTGCTCTGTCATACAAAAGTTTAATAAATTGCTCAAATTGCTAGATTGAGGGTTACTGAGATGACTTAGGTAAATAGTAGCACCTATTCTGAACCCCTTCCCAGTCTTGCATCAGGCAAGAACAATGATTTCCTGCCTTGCCACCAAAGACGCCCCCTTTCAGTACATTCTGGGCTGATGTGCTCACACTGATGTGCTTGCCTTTTCCTAATGTCCCACTGATTATAATTTTTTGAATACAGTCACCATTTCATATTCACAAAACCATTCCAGTGATTAGTAGAATACCAGGCACATCTTAGGTACTCATAGTTTTGGAATGAGTGAGGACTGCCTCGGTGGTACAGGACTGTCATAAGGAGTAGTTTCATTAGTTAAGTTGGTGAAGGAACCAACTGCAATATTCTCCAGCTTCTTGACCAGCACAGAGCTTCCTAATTAGGTTCCTTTTGATACCATCAAAGTGCCACAAGCTTCCCCTGGTGTCTTGGAGTAGACTCAGGTGTCACCTGCAGAAGCATGAGGTGTGGCTGTCCAACCGAGTCAGCATGCCAGTTCAGTCAGAGCTTCCTTCAGCTGACAGTTTCCACTGCAGGCAGTCACAGATGAGCATGCACTCACCATTCAGCTCTTCCTCTGGGCTGAACTGTCACATTTCTAAATCAGGAAATTATTTACCCCCACAGCTAGTGAGATAACGACAACCTTATGAAGAAATATTCTTCCAAATGGAGCACCATCCTCTATATCTCACACATGATTTCACTGTACCATGAAGGCTTGGCTCTCCAGCTGAGCAGCCTTCAATTCTCCTAGTTTGCAGGTTTCCACACAAATAACTAGTTTTAATGTCCTACTGTAGTTAATCAAGGTAAGCACAGGTACACATTTTTTTCTAGAGGTAGAATTATATTAAATTGATATAAGCTACTGTGCCTATAATGAAGTTCATTTCTGGTTTAGTTTTTCTTTCTACTATGATCTTAAGTTAAAATGAAACTACTAGCCTAGGACCAGGGTACAATGTAGATGTCCAGAAAGAACAAAGCCCCATAAAGTTAGGAGAGGCTGAACTTTCCACCCAACCACCAATCACTGGTCATGAACTTTACCTTACATAAACACTGAAATCCAGCATAGGTGTGAGATATATTTGGGAGCTGGTCTAAGTGGGTATCTCACTGATACAGATTCTCAGGGTATGGCCTTCCCTACTTTGTCCTCTGTTTCCAAACCCAGAAAGGAGCCTGATCATCCCAAAAGGTCTGAGAAAGGGCCTTAAACATCATCCTTGATGCGCTAACAGGGAGAACTGCAGCTTCCAAAATTAGGAGCAGCTGCTGCAACCTGGTAGCAATGGATGTTGGCAGTAGGAATTTAGAGATTGCATTTGAGAGACAACCTTATTCAGATGCCCAGCGGAGCAGATGGAGGTCTGAACGTTACATGGAGCCAGAAGAGCTTGGAGAGGTTCTGCCTGTGCATTCAAGGCCTGAGGGATAGGGCCATAGATGCCAGAGCTTGGTAACAAAAGGTATTAATCTAGGCTCTGCAATTACAGCACTCCCAAGGCGTTACTCAGCTGCTGGATTATGTCCACTCTGTCAGATTTGCTGTTAGATGCTTATTCTCATAAATTTTCAAAACTTTTACTATATCTTCCTTTCCCTATTCAAATGCAACATACACCTTAAAAATAGAAGGACAAGGTAGCATATTAAAAGTGAGTCAGTGAAATGCATGTCTTGTAGAGTTCAAATCCTTAGTTCAAATCCTAAATTCAAATCCTGACTCTACCACCTGTTAGTTATTTGGACTTAGACAAGTAATTCAACTTCACTGAGCCTCAATTCCCCAGCTGTGAAATAGCCATCTGCTGGGGAGGAAAGGAGGTGAGACGCACAAAGGGCCTGACACGTGCTAAACACTAACAGAGTAGCTGTTGGTTTGTTGTCAGAATCATGTGCAGCACACAGTAGGTGCTCAGTAAGTATTAATTGAATCCTATCGTCAGGATTCACATAGGAAATCTGAAAAATGGGACAGACAACAGTTACTTGATTCATGGGGCCTAGAAAGTAGCTTCCAATTGAGGAGACGTAAGTCTAACATAGTCATGGGGAATAATAAAGATAAACTTCCCCCCTCACCCCTTCCTGCACACTTTACCCCGCTTCAGAGTTCTGTCTCTTTCCAGACAGATGGCATTGGAAAGGCTTTTGTCTTAATGGAGTAAAGAATAATCAATGATCAAAGTCCAAACTAAAATAAAAGGTATCTAGTGTGGCATCCTCTCCATCAGCCTAGACTCTAAATACAAAAAAACAAAACAAAACAAAACAAAAAAAACCCAACTGGAGATGTCTTCTTATCCTTGGATTCAAATCCTAATAAAGAGGCTTTTCCCCCACCCAATTCTCCATCGCTACCACCACCATCACAGAGCAACTCTGTCTCCCTAAGACACAGCTGTGTCACCTGACTGGCTTCCCCTCCCCCACCTTCTCCATGCCCCTCAGTCACTAGGAACAAGGCTGACAGCAGGGCCTTGTCAAGGGTGCATGTGCTGGGGAAAGGGATGGCTACACATATCAGCCAACCACTAAAGAACAATGTTGATAGTCTAAGCCACTGAAATCCACATATATATATATATGTGTGTGTGTTTGTATATATATGTATACACACATATATATATTTTTCACTCAGAGATAACGATTGCTGCCTGAGAGAAAAATAACTTTTAAACATGCAAACTTTGCAAATGTTTTATAAATTAATGACTGCAATTAATCCATCTTTCCACACCTTAACCTTCTTGTCTCCTGGCTCTTATGAAAACTGCATGTTATTCCCAAAGATGAACAGTAGACATCTACTTTCTCAGAAAATTCAAGAGACATTCCAACCAAAGTCAAGAAAAGTTATAGCAGGACATGAACAGCAACAAATTAATGCTTTTCATCATGCCTAGCAGTCTTCACCCTGAAAGTATATGATTAAAACAAGAACTTGACGTTGTTTTGCAAATCAGCCACAGATTCTTCTATTGTGAGTGGATCCCATGACCTGAGGGCTTTGTAAACTATGGAAAGTGATGAAGAGAGCTGGGAGTGGCAGAGGAAGAGGTCCTCAAAGGTCTGAGTCAGAGCTCAGCTATCTGGGGGATTCCACTCATCTCCCTGGGGCTTAGTAAAGCAGAAGAAACAACCAGCTCTGGCCCCTGATGATAAACAAAAGGGAAAAAAAACCCAGACTCCACAGAACTTTGATGGATGAAAAAGCCTTAAAAAGAACTGCCTTAAGGCATTGGAAAGTTCAAAATGAAGGCGATATTAATAGAAGTGTATGGGCTAAGCTAAAACTAGAACTTGGCCCAGTGTCCTCCCCTAAAAGAGGGAGCCCATCTCCTACATTCCTCAGACCCTCATCTGAACTAGGCTGAGGGTGAAGGGGATAAACACACTCCCTGGGCACCCAATGGTTGGGGAAGAGTCCTTAGGATCATTTTAGGCTGGAAGGAAAATCAGATTTAAAATTATAAATTGTCCCTGGCTGGTGTGACTCAGTGCATTGAGCACCAGCCTGCGAACCAAAGGATTGCTGGTTCAATTCCCCGTCAGGGCACATGCCTGGGTTGTGGGCCAGGGCCCCAGTACAAGGTGCTTGAGAGGCAACCACACATTGATGTTTTTCTCCCTCTCTTTCTCTCTCCCTTCCTCTTTCTAAAAATAAATAAATAAAATCTTTTTAAAAATTAAAAATAAAAATAAAATTATAAATTGGCTAGAAAGAATCCACACATGCGTTATGAAGAATTGATTGTGCTCCCTAGGGAAAAATTGCTTGGGGTTTCCTAGGAATCATCAGCAAGTGGTATGTAAGATACAGTTCTTAACCACAAGGAGATTATAATCTCATTAGGAAATAAGGTCATATGAAATAGAGGACTAAAAATAAGACGGAGACAGTTGGCTTGGTGGCTTGTTGACACAAAGAAAGCAATTGGAATAACAGAGGGAAAAGTGGTTTCTGTACTGTCCTGGGAGTGGGTATTTCCAACATCCACTCCCACTGTCTTGGAGGGTTCCTCTCTGAGTGTGATACAGCCGGGTACACATCCCCTCAGGCCCCTGCCCACACAGCACTGGGCACACAACTCAGGCTCAGCTCACCAGCCAGATGCTCCCATCTGTTTCTGCATCTGGGCCTACCGATGCAAAGACTCGGGGACAATTTGGCCTTGGTTCCATACTATTAGCTGGTGCTCCACTCTCCCGCTGACTTTGCAGGTCCTTAATCTGGTTTCTGTTTCTTTGACTAAAAATATTGATTTGTATGGCCATCCTACTTTTAGGAACTTCCACTGTTTCTACTGATTATTAGCTTTTTAAAAATAAGAACTGTATGACTCAGAAATATATACTTTTGAGTATTTATCTAAAGAAATCCAAAACACTAATTTAAAAAAGATAAATGCACACTCGAGTTCATTGCAGCATTATTTAGAGTAGCCAAGATACGGAAGCAACCTAAGTGTCCATCAGTAGACAAATGAATAAAGACAATGTGGTACACATATACAATGGAATATTATGCAGTCATAAAAAATAATAAAATATTACCATTTGTGACAACATAGAAGAACCTAGGGGACATTATGCTAAATGAAGTAACTCAGACAGAGAAAAATAACTACCAAAAGATTTTGATCGTGTGGAATCTAAAAACCAAAATAAACAAATAAACAAAACAGAAACAGATACAGAGAACAAACTGATGGCTGCCAAATGGGAGGGGTGGGGGGGATGGGTGAAAAGGGGAAAGGGATCAAGAAGTACAAGTTGCCAGTTATAAATACAGTCCTGGGGATGTGGTCAATAATTGTAATACATAATTATGTATGGTGTCAGGTGGGCACTAGACTCATCAGGGTGATCACTTTGTAAGGTGTGTAAATGTCTAATCCCTATGTTGTATACCTGAAACTAATATAATATTGTATGTCAACTGCAATTAAAAATAGATTTAAGGAAATAAAAATAGGAACTGTGCTATTCATCTTTCCTAGCCTGGAAACTCTCAACATAGTAGCTCCTTGGGAAAAGTATAATTTAGTTGAAAGAAATTTAAAGGCATCAAATCATGAGGACTCTTGTGTATGTTAGTTTTACTAATACCTGACATGTAGGAGATGTCCACTTTGGTATTATTGGAAGAACCCTGCTTGCCTTTGGAATCCAATTAAATTCTACTTCTTCCTTGGAATTCTCCACAGTATAGGGCAAGTCACTTAACCTCCTTAAGCCTCTGTTTCCTCACTTGCAAAGAGTGATAAATAATTCCTACCTCAATGGACTATTGTACAAATTAAATCAGACATTAAATTGGGAAATAATAGTCTTTTCAACAAATGGCACTGGAACAACTGGATATCCACTTGTAAAAGAATGAATTTGACCCCTACTTATCTCACATCATATACAGAGATTACCTCAAATTAGATTATAGACATAAATTTAAAAGTTGAAACTATAAAGCTCTTAGAAAATTCATGGAAGTAAACCTTCAAGACCTTAGATAAAGCAACAGGTTTTTAAAGATGATAAAGAGAAGCACAGGTAGCAACAACAAAAAGCAGATAAACTGTGTCGCCATGCTATCATCCCAAAGACCCTACCATTTCCCGAAACCTAAACCATGTTATGAGCTATGCTTGCTTACAGGAGCTGAAGAGGATTCCCCACCACAATATGAGGAAGGCTACAGCCAAAGACCAAGGTGCTGAGTGCAAACACCAAGCTGTCAATGAGCCATCGTGTGCAAAAAGGACCATGTGCAAAAGAGCCAAGTTCAACAGAAGAAGAGCTACACATGCCTAAAAGAATTTAATCACTCCATGCCATGCCTATAGGGCTCCTTCCCCAGTGAGGAAGAAGGTGCTGTCAGAGCATAAGGCTCACCCTTCTCCATTCCTTGATCAAAGAAGAGAGTTTCTGATCTGCTTTACCAAACTCAGTCTTGTCCTATTGGCATGAATGACACTGGGCAGAAGGACCTTGGTTTGGGTCCCTGATCCAGAAGAGCTGGTAAAATCAGACTTCATCAAAATTAAAACCTTTGTGAGTCAAAGAACACCATCAAAAAATTAAAAGAAAAGCCATAGAATGGGAGAATTCATTTGCAAATCATATCTGCTAAGGGTTCCATACCAGAATCCACCAGGCTGTTTGGGGAGAATAAGAGTGGCAGCTCATAGAGGGTTTTTTTTCAGTGCGATGAAAAAAAACATTCTAAAATTATGCAGTGGTGATGATAGCCAATGTGTGAACATACCAGGAACCACTGGATTATATACCTCAAATGCTATATGAATGATATCTTAATAAAGTTACTAAAAAAATTAAATGAGTGTATATATAATAGTATACACATATAAAATGTATACATCTGAACATTGCATAAAACATGCATTTGGTAACTGCTCAAAATCTTGTTGATCTTCTTGCTTTTATTTATCATGACTGACTGATTAGGCAGAAAGTACTGGAGACAGAATGATTAATGGAAGGTGCTCTAGGCTGGATTAGGACAAGAATTCCTCCCAGCCCAAAACTACCAGACTGATGTGTTCTTTTGTAAGAGTCCTCTGTTTTTCTCACAGGAGCTGTAAATTGTGTCCACGTGTGCCTCACCCGTCATCAGTGTACCAACGCCCCCAGTGGTTTTGTCCTCCTTGGCCTTTATCCCTTCAGTCAAAATGCACTTAAAATATTGCTGAGGAAGTGCTAATTCTTCCCCTTAGAACCTGAATTCTGACTTTCTGGTGGCCTCACCTCTCAGCACTTTTTTCATTACTTACTTATATAGAATGAACTTATCAAAAATAATTTAATTCTTGATATTCAAATTCTCCATATAAGTCAAGAGTTTGTTTGTTTTGGGTTTTTTTTGTTTGCCTCTTTTTCATAAAAGCATAGAAAAAGATCAGCATTACAACAGTCTCTAAATGAGATTATATGCACTTTTTTATCTTCTTCCACATACTTTGTGGTATTTTTAAAATTTTCTATAAGGAATCATCAAAGAATATTAAAAACATGCTATAAATAGAAAAATATCACATGCTTAAATGTTATAAATTAGCCCCAAGATGGATTATAAAGAGAATTATCTCCAAAGTTAAGATGCCCCCAAAGGTGTATCAGACTGTTCCCTGGACTAAACAGAGTGTGAAGTGGGGGAGGGGGTACATCGTGCCATTGTTGTGAAGCTTCCTGTGGAATTAAGAGGACGTATATCTCTGCCTCAGGTCAGTGCAGTAGTCCAACATTCAATCCAGTTTGCAGATTCAACATACCAATTTGCACCATTGCTCATACAACTTTTGAGCTTTCCTTGGCACCTTCTGTTTGGATTCTTCCTAGACAAGGAAAACTTGAGTGATTTGTATCACCAAGCCACTACCCATACATTTACAGTCTTGCAAAAATTCTAGTCTAGACAGTAATTGAAGTCAGAAAGGAAACTTGATTAAAGCACATCTTTCCCAAACCTGGAGGGCCATTCCTCAGTGCTCACACCCAGCAGAGTTCACTCGGACTGCTCCGGGGTATGCTTGGGGGTAACCTCTCAGCACAGCCTCCCTTCCCAATGTCTTAGATGAAATGTAAGAAAGAACCAAGGTAGGGGTGCCTGGTTTAGGTAGGTGTGAAGAAGATGAAAACAAAACGTTTTCCTAAATGTGTAAAAAATCACAGTGGTATAATTAAGACTTCTAGGAAACAGAAACTGAACTTCCCCTGTCAGAAGCCTAATAAACCCATAGACAGAATATGTCCCAGAAATCACAAACCAGAAACTTGAGGGTTTGGATAGCCTTCAGATATATTTCAGTCAGCCTAGAAAATACTATTTTAAAAGTGGTGGTAGCATTTAAAATGGAGAGATTTTACCTAAAAATCAGATTTGAAGCTTCTTCGAAATAATTAAAAAATAAAAATACATCCTGAAACACCAACTCAAAAGAACCTATACACCCCAGTGTTCATAGCAGCACAATTTATAATAGGCAAGTGCTGGAAGCAACCTAAGTGCCCATCAGCAAATGAGTAGATCAAAAAACTGTGGTACATTTATATGATGGAATACCATGCAGCAGAAAGAAAGAAGGGTCTCCTGCCCTGTGCAATAGCATAGATGGATCTGGAGAGCATTACACTAAGTGAAATAAACCAGGAAGTGAAAAGACAAATACCATATGATGTCACCTATAAGTGGAACCTAATCAACAAAACAAGCAAGCAAAATATAACCAGAGACATTGAAATAAAGAACAAACTGACAGTAACCAGAGGGGAGGTGAGAGGGAATAATGGGGGGAAAGGGAAAAGGGTTGTCAGGCAACATGTATAAAGGACACATGGACAAAGCCAAATAGGGGAGTAGGATGGAGGGTGAGCAGTAGGGGTGGCTGGGGTGGGGAGAGTGTTGGGGGGAAAATGGAGACAACTGTACTTGAACAACAATAAAAAATTAAAGAATAAATAAAAAACCACAGAACTAGCTGCTTTTGGCAAAAATTGCTGGTGCTGAACAACAGCTACATCCTTCAGACAGTCAGTAGAACCCATGCTCCATTTCACCCACATCCCCACGAATCCTTGCCGTCTCAACCACAGTGCGATCCCATGACTGCTCCATTTCTTATAATGCAGTCAGCTTTGCTTTTCTCACTCCTGGCCAGCTGCCATCATTTATACAGCCTGTATGGCCTTTGCAGGCATTTGGATCTAAGACCCTGCCCACCTTCCTCCCACTCCCAACCCCTCACCCTGGCAAATGCCTTATCATAGTTATTTCTTTATCTAGAGTTCTCCTTTCCTTTATGCTCACTGGTGCCTTATTAGAAAACAGACCAGGCTTCAATTCTAGGCATCTTAAGCTTCTGGGAGAAGAGTAAAATAGTACAGTATAAAAAAACAACTGGATTTGGAGCCAGTACACTTATATTTAAGTTCCAGCAATAACTAGAACTAACTTGGATTGTCAGAAAAAGGTTGGTTCAGATCCTAGCTCCTTGATTTTTTAGTTTGAGATCTTGAGCAATGTATTCAATCTCTTGGACACTTTTTCTTCATCTGTAAAATATAAATACTTACCCTGCACACCTCACAGAATTGTTGTAAAACCAAAGACAATATTCTAAGAAGGTGACTTAAACAATTTATAGAACTAAATCAACTTAATTTTTTCTTGGGCAGGGGGTGCTAATTTATTAAATTACTTTGGATGGACTGGCAAAAAAATATACTTTACCAAATTTTTAAAATTCTCTCTCTGAAAAAACAAATAGTATAATAAAATGGTTCCTAATGTTTTTACCATTTACTCATCTGCAGATTGTTTTCTAAATATGCAGAAGTGTTTTCATAATTGTGTTTATGACTTTTCTCCCTAATGCTCCGGAAGACCCAACTGACTAAAAAAAACCCCTGCCTGCCCCAGTGTCTCCAGTGAGCACTCGTACAGGAGCTTCCACGTACCAGAGTTTCAAACTGGCTTATGACACACATCCGGGATGTACAACATAGACTGCTTTAAAATTTTGTATTAGTAGATGTAACTATGGCAGTTCGACCTGTGGCACCTATAAAAGAGAAGTTTGAAGAAATTGGTCACAATATGCATGTATTTATAACTATTTAAACATTTTATTTCTGAATATAGAAGTAATAGATTTTATGACAAATGATTTATCAGTGTGATTCTTGTTGTAGGTATTTACTGTAGAAGTTCTAGGTAAGCACTATTAACACTTAATGGGTTACAAATTCATTTTTCACTACATTTTCCACTTACTCTGTCATTTCTAGCAACTAGACCTGGGTCGGTTTGCAATGACTGCATGGTTTTCATTGAGTGGGTGCACTGTGATTTATTTAACAATCACCTACCAGTGAACTTTGGATTACTTTCAGCTTTCACTAGGATAGGTGTTACTGTGATAAATATCTTATGCATATTCTTTGTAAACTTGTGATTATTTCTTAAGATACACTCTTAAAATTGCAGTGCCAAGTCAAAATTACTCTCACTCCAATTGCTCCCTCACCACAAATTTGTCCCAATCACATTCCCACTGAGAAGAAATGAGAATATCTTACTTCCACCTCTTCATCAATGGGAATAGTTTAATCATTGCTAAAAAGGTAAAATAACTCATTATTTTCATTTGTATCCTTTTAATTCCTAATGAGATTAAACATATGTTCAAATGCTTCTTGACCATTTATATTTCTTCTTGGCAAATTGCATTTCATTTCCTTCAACCATTTTCTATTAGGATAGTAATCTTTTTCTTATTGATTTATAAGAGCTCTGTATAGTCCATAATTTATTTGACAATTCTTCTATTGATGTATACTGTTTTCTGAATTTTAGCATTACAAAATAACATAGTAATAAATATTCTTATAAGTAGATATCTGTACATATCACATTATTTCTATTAAATAGATTAAATTAGAATAGATTAAAATGCTCTAATACATATTGCTAAAATGCTTTCCCGAAAAGCCATGCCTATTTTTACTCCTACCTTCAAATTATGAGATAGCCTACCTCAAAGCAACCATTTCACATCCAATCAGAGTATTACAGCAGAATGCAGACAAAGACACTAAAGAGCCTGGCATATAAATCACAGAGGGAGGCAACTGTCAGTCCTACTACAGGATCTCTAGAAGCCAGGAAAAAAGGAGGAACATTTGATAGAACTGAAAAGGGGAGGCAAGCATTCTTTACCTTCTTTAAAATTTGGCACAAACCTAGCTCCTTCATAGTTCACTGAAAATATGTGACTGCTGATAATTAAATATTAAAAACCTGCTTAACACACTCAACTTCCCATATTCCACCAAGTATGATCATTTATTGTGAAGATACCTATTCTGCATCTCTTAGAAATGCTAACTCCAGTAAAACCAAAGAAACAAGAACAGAGCCCAAACGTTGGGCCACTTCCTGGTGATGCCAAGAGAGCCGTGACCGCGGAAACCAGGCCCCGCTGCTGACAGGGAACAGCAATGGCCCTGTGTTTGCCAATCAAAGTACAGAAGGGTGTTAAGCCAGTGTAAACATGCAAATTTTCCTCATTCAGTAAATAAACAAAGAAACCCTGCAATACCAAACTCAAATCAACACTATTTCCATAACCAAAACAAAGCAAGTTGGTTATAAGTGCTTTCCCAGTGAATTCAAATCAAAGTAGTGAGAATGCAAATATGCTAGGAATGTCTAATGCAGAGAGCTGGTAAGAAATGTCTAATTAATGGTCCTGAAGTACTTTCAAGGTGTGAAATTCTATAGCAACACTAAACAACATCATCATCCAGGTAAAGCAATTAAAAATTAACAGCCTGTTTTTCTTCATCACACAAAAGGAATCATAACAAGCAAAGCTACCCTGGTCACTTATTTTTTCAGTTATCTAGATTTTTATATACAACGTATAATTTACAAATAAATTAAAAGTTCAATTACATGCTTTTCCATTATGATCGAGCTGATTTTGGTTGTTCTTTCCCAACTATTACTTGTTATGCACCATATTATAATCACCATCTTCTAATCTATAGCATCAAGTTTGCCATGTGATTGAGACTCTGGTAGACAACATGAAAGTTTCTTGCAAATGGCATTATATTTGTCATTTGTTTTTAGTAGGAACATTTCTGAGTCTAATTATTAATGGTACTGCTCCATGGTGTCTCTTTCCATTTGGTTCATAGTCTTTATTTGCTCCTTGTGAAACCTTCCTCTCTCCAGGGTTCTGACATATCTGATGAATTCTAAATCATTTTATGCCCCAAGCATGTACTGCTAAATACTAGCTGGCCACGCACACCAGATGTCCACATGTAGCCCAGCCCCACATATCCAAACCCTAGCTCTCACGATTTCCCCACTCCCATCAAAACCCGCTTCTGCTTTTGTCTCATGGGTAATGATGTCACCAGCCTGACTCACTGAAGCTCTAAAGGTCAGAGGGCCACTTTCTCTTTTCTCTCCTCCTTCCTTCCCCTTCCACATCCGTCTCTGCTGATCCAGCTTTTAGGAGCTCTGCTGTATCTGTCAGATGCTCTCCAGATCCATGACACTGGTCTGGGCCCTCCTTAATTCCTGGTAGGACCGTCACCAGAACTTGGTAACTGCAAAGCCCCGATTCTCTTCAACTCACACCTTGACCAGGCTTCCAACGGGCTGTTTCATGCATGACAATATGATCAGATCATTGTTCTACAGCCTGTGCTGACTCCCCATTGCCAGTTGTACAAAGTTGTTCCTAAACAAAGCTGTATATGTCAAAGCAGGAGAATAGAACACATTTAAGACTGTGTTTACTTGATTCACAATTTTAAAATATTTGACTTGTGATAGATGGACCTCTATTTGCACTCTTGCCTCACATTCAGAAATTGGTAGGTTAACTTAACTCCGAGGTTCCCAGTTACTCTGGTTTCTCCCCTTAGCATTTTTTAAGTAACAGATTTATTGAGGTATAATTCACATACAAAATTATCTTTTTCAAAAAGTACAATTTAGTAGTTTTTAGTATCTTCAGAGTTGTGCAATCATCACAACTATCTAATTGCAGAACATTTTACTGATCCAAAAAGAAATACCATACCATTACCAGTTGCTCTCTAATCTCCTTTTTCCCTGGCCCCAAGCAACCGCTAATCTACTTTCTGTCTCTGTATATTGCCCTATTCTGGACCTTCATATAAATGGAATGATACAATATGTGGCCTTTTGTAACTGTCTTCTTTCATTTAGCATAATGTCTCCAAGGTTCATCCACATTGTAATGTGCACCAGTACTTAATTCCTTTGTGTAACTGGAAATATTGAATTATATGGATATACCATATTTTTAAATTCATTTATCAGCTAAAAGATACTGGATTTTTCCTACTTCTTGATAATTATGCATAATGCTGCTGAGAATACTCATGTACAAGTTTTTTGTATGGACATGTGTTTACCATTTTCTTGGGTATATACCTAGGAAGATTGCTGGACCATATGGGAACTCTATATTTAACATTTTGAGGAATTGCCAAATCTTTTCTAAAATGGCTGTATCGTTATACATTCCAAATAGCAATATATCAGGTTTCTGATTTCTCCACATTCATGTCAACATTTGTTATTGCTCTCTTTTTCATTATAGCCATCCTGGTAGATGCAAAGTGGTGTTTCTGTACATATCATTAGAAGAAGTGATTCTGAATCTTTTGCCCATTTTTTAAAAATAAGTTGTTTGTGTTCTTATAATAGAGTAGTAAGAGGTCTTCACACATTCTGGTTGAATACTATGCCATAGTATGGAATATAAGTTCCTTACTAGACACGTGATTTGCAAATATTTTTCTCCCATTATGTGGGCTGTCTTTTCACTCTCGTGATGGTGTCCTATGAAGCACAAAGCTTGTAATTTGGATGAAGTCCAATTTACCTAATTGTTCTCTTGTGCTTTTGGTGTCACATCTGAGAAACTTTTACCTAATCCGAAATCATGAAGATTTACACCTGTTTTTCTTCTAGGAGTTTTACAGTTTTAGCCCTCACATTTAGCTGAGTTGGGATGTGTTCCCTTCATTTATGTTTTGGAAGTGTTTATGAAGGATTAGTGCTAATTCTTCTTTTGATGTTTGATAAAATTCACCAGGTAGTTACCTCAGAAAATCTGGCTCAGGTTTTTCTTTGTAGTAAGTTTGTTGATTATTAACTCAATCATTTTACTTGTTAAAATTCCATTCAGATTTTCCATTTGTTTTTTAGTCAGTTTCAGTATTTTGTATCCACGAATTTGTCTATTTCATGTAGATTATCTAATGTAACCATCTAATGCCTACTTTATTTCAATAGTATGCATGAACTCCTATATAGCTACTTTACTTTGTCCTCTTATGGTTACACATTATATTTTTATGCATCACAAGTTTGTCAACATAGTTTTATACTTATGGCTTTGTCTTATGGATGTTTTTTCAATCAGGAAGGAGGGAAAATGGGGGTTATAAACAAACGATATGTGTATACTGTTTTATATTTTAACTGGTGCCCTTTATTTCTTTGTGTGGATTCAAGTTATTGTCTAGTTCCCTTTCATTTCATCCTGAAGGACCTTTAGTCATTTAAGGAAGCAAAGGTCTGTTAGTGGTGAATTCTCTCAGATTTTGCTTATCTGTCAATGTCCTAATTTCCCTTTCATTTTTAAAGAATTGTTTTGCTGGGTACAGAATTTTTGTTTGACAGTCTTTTCCTTTCAGTATTTTGAATATGTGATCTCACTGATTTCTGGCGTCCAGTTTCTGATGGGAAGGTGGATGTTAACATCAGTGATACTTCTTTATATATAGCGAGGCACCTCTCTCTTGCTACTTTACAGATTCTCTCTCTGATTATTGACAATTTGATTTTAACATGTCTCAGAGTAAATCTCTTTGGGTTTATCTGACTTGAAATTCATTGAGCCTTTCAGATATGTAGACTCATAGTTTTCACTGAATATGTAAATTTTTTAGCCATTATATTTTTTAAAATATTCTTTCTGCTCTTTCCTGTCTCTTCTTTCTGACTTTCACTATATGTATATTCATACACTTAATGGTGTCTCACAGATCTCCAAGGTTCTGCTAATTTTTCTTTATTCTGTTTTTCTTGTGTTTTCAGATTACATAATCTCATTTGATCTATCTCAAATTTTTTTTTTGCTTCTTTCTTCTGCTTATTCAAACCTGCTACTGAATTCCTAGTGAATTTTTCATTATTTATTGTGCTTTTCAGGTCCAAATTTGCTTTTATTTTATATATTATTTTTATCTCTTGATATTTTGGGTTTGATGAGATATTGTTTTCATATTTTCCTTTATTTCTTTAAAAATGATTTTCTTTAGTTCTTTAGACATATTTATGGTCACTGATTTAAAGTCTTTGTTTAGTAAGTCCAATGTCTGGGCTTCCTCAAGGACAATTTCTTTTTGACTGATTTTTGTTTCCCTGTGTATGGCACAAATATTTTTTTTTTCTTTGCATGTCTCATAACCTTACCAAAAAACCCAGACATTTAAAACAATATAATGCACCAACTCTGGAAATTAGATCTCCCGTACCATAGTGTGTTATTATTTGTTTGTTGTTGTTAATGTTGTTGCTATTTGTTTAGTGACTTTCCTGATCCTATCCTATAGAGTCCATATCCTTTGTCATATGTGGTTAGCTAAGTGGTCAGCTAATGGTTGGGCAGATATTTTTTTTTAAATACCTTTAACCAATAAGTATCCCAGCCTTTGCTGAGGGGATTTATGTACATAGTGGGCTACACCTCCAGTTTGCCAGCTGCTCATAACTCCTCCTTAACCTTCATTTTTTCCTTGTGTAGAGCTTCAGGGTCAGCCATAGGTGAGAGATTACTGTCTTCTCAGGTCTTTCCTAAGAATATGCACACCTCTGCACATGTGCATGACTTTTTCTATGCACATTTCTACAAATATATGCACTTTTCAAAGCTCCAATAGACAACTCATTTCCCATTAAATTTTTTGATTAGCATCCTGTTTTCCCCAACTTTTACTGCTGCCTCAGTTAGCTTCAATGTTAAACAACTGCTTTGATTGTTTTTGACAAGTCCCGGGAGAAAAGTTCTTTGCACTGAATAAATTCTGAGTTAAGGTCAAATAAAATGAAACTTGCATGTGGGAGTTCCCAGGAAGCTACCAGACAAGTCAAATCATGGCAGTTCTTGAGGGATGAGGCTCTCTGTGGAGCTCCAAATGGTTTTGCCCCCTCCAGTGGCTGCTAAGCTACTGGTTTTTACAGTTACCATGATGGCAAAAGTGTTGGTTTTTAATGCTTCCTCAGAGCTGCAGAAAGGGGAATAGAAATGAGGCAAGTTAAATGAAAAAAAAAGCTCACTGTTCTTAGGATATTCAGTATTTTTTCCTGAATAAATGTTCCTTAAATTACTTTAAGACCTTGCATAATTGCCCAATTTTTTTTTCAAGTGTTGATTTCAATTATTTTTTACCAGTGTTCTCCTGGCTGTACGGAAGAGCAGATTTCCAGAGGTCTTTACTTCACCATCCTGGAAGTTCTTCTCTGTCCCCTTAGCATCTTTTAGGCACTAGAATTAGGACTTGAAGTAGTTTATCTAATCACATACATTATTGTTAAGTAACATTTGTTGGGAACTCATGCCTTGCCAGAATTTCTTTCTTCAGAGGTTTCTTTGAGTTCTTTAAAATTTCTAACATAAAAATAATGTTCAACTTATTTCATTTATCTTATCAAATGACAAGTCACAATTATTACTATGTGTAATAAAGATAATGTGAAGTGAAATTACAACCAAACAACACAAGAACTTAAAGCTTTTAATTAGACATATAGCAGAGGTTGAAGGATCTTCCCATTGTAAGAGAAATATCCTATCCTCTAGGATTTTTATCTGAAAGAATTTTTTGATACCCTTAATCACTATAGATATAGTTCTCTCCAAGCCTTTCTATACTCTCACCTATAGACCCACAAATTCTTCAACAATATTCAGCAATTGTTCAGCAATGATGACCCGCAACCTGTACTGTTATCTCAGACCTGATGACTAGATTTCACATTGCTAAGGCACAAAATATAAAAGATAATGCAGTAGATTCACCAGCCACTAGGAAGAAAACAAAAGAGGAAAGTCTTAGGTAAAGAAACAATAACCAGAAAGATAAATTATATACAGAATTATAACTAGCGATTAAAGGTACAAACAGATTTCAGAAAATCATGATATTAAATCTGGATCCAACACTTACCAGCTCTGTGACATGGGGAAGTCACTTTGTTACTCAAAGCCTCTGCTTCCTCTCTATAAATGGAAATAATGCATACTTCATTTGGGATATTTTGCAGGTTAAATGAGCTAATGCATATATAACACTTAATGTAGTGTATGGCTCATAATAAGCCCTCAGTAAATCATAATACTAGGGTGTCACCAATAATCTCTTATGTCTGAGCTAACTGCAACTACATATGTATGTTTCAATTTAGAAACACAATGTATGTTTCAAAAATAAGACTATCACCTGTAAGTAGTCTTCCCAGTATCCTGTTCCTAGCCCCATGCATTTCATGAAATAGAGATGCTCATTTTGATGAAGGACATGGCAGCAGAGGTAGTGTGGCCATGGAGCCAGCTCGCAGTGGCAGTGGCAGCTTCCTGATCCCTAGCTTTGTACAGTGACAGAGGCATAGTGGTAATTTGTTGTGTTGTTCTGATCACTTTCTCAGTTCTGCCTGCTCCACTCACTACTTCTTCAACATTATATGAATGCCACCTAAAACCAGTGTGAAATCCCTTTCTATTTAAACCATCTGAAATAAATTACTAAATTCAGACAGGGAAATTACAGGGAAACAAATAATAAATAGGAAGATAGATAAATAAACAAGACAATTATTGACAGTAATAAGTTCTATAAAGAAAAAGTGATGTAAGATGAGGGAAGATTTTTCAGATGGAATGGTCAAAAAGTCTTTTTGACCAAGTGAATTGAAGCAGAGACCTAAAGGAAAAGAGGGGTCAGGGAAAGATTTAGAACAATGGATTTCCAGGTCAGGCAAACATCGGTGGCATGCCTAAATTTGGAAAAGAGTTTATTGTACTCAGTCCTCAGAAAGAACAGCAGCACAATTGGAGATTTGGGACAAATGACATAAAATGAGGCTAGAAAACTAAGCAGGTACTACAGCTGCTCAAAGTGTGGCCCACAGACAGGAAGGAATTTGCTATTTATTGAGGATCCATGATGAGATAAGCACAAAATTTAAGAGCAAATGCTTAGAAGTTTTGTAGAAATCTGATATCTCAACAGTCAAACAACATTTTTATCATACTTAATAAAACTATCAGTCCATAACAAACTGGTCATTTTTTAAAAACCAAAAACGAGCCCTGTCCAGTGTGCCTCAGTTGGTTGGAGTGTCATCCCATAACCAAACGCTGCACGTTCAGTCCTCAGTCCAGGCACATACAGGGTGCAACCAATCAATGCTTCTCTCTCACACTGATGTTTTTGTCTCTCCCTTCCTCTCTCTCCCTAAAAGCAATGAAAAAATGTCCTTAAGTGAGGATAAAAAATTGAATTAAAATGTAAATAAATAAATAGCAAAATTTCCCTTTCACCACAGATAGTTTGAGAAGTATTGTTCTCCTTGTCAAATTTTTTTCTGTGAAGGGCCAGAGAGTAAATGCTTTAGGCTTTGCGGGGCTGTAGGGCTCTGCTGCAACTACTCAGACCTGCTGTGGGGGCACAGAAACAGGTATAGACTGTACATAATGTGTTCCAATAAAACTTTATTTATAAAAACATGCAGTGGGAAGATTTTAGCCTGTGCTGCATAGGTTGTCAACCCCTATTCTAGGCCACAGGAAGAAGGGTGGCTTGACTCTAAAAGTAATGAAACTACCTACTTATTTGAGTCTATCCCTCATTCTTGATCCTCTGTCATCATTGCCTTCATGTATTTGTAAAGTCTTTGCATCACTGACTCTAATTAGAAAGGACCTTGGAGCTCTCCCTACTCCAATTCAGTGCTCTCCTTATAGCAACCCTGACAGATGAAATCTCTGTTTACAGGACTTGTGTTTGAGGCAGGGTCCTTTTGTCTACTATCTGCATTCCCAAGGAATGGTGACTGAGTCATTAAGTCACCGCCAGTGCCCAATGTTCTGAGGTACACCACCCCATTTTTCTTCTGAACACAGTTACATTTCTCTCCAAATGGACTTCTGTGATCATCACCCATCTCTGGCTCTTTTGGAATGCCTGAAATAGCTGTACTGGACAAGCAGCCCACCACATGTGTAGCCTTGTTTTTCTCTGGGCTCAGGGACTGCCACAGGCAGGAAAGCTTTCTGCATTCACACATGGCTCCATTCACACAACACCCATTTCAAAAACACAACCCGACACCCATACAGTAGAAAGACTTATTCTCTTCCCTGCAAAGAGCATAGACCTCTGTGTGTGTAAGGAGATAGACTCCCACCACTAGGTCTCTCACATGCAGGGTATAGAGCTGAAGCAGTGCCTTCTGAAATCTTTTTTATTTAAGATTTCTTTCATTGACTCATGACAAACTTAATGGGTAAAACTTTGCTGTTGCAAGTTTCCTTAAAATATCCCTTCTGGGCCCACCACTGTTTATCTTGGCAGCAGGTAGCTTGAAGAGTTTTGGAAAGTCTCAGCTTGGCATAGCCTCAGAGCTACTGGCACATTAAAGATTAATAAAGTGCATTTAACTGAGCTCAGGACACTGCAATGTGATCCTTCACCATGAAATGTGCAAGATTCTTTGTTTGCAATGAACAAAACCGAAGCCAAAAAGGGCCTACCATGACACACTGAGGTATGAAACAATCAGGAACTTTGTACATCTTCGTGGACAAACCAATGGGTAGGAATCAATGTCTTTGTTCAGCCATACTCTTACTCAGTCTTCTCAGGAACTTCTCAGAGACGCATCTGAGTAAAACCCACAGAGCTGGGTATTTACTGAGCTTGCAGAGCCAGAGACAGTACAACTGCAGCTGCCTCTTTAAAGTATAAGAAAAGAGTGATTCAGAAAAAATTCCCCAATTAGCAGCTTCTCCAATGAAAGTCAAGATGAAGCAAGGCATTTTCAAACATTTTGGATGTTCTTTAGTAAAACAGAATCCTTGTGTTTGGTTGAATGTTAACCTAAGAGGAAGAAAACTTCTCACATGCATAGGTGTGGGACTGGCAGCAGAACGAAACAGACAACACTTAAAAGGAAAATAAAAATTAAAGATGCATGTACATCATTACTATTGGTTCAACGGCTGAGTCTATTTGCTATCAATCTTGGGACACCTGGACATAGACAGCAAACATCAGGACAGATCAGCAGAGGCAAACATTTAAAAACGGATTGTTTTGAATTCTGGAAAAGCACTGGCAGACTCCACGTGCTGGGTAATGCTTGTGTCTACTTACACGGCGCAATCCCCTCACATCCTCCAGAAAAATCACAGGCAAACACTGAGCTCTGCACATCAGAGCTCAGGAGCAGAGCGCTTAGCACGTTGGACACTCTTTCCTTCACACCAACAGACATTCAAGAAAAAAAAGGAAGAGAAAAGAAAATTCTGTCCTTACCGAAAAGGCATAGCAGACAGGGACGGTGTTTCACTTTAGCCCACTCAGTGCTTTCTCTTTCATTCGGTCAATGTTCTAATCTATTGAGGAGAATTCCTGGTTTTTCAGATCTTCCTTCAAGAGTTTTAATCACTGGCTTCCCCAGGCCGGGTTTAACAAACACGGCTGTGTTCTGTCAATATTTGTATGCAGCACTACTTCGGGCAACCGGCCAACACACAGAGTTTCAAGAGGCAAGGGGAGAAAACTGACACCCTGACAAACACGCTTTCCCCTTTTGTGTCTTTTAAGGTGGTGCTCAGAGTGTCATCTTTGATTTTGACAGCAGCAAACGATAGCTTTTTGTGACGTTCTCCATTGCCCCTGAAAGGCCTGGCTGGGCTGCCCAAGCTGGGTTCCACAAAGTTTGTTTTTGTCTCTCTGCCCTAAAGTTCTCTGCACAATCTCCCTGCTTGCCTCTCCACCAGCTGCACTTTAAATGTATTTTAATTGGCTGGAATGTCGAAAGAATCCATTTGGCAGTCGTTTACATGTGAAGCACGCCCAGGGCAGCTGAAAGAGGCCCCAGAAGCAGCCAATTACTTCATCAAATGCTGCAGTTTGAATACCATTGACTCCTACATAACTACAGTGAACTCAAGTCTATAGGCAAGCAGGAGTAATTAATAATTTGCTGGGAAAATTCTTCATTCATCTGAAAGCCAAAAATACAAAGGGAAAGAAAATCCCTGCAGATACAACAGTTCTTATGAAAGGCTTGATTTATAGCAACCAATGCTACTCTTCATAAACATTGACTTTGTATAGCATTACAGGAGGGGCTATAATGCATAATTTGGTTTGCCTGAAAAGTTAATTTAAGTAATTTTGCTTGTGAATGATCCCCTGAGAAACATCATTCTATTACCTCTTTATACATTAGCCATATGCTACAATAAATATTGTCAATACTCATGGCATTTCCTCATTCCCTTTATTTTTCTTGGTTGATTGAAATAATTAGTTTGTGGCCTCCACTAGATCCAGTCACAAATAAATTCACTCCAAGTCAAAATAGATAATCATCACCACAAAAAAAAATTTGCAAACCAAACTGCAATTTAAAACATTCTGAAACAAATGTCAGTTTAAATAGCTTCTAGCTTCAAGGAGTGGTGTGGGAGGGGCCGGTGCATATACACATATACATGCATATATGTCTCAAAAATAAAATAATAATAAGATATAAGGTAGATAAAATAACAAATAAATGAAATTGTTTTCAAGTGGTTCTTTACCAATATTTTGCTGAGAAGACTTTTCAACAGTATATGTAAACTGGTTTACAGATTTAGAATCCCTAAATCACATATATTAAAAAAGCATCTCAAGTAATCATGATTTTCATGCCTCATTAAGAACCTATGGTTTAAAGTCAAAATATCTTGAAGGATCTTGACATCCTGAGGATGCTCTCAACAGAACATGTGATCTAGACAGCATCCTCAAATTTATTCTGAGGCATTTTCCCCACCTCAATAAAATCGCCTGTAGCTCATAACAAGATAACACAAGGGAAAGAATGGTGTTTGCAAGTCACTTGGGTAGATTTGTCCAATAGCTCACAGACTAAAACCAGCACCCCAAGTGAACAGGCTTTGTCTACAGGAAAGCAGAGGAGAATATTGGGAGAAAGGATGAAGGCCTGTTCATGGACATACAACCTGTATGGCTACACAGAGGCCCTGCTCAGAGAGGACCTGAATTAACACTATGCTGACACCATCTTAAAATCTGTCACTGTTGAACCAGAGGCCCTACATTTTCAGTTTGCTTCGGGCCTGGCAAATATGCAGCTGGTCCTGAGAGAGATGGTATAACTCCATCTGTTTCAGTACATAGTTGAAATTGAAAACTGCTGGGAAGACCATGCTGAGGGTTTGAGTAGCACCCTGCTTTTTTCTTGCCCAACATTCTATCTTAGATTTTGGAGCCACTGAGAGGATTGAGGAAGGTGATTTAGGAAGAAGACTCTCCCCAGCAAACACACACAGTGAGAATTATCTGGGAGATTCTCACTGGTCTACCCTACACCAATGGCTCACTGTTTATTATATGACCACACTTTATCTTACTAGTTCAGAAAAAATTTTCTCATATAGTCAGCCCCCACTGGGTCATTCTTCGGCAGAAAGTTCCACACATAACCATAATCTGCAGTAAAATTATCCTAGAGCCTTGATTCATGGTTTGACAAAGTTAAATCCAGTGCCAAAGCTTCAAAGGCACTGAAGACCCCTTATTGTGAGTTCCAATAGGTCATGTGTTTACCTATGAGTAATCCTAGGTGACTCATCCGTGAGTCACCTATGCTCCCAAAGGTGTTCTCCAAAACCAGCCCTTACACCTGGACCTTGACCTGCTCTAGCATTACCAGAAATTATACAAAAGAGAATTTTTCTTCTAGAAGTTGGCTTCATATGACAAATCCCTAATGTTGCTGATACCCTGTACCTGTGAGATGAGCTGCCACCCAGCTCTGATACTGGTACTCAAACAGGCTAGCATTCTGGAAAAACAGAAACAGAACAGAATTTAAAGATCACCTGGTCCAAACTATTATTTTTTAAAAAGGAAAACTGGGACAAGAAACAATTAATGACTTTCCAGCAAGTCAATAAAACAATGTGTGCAGGTCACACACTACTTTTTAGTACAATTGCTCCTGTGTTGGGCTACCCAAGTGGTTGCCCATTCTGACTTGCCTACTGACTCCTATATATTTTCCTGGCTCTATTCTGCTCTTACACCTCCAAATTTATTTCAAATGTCCAAGTCCTGACTTCTTGCCTTACTCTTATGAGCCACTTTCATGCATAACACTGAGTATGCTTCATCTATAAGGAAATCCAAGCTTATACAAGACACATGGCATAGTCATCAAGACCACCTAGGATTTCTTAGACCTTGTGACAAATTCCTCTCTTCCACTTATAAAACTTCAGCATGTATCCTGGTAATCTGACTACATAGAAGAGGCAGGTTTAAGAAGCTCACAGTGTCCAAGGAATAGCAATACGATCTTCTTTTAACTCCCCAACAGAGCTTGTCAGCTTATGCTGTCCTTTATCCACACACTGAGGTATAGGCTTCAGTAGCACAGAGAGTCCTTAGACCACAGGTGGCAAACATAGGCCAGCAGGCTGAATCCAGCCCTCCACCTTGTTTTATCCAGCCTGGCACCTTGTTTCTGCCCAGTGGCAGCGCTGAGCTCTTGCTTAACTGTTAAGGAGTGGTTACATTTATACAGTCCTAAAATTACATTCGGCTCTTTGAAGGCAACTGCAAGGCTTATGTGGTCCCCAGGGAAAATGAGTTTGACACCCCTGCCTTAGACAATAGCTGATCGATATGGGACCATGCAGGGGCATATGTTGGGTCATGATCTCAAGGCAAGAAACTATGCTCTGGGAATGCAGAGCCATCTATTAGAATGATAGATGGTAAGTTCTGGTAAGTTCTAGTACTCATAGGAAAAGTCAAGGGTCAGATCCAGGAAGGCTCTGTGTAGGAATGGGAAGATCTTGGAGTTAAAGAGAAATGAACCAAATGCCTAATGTGCCACTTCTCAGGAACCAACCCTGAGTGGATATCAACCTCCTTCTGAGTCCATGGGGAGCATGGACACAGTTTTACTAACTATACCCACCATGCAAGATAAACATTAGAACGCACACTCCTCAACCACAAAAGTACTGTGGCCATCAAAGCCTGAAAAGTAATTGGGGATCATGTGACAAACCTCAGTCAGCAAGGCAGTAGGACAGAATCCAAGAAGACAGGTGTAACAACAAGGTCCCAATTTCTAGCAAACCAGAAGATTCCCATAAGGCAGATGGCAAAATCCCTGAGAAAATAGTCAAAGATGTTTAAAGATGCTGACAAGGGGCCCAAAACAGCACTTTCGGTTTGTTAAATTCAATTAGACTCTCACTGACAGAGCACAGGCTGAATGCAGGGTTCTCCTCAAGATCCCAGGTTGAGTGGGAAATAGTCTGGCATGGGGCGGTGCTAGGATGGCAGTAACAAAGTACCTGGACTAAGTGTCTTAAGCAAAGAAATTCACTTGCTCACAATTCTGGAGGCTAGATGTCTAAGATGAAGATTTTGGCAGGGTTGATGTCTTCTGAGACCTCTCTCTTTGGCTTGCAGATAGCTGTCTTTTCCCTGTGTCCTCACATGGTCTCCCCTGGGTACACATTTGTGTCCTAATCTCTTCTTATTGACACAAGTCATAGTAGACTAGGGCTCACCCTACTGACCTTGTGTTAACATAATTACCTCTTTAAAGACTATATACTCTAATGCTGTCACAGTCTGAGGTACAGGAGGTTAGGACTTCAATACATGAATTGTGGGTGGTAGGCACAATTCAGCCTACAATAGGAGTTTTCCAGATCATCTCAGAACTAGCCATTGCTTTGTCCCTCCTCCTGTATGACCAACTCTGAACTACGTGCCTCAGAGGCCATTTCTCATTTACTCCAAAACCACCTTACTTTCACCCATTAACAGATGGGAAAGTTTAGGCTTAAAGCGATTAAGAAGTTTGTTACCAGACAGAGAGAAGAGCCAATATGATTCTACAGCCCAAGCTCTAAACCCAACACCTGGCTGTCTTTCCAGAAGCCAGGCCTGTTGATATATTTGATTAACATGGTTTCCGAAATACCTGATGTTCATAATCTGTATCTCACACTCCATGAGCTCCTAGAACTTAGCCATTGTACATCCAATTTAGCAAGTATTTATTGGACATCTACTATACAGACCTAACTTTTCTGCTTTCTGGCAATGTTACCCAAAAGATGACAAAAGTAGTCACAGGGTAAACTAATTTTTTTATTGTTGTTCAATTACAGTTGTCTGCATATTTACCCCATTACTCTCCCCTTACCTAAATTGATCTTTGTGTTTTGGAGAAAGATGAGACCTACGAACCTTGGGCTAATGACATGATCTCTGCTAGGGAGTGTCCTACGGGTAGAAAGGAAGGCTGAAGGCTGATGGGAAAGCTTAGGTCCACGTTCAGGCTTCAGAAGCCAAATCTCAGGCCCTGAAAGTGGCAATTACCAACAGAAGCTGTTGACTTAGACTCACACAAGAGGCCCCAGGTAAGCTGAAGATCACATGTGAGGAAGAAAAAGAAGGAAGGGAAGAAAGGAAAGAAGGAAGGGAAGGGGGAAAGAGGAAGGAAAGGAGAAAAACAAAGTAGAAAACATTTGACTAGGCACCTGCTTTGTGCCGAGTATTATGCTGAACATGACATATATTGCCTCTATTAATCCTCACAAAATGCCATAAGGTCAATGGTTTATTTTCATTTTATAGATTCATAAACTGAAGCTCAGGTGTGCTAAAGCTTTTGCTCACATTGTCACAGCAAGAAATTGGCAGAGCCAAGATTTAATTTTAAACCCACCTTTATTTATGTTTTCCTTAAACCACTGTGCTTGTCAACTCTAAGCTAAGCACCAAGAAGCAAACAGGAAGCTCACACTAACAGTTGACGGGACTGTGCCAGGTGACTCAGTACCACTAAAGGGGGCCTCCTCATCCCCATGAGTCTGGTTGGGATCAAAGCTCCTGGGTGTGCAGAGAAAAATCCTAGCCATTCTAGGTAGGAACAGAGCAAAGAGCCAACATTATCAGGACATAAATGAAAATAGGAGATCACAAATAGTAGCAGACATTGAAAAACCCGAAGGTAAGGAGACTACGTGGATCAGCGCAGGGACCAAGGTGGTTGCAGCTCCAGGCCTGGCACTCCGGGGATTGTTGCAGGGCTCCCAGGAGAGAGTTGGGTCAACTGCTCCCTCCCTGGCCAAACCAGGACTGAGCAGCACTGTGGGGGGAGACCAGTTTACCAGAGGGCACAGAGAGAGGAATGAGAGAGGAGTGAGGACAAAGAGGCACCCACACAGGGGCTGTAAGCACCCACATAAAGCCCTGGTGAAAGTGTGCACCCCACCCGGTGCATCCAAAGGCACCCGCCTTTATGCCCACGCCCCCAACTGGGAGGGAGCATGGTTTGGTGAAAGTCTCGGAAACCACAGCGTTGAAAAAGGAAAAGGCGCTGGCGCTCCCTGGGACCTGTGAGGCCCAGGCCCTGAAGGTAGGAGAAGTGGGCGCCCGTGGGGACCCAGAGAGTGCGCATCCATGAACCCAGAAAAGGCGCGGGCGCTCCCTGGGACATCAGAACACGTGATGGTGAACTCCCAAGGACGCGCATAGTTGCACCCAACCTCCACACACAGGTCCCTTCCGGGAGGCACCAGACGGGCTGGGGGAGAACGCACACGCCTACACTGTGAACAGTACGCTGGAGGCTGAGTCCTGAAAGGGAACAGAGAAAAACTGTCTCCAGTCTCCTCTAAGTGTGTGGAAGCCAGCTAGAAAAACTGGTAAGGCCAGTCTGAAAACAACAATAGGTGTGGGGTTTTTTTTCATTGTTGTTCTTTGTTTGTTTTTGTTTTCTTTTAATTATTTTTAAGTAAGCTTTTATCTATTAATTCGTATTTTTTTTGATCTATCAATTCTTTATGCTTCTCTTTCTGTCACCCTAGTGTTGACCCTTCTCCCTTGCTTTCCAAATTTATCTCTTCTTCTTCCTTCCATCTTCTCCTTGGTTCCTTCTTTTTTTCTTTTTTGAACCTGCAAGTAATTGCATAATTGTATTATCATTATTTCATTATTCCTACACCTTTTATTTTTATAGTATTTTGATATTCCTCTTCTTTTTGTATAGACTTCTTTGCTTGACTGATTATATTGTATCATTTGATAGGTTTCCCCTGTTGTCTCATTCATAGTGTATTGCTAATATACTGTCCTCCATTTGTGTTCCATTAGTACAATACTCTCTATTCCTTAGTACAAGGCTCAATACTCTCTATTCTTGTTATCTAGATTTCATAGATTCTGTCATATGATTGTTGCTCTAATATTACTGTAAATAATAGCTATTCCATACAATTATTAATACTTCACAACACCCATCCCACACCTTAGCCCACTTCACAGTTTCTTGAACTCTATTACTCTAGTGGTTAACTCTATTCTCTCACACATTTCACCTATTTACTACTCTTTACTCTCACCTTACCTCAGAATCTGACTTTCCACATCCTCACTGCTTTCTAGAGCCAACTCACAATCTTTTCCTTCCAAAAAAGAGTCTTATCTTCCTTATATCCTTTCTAAAAAGTGGCTAGTGGGGTGGAAGATCACAATTAACACTATACATAGCCAAAAGATCTCCTATCTCCTCTCTACTGGCTGGTACTGTAAATATCATAGAATACTCTCTTGCTGTCTTAAACCATTTTGCGTTACCCCTCAAACTGACCACAAAAAAGAGTAGGAGGAAGCTGTGAACACCTGGATACCAGAAGGAGACTATACCACTGAATCTCACCAGTACTCTACCACAGAGGTTCACACCATAAACCCAGGGAGCCAGAACAGATCAATTTAAGAAGCTGAGGCTAGTACGAAGAGTCTCACAAACAATGAGAAGACAAAGAAACAATCCCCAAATGAAGGGAAAGGAGGAAGCCTCAGAAAGAATGATAAATGAAATAGAGGCAACTCAACTATCAGATTCTGAGTTCAAAGCAATGATTATCAGGAAGTTCCATGAACTCTCAATGAGTTACCAGAAACTACAGGGAAGCTACAATGAACTCACTGCAAACTATATCAACATGAAAAAGGAAATAGAAACTATCAACAAGGGCCAAGAGGAAATGAAGAATACAATTTCTGAACTGAAGAACACATTAGAAGGAATCGAAAGCATGATCGATGAAGCAGAAGATCAGATCAGTGAGCTGGAGGACAAAGTAGAAAAAAACATCCAGAAAGAGCAAGAACAGGAAAAGGGCTCAGAAAGAATGAAGAGGTATTAAGAGAAATGCAAGACAATATGAAAAGTAATAATATCTGTATAATGGGATACCTGAAGGAGAAGAAGAAGAGCAAGAGATAGAAAACCTATTTGAAAAAGTAATGATGGAAAATTTCCCTAATTTGATAAGAGAAAAAGTCACACAAAACCAGGAAACACAGAGAGTCCCATTCAAGAGGAACCCAAACAGGCCCACCTCAAGACACATCATAATTAAAATGGCAAAATTTCAAGACAAAGAGAGAAACTTAAAAGCAGCAAGGGAGAAACAGGAAGTAACATACAAAGGGAGCCCCAATTAGGCTAGCAGCTGACTTCTCAACAGAAACGCTCCAAGCCAGAAGAGAATGGCAAGAAATATTCCAAGTAATGAGAACCAGAGTTTTGCAACCAAGGCTACTTTACCCAGCAAGGCTCTCAATCAAGATAGAAGGCCAAATAAGGAACTTCCCAGACAAAAGAAGTCTAAAAGAATACACCTCCACCAAGCCAGCTCTGCAAGAGATGCTAAAAGGACTGCTTTAAGGAAAGGAAGGGAAAAAAGAGAGAGGAACACAGGTACGTAAATGGCAATGAATAAGTACCTATCAATAATAACCTTAAATGTAAATGGATTAAATGCCACAATTAAAAGACATAGAGTAGCTGATTAGATAAGAAAGCATGACCCAAACATATGCTGCCTACAAGAGACCCACCTCAGGGGCAAAGACCTATACAGGCTGAAAGTGAAGGGCTAGAAACAAATTTTCTAAGCCAATGGACAGGAAAAAAAGCTGGGGTCGCAATACTCATATCAGACAAAATAGAATTCCAGAAAAGGGCCATAGAGACCCAGAAGGTCACTTCATAATACTCAAGGGAAGAATACACCAAGAACACAAACACAGTAAATATATATGCACCCAACATAGGAGCACCCAAGTACATAAAGAAAATCTTAGAGGACTTCAAGAAAGATATTGACAGCAACACAATTATAGTGGGGGATTTTAACACCCCACTGTCAAAAATTGATAGATCTTCCAAACAAAATATCAACAAAGATATTGTGGCATTGAACAAGGCCCTAGATGAAATGGACTTCACTGATATATATAGAGGCCTTCATCCCAAAGAAGCGAAGTACACATTCTTCTCAAATGTGCATGGAACATTTTCAAAGATAGACCACATGACAGGACACAAAACAAGCCTCAACAAATTCAAGAAAATTGAAATCACAATGAGCATATTCTCAGATCACAAGGGTCTGAAGCTAGAAACCAACCCCAAAGAAACAAACCCAAAACACTCAAGATCATGGAGATTAAATAGCATGCTATTAAACAATGAATGGGTCAAGAATGAAATTAGGGAAGAAATCAAAAAGTTTCTGGAAACAAATGAAAATGAACTCACAACAACCCAAAACTTATGGGACACAGTGAAGGCAGTCCTTAGAGGTTAGCCTTCATAGTTCATAGTGATACAGTCCTACCTATAAAAGATAGAAACATTTCAAACAAACAACCTAAATCTACATCTACAAGAAGTCGAGGAACAACAACAAAGACAGCCCAGAGCAAGCAGAAGGAAGGAAATAACCAAGATCAGAGCAGAATTAAATGACATAGAGACTAAAAGCACAATTCTAAGGATCA
>CM052541.1:89093806-89132803 GCA_028533065.1 Trachops cirrhosus
AATAGCTAAGTGCTGGAAGCAACCTAGGTGCCCATCAGTAAATGAATGGATCAAAAAACTCTGGTACATTGACACAATGGAATACTACGCAGCCAAAAGAAAGAAGGAACTCATACCCTTTGCAACAGCATGGATGGAGCTGGAAAGCATTATGCTGAGCAAAGTAAGCCAGGCATTGAAAGACAAATACCATATAATCTCGCCTTTAACAGGAACCTAAACAACAAAACAAAGAAACAAGTAAAATATAACAAAAGACACTGAAATAGAGGACAGGTTGTCAGCGCCCAGAGGAGAGAGGGGAGGGAATTTCAGGGGAGAAGGGAAGGGTTTACTGGAACAAATATAGAGGACACATGGACAAAACTAGGGAGGTTGGAAATGGGAGGGATGGGTGGGTGGGCTGGAATGGGAATAAAGGATAGAAACTATACTGAAGAATCTAAAATAAAAAAAATAAAAAATAAAATAAAAGCTCCTGGGTGTGAAATTATGACATTGATATCAAAGTAGATTGGCTGCTGGTGAAACAGTGCGGCCCAGTGTAAGCTGAAGTGAAAAAGGTCATTCTCATATAACAAAATAAATAGGGGTTATTGGTTGGGTACACTCCCTTTATGCAGATGATTCTACCCTGGGCATTTATTCCTTTGTTGTGTGGGGGTGTGCCTTGATAAAATATATATCAGCTCCACCCACCAGGGAAAATAAATCTTGCTAGCCATTCAGAAACCAGACTTCAGATTCAGAGCTGGATGAGACAACTTTTTAGTGAAACAAGTGGGTTGCTCAGCACCAGGGAATTCATATGTTTATCCAGTGAATAGGTAACAATTTATAGCTAGGAGAAAGAGACAGAGAAACTGAGAGGGCAGAGACATACCCTGAATTGTATTTGTATTCACTGACTGCACTTTAAAACACTAACGTTTAAAGGGCTGTCTGAAGATCAGGTGTGAATCAACAATTCACCAATATTTTGGTAAGCCACAGATGGTGGACCATACATGGTGGTGGGGGCTACAAACTAGTACAGGGCGGGGCAGTGGGTTTACAGTTTTTCATATGGAAAATGATATAATAATTAATAAATATTAAGAATAAACTGTGTGTTTTGCATACTCACAACTGTAAACATACTTCTGCCCCTGTACAGAATTCCAACTTCCACTTTATCTTGACCTTTGAAGAGCTCATCAAAATCATGAAGGATGAATAAAATAATTGTTATAGGGTTTAGAAATGCACTTTTGGTAAGTGGTCCTTCCTAACATTTGTCATGTTAGAGTCATAATGAGATATTATATCTTCCAGCATTTCATTTACTAACTGCTTGAGAAGGAAATTCAAAGGCATGTTTTGTTTGTTTTTTAAATTATTTTTTTAAATTTTAATTGTTATTCAAGTATAGTTTTCTGCCTTTTCCCCCCATGCCAGCCCTCCCCCAAAGGCATTTTTGAGAACCGATCCACGTGAGCACTTGGTCCCAGGCCCTGGTCCCAGTGCTTCAGACAGTATTTAGTTCTGTGAAGCTAGACGACCTTTTGCTCTCATTTTACAGATAGAAGAACTGAGACCCTTCTCTTCACTCACAATAATGTAAATGGCAGAGCTGTAATTCAAACCAGGGACTTTCATTGCTAACCATTGACTATTCTTCCTCTCATGGCAACAACATACTCTCCTGGGCTTTAGAAACTGAGCACTTACACACAGAGCCCTAGCTTTCTCTGGTTTCACTTTATTGCCCTGCCTGTACTACCATTCAATATTTTCTTCAATAGTCAGGTGTGTCTTCTTACCCCCCCGCCACAGAGGTCTATACAGATGACCAGTTTTACAGAGGTATCTTAAAGTTGTTGTTTTGCCCAGGAACATGTTTTGTTAGCACTTGCTGTGCAAACTGACTTTTTCAAGGCTCAGTGCCCTCAAAGACAGACTAGTGTTTGTTACCTTGGAATTAGAGATTTTCTCATGGGCTTTTCTTGCCTCCAGAACTTGCCTTGGCTACTCACTATCATGGTAATCCTCCCCAGAGACCCAGATTTAGGAGGGGGAAAAGGACAGGCCTAGAGGTAGCCATGCCGGGAAGGAGAAGGAGAGAAATAAGATTCTGGACCTGAGCTTTTCTCAAGGCTGTTTGCAGATTGACCAACCCATCTCTGCATTATATACTTCTTTCTTACAAAAAAAAGTAAGAGACCCTTTCAATTCAGGCAGAGACAACAGGTTCCAATGGAAAGATGATAGTCCTCACAGTCAGACATACCTAAGGTCAGCCTCCAATCTGCCATTTACTAACCTTGGGTAGGTGACATAACCTTGAGGAGCTTCAGACTTCATCTCAAAGGAGGAATGACAACATGACTTTGTAAGGGGTACACAGATCACTGAATATAAAAATGTCTGGTTAATTAGTGGTCCTTAATTCATGTTAATTCCTCTTTCTCTCCATTGTCATCCCTGAATTAAAGCTACTGATGTGAAAATAACATGGGTACCCTGGCCAGGTGACTCAGTTGGCTGGAGTATGGTCCATTCACCAAAGGTTGCAAGTTCAATTCCTGGTCAGGGCACATACCTAGGTTGCAGGTTCGATCCCCAGTCAGTGCATGGGTGAGAGGCAACTGATTGATGTTTGTCTCTCATATTGATGTTTCTCTCTCTCCTTCTCTCTGTCCCTTCCTCCCTCCCTCCCACCATCCCTCCCTTTTTCTCTCTCTAAAATTAATAAACATATCCTCAGGTGAGGATTAAGAAAAAAAGGAAGGAAGGAAGGAAGGAAGGAAGGAAGGAAGGAAGGAAGGAAGGAAGGAAGGAAGGAAGGAAGGAAGGAAGGAAAGAAGGAAGGAAGGAGATAAAGAAAGAACTGGGACATTTTTACTCACAAACCTCTTTACAAGTCCTCTGGATTTAAAGACATTATAACCAGGCATTGAGGCTCCTACTGCCATTATTTCAGCTGCATAAGCAAATCAGTTGCTATGTCCTATGGTCCAATTACATTTGGTAGAATCCAGAAAATAGAGGCTTCACAAGCTCATTTGCTAACCAGATTTACCCAGTGTGATAAAGTTTTAAGCTGAATTAATGATAAGGACACATATAATTACTTTATAACTTCAAGTATCATTTCAAATAGAAATCTTATCTTATTTTTTTAAGCAGCAAAAACAAAAAATACTTTTATAAGTATGATTGCACTTGAAAAAGTTAATCTGTTGAAGTCACTATGTAAAGGGCATTTTTCTTACTCTCCCCAATGCAGTTTTGCAATGTTTTCCCTCCATTCTACTTTTGTCCTTTTTAATGAAATTATAGGAAAGGCATTTTGGAAAAGCAGACTGGGGAATGTCATGGCAAAAAAAATTAATGCAACTTCAGTAAAGCTAAAGCTAATTTTTAAGTCTACAAATATGATAAAGGTTAGGAAACGGCAGTTTCAGATCTAGCAAAGATATCTGAAAGAGATCAATAATGTAATTATTTATTACTTACTCATAGGTTTTAATTCAAAAAATGTCTTGAAACATATGTGGGAAGGAGGTAAAATTTATAATAGCAATCAAGTACAGAGATCTAGTAAAATACATGCAAAATAATGATATATGGGAATAAAAAGCTTTCAAAGAGGAAATCAATAAATGACCCAAAGAAAAACCATCTACACGGAAGCCCAGATCAAACTAGTGGGATAATAATTAGAGGATAATTAGGGTTCCTTTTTTCTTCTTTTTTAGAAGCTCACTGACCCAAATGCACCTATGAAAGAAACTTTTTACTTTATATTGATAGAACATCTTGGTAATGTACATTGAGGAGATAAAAAACAGGGACACTTTTGCCCCAAACATTATGGAGTTCCTGGTTCAGTTAACCTATATAAAAATTATATCCACTTGGGAAAAAAGCAAGGTTGAAATGTTAAGAGTACCTGTGCTCTGAAGTGCCAGATGGAGCAGTGGAGAGCATTTTGGACCTAAAATCACAGTCTCAATATCATGGCTCATTTCAAGATTACATGATCTGTCCTAAGCCTACCCTCTGTTCTCCTGGTTTCATACCTTGTCTCCATCTGCCCATCTACTCACTTGTCCTTCTGTTCTCTTCAATATATTCTTATGTAACACTATGTAACACACGTACATACTACACTCTTGCATCTACCTGTGCCCAGGGACATAATTCTCTCTTCTTGGCTGAAGCTTCCAAGGCTTAAGATAACTCCTATCTCCTATTCTCAGAAAGTCTCTATTCCCAATCACCTCAGCCTATCATGAAATAGGGATGGCTTCCTCTCTGACAATGGTAAGTGGCAAAGAGTAGTAAAACATGCCTTATGCTGGAATTTTCTCATGAATACATTTCATCTGTCTATTTCTAACTGGTTGTAAGCCCTTTGAGCTAAGGAGTGCTGCCATGTACCTCTCTGAATCCCTGACTTCTGTACCTTGTACAGAGAAGGTAATCAGCAGAACTCTGCTGAACAGAGGTTGGTGACCTTTCCAGTAGTAGTAGTCAGCTTTAATACTCTTCCAACAAAAAGAAGTGGAAAGTTTGCTTAAGTTTGCCTGGGTCAGTCTGTGAGACTATGCCAAGGATGCAACCATGAAAGTGCAATTAGGGTGGGAAAGGCCAATGAGACAGTTGGCTCCTTCATGGCGTACTGCTGGGAGCCTGAGTCAGGATGGTGGGTCCCACTGCTTGCTAACCGTGTGACGCTGAGAAAGTTTCTTAACCCTTCTGTACCTTGGTTTCCCATTTATAAAATAAAGATTGCAACAGTTATAATTATAAAGTGTTCGTTCCTTAAGCCTTTTCCAAATAACAACTCATTTAGTTATCATAACAAAACTATGAAGTAGGTTCTATTATTATCATTCATGTTTTATAGATTAGGAAACTAAGGCACAGAGAGGACAAATTTCTTGCCCACAGTCACAGAAACAGAAAGTGCCAGAGCTAGAATTTTAATGTAGGTGGTATAACTATGGACAGAGTCTATGTTCTCTATCACTATGCTGAACTGCCTCTCATCTACTATAAAAAGTAGCATATGAAATCAGTACAAATTCAATAAGGGAGATTAATATATTTAAGTTATTAAGGGCCATAAAGGAAAGACAGAATTAGGCTTTTTTTTTTTACGTGACTACTTTATCTATCCACTTATCTCCATGTAGAATGTGTTGCCTTCTTTGTCAATACAACAGTTAGGGCTGTTGGAAGGATAAAAAAATATGGTCATATTAAGTAGTCAGCAAGGGGTCTAACAACTAGTGTGAGCTCATGAGTTTGAAATCATTGTTGTCATTATTATTATTATAATGATGGTGGTCACTGTCAAGCACTCAGATACCATTAACATCACTGCTGGCTCTTCATCCGATCACTGCTCTGCCTTACTCTACCTAAATCTGAAGTTGAAATCAAGCATAGAATGGATGGGTTGAAGTTTATCCCTTAAGAAAGGGGAGGGAGGAGCACAGAGGCCCCTCCCACAGCTTGATGCACACCTCAGCTTTACCTTATAAACTACAGAATCCAAATTATTCAGGACCCAGAGTGTCCTCCACACTGCAGCCAAACTAGATAATTTTTTTCTCCTAAGTGTCTTGTACTTTCCAAATCCAAATCTTTGCTCAGTCTGTGTCCTCCATGCAAATGCTTTCTTCCCAAAATCCATTGGTATCTGTCAATCCTTCTAAACACATGCAAATTTTACCACATCCACAAAATTTGTCTTCCTCCTCTCAAGTGAATCAATCCATTCTTTCGTTTATTCATTTTGTAAGCAGTCATCAACATCTGTTCTACTGGGTTGGAGGCACTGGAGATGATAAAACCCAGAGATCCTCAGCTCTGTCTTCAATGGGACGAGAAAATGAAAGATTAAATGCCACGTGATAAGTATTATGACTATAAGCTGAAAAATATTTTTTCCTTTTGCCCCTTGAACTTCATACACTCTTCTTTTTATTCTTCTTGGGACTCAGCACATTCTGTCTACAGTTACAATTATGTACCATATGCTCCTCTCTTATACTCTGCTTAGTATATAAACTGACTGAGACCAAGGAACATGCCTTTTGCTCCATAGATCACCAGGATAACCTCAAACCAAGAATACCCCTAAATGCCTAAGAAATACTTTTTGCATTGAACCCTGAGTCAGGCCATGCTGTGGGTTATTGCTGTGGGTTATAACAGTACTCCATTTATAATAACAACTCTGAGGAGTTAGTCATTAGGGAAAAACAAAACAACGTTTCTTCATCATCTTTCAGGATTCTTTAACAGGCAGTACCTAACTAACCCCCAGCCACACTCAGAAATGGAGTGAGAACCAAGAGATTTAGAACTTTAGCCACTAAAAAGCCATTGCTGTGGCAACTTACAATCCAGAAATGACATATGGTTCTTTACTACTGGGCCTTACAGCCCTGAGCAATTGTATCTGCCAAAGGGAGACTATTCTCTTCACAATTTTGGATGTAAATATTCAGTCCTTCATGCTTTGCATGTCATTGCTAATGGTATATAAAGAATGATCCAAGGGAAGTATAAATAATCATTTGGCTCTACAATGAAAATAGCAGTTCTGACTATAACCAGCCAAAAATGAAATAGTGCAAACCTCAAACTCAAATCAGGAGGTTATCATCTGTATCCACCTCTGAAAGGAATGCTTACTGTCAGAGTACAGAATGATTTTTTTTTAAAAAAAGGAAAGCACTAGCTCATTTCTGCAAGCTTATTTCAGCCAGCAAGACAGGCAGATCCCAAACTGCAAATGGATTGTATTTTTAAAGGTCTTTTGTAAGTTAAATGCTCAGAACCTAATTTCCAATATGACTGCCATTAGGCGATCTTCTTTCCAGAAATAAAGCTTCCATAAGGGACCTAAACATCTTTGAAAGTGTTTCAATGGGAAAGTGGGATTCCAGTTCCAATTTTAAAATACTTGGACAATCCACAAGGATTGATTTGGCTGCTCAATGTTGATAAGCAGATGTTCCATTCTGTGGCAGATTGCAAAAATGGAGACAAAGTCACCCCCTCCCATTTCTATACAAATGCCTCTTTGCTATGTGACTTTGTAGCTCCTCCTCTGTGGGAGTGATGGAGTCAATACTTCCCCCTGGAATCGAGTGGTGAAGTCTATATTTTCACTCTGAATTTGGGGTTAGCCATTGTGACTTGCTTTGGCCCAAGTCACAAAGACCCTCTCCTGCTGCTCTTGGCAAACTTGCATGGCCAAGTCTCACACAAATGAGATCGATCCCACAACCAGACACAGGAGGGAGTCCATCCTAGACCCTTAGCCACAGTTGAGTTACCAGCTGACTGCCAAGATCAGCTGAGTATTGCAAGACCAGAAGCAATGGGAATCCAGCCCACAGAATCATGAGAAATAAGAAATGTTTGTTGTTTTAGGACACCAGATTTGGTGACATCTTATATAGAAAAAGCTAATTGGTACACCTTCATCCCATGCTATCAGCTCCATTTAAATCTCTCCCCAAGTTCCACATTTGGGGAGAAAACCACCTTCTCAGAACTTGGATAAAGTAACCTCAGAACTCACAGTTAAGGAAATATCTCCCTCTTTTAAACACCTGGGTGGCAGTTGGTGGTAGAAAGGGAGCAGCTTGAACTTAGCAATTTTCAGAGGAGACCCTCCTCCACTCTGTCTTGAACGATACTGTGATAGCACAGATGGGGGACTAGAGACTCCAGGATGGCGAATGGGAGCAGACGGCAACATAACAAGGATTCTCTGACAGTGCAGGAAATTCCAAAGTAGAAGATTGGCATGGATAGTGCCTGCCTTTCTAAGCCAAACCTTTCAAATTCATTCTGGTATCCACAAAACTCCCTCTAGACCTATGAGGTAGGCTGCAGGTCCTGTAAATGGGGCCCAGAGTGGGTCCCATGGAGTATGAGAGGGCTGGCGTGAGTATTGAAGGAGTCAGCTGCTATACCTGCCACTTAACTAAACCCTAATAGCTAAGTTCCTCACTCTTGACCATTTTGCTTTGACAGCTGCTTTCCTGACAGTGCCAACTGGAGGAATTTGGCCAGGAATTGTCATATATCCAGCACAAATGACACCCCTTCCAATCTCCACTAATAGCTGCTATTTAACCAAATCAGTTCCTGCTAGACCCAGGCTCAGAGCCCCTCTTATCATACTGCTGCAAGAATCCACTTATCAGAACTGAATCCTAAACTGACTCCTTCTTGCCATCCCTGGCCTGATCATCCTGAACCATGTTGAACTCTGTTTTGTCCACAACCATCCTGAGCACTCTATCAATCTTATTTTTATGCACTTTCCCATCCTACATATATCATCATGATAGTTAACTTTTACTTCCTTTCTTGGCTCTTTCTTTGCCCCAACTTTTTTTTTATTCTGTCTCATATACTTTTAATTTGTCACCTTACTTTATTCCATATATCTTAAAGGTTACCATACATCTGTATTGGAATGAAGTGATATGTAAATATATATAATATTTATGTAATTGTCATTTTCTCTCCCTGAAAGTAAGGATTTCATTTGCCTATTGTTAAATTTATCCTGTTGTTTTTCCAGTCTTTCTTGTATAATATTCTTCTGAATTCTGATTTTTTTCAGGCAACATAAAACTTAGCCCTCCCAATTTCATGTCAGCTGAAAAAATGGCATATATATATCTTCGTCCAGGTCCATGATAAAAATTGTGAAAGAAGAGACAAAACTTTAGCACACTACCAGAGATAATGCAAACAACTTCAAATCATTCATCAGTTATGAGTCTACCCAACATCATAAGATCCAGCCCACATTCCTATGATTTTATCACAAGAATCCATCAAATGCCTGAAGGAATGAAGAAGAGGAACATTCCATGCAGGTAGGAATAAAATTAAAAAAAGAACAGAAAAACATATAACCTGTTCCTGATATTGAGATGTAAAAAAACAATTCCAATTTTTTTTAACAAGTCCACATTTGAAAGTGTTTTGAAGGTTGTATTTGTTTGCGTTAAGTGAAAAAATTATTCTCCCATCTGTGTTTCTGTAGAACCTGAGTCATATGTTCTCTTTAGTACTAATAGTCATTAGTGTGGTTCACCAAATATTTCTCCTTCTACTCCTTCTGGATATGTGCTATGGTTTCATTTCCCTGCCTTCTCTGAGGTTTGGTGTGACCATGTGACTTGCTTTGTCAAAAGAAATGTGAGTATAAGCATTATGCCATTTTCAGGTGAAAGCTTTAAAAGCTGATTTTCCTCTGCCATGGTGCCTGGGAAGCCCATTGACATGCAGCTCCCATCAGCCTGGGTCTCTGGGTAACGAACTGTGAGCAGAACTCCTCCGCTGAATTACATTGAACTTATGTGTGAAGGAGAAGGCAGTGGGTGCTGTTTGTTCCTGAAACATAGCTTCTCCTATCCAATCTGGTATATGGTTTGCCTGTGTGCATGAATGTGAGAGTGTGTCTGTATGTTTGCGAAGGGAATGGAGATATTAAGATGATATGGGTATTGCCGATATAGCAGTGGATAAAATAAACAAAATCCCCTGACTTTATGAAGCCTACATTGTATTACAGGAAGCCAATAACCCTTGACTTTTCATTTCATGTGAACTAGATATTTCATTATCAGTCACATTTATACTGAGTTTTATCTGAGAAAGCCGAATATTGGATTATTTCCCCTTACCCTCAGTTATACAGGGATGAGCAAAAGGCCCTGTCTGCCCCTCTTTCCTGAGTCTTTCTATTCTGAAACACTTCCTTAGAGAACATAGTCCTCACACTCTTCCCTCAGCAACATCCAGGGCTGCTGCCATTGGTTGGTTCCACCCCTTCTAAAAGAGCGCCCAGGGGATGCTGACACTGTTGGTGTATGGAACACACTTCGAGTATGAAGCGTGGGCTCCCCAGGGCTGCAGCTAGAAAGTCCTAACACCCTCTGCCTCCCAAGTTTCTCAGAACAGCTGGGCAGAGTGACCTGAGGACAAGGGTCAAGTCCAATAGTCAGTATTGTGGGTCCTCAGTTCAGATTTCCACTTTGTCATTTGTTTTCACCACTGCTCTGCAAGCATTTTGTTTCTTTTGCTTTAAGGTATACTCCTTCTGGTGACTCATCTGGATTAGTATTTTTAAAAAGCTCACCTGTGATTCTATGTGCCACCCATAGTGAATAACCACTTGGTTTAGGTGTCTTTTCCAAGAGTAAAAGAAAGCTCTTTTTCCAGAAGGCAAGGTGCTGAGGCCTCCCCAGAGAGAGTCAGCAGTCCCTCTATTATGTAAAAGAGAGTTACCCGGCTTTTTTGATTGGGGTGGGGATGAGGCTATTCCTCAGGAGTGACATTAACCTTTAATAGCATCTACTGTTGTCCCAGGGTGGATTCAATTAAATTCTTAGAGTTCATTACTCTCTCACTGATGGACGGGCTGCCAATAGCTCCTTCTGTACAATGTACCTATAGTAGATGAAGTCTAAATATTTATTTTCTGTAAACTCATGCACTTTACTGATCAGAATGCAGTCTTTGCTTATATTAAACTCTCAGATTCTGACTTTGATTAACAGTTTTTCACCCCTTCCTCCACATTGTCACATAATCCCCCATTTGTTCCCAACAGGTCTTGTCTGTGAGTTTACTTTCCTGACATTTAAGCCCTGGGCTTTCAGAGTTTCAATTTTCCCTTTATTTACATCCACAAGTCTTTAACTGGGTCATGAGAAGTCATGACTCATTTGACAAACAGTACTGGCCGCTGCTTGAGATGAGAAAAAGAAGACAATAAAGAAGTTTATTAGAAAATAATGAAATGTGAGAATTTATACACAGAAATGCATAAATAGTCCCGATCTCTGCAGCATTGTCATACGAACTGCAGTATGCCACATATTAGTGGGTTATGAAATCCAGTTAGTCATTTGTAAGCAGCATTTCAAAGGACAGAGAAGAGAAAACATCAGCATTGGTCAGGCATAGGGAAAGATACCGTTTTGTGAAATTGTGTTTCATATATCTGCCTATGAATGTGTGTGTGTTTTCATTGCTTAGTGTGGGCTGCGATATAAAACATACTGAAAATCATTTATCTAGGGTCTCAGGTGATGTTCTAAAAAGGGTTAGAATGGCATTTCAGGATGTCTTTCATCTTCCTATACAACCTCCTTCGCCTCTGTCTTTAGCCTGCCAAGCACTTCACCCTCCCCCAATAAAGCTGGTATTAGTAAAAATAATAGAGTGAAACACATTAAGGCTGAATTGACATGACCCTTTAGATTTCCATCAATCCAGTACTATAGTTGGTTCAAAAAACTTCTGTTTGTCTAGCTAGAGGGTGTATTAGAGCTAACTAAAGATGAGTGAATCTAACTCACAAACTTCGACGAAGAAGCATAAGGCCCTGTATGGAAAATTCCACTTACCATTGTAGAAACAAATGTTTTGAGGGCAAAACAGTATAATATATAGCTGGGGTAATTTCTTTTCAAAACATTGGGGCTTTGGTCATCACCCAAAATCTTAACACTAATTAATCTAGCAGAGCAATACTGGGAATTCAGCATCTATTTTCAGTTACTACTTTCCTAGATTTTTTTGCTCTTACCCCTGGAGGGCTTGTCAAATGAAAGCAAAAAGTTTGAAGGAACAAAGCCAAAGTCAGAAGTAGAATGATAAAGCTTGAGAGTGCATAGAGAAAGGGAAAATTGCATACAAAGCAACCCCAAAGGGATAGGAGATCAGAAGTTCTGGGCGAAAGGGACCCCACAGGGGAAGAACAAAACACGTTCAGACCAGCTTCAAAGAATTCTTCATGGCTGGGCACAGTAGGAAAAGGTTAAAATAACATGTGCTTCTCTCAGTAAAACTCAATACGAAAATCACTAAGCAGGACCAGGGGTTTGTATTTTCCTGCACCTGTTCTGTACAGGAGGACCTTGTAGACACTGGGAACAGAAGTCCTTACAAATAATATTTTTCTTTGATGGGTAAACTAATAATGAATACAGACATAACTATGACAATCATGTAAACAATTACAATCTATAAAGATACTGTAAAAGTGCAGTATTTACTAGATCATAGCTATGTAAGTTCCAGGTAATAAAGTAGAATTGGAACTTAACTTTCCTTAGATATTCATGCAAGATAGATGCCTATCCAACCCCAGGTCAAAGATATATTTCACAAAGCTTACCAAATGCAATAAGCTCCCAAAAATACACCAGAACTCATTTCTTAAAGTGGTCTCGCAACTAATTTTTCAGATTCCCTGCATTAATTCATTACCAGTTTTATTGGGAAAAAGGTCAAAATCAAAATTCAAAGGTATAATTATAATATTTTATGAAATATGTTTTTTAAATTATCATTTTAAATAATCTAAACATTGACTTTTACACATTAAAGTGTAGACCAAAACCTCAGTTCACAAATAGTACTTAACCTCTGAGGCAACAAAGTTGACAAATACCAAAGCATTTATAACCTGATCTTCATCTCTGCTTCATGCTAACAAGGCATCCAGTTCAGCTTTGTTCAGGAAGCATTTACTACGTGCATAACACAGTCACCTTTCATAGTTAGAGAATAGTCCTATAACTTTTGTAACCTTATCATTTGATATAATTTTGCACATAAATAAAATTTTCAAAACTGTGTATCTTTTCTTTTTATTTTCCTTGGTCACTCTGCCTAGAGGCTTATTAATTCTACTCTGTTGTTGTGTTGTTGTTTTCCCCCAGACAGCCAGCTTTGGGATTCAGGAATGTTCGCTATTGTTTATCTGTTTTCAATTTTATTGCTTTCTGTTCTTGTATTTATTATTTTCTTCCTTCTTGCTTTGGGGTTATTTTGCTCTCTTTTTCTAAGTTCTTCATGCAGAAGCTTAGATTACCAATTTGATACCTTTCTTCTTTTCTAATATAAGCACACAATACTATAGGAAGAGATGTTCCTCTAAGTATTGGTTCAGCTGCATCCACAAATTTTTACAGGTTGTATTTTCATTTTATTTTTAAATATTTTTAAACTTCTATTAAGTGTCCTCTTTAACATATTTGTCATTTATAAATGTGCTAAGTTTCCAAATATTTTAGAATTTTCCCTAAATCTTTCTGTTACTGATTTTCTATTTAATTCTGTAATGGTCAAAAACCATATATCACATGATTTCTATTTTTTTGAATTTGTTAAGGTTTGGTTTATGGTCTGAAGATGGTCTATACTGGTGAATTTTTTATGTGCACTTGAAAAGAGTGTGTATGTTCCATAAATATCAATAGGTCAACATGGCTGGTAGTGTTATTCAGGTCTCCAGCATTTTCACTGATTTTCTAGCTGCTTGTTCTATTAAATACACAGTGCTGGAATCTCCAACTATATTTGAAAATTTGTTACTTTCTCCTTTCAGTTCTCAGTTTTTTCTTCATATATTTTAAGGCTGTGTGGCCAAGTGCACATACAGTTACAATTATTGTGTTCTTGTACAATCAACCCTTTTATCATTTTGCAATATCCCTCATTTACCTGATAATATCCCTTTTCTAAAGTCTATCTTTTTGGTTAATATAGCTATGTTACAGAATAAAGGGGTCCAAGAGCAATATACTATAACTGAAAGGACCCCCTACTGGGTTCGACTGTCCCTTGCCTTATAGGAATGACATCTCTCAATGCCAGAGATTTGTGAAAAGGAAAGAAAATGTTTATTTATCACTATGCAGACTTAAAGTAGTGACCTAATGTCTTCATTAAAATATCAAAGTCCTTTAGGATACCCTCAGATGCCCACAGTGCTTCCTTCTCCCCCCGCCCTAATTCGGGGTACCTTAACTCAGGAAAAGAAGACAAGGTCTGGGATCCAGGCTCCTGACACCGTCAGCTGTGTCCCCATCCAGGCAGGATCTCCAATTAATCCAAAGCCATGAGGCACCTTCTCATGGCCTACTGGCAAGAGTTCTTTCTCCCTCCTTCCAGGCAAAGTTTCTCCTGCTTCCCAGGTCACGTGGCCAAAGGGAGCACCCCAAAACTGCATGGTCCTCTTCTACCAGAGCTGTGGGGGTCTGCACTCTAGCAAAACTGCGTGAATCTCCCCACCAAAGCTGCCTTTGGAAGGTGGGGGTCGCTACTCTGCTAAAGCCAAGTGGTGGTTCTCTGCTAAAGCCGCATGGTGGTTCCCCCTACTAAAGCTGCGGGGTCCCCACTCTGGCAAAACCTCACAGCTCTCTCTCTAATGGCTGCCATGTCTGGGTTTAAATCCCCATGCAAATCTTCCTCTGTACCCCCATTTCCAACTCCTCCTACAATAAGTTACACCTGCCAGCACTCCTGTATTCTTCCAAGTTTACTGGGCTGCCATCATGAGTCTGGGCATGGGTGGCCCCATGTCATGGAGCCAATCTTCTCCAAGCTCCCACACAGGCACTGTAACTCAGGGGACCTGCCCCCCAGTTACATCTTGGGGGGAGTCCCTTTCCATCACCATGGCTCAGAGCATGGCCACAGCTATTTAACATATCTAAGCAACAAGCCGAAGGCTATAGATATGTTAAATGACCATGCTATGGACTAGCTGCAAAGCTGTGGCTGTACAAAACAGCCCTGCATGTTCCTGCTCCATGTATCCCTTCCCCCAACTCATACCTGTAGGAGAAGGGGTGAGGACATCTTATATGTCTTTCTAATATTTCCTAGACAGCTTGAGTCCTGGACCCCATTCCAAATCCCTTTTTGGGGCCCCCCTCTTGGCTGCAGCCTGTATCAGCTACTCCAACTTTTTTATGGTTGGTATTTGCATGGAATATTTTTTAAATTATTTTATTTTTAACCTATTGATGTCTTTATACTTAAAGTGGATTTCTAATACATAGCATACATAGCTGAGTATTGATTTTCTATCCAATCTGACAATCTATTTTTCTATCTAATCTAACAATTGATTTTCTATCCAATCTGACAATCTGTTTTTCTATCTAATCTAACAATTGATTTTCTATCCAATCGGGCAAGCTCTGTTTTTTAACTGATTTGTTTAATCCAATCACATTTAATGTGATTATTAATATGGTTGAACTAAAATCTACTACTTTGCTAGATGTATTTGTCCTACCTGTCCCTTGTGTTAGAAGGCAATTCTTCTTGATAGTTCTAGTCACTCTCCAGCAGCTATTGTCTCAGAATTTTCCAAGAATATTTATATAGCAAAATAAACTTGAAAGGACAGACATAGTATCTACCTCCAAGACAGAGGTTTCCTGATCAGGAAATCTGATTTCTTTCTATGAATGTGGTTTTTTGTTGGTTTTTTGTTTTGTTTTGTTTTTAAATTTCACATATAAGTGAGATCATACAGTGTTTGTCTATCTCATTTGACTTAGCAAAATGTCCTCAGGGTTCACCCATATTGTTACAAATGGCAGAATTTCCTTCTTTTTATGGCCGAACAGTATTCTATTTCACATATATGTATATATACATGTATATGCATACATGTGGCATGTGTATATACATGTGTGTGCACATGTATGTGTGGTGTGTGGGCGCATCTATGTGCATGTGTGTGCCCATGTGTATGTTGCATATTTACTATGCATTCATCTATGATGGACATTTAGGTTATTTCCCTGCCTTGGCTATTGCAAATAATTCTACAATGAACATGTGGGTACAGAAATCTCGTCAACATTGCCATTTTGTTTCCTTCGATTATGTACCCAAAGGTAGAATTGCTGAATCATATGGTAGTTCTATTTTTTATTTTTGAGGAATAAATAATTTTAAACAACAGTTAAACAAAACTGTTACAAGAGAAGCTCTTTCTATTCCATCCCTTCACTTGATCTTGGGAGATGGATCATTATCTTAGACTCTCCTTGGCTCTCTCCCTTAAAACCTGTGAGCCCCAAAGCTACGTTCCTTCCCCTTTCTGCTCTTTCCCTCCAATTAGCAAATGAACCGGCCAGGATAGAATCCTGCACCTTAAAGAGATGAGAAAGAAGAAGCTTTTGTTTTTCAGTCTTAAAGCCACAATCTCCAATCCTTCATTACCAAAAAAAGGGGGTGTTTGACACCCTATCCGATGCTTGTGTCTTTTTCCTATTTGGTTTATAGTTATCATTCCTCAAAGCCGCAAGAGTAGTGGAGGGAGAAGAATTTGACAAGATGAGGTTAAGTAAACTGGGAGGGAAAAAGAGGAGTCATGGGACATCCAGAGTGAAAGCAAAGGAAGAGATGATAACTACTGCACCTGAAAAGGGAGGCTGGGGTATTTGCAAAATGTTCATGCAGGAGGAAGAAATGCCAGGCTTGTTGTTCCTGAGGAAGAAACTGATGGTGGAGCCTTCCCAGGAACAACTCCCTTCCCACCAGAGTACTCCTGGCTTCCAATTTGGCCAGGGGTTTGGGTGGCACAAGTTATAAGACCTTCTTTAAAAAAATATTTTTTACTAATTATGCTATTACAGTTTTCCCAGTTTTCCTCCTCTATGCCTCCTCTGCCCTGCCCACACTACCGCCCAGCATTCCTGCTCCCAGTTCATGTCCTTGGATTGAACATATACCAATTTTTCGGACTGGAAGATGCACTGGACCATAAGATGCACCTAGGTTTTAGAGGAGGAAAATAGGAAAAAAATTTGAAGCATAAAATGTGAAAAAATATTTAATAACATAAATAACATAGGTCGCCACCCCCCACACACACACAGTGAGCCAAGTAAGCTACATTCAGACTATAAGACGAACCCCCATTTTCCTCCCAAATTTGTGGGAAGAAAGTGCATCTTATAGTCTGAAAAATATGAGTAAGTTTTCCCATACCATTTTTATCTCTCCCCATCTACCTTATGCCTACTAACCATGCTTCTTCTTCCCTGTACCTTTCCCCGCTATTCTTCCCTCCCCCCTCCCCACTGAAATCCCTCCACATGATGTCCATTTCTCTGATTCTGTTCCTGTTCTGTTTGTTTGCTTAGTTTTTGTTTTCATTGTTTTTCTTTTTTTTAGGTTCATTTGTTGATAGTTGTGAGTTTGCTGTCATTTTACTACCCATGTTTTTTATCTTCTTTTTCTTAGATAAGTCCCCTTAACATTTCATAAAACAAGGGCTTGGTGATGATGAACTCCTTTAACTTGACCTCATCTGGGAAGCACTTTATCTGGACCTTCCATTCTAAATGAAAGCTTTGCTGGATAGAGCAATCTGGGATGTAGGTCGTTGTCTTTCATGACTTCAAGTACTTCTTTCTAGCCCCTTCTTGCCTGCAAGGTTTCTTTTGAGAAATCAGCTGATAGTATAATGGGAACTCCTTTGCAGGTGACTTTCTCCTTTCTACTTGCTGTTTTTAGGATTCTCTCTTTATCTTTAATCTTGGGTAACTTAATGATGATGTGCCTTGGTGTGTTCCTCCTTGGGTCCAACTTCTTTGGGACTCTCTAGGCTTCCTGGACTTCCTGGAAGTCTATTTCCTTTGCCAGATTGGGGAAGTTTTCCTTTATTATTTGTTCAAATAAGTTTTCAATTTCTTGGTCTTCATCTTCTTCTTCTGGCACCCCTATAATTCAGATATTGGAACATTTCAGGTTGTCCCTGAGGTTTGCAAGAGTCTCTTCACTTTTTTGAATTCTTGTTTCTTCATTTTGAAGAATGTTTATTTTTTCCTTTTGATCCAAATCATTGCTTTGAATCCTGGTTTCCCTCCTCTCACTGTTGGTTCCCTGAACATTCTTCTTTTTTTCACTTCAGGTATTCTTCGTTTTTTCATTTTTCAACCAAACTCAGTCAGTTCTGTGAGCATTTTGATTACCAAGGCTTTAAATTCTCCATCAGATAGGTTGGCAATCTCCTCCTCACTTAGTTTTCATTCTGAGGTTTTGCTCTGTTCTTTCATTTGGGCCATATTTCTTTGTCTTGGCACAGATGATAGGTTGTAAGGGGGAGGGGCCTTAGGTATTCACCTGGGCAGGGCAGCCCTCACTGTGCCGCACTGAGGTGCTGCCTGTGGGGGAGGGGCCAGAGAGGGAACAGTGGGGCTCACCTGCTGGTCTCTAGAGCACTTTTCAACAAATTCGTGTCAGACTGGAAGTATCTCCCACCCTGGCAACCCCAGCCGTAGTCCATAGTCAGCTCTGAGTCTCAGTTTTCCCCTTAAGTCAGTCCCACGCCACTCATGAAGCCTCAACCGCCTCGCTGAAGTTTTTCTGAGTTGGCCCACGTGGTCCACCTTACTGGTCTGGTTGTTCTGGCTGACTTTTTTTCTTTAATTTCTTGGTTGTCAGAGTTCCATGCAGTTTGATTTTCTGTTCCTTTGGTTGTTTATTGATTTCAGATTGGTTGTTATCCTCCTTTCAGTTGTGCGAGGAAGCGAAGGGTCTCCATCTACGCCTCCATCTTGGCCGAAACTCATAAGAACTTTTTTGAAACCTTGCTGTGATGCTTTAGCATCTCCAAGAGTTGGGCCAGAATGTGAGGTTTTTGTGAACTTATGACTCTTGAAAAAAAAAGGTCCGCTTAATCAACTCTATTGATCAGGATTGTGTTTGTCCTGGTAAAACACTCCCTCATACAATGCAATTATCTGCAGGTTCTCTAAAATAGGTCAGCCAAAAAGAAAATTGGTTTGGCCCTATTGTATATGCCAAGCAAATTATCAGAACAAACCAATAACTCTCCTATTTGTATGCAGGTCAGAAAAAAAAAGGTACCCAAGAGATGGCTACATTATTCCTTCAACAGAAAAAATACCGTAACAAGACATTTGTATTTTGGTCTGCAATGCCAGTGTATACATTTTTACTATCATTATTATTTAGTATATAGCATCAGGCTCAGAGACAAGCTTTCATTCAAAGGCAATAATGCACTCTATTTACCTTTAAGATACAGGTGTTATCTGTGTCAGATAAAAAGCTTTTTGTGACATTGTCGTAATATAATGTTGGTAACAGATGTCAGCTCAAGGTGTAATTGTGAACACTCTGTGCATTGGTAGATACTTATTCTAGACTGTGCAAAGCCGTGGTGCAAAGATGGGTAGCAGAAAGATGTGAAGAGCTCAAAGGAGAAGGAGTTCAGATAAAAATATTATTTTGTCATATTCTAGAAACTTTCAAAATCTTGTTCTCCAGATACACTGGGACTGAAGTAATTTAGTTCCCACACATTTCACCTTTAAAATATGAGAATGTTTTAAATTATATAAACATAATCACAAAGAAAAAGTCAATAGCATCAATCCAATGTGTCTCAGAAATTTTTCACTTCTTAAGGTTTTTACAAAAGATCAATTTGAACTCCAATATATAAAAAGTTCATGGTGCAGCTGAGAAAATGATGTGGACAGCAACACACATTTACATTTCAGGCAGTTATAAAAATTGTAATTGACTATTAAATTACTAATCTTAATCAGATATTCAGGTACATAATTTTTGAAAGGCTACTGCAATTCTTGTTGCACTAACTGCATTTATTACCTCTAACAAAAGTTACCATGAAGAATAGGGCAATTCCTTAACCTAGAATAAGAAGATACATTTTGAATAAAGTATTTAAAGTATGTTATTTTAAGGCTGTGTCTGTGTAGTCTTGAGACATAAGGAATGATTTGACATGATTATCTGACTAATACATACAAACACACACCTCACACAAAACTACTGAATTAATTAAACCTCCGAAAATTGGGAGTAGGGAAAATGTTGATTTCTGTAGATTGATAATATTGATAGTTCAAACCTTGAGGATAATTATTCAGAATCAGTTTTAATCCATTTAAAGATTATTTTTCTTTTCCTCTTTCCAAATGGGAAAATATTTCCAGAAAAAGTAGAAAAATTAAACAAGTCTTAATGCTGCTTTTTGTCTTCCTTGAATTTTGTGGTGAGGAGTCAGGAGGACCCCTCCTCCAGGTCAAAGTAGAACCTCAGCTCTTGCTTCTCCAGGAGAGGAGCCATCCCGGTCAGGAGAGATCAGGAATTTCTTCAGCAGATGCCGATGCTTTAGGAGCAAAGATGTGTTCGGGCTATGCCAAAGAAAGAGAAAGCAAGCAAGAAAGACAGAGGGGACTTCTTATTAGGCTGTATTAGTTTCCTATTGCTGCCATAACACATTACCACAAATTCACTGGCTTAAAACAAAAGATAATACACATGTATTATCTTGCAGTTCTGTAGGCTGTATGTCCATCATGCTTCTCACTAGAATAAAGTCAAGGTGTCAGCAGGGCTGCGTTTCTTTCTTAATGCCCTAGAGAGAAACCCATTTCCTTGTCTTTTCCAGCTTCTAAAACCCACTCACATTCCTTGGTTGACTCCCTTATATCTTTAAAGCCAGTGATGCTGGATATCCCTTCCACCATCATGTCTTCTGCCTCTCTACTTTTACTTTCATCCAGTTGTAGGGACCTTGTGGTTATACTTTACTTCTTTTTCACTCTTAAGGACCCCTCTGATTACATGATAGCCAGGCCAGATACCCATGAACTTAGCAAATTCAAAGTAATTCCATCTCAAACTATTAATTTAATCATGTCTGCAAAGAACTTTTTGCTCTGTAAAATAACATATTCACAGGTTCTGGGAATTAGAAAATGCACATCTTTAGGGGCCACTCTTCTGCCTACTACAGGGGCTAACTGGAATGTACTTTAGTCATGGCCATTATCAAGAGTGGTTGTCTTTCATGGGGCCCACCACCCATGCATGAGTGAGTGACAGTCCTTTCAAATTATGTGATAGAAAACCAACTCCCCCTTAAAACTTATAGAAAACACCTGCACTTAAATACAAACTATCCTCCTAAATACTTTGTTATGACTTTCTCTCCTAGAACTTATGCAAACAGCTTTAAATACAGCTGTCTCTGATTTTTAAAATGTCTGAGCTTTAAAAAGGAGAAGGCACATGACAAAATGTCACTTGTTTGAAGGGCCTGTTGATATCATTTGCAAATCAAATGCAAGAAGAGAAATAATTGTCTATCTCAGTGTTCCCACGAAACTGTGTTCTAGCCCTGGCTAGGTGGCTCAGTTGGTTGGAGTGTCATCCCATACACCAAAAGTTGCAGGTTCGATTCCCGATCAAGGCACATACCTAGGTTGCACGTTCAATCCCTGGTCAGGTGTGTACAAGAGGCAACCAATCAACCCTCGGGTAAGGATTAAAAAATGAAACAAAATTGTGTTCTGAGAAGTAACAGTCATTTGAGATGCTATACACATGTGCATGCATGCACAGGCACACAGGATTCTATAATCATTTGGGGAAATCCTGAATATTATTCTCTTAAGGATTTGCATTGCATATTAATGTTTTAAAGGTTGGAGAAGTTCTACACTAAATAAATATATTTATTTCTACACTAAAATAAATATCAATCTTTGGCTTCTTGAAAATTATAAAGAGAGCTTCCAGCTTTAATTTGACCTTTGTTTTGGCCCTGTGATGCCTTCATTGATCCTATACCCTCATGGATGAGCTAAGGGTTTCCCATCTGGTTCCAGAACTCCTTTCTGCTGAGCTTTGGGGCAGTCTGCAATAAGCTGCAGACTTCTGTGAGAACTCATCTCCAAATTTGTTCTGATCTGATTGTCTACTTCCTCAGTAAAATTTTGAAAATATACATGGAGAAAGAGATATTCAAACAATTTTATGTTTAAAAAATGTTAATATGTAAGTTAGATACTTTTACTACTATATTAATATATGCATGCATCAAATAGATAATTATAACAAAAATTTTAAAGCATTAATTTGTATCTTTTAATAATTATGGTTGTTTCATATTACAATAGTTAATATCTCAAGGTAAAGTATATATTTAGTGTTAGGATTTCTCTACTAAATCTGGATGTAAATTCATTCTGTCAACTCGTTTTTCTCAAGAGTTCTAATGCTTTGGCCCAGTCCTTGTCAGATCTTACAAGATTATGGCTGCTTTTGCTTCACGATGTCACTGAAGAAGCACGCATCCTAGAAGTAGCAGTATCTATTGGCTATTTCATTTTCTTGTAACTTGATTAGGCTTGCTTTTATCATCTTGGGTCTAGAATGTGTTCATATGTTTGCTTTACTTGACTGTTTCATGGAATTCTTTTCAAGCCATTAGTCTACTCTGTGAAGATCAACTTAGTTACAAGGAGATAGTTTATGTGGGTGCACAGTATACACAGGAGTGCATTATACATGGCAAAATAGGGTAATTCTTTTCTGCCATTATTTATAAAAATCAAAAAAGAGGAGCTCTAACATTTACCTCCTGAACCTCACTGAATTGTCTTGCTCACCCTCCAGGGCTTTTACCCATGTCCCATGACCACCCTTCCTTCTAAAATTGTAGCTGTGAATTGCGAGATTAGGGATGAATTCCAGATCTGCTGTCCTAACCCATTACAGTGTTTCAAGTGCTCAGCATTACCCAGCAGTGTTCTCAGAAAGATAAATACTGGATTTTTGTTTGGGGGAAATCCCAAAAATCCCCCAAACAAAAATTTCCCATTATTAATAATTAATAATTTAATACTGGATTTTTGTTTGGGGGAAATAATGCCCTTAGGAAGATGAGGGCAGACCTGCCTGAGGGACAGTTATCTCCTTCCCTCACAGGTTACACTGTCCTGGTGGAACACAGGCTTAAAGGTTAAATCGATGTTTGAGGAGAGAAACAAGGGTGGGAAGTACTACAGGGAAGCGCTTTTCCCTAGGCCCCAGGTGCCATGTGGAGGACCATCCATCAGAATAACATTCTTGTAGAATAACATTCGTACCTTGTAGAGACAGAACAAATTGTTGGGTAGATAGATTAGAACACAGAAGCTGGATGCATGGAGCTCAGCCCTTTACTTTGGGTACCTGACGGGACCTGATGGGCCTGCAATGGGATAGTCATGGCAGTGGGGGCAGTTTCTACCCCTACTGGGGAGTATCCATCTATGAGGGGCCTTTCCTTATGCAATAGAATAGGGGAGATTTAACTTTGTGCTTCTTGGGAGGAAAATGACTGTTAAAGAGAACACAGCTAGACAATCCACAGTAAATAACAACCCACAATCTCAACACAACACAATAATAGTGTATTTCTTGCTCACACAAAGTCTACCATAGATTTCAAAAATTCTGCCATGCAGCTCTCCACCTCATGGTGATGAGTGATCTGGATCCATCCAACCTATGGATCCATCATCTCAATACGAGGCCCCATAATCACTGCAGGAGAGAAGAACAATGCACCTTCCATGCTTCAAACTAAAAAGATAATTGCACATCTGTTCACAGGGCTTTGACCATGACAGGGAATTTTGGAACAGGCCACAAGAGTCATTAAATGTTAAAGGTTTATCATCATCATCATCACTACTATTTCTATACCTACATGTACTATAGACACTTGCCCTCATATCATTTTTGCCAGGTGATAAAAATAATGATGTCTTCATTGATGCCATTGTTTCAAAATACTATATCCAAGGATTCTTCTATACCCATTGCCAGTGTGATATGATTTCCGCATTGCTACACTGTCCACCCAAATAAAAGTGTTAGTAGATTCTGCACTGGCCTGCCACACTGGAGACACACTATTACTGAAATCCTTTTTGAAGTAAGGTGTAGTAGGTCCTGGTAAAATGCTAACATATTGCCTAGGAAAAGAAGAGTTTCATATTAAGATGTTAGTAATTTCAACACAAATTTAAGTGGTCCTAACGAAGATCAGGGTCCGTGTGATGTTTTCAGAGAACACTCTGACACCAAACATATAGTTTTTTTTCCAAAACCAATTGTCCAATTCTCCATTGCCAACAGTGTGTCCAGCAATTCAATTAAATTTAGTTCAGTTCAGTTCAAATAAGTTCAATTCTGACATCCAGAGTAAGCACAGATCTCCACAGGTAAAGAACTCAGTTCCATAAGACTGCCTCCAGTTCAGATACCAGATACAGATGGGGTACCCAGACTAACCACACTTCTGCCTGGCCAGCTACAAATTTGAAAGTTCCTATTACCTCCCTCCAAGGTTTGATAATTTGCTAGAACAACTCATAGAAATGTTGGTTTATAGTTGCTTCTTCTATTATTATTTTATTAATTTGTAATATTATTTAATTATTCTTCATATGAACAACTGTAAACCTACTTTTGCCAACCTCTGTATATATACCCAGGACCTACAAACAACAAAATTAAATTTACAAATCCATGCTGGTGCCTTTCCATTACTTTAGATCCAAAAATCATTCAGTATGAGGGCCTTACCTTTAGGCTTAGTAATGTTTCTAAGCTTATTAGAAACATTATTTCATGTTTCTTATACATGTTGCTTATTTCATGTTTATGTAAGTTTTGTTTGTTTAAAATTTTCCTTTATGGCGGACTTCCAGCCAAGGTGGAGGTGTAGGTAGATACACTTTGCTTCCTCACACAACCATAGGAGGACAACAATAAATTTAAAAACAAAAAATAACCAGAACTGCCAGAAAATTGAACTGTATGGAAGTCCAACAACCAAGGAGTTAAAGAAGAAATATTCATCCAGACTGGTATGAGGAGTGGGGACGGGCAGCTGGCATGGAGAGGACTCCTGGTAGGGTAGCAGCTGGAGGACCTAGAAAGGCAGCAGCTAGCAGAGCAGGTGGTCCCACATTTGTCTGCAGATAAACCAGGAGGAACAACTGGGGATCCAGACAGACTGTGCAACCCAGGGTTCCAGCTTGGGGAGATAAAGCCTCAAAACCACAGGTGGCAAACACAAGGCCCGCAGGCTGAATCCGGACCTCCACTTTATTTTATCCGGCCTGGAACTTTGTTTCTACCCAGCAGCAGCAATGAGCTCCATGCCCCTACTTAAGAAGTAATTACATTTACACAGTCCTAAAATTACATTTGGCCCTTTGTAAGCAACCACAAGGCTAATGTGGACCCCAGTGAAAATGAGTTTGACATCCCTGCTCAAAACCTCTTGCTGAAAAAACATGTGGAGGTGGAGGAGGTGGAAGAAATTCCTATCCTCACAAGAGAGTTCATTGGAGAGATCCAGAGGGTCCTAGAACATACAGAAACCCACCCACCCAGGAATCAGTACCAGAAGGGCCCAATTTGCTTGTGGGTAGTGGGGGAAGTGACCAAAAGCATGGCAAGAGCTGAGCAATTGGCATTGTTCCCTCTTGGATGCCTCTCCCACATACAGCGCCACAATGCAGTGACATAAGTTTCCCTGCCCTGGTGAATACCTAAGGCTCTGCCCCTTACTACTAACAGGTTCACCGAGACCAAAACAAAATGGCCCAAATGAAAGAACAGGTGAAATGAAAGCTCCAGAAAAAATACAACTAAGCTATGAAGAGATAGCCAACCTATCAGATGCAGTGTTCAAAACACTGGTAATCAGGATGCTCACACAAATGATTGAGTTTGGTCACAAAACAATGGAAAAAGTGAAGCCTATAAAAAGTTAAATAAAGGAAAATATACAGGGAATCAACAGTGAAGGGAAGAAAACTGGGACTCAAATCAACAGTTTGGAGCAGAAGGAAGAAATAAACACTCAGCTAGAACACAATGAAGAAACAAGAATTCTAAAAAATGAGGAGAGACTTAGGAACCTCTGAGACAACTTCAAACATTCCAAACATCCAAATCATAGGGGTGCCAGAAGAAGAAGAGGAACAGCAACAAATTGAAAACTTATTTGAAATAATAATGGAGAACTGCCCCAATCTGGCAAAGGAAACAGACTTCCAGGAAGTCCAGGAAGCTCAGAGGGTCCCAAAGAAACTGGACCCAAGGAGGAACACACCAAGGCACATCATAATTACATTAGCCAAGATTAAAGATAAGGAGACAATCTTAAAAGCAGCAGAGGAAAGGAGACAGTTATCTACAAAGGAGTTCCCATCAGACTGTCAGCTGATTTCTCAAAAGAGACCTTACAAGCAAGAAGGGGCTGGAAAGAAGTATTCCGAGTCATGAAAGACAAGGACCTACATCCAAGATTACTCTATCCAGCAAAGCTATCACTTGGAATGGAAGGGCAGATCAGGTGCTTCCCAGATAAGGTCAAGTTAAAGGAGTTCATCATCACCAAGCCCTCATTATATGAAATGTTAATGGGACTTAGCTAAGAAAAAGAAGAAGATCGAAACTATGAACAGTAAAATGACAACAAACTCACAACTATCAACAACTGGACCTAAAAAAACAAGAACAAAAACAAACTAAGCAAACAACTAGAACAGGAATAGAATCACAGAAATGGAGATCACATGGAGGGTTATCAGTGGGGAGAGGGAGGGTGAATGGGGAAAAGATACAAGGAATAAGAAGCATAAATGGAAGGTAGAAAATAGACAAGGGGAAGTTACGAATAGTATGGGAAATGGAGAAGCCAAAGAACTTATATATATGATGCATGGCCATGAACTATGGTGGGGGAATCATGGTGGGAGGTAGGTACAGTGTGGAAGGGAATAAAGGTGAGCAAAAAAATGGGCAACTATAATAGCATAATCAATAAAATATGTTTTAAAAAAATAAAATAAAATAAAATTTTTCTTTCTGTGAGTAGCCTAAGGGATTTTAAAAAATGAGGGGGGGACCTTTATTATTCCTACGCGTTTTTTTTTTTTAGAATTCTAGTAGTTAGTTATCTAGTTCATAAAAAGCAAAAGGCATACTGAGCCCTCCCTGAATAACACTATTCTGATAAAAAAAAAAAAACCTTTAATGGAGAATTTCAGAAACTTGTGTCTTAGAAATATGGAACACATTTTCACCTACATGTAGCATCTGAAATTGTGCCATCCATCTCTTACAGCTAAATAAATATTTAATTCAGCAAGTATTTCTTAGGACTCCTATTTATAACACAAAGTGTTAAATGTCATGGAGATACCAAGATGGGCAAGATCCATTCAAGAACCATGTGAAGTGGTAGAAGATATTGAGGGTGAAAGTAGACAAGGCAGAATGGTCTACTGACTGAAAAAGAAGGGATTTGCATTCATGGAGAAAGGTGTGATTGATTCTTACTTAGAAGATGAGAGACAGAGCTTCAGAGAAATGGGGCATGAGAGGCACCTCAAAGGGTGCGAAGGGTTTTGACAGGTGGGGAAAAGAGGGGACAGGCATACTGGCATTCCCAGCAAAAGGAACCCTGTGCACAATGGCCTGGAGAGCAGGTGAAAGGGAAAGTTGAGTAGTCCCACCTACTAGGTTAACTCACAGGCACTGAAGTGGAGCCAGACCTCTGAAAGTTAACTGAGGTTACATTACAGAGCACCCTACTCTGTAGGACCCAGAAAGCTGTTCCAAATGTTGACAGTGACATGAGTAGTCATACATCCGAGGTTCAAGGGTGGAAGCTCCAACCAAACAGACCTCAGCTTCAACCCCAGCTCCACTGCTGAGGTAGTTAACTTCTCTAAGTCTTGATTTCTTCATCTGCAGAATGGGAATAATAATGGCACCTAATCATAGAGTTTTCAGGAGATGAAATTGAGATGAGACACATTTTTAAAAATTAGTACAATGGCTCCTATAGATGATGAGGATGACAGTAACTACTATGGATGACAGAGAAAGAAGAGGAAGACAAAAAGAGAAAAGGGTGTTGACAAGGATAATGTTTGAATTCGCTTTTATGTCCCAGAACCTAGTACAAAGCCTAGTAAGTTGTAGGCACTCAAACTATTTCTTGAATTAGACTAAAGAACAAATTTGTCCCAGGGAACCATAAGTATATTTTTTCGTATTTTCACCAGCTTTGGGGGGAAAAGAGGGGAAAACAAAAGTGAGTAATAGCAAGCTGCATGAGGAAGAAAAATGCAGACTAAATAATTTGGGGCCCTTATTAGAAAAAATGTATGATGAGAATAATAATTATGCCAACCAAATTTATTACCTTTACATTACAATTAGGAGAAAAATGTCAAGGTCAGTGAAAACCACAAAGTTGAAATGGAAAAACCTGGCACCCTTAAGAAGTAATTGGATGTTCTTACCGGGTTCCCTCTCATTAGATTTGATGTAATTGTTTCTAAAACATCAAGACATAATGACAAGCATCTATTTCAATAAAATTCTGATGCAATAATCAAAATGATATTTAAAATTCACTGTACAATTACAGTCCAATTAAATCTAAGTTAACTGCTCATTTGAGTCACTAAATCTAATCTGTGTTACCTTGCAGCACATATGCAGTGTGTTTCCATCATGACTGAATCATAACCAGACTTCACTCACGGCTCTGGGAAAAGTTCTGCAATATTTTAACAAGGGCCAGGTGATGGGTACATGCAATAACAATTTGCCTACAAATTCACTAGGAACCCAGTGCTTGTATTGTCACATTAGATGGAAAAAAGGGCAGGACCACTTGATCCATGCAAGCAACAGGCTGCCTGATACGTACTGTTCATTCTTCCTTCTTAATCAAGACAAGGGGCATTCAAAAGCATGACACGTCTTTGCACTCAAAATCCTGACTTCAAAGCCCCTCATTTTGCTGTGGACAACTTCTGAGGGATCAGCCAAGATGATCCCTAGTTCGCATTCCTCCACCCACCACAATGAAAAAACTTCAAAAGAGTCCAAAATGGAGCTGGCCTCACAGCATTCAGAATGTTGTGCATAAGAAGTCTTAAGAGGAAATAGCTTTGAAAAGACAGCCATCAAGTGCTCCTGGGGAAGACCAGAGAAAGAAAAGATCCTGTGGGGAGACAGCTGGCCCATCCAGCTGTGGAGGGAAGCAGCATGATGGATGGCTTCCACTGGGGACAATGGATGACAGTGAGGGACAGGTCTTTGTTCCCAGGTTCCTGCACCCTCTCCTTTGACCTGCCCCACTGACCTGTGTGCTTGCGCACATGGCAGAGATGGCCTGGCCCTCTGCAAGTTAAGGCCCAGCAGGATTACTCATGCAAAGGGCCCACTGCTGGCTGCCCTACCCCCCACCCACTTCCGTGCAGTCTGGTTAGATGGTGACAGGGTTGGGAGTGGAATCCTGGACCACAGCGAACAAGGATTCCACTCAGCAAACCCATTCAGGGATTAGCACAAATCAACTGCACAGAAAGATAAAAGTTGGGGTTTGAGGGTGGGCTCTTGTTTCTCTCCAGAAAGGAGAATAAGCAGTCACATCCAGGTGGTTACTTAAGGTGTAATTGATTTGTGTTCCCAGGGATATTTTGCAATGCAGAATAGAAAGAGGGTAGATCTAAGAATCCTGTGAGATTCGGCATATTCCTCCCACAACTGCAGATTTCGGGTCAGGTTTGTGGGTGTGCAGGGCAGGCCTGGGCCCAGGTGTCACTGCACGCCTCACCCACTCTGGGCCCAAAATCCTCATCCGTAAAGTATGTTAATACTTCCTACCCTTTCTAGTCATAAGAACCTCACAGTGAATAAGGAAAAATACTGTATGATCTCACTTATAAGTGTAATATGAAAAAGTAGAATTCATAGAAGCAGATAATAGAAGGGTGGTTACCAGGGGCCAGAGGCAGGGCAGCTGGGGGAAATGAAGAGGTGTTAGTCAAAGGCTACAAGTTGCAGTAATGTAGAATAAGTTCTAGAGGTCCAATGTATCCCATAATGGTTAGTTAATAACTCTATATTGTATACCAGAAATATGCTAAGAGAGTAGATTCCAGGTGTTCTCACTACAAAAATAAGGTAACAGTGAGGAGATGAATACATCAATTAGCTTGACTGTAATAATTATTTCACTATGTATCCATGTTGTACACATTAAAAACATACCACTTTAATTGTTTTAATTATTAAATTATATTTTAATAAAGCAAATGTAAGTGAAAAACAACACCACAGAAACACAAGGCAACTCATCCAGTGACTTACAACGCACATTTCACAAAATACTGTAATCATTTGTGAACATCAAAGTCTAGTAATAAGAATAATAGCTATAATTTACTACATACCTATTTTGTGTCAGGAAACACCGGAAGCACTAAAATCAAGCATCAGTAAGCCTGATAATTGTGCTAGAGAGCATTATTATTAATCTCATTTTACACATGAAGACACTCAGGCTCACAGATGTTAAGCAACTTGCCCCACGTCAAGCAGTTCATAAACAGGTGAGCTTGATTTCAACTTAGTTCGCCTGCCTGAAAGCCTACTCTGCTCTCTGTGTTTTCTGCCAGGCTCCAGAGTCCCCGAGGCTGTCTTTAAGTTCCAGGTCAGGTCTACAAGGAATGCAAAGACCGGTCCGCCCAGAGCACCTGAACAGTGTCAGAATGACACGACAAGCCTCCATACTGACACAATGACCCATCACCCTAGCTCTACACCTTCATCTTAGTGACTTTGAATTATCCCTCACAAATGTCCCCTCTCTGCTCGAAGCTACCATGTCGAAAAGCACACACATTCTCTCTCCCCTCCCCACCCGCCAACCAGCCTATCCCGTGATTCGACCTTACCCAGTCTCTCTGGTGGGAAGAGCACCCTGCCTGGCCCTGCTCTAGTCTTCTTCCATCTTCACTCCTGCAGCACATACCTAAGTTCAGGCCTTTTTTATACAGTTGACCCTTGCACAACGCAGGCTGGAACTGTGCAGGGCCATTGATACGTGGACTTGTTTTCTATAAATACAATCGGCCCTTCGTATCCACAGCTTTCACAGCTGCGACGGATTCAACTAACGGCAGGTTGAAAATAGTATTTTCACATTCCCAACTGTGGATTCCCAACCGCTGATTCCCAACCACGGATTCTCAAATACTACTGGTGTTTTTCATCTGCAGTTGGCCCAATCCGTGGATGCGAAGGAAGTCTGACTGTAGTATAGTCAAAAAAGTTACACCGCTGTGTAACTTTTTCAGTTGCCGTGGAGTTGGCATCCCTGGCTACCTCCCCCTACCCCTTGGTCAAGGGTCAGCTGTATTCCATCTGCATTTTTACCATAATGTCCTGTCCTATTTATTCTAGAAAAAGTTTTAACATCACTTCCTGAAGTAGGCCTGGGACTTTGTCCTTATCTTGCTCAGAAATTAGTCACTCCCTGTTATCCTCACAATGAACCCTACACTTGAATAAGCATGCAAGACTGTCCTTGATTTGACATCAACCTACATTCTGAGACAACACCCCCAGTTTTCCCCCATCACATACATTAATCTCCTACCAGAAACAGCTAGTCATTAATTCGACTGGGCAGGAATTGCAAGGACAAAGACTAGATACCAGACAGATATTCCATAGCTGAGGGGGGTCTGGCAGCTCTAACTGCAGACATCTGGGCTGGCAAGTGGCCTGGAACTGACAAAGAGCTCTTGCCAAAGCAGTCACACCAGACATAGGACCAATGTTCCATACTGCTAAAATCGAGGTGCATGCCCTGAGCCTTGGGAAATTTGAACACCAGACAGGATACAAACCAGACAGAAGGGAACAAGACAAGAACACATGATAGGAATTGCCTTTCAAGGTGGGAGTGAAAGCACAAAGGACCAGGTGAGAGCCCGGCTTTTCTAACAAGGATGACAAGGCAAAGCCAAAGTGGCAAGAAGACTGGCAGCTGCCCAGTCAACAGGTAGCTTGCCTGGGTACCTTACAGTTTTCTTAACTTAGCAGTGTGATGTTCATAGGCCTGTTTGGTTTAATTACTTACGTTTAAGCTACTATAGTAAATACAGGTACTCCCTTCCGCACAGAGGTGAGGGTTTGTAAGTGGAGGAACTAAGCAGAAACAGCAGTGGTGATTGCTTTTAGAATGTGGGGAACATGACTTACTCAGCGTCTTGTTTCTATCATGATGAAAAGTTTGAAAGATTCCTATGTCCCTAATCAAAAACAGAATCAAAAACCAAGTTTCATAATTTGTGCTGCTGATTCCTTTATTATTATTGGTGTGTAGTTTCTGAGGTTCCTGGCAACGATTATAATAAGGGATGGGGGGGATAGACAAAAGATACTAAAAAATAAAGGAAGATTCTGCATTATTCGTACCTCTCCCCTCCTCTACCATCCTGCATAACTGGTAAAACAGTTACTCTCATTTCAGAATTTGGTTTCAATCACCCTCAAGAAATTGCTGTGTCATGATCACAGACCTCAGTTACAGCACCCCACATGCATTGTTACACACCAGTTCCTGGGCTTGGGGTCTCAGAAATGACTGTCCGATACTCTGGTGTCTGTGGTGAGCCCACAGAGGCAAAACTGTCTGTCTCAGAACTAATGCCTGAAAAAGGCTTCATTCTGTCTGTCTGTGATACAAGCACTCCAATATTGCCACAAAGAAGGAGACAGTTTGCAAGCCCTTTTCCCAGAACTGATGTAAATTAGAACACTTTCTAAGATAGGTCAGCCTGGAGTAATTTGCCAGTTGACTTGTCACATAACCAGGGGACAAGCTTCCACATCTCAGTGCAGTGCAGATGAAAACCTTTTGTAATTTCTCTTGGGCTTTCACATTTGTTCATTTATGGTGTGGAAAATCATCAGTGTGTAATGCGAAATTTAAACAGTCTGGCAGAAATCCATCCGAAACTAACCCTGGCACATAGTGGGTGCTTAATAAATACTTGTTGATTACCACCATGAAAACTGAACAGTCCTTCTGATCACTCTACCTTCAAATACTCAGCAGATGCCTTGGTAATGTTAGCCATTCCAGCAGCTCCAGGAATCCCCCAATATGTAGATTTTTCAGCCAGATTGGAATGAATGGGGAAGAAAAAAAGGTTTGGGTGCATTTGAAAGAATTTTTTAAAAAAAATAAATGAAGCTTTTTATTTCATTTTTAATATATATTTATTATTTGGTATTTATCAGGCTCCATTATCATTTAACCAGCCTTCCTATACTTGGAGAATGTGCTTCATTCCTCACAGTGCAAACCAGACACATATCTTTCCCAGCCTTGGACTTCAAAAATCAGATACACTCACAAGTGATGTCCATATAAACAGAGGCTAAGAAGGCAGAACCAAAGGAATGCTTTTCAAAGCGACAAGATTGTCCAAGGCCCTTGTTCAGCATCCAGATCAGGCTGGGAACTGAGGCATTTGTACCCAATGCCTCATTGAAGAAGAAGTGGAGTCTTTATGGACCAGACTCATAGGATTGGAGGGCTTGAGCATTGCTCCTGAGTAAGTGGTCTCCAAGTCTAATGCTGGCCTTTCCATAGATTCTGTGAACATTTGAACTAATATGTTTCACTTGTACACTTTCTGCTTAAATTATCTAAAAGAGGTTCTGATGTTACTAGCTAAGAATAGTGATTGTTATGTCTTCATTGTGCTGAGCGCCCTCATAGATGTGGGAATACAAAGACATGAACATAGCTTCCAAGATTCCACAGCCTAGGGACAGGAACTAACTGACTCAAGTTTTTCAGTGCAGTGCAGACAGAGTGAAGTGGGCCCACAAGTAGACCTGGGACACAGCAGGGCAGAGGGAAGGAAGAGTGTACATGGAAGGGTGCACACCCCTCGTGCCTGAGCAGTGGACCCTGACCATGCTGCCCACAGACCCTCAAGCCATGCTTTTACAGAAGGCTCTGTCCCATCCGGGATGTCTGGGAGGGCAGATATACTTCAGTCCTATCACTTCATGGGACTTAAAATTACTCACAATTCCAGCTCAGGGATGCAGAGAGGAGCCTCAGCTGCCAGGTTCTCCTGCTCCTCCCTCTGTTATCTTGCTGCTAATCAGTTCTGGTTGTTATACTTACCTCCTGTAGCAGACAAGCTGCAGCAATGGGGTCAGACACAGCCACGGGGAACTCTTGTAGCTTAGGTGTTGGGGGGTGGTATTAATGCTAGTTGTTTGGGGGTGGGATCAGCGCCTGAAGGCAGTACCCTTTCAGCACCTTCCTCTCAAACTCTTACCATCAATGTTGCAATTGTGTTTCATTCTACTTGCTTTAATATTTTTTATCTGTGATAATCTTAACAAATTTATAGTCACGTGTAATGTGAGTATCACAACAAGAAGCCAGGAGGTATTCAAAAAGTGACACCCAAAGATGAAGTCCAAATTATAGGCAGTACAGACAACACAGGTGTGAAGGGGATGGGCAGATGGACAGAAGCCCACCATGGAGAGGAAACAACTCAAGGGTGGGGAGCTGGTGTGATCCCCAGGATGGGATGTGCTCAGACCAAACTTCCAATACCTGTGCAGCCCATAATCTACCTCCTTCCTTTCTCCAGGTTGAATGCCCCCCACACTGCCCACGGGGGCACTTCTATGGAGAGGTCTGTCAGTGTAGACCACAGCAACGTGTGACCCCTGAATTGCCCTGCTACCCTGAAGACTGAATCTGCTCATGGAATTAATGTCTGGGCAATGGTTTTGCCTAAACTACAACTGAACCACTTTGGACACTGTACCCAGCAACCCTCAGCTGCAACAGCCTCCTAACTGTGACTGGTTCCCTAGGGTGCTCTCTCCTAGAGACTTTCCAAAGCTGGACCCTTCCCAAGCAGACCTCAGGTTCCTTTAGGTTGTAGACATATCTGAGGAAAAAATAATACAACATCACAATGAGAATGTCAGGGCATCAATTCCCCTTCACGTCTCTTTCAAGCCCTTCTTCATGGCAGAAGCAGTCTCAGCTCAGTGCTGGTATGCCTGGACCTCCTCCCTCACAGTTGTCAATCTTGCTCTGTAACAAGACAACCAGTCTCCAGCTCAGGGCTCCCATCTGCATCAATAAGTAGGAAAAGGTAATAATATTGTCTTGTTTGCATTGTATTTATACAATGGACACAAAGACACATGTGTGCTTTTATTATCTATTTATAGCTATGATGTTGATATTGACATTAATTTCCCCTTTAATTTTCAACATCTTTTTTAAAATAAATGAATTTAACTTCTAGAAAAAGTGAGTAAAATGTTTAAAAAGTATAAGGACATAGATATAGAAGAAGTTGCAGGGGCCCCTGAATGACTGAAGTTTGTGGGCAGGCTCCTAAGATGTGGCTCTCCACCCTACCTCTCCCTGTTCTCTAGCTCCAACTCATTCCCGGGGCCCTATCCTGGGGCAGCCAGCTCGAGCTGGGGCACTTCAAGTCATTGGTATTTGATTTTTTTTCTTTTTTCTTAATTGTTTTCATCAGTGTTTGCCTTTCACCCCATTTCCCATTACAGAGTGAGCTCCTTGAGGGCAAATACAATGTCACTGCTTTCTTTCCCACTTGCTTGCAGCTGCCAGTGTCAGAATTAGGTGCACAGTGGGTGTTCAATGAATGCCACTGCTCTGCATTCAACACTCAGGCAACACCAACATCCCAGCGCACACCAGACACAGGAAAAATAGGCATCTACTTGGCAAAGGCAACAGGATTCACCAGGATAGGATCTGTAAATGGTGTAAATTAGCAACAACAACAAAAACCTCAACTCAGCCTTTTGGAAAAATTACAACTTCGTTGCAAACATGCCAGAATGTCTGGAAATGGCTAAAACCTGGGGATTTTCCATAGATTAGTCATGTGGTTTAAATAATTAGAACTGATGGCCCAGTAGGAGACTGCCCCCAGTGAAACATGAACAAGTTCCAGGCTAAGTTCAGTCATGTGCAAAGAGTTGAAGCTTCTCATTCTGACAGGAAGGAATCAAGAAAGAACCTGCAACCAGGAGAGAAGAGAAAACTCTTGTATTATATGGGCTGGGGCTAGAGAAATATGTGCCAAAAACTCAGGCAATGTGGTGAATATATTTGCAGTTTTACAGAAAGGGTCCAGTCTATCTCATAGGCATTTGGAGTATTTGTTTTAATAACATTCTAAGTGAAAGCCTTCTCTCTGGTAATAGAATTTCTTTCCATTTTTATGAAGTCAAAATTTGAAAAATAAGCTAAAGCAAGAGAATTCAATTTCCTATAATAAGGTTTTGTTTCTAGTCACTTATAAATGCAAAATCATGAGGCTTTAGGCACCAGAAGGCATATGTTGATGATGGAAATGAAATAAAAATAAAATAAAATCTTAGAAACCCACTCATAAATATTGACCTTCCCCTTTTCCCTGCCTCCAGCTCCCACCTAAAACTTCACACATGTGTGCCCACACATGCACACACACACACACACATACACACCAGGGAGAAATAACAACACTGGCTTTCAGAGGCTGTGCAAGACAGACTATGAACTGACCTGTTCTCTAGATAGAACACATTTGTTCAATACATTCATCACCTCTGGATGGAAGTCCATGGAATTCGACACTGCTGCCAAAATGCCCAAACACAGCAGTGGTCAGGAATACCATGTGGTCCCAAGTCAACCACTGAAGGCTGAGGGTTGTCAGAGCCCTCTGGCCATGGCCACCAGCATGACACCCCATGTAAGTTCCGCCTCATCTTTCAACAGCAACAGGTTGAGTCAGTGACACAACTTCCCAATGTCTATTCCACTGTCAGTCCAACTAAGCCTTATACACTGTATCCTTTTTAGGATGTCAGTTTGTCCAGAATATTGCCAAGAAATGTTCATGAAGCTTTAGTTTCATCCATTCTCCCCAGTTTTTCTTGTCCCCAAAATACCAAAGATATGACTCCCAGTTCATTTTTATATGTATTTGAAATTTTCATTATCCTGAGCTATGAAGAGAAGCCACTCCTCCCTTCATTCCTCTCATTTCTGCATCTCTTTAAGACATCCAGTCTGCCTATTTCCAGGACACAAAGCTAACTTTCCACCCTCATCCTATGAAGCTGCATGCCTTCTTCTATATTAACTGCCGAGCAGTTTCCCTGCACAGGAATAGGAATCAGCTGTACAAACTGGGTCAGCCTTTCTTCATTTTCCTGCCAGAGCACCTCTTCCTCCTCTTCCTCCAGCCTGCCTCCTCCCTCTTAGAGTCTGCCCTGCCTATATGGTGCACCCAAGCTTTGGACATGCTACATACACACACAAGGGAAATTTATCTTTGCCCCCAGAAGCATAACTAAATCTCTATAACTTTTTCCACTTTTTCATGAATCCTTTTATCCTTTTTTTTTTTTTCACATAGGGACAATCTAGAGCCACTTATTCAAATAAGAAGAAGTTTTCTTAGTGACATTTTTTTATTTGGAATTTGATTGTCCCTACAAGAGGTCACTGCAAGGGCTAAAGGGAATATCACTATTCGTGGTGTATACACTCGTGTTTATGCACCTTGAGTACCACGGAGATAGTGCAGGTTTATAGTCCTCCAGACCAGGGTTTAAATCCTGGCTCCACCAAGACCTTTAGGCACTGTCACAGACCCTTCTAAGCTTCAGTTATCTGAGCCAATAAAACAGTGGAAATAATACTTCACTGCTACTTCAGTGAACTGGTACAAAAATTAAATAAAATAAGGTCCTTTGCCCAGTGCCTGGATTATGTAAGTTCTCAATAATGCTAGTGAAATAATATAAATGATAATCTTATTGTTGTTATTATTATTGCAACTAGTAGTTGTAGCAGTATTGCTATTATTTGAAGTCAGAAGACCTGGTTTCCAAACTTATTTTCCCAGAACAGATCTTTGAATGTTATTTTCTGCTCGGCAATAGAGCATGAGGGTTAAGACTGTGAATTCCAGTTCTAACTCCTCCTCCTCCATGTATTAGTCACAAAATGTTGAGCAAGTTACTTTGCCATTGTGAGACTCAGCTTCTTCATCTATAAAATGCGGGTGATAATGGCAGCTATTTGAAAGGTCCATTATAATTATTAAATAAGTTGATGTATGTAAAGTGTTTTAAAGTGCTCAGCACATAATAAGTGCTCAAGAAATGTGTTGAAAATCTGTAATAGGATATATTGGCATCTACCATGCAGATTATGGAGAAGAGTGGGAATGATGCATGAAACGTGCCCATCCCGTCATGCTCTCTGGCATTAGTGGTTCTTAAGTCAGGATGTATCTTAGAGTTACTTGGAGATATTTTAATACAACTAATGCCTCCATCTCATCCCAGACCAATTACATCAGCATCTCCAGTAGTGGGGACAGCACATTTTTAGAAGCTTAAATTATTATTTTAAAATAATAACCCTTATTATTTTAATGTGCAGCCAGGATGAAAAATCACATGTCTAACCACACAGTTAACTCAATAAAAGGTAGTTATTATGACTCTCTATCTATATACACACATATCCAAACCTACACGTAAATTCAGTACTTCATAAAAATATTCTGGAGTTTTTCTGCATAAACCCATACTTTAACCAACAAAATATTCACTTACTTGGCAGAGGCATCTGCCAGAGAACAGTGAGAAGCTTATAGAAATAAAAGAAAGCTTTAGTAGCCACAGATATTCATTGTAGCTTGTCAAGGCTCAATGGCTATTTGCTAAACTGAGTTCACACTATGTCAACTGACAGATTTGCACCTCTGGGAATGTACCCCAAGGATCCAGAAACACCAATACAAAATGTATATGCATCCCATGTTTATAGCAGTGAATTTACAATTGCCAAGATTTGGAAATAGCCTAAATTCCCATCAGTAGATGAGTGAATTAAAAAAGCTGTGGTATATGGAGTTAGAAGATGGCGGTGTGGTAGGATGCAGCAGATTCTACTCTCCCACAACCAGGGAAAAAAATCTGAGTCATTTTAGGTAGGAACAGAGCAAAGAGCCAACATTATCACGCCATAAATGAAAATAGGAGATTGCAAATTGTACCGGACATTGAAAAACCCGAAGAGAGAGTGTGGTTTGGTGAAAGTCTCAGAAACCACAGCATTGAAAAAGGAAAAGGCTCAGGTGCTCCGCGGGACCGGTGCGGCCCAGGTCCCGGAGGTAGGAGAAGTGGGCGCCCCTCGGGACCCAGAGAGTGCGCACCCGTGGACCCGAAAAAGACCAGGCACTCCCCGGGACCTGTGAGGCCCAGGCCCCGGAAGTAGGAGAAGTGGGCGCCCCTCGGGACCCAGAGGCTGCGCACCCGTGGACCCGAAATAGCCCAGGCGCTCCCCGGGACCTGTGAGGCCCAGGCCCTGGAGTATTTTGGCACTCCTCT
>CM052541.1:89133303-89172523 GCA_028533065.1 Trachops cirrhosus
GGGTGGGCTGGAATGGGAATAAAGGATAGAAACTGTACTGAATAAACTAAAATAAAAATTAAAAAAATAATAAAAAAAAAAGCTGTGGTATATTTACACAATAGAATACTATACAGCAGTAAGAAAGAAGGAACTCTTATGTTTTGCAGCAGCATGGACGGACCTGGAGAAAATTATGCTAAATGAGTTAAGCCAGTTGGTGAAAGAAAAATACCACATGATCTCACTTATATGTGGAATCTAATGAACACAATAAACTAATGAACAAAATAATGACAGATACATAAAACAGACTGACAGCTGCCAGAAACGAGGCAGGTGTAGGGAGCAGGATGAAAGATGGTGAAGGGATTAACCAAAGAACATTTATGCACAACACATGGACATGGACAACAATATGGGGATTGGCTTGGGGAGGGGAGAGGGTGAAGCTGGGAGAGGGTGAAGCTGGGTAAGGGAGGTGAGGGAGAGAAAAACAGGAACACCTGTTAACAGCATAAACAATAAAAATAAAATAAAATAATGATATTCTTAAAGATGACCCTGATGATCTTCCAAAAATAATTTTAAAATATTACATGTACTTTATCTAAGAAGATAGAATAATATTTATTTTAGGAAAACTTTATTTAATATTTTAGCCTTTTACGTTTTGTGGACATTTTGTTAATGCAGTGAACCTCATTTCCCAGCTGCATCAGATTAAGGTGGTGAACATGGACTTTGCTGAGCAAGAGATCAACTTCAGCTTCACCTTACTGCCAGAGAAGGAAACCTGAGTGTGGGAGCTCCTTATTCCCCACAGTTTCCTAGAAAAGTTCTGCCTGCTAGTGTTCTCTGCCTTCCCCTGAGCCTGCCTGGGAGTTAACTCATCTCTCTGGTAGGCAGAGGCAAGTCCCAGGAGGCCCCGCATACTGGTAGCTTCCATTTAGGATCACTGCTCTTTAGCGACATGCTAGTTCAAGTGCTATTTTTAAAGTCTCTTAGGAAAGTCTATTATGGTGCCCATCCAGAAGCCATTTACTCCTTCTTCCCTAGTTTACAGAATTCCAGTTTTGTTTAAGTTGCAAAGTACACTATTTCAAGGGATAACCTGTGTTTGCTCTTAAGTTGATCATGGTAACCATTTGTTAGTGAGTGATCTAGTGGTGGACAAGATGTCCACATCTGGCTAATAAGGGGAAGTCTGGTTGAGAGGATATTGAAAATGTGTATACCTTGATTTAAAAAACAGGGATGTTCAAAAATGGAACAGCTGCTTTGTTCCATTCCTTGAGTGTGATTGTGTGTGGATATTTTGAGACTAAGAGGGGAAACAGTTCCTAAATGCAGAGGTTGGAAGAGCAGATGAATGGCAAGAGCCTGGATCCATGAAGAGATTATCAAGATGTTGAATCAAGTTTATAAACATCTACCTTCTAACTTCCTATAATGTAAAATAATTAAATACTTTACTGCTTAATCCAGCATTATGTGTGTCTATTATGCATAATCAAAAGGATATAAACTGGTACATCTACCAGTTTCAAGATACATAGTTCATTCTAAGTTAGGGCTTTCTGATAGCATCAGTTAGAATTAGGTTTGGCTCTATATAAGCACCTTCTATATAAGCAAGTGAAGCAAGCAGAAGTGAAAGAAGTTCAGAGGTAGGGACTCCCCAGATAGTATGATGGTTCCACAATAATCAAGGACCTCAGGTTTCTTCTAGCACTCTGCACCATTATTCTTAAGTTGCCATTCTCAAGATCACCTCACGTTCTGAGGTGGCTGCTGAAGCTCCTGCCTTTACAATCGCATTCCAGGACAAAGGAAAGGGAAAGTATGGAAACTCAAAAAGGAGAATACCTAAGACCTGAATGTCCTAAAAGGCATGCCCTGGAAGTGCCATATAACACTCTGTTTATATCTTATTGACTAAAATTAGGTCATGTGGTCACATCTTATTACAAAGAAGTCTGAGAAAAGTCTTCTAGCTGGGTACATATTGTGGGATTGCATTTTAATAAAGTGGAGTAAAATGGACATTAGAAAGACAATTGGAAATCCATGTTACATAGGGTTGTCCTCGATGAATCTCAGTCTGCTCTTCCATTAACCAAAGTGGCAGAAGATGCTTTGTGCAGTTTGTCCAAAGAGTTGGGCCGCACACAGTACAGTCAGTGCATCAGACATCTCCAACGGAATCGAATGTATGTACTTTTTAAAATCTCATTTTGAAATAGGGAGCACATTTTAAAATGAAATCATAGTTACATGAAACGGAGATTAGAAACCAATGAAATGGATCACTAGTGACCCACAGGTTGTCCCAGAAGATTCCGTAACTTTCCAGGAGCAGGTGGAATTTGAGACAGAGAAACCATTCAGAATAAAAGAAGTAGCACTGTGTATCTCAACCACAACTTATGAAAGAATGAGTTTTAAAACTTTAATTTTAGTGTATTAGCTCATGGGAAACAACTAGTGTAGTGACTTATGTGCCAACAAAACATATTTTGAAGAAAAACTTAGGATTAAAATATTTTCTGCTACCTTTGGCTGATTAAATAATATTCTCAGAATGAACAGCAAGCTACTTAAACACAACTTTGACTGCCCTTTATGCATGTAAACCACTGTTTTTCAAATCTGTGGTAACAAGGAAAATACATTTGTAATGAATTGGATACTGAAACTGATGAAAGACTGTGACATTATTTCAAATATTATGAAGTATCAGAACAGACCCATTTTTCCTCAATAAACTTTACATGAAATAGCTGTTGTACATTTGGACTCACAAAATAAATTTATGCTGATGAAGTACTGCATTGACTATTCAATATCATGGAATCCCAAGTAAGATTTAATCTGACAACAGAATTCTGTTGTTAAGAAATATTTGGAAGCAACTGCAAAAAAGTTGAAAGCTAATGAAAGTCAGCCCAAATGTGACTTGTATTTCTCTGAGTTCCAACCCCAAACATTAAAAATAAGCATCAAAATTCTTATAATTGGATGAAAACCTTACCCACGGCCATATCCTAATTTATGACCAGTTGTGATTTGATATCACATCTCAGACCATACACTTGGATTGTAATATCCTGCCCCGCAAATCACCAGCATTACACAATTTCAGGCTGAATTGATAACAGGGATTTTCCCTCTAATTCCCCACCTAAACACCCCAAGGAACCAGATGTACATCTCTAAATCTATTACCTCCCTGTTACCTATCCTCCCAGTTCCATCTACCAGGTTGGCCATGCCCAGGGCAGCATCCTCCCAAGCCTTCTCCCAGGCTTGCAAGAACAGGTTCTTGGACAATGCCCCCTTCGTAACGTTCACATTTCCCGATCAATTACTCACTATCTCATTGCTTGCTCACTGCTAAACGTTCTGATGCTTCCTGCTGCCCAAAAAGTGTTATTAAATCCTAAGATTAAGCAATGTTGTTTGTATGCACACATGGAATCTGAATTCTCCCTGTGGTTTTCAGTCCTGCCTCAGAGAAGCATAAGCCAGAAGACACCCGTCCCCACAGCATCCCTCTTATATTTGTCTTATGCATCCAGTTTCCACATAAAATGTCATCTGAACAAAAGCTACACACTTATCTGTAAAAACTTTAAAAACCACAGCTCCTCTCAGAAGTGGCTTGAGGGAGGGTGAGTGCTGGCTCTTCCTGACACACAGAAAGTGCCCAGCACTCACACACACCAGCTGTGGGAATCAATACACCCCTTTTTGTTCTAAAAACCAGAGGGGCCACCTGTTTCTCATCTTCCGGATTTGAAAGAATAGTTCCAGGTTCATGTTGTCCATAACCCAGTGGCTGGATTTTATGGACTTGGAATACTATTTCAATGCAAGCTTTAATCTTCTTAACTGAACATTATTTTTAAGAAATCAGTCTCAGCAGAAACCCCTTGATCATTCCAGCTGCATGTCTTGCACATCTCATGACTACCTTGTACTCAGCAACATCTGTCTTCGGGACTGGCACCAGCAGCCAGGTATGGACCCACCATGCTGCCCTTCCTGCTGCATTTGGTGGTGTTCTGCCCCAGCAGCACGTCATCCTGCACAACCTTCTGTGCATCTTCCTGTTCTTTGGAGCAGTCATGTAGCCCAGGAATTACATACAGGAGCCCTGGCATCACACTGCCAGAGATTGATCCCCACTTTACCACTTACCTGCTGTGTGATCCTGAGCAAAGCAGCAAAATGAAGATGTAAAATATCCCCACTCCTTCAGAGGGTGTGGTAAGAAAGTAACTTAGGAGAATGGCTCAGTCTGTGTCTGGGAATGCTTAGTCCACATTAGCTAATGTGACAAGTGAAACTAGTGTCTGTGCCTCCGCCAAACACAAGCTGCCTGGAACACAAGCTGCCTGGAGGCAGGCACCAGTGACTCATAGGAGTGTGAAGACCCTGTGCTGAACAAACGAATGGAGGGCTCCATAAAGGCCACGCTCTCCGACTGACCATGGGCCATCAGAAAGTGAGTACGCTGTGCTGCCAGGTGGGTCTATGTCCATATCTTGGTTCCCTCTGTTCCAGTCACCTCAGCACATGGCATCTTGGCTGCCTCAGATGTTACATGATGAATGTAACATGTAGCAAGGTGACAATGAGGATGCAATGGGGTCACTCTGGAGCGTCAGAGTGTACTTGAGTAGAGTCCCCCCCTCCTCCCCATGGAAGGTCAGCTGGAGTGCAGTCCAGTGAACACAGGGTGCTTTGGGAAGGAAGCAGGTACGTTCTTAGCACAACACAGCCTGGGTTACGGTTCTTAGGGAATAGTGTTAAAACTACATAAATAGGTCATATGTGACAAGGGTAACCTAGAGGGTATTGTGCTGAGTGAAACAAGTCAGACAGAGAAACACAAATACCATGGGATTTCAGTTCTATGTGGAATCTAAAGAACAATATAAAAGAACAAACAAAACAGAAACAGACTCATAAATAAAGAGAAAAGAGTGATGGCTGCCAGAGGGAAGGGGGTTTGAAGGACTAGAAGAAAAAGGTGAAGGGATTAAGATATACAAACTGGCAGTTACAAAATAGTCACAAGGATGTAAAGTACAGCGTAAGGAATATAGTCAATGATATTGTAATAACTATGTACAGTGCTGGGTGAGTACTTGAATTTTGGGGGAATCACTTTGTAAAGTATATAATTGTCTAACCACTAGGCTGTATATCTGAAATTAATATAAAATTATATTGAATGCCAACTGTAATTGAAAAATAAAATTTAAAACAAATTATGAAAATAAAAAAAAAACAATGTGACTAGAGAGTGTGAAGGATAGTCATCTTTGAGCTGTGAGGTTTGCTGCATTTTAACATTTTGGTTTTTAAAAGACCTTATTTATTTTTAGAGAGAGGGGAAGGGAAGGAGAAAGAGAGGGAGAGAAACTTCGATGTGCAAGAGAAACATCCATTGACTGCCTCTCACAGGCCCCCAGCCAAGGCATGTGCCTTGATCGGGAATTGAACCAGTGAACTTTTGGTCTGTGGAACGACACCCAAACCAGTGAGCTACACTAGTCAGGGTTGCATTTTATCATTTTAGTTTATAACAAGCTGCAGCCAGTGTAGAAGTTCTCTTTTTGTCCTCCCCACCCCTTAGAGGATCAGCGCTCACCCTCCTCTTTCCCAGCCCCCAAGCTGGGAGACCCTAAAAGAATGCTTCACTGTGGGCACCACGTGGCAGCAGAAACCATGGAGGAGAAATGTCTCAGCAGTAAGTGGGTATCCAAGGCCGAGAAAGTGCCAGGTGCAAGAGAGAATTTGGAACTTGATGATTTCTGGGAGAGGGCAGACAGTCTCAGAAGTCTGGAGGTAGGGGTACGGCTCTGGGGAGGAAGAGAGGGTGAGATACAGAGGGATGTTGGGGCTGTGAGAGCCATGGAGGTGCCACAAAGGTCTCCTTTCGAGAATTGCTCTGCAGCTGTGAGAAGAGCACTTAGCTGCTGGCCCCCAGCTGTTAGCACCTTCAGGCCCTATCTCAGCTCTTTTGCTGAAAGGACACTCTTCCCAGACATCTACCAGCCAGTGACTAACAACAGCAAGGGAATGTGGTCATCTCCACCCAAAGCAGGACCTCCCCACCCCATCCTCAAGTGGGTGTCTCAGTTCAAAGCCCTCTGTTGGGTTGGCTGAGATTGATCAGATCTGTACCACAGCCTAATGCTCATTCAGCACAATCCTGCTTTTCTTCCCCTTTCATCCTTCACAGATATTACCCCCACTTCTCACAACCCTACCCCCAAAACTCTTGTGCTCCTAACTCATTCTCAGCATCTGCTTTCTGGAGGATCCAACTGACCTGAGAAGGAAGAAGGATCATTAAGAAAAGAAATAGGATACATTTGGAAGGCTCATAAGAGGCCTGAAGACCATCTACACTGGACCCCCTAAAGCAGTTAGGTCCTGCTTCTCTGCCCTGGGCAAGGTGGTTAGGTGGGAAGATTTGGGGATTAGCAGGCAATGCTCAACTTTAAATACCCCTCACTCCCCACCATACTTTTTTTAAACATATCATCTGAACCCTTGACTAGAGAACCACTGAAATCTGATGGCATGTTTATGCTGGCATAGGGGAATAGCAGGGGAACTGCTGCCTACCACAAGGTCCCTGGCAGGCACAGAAATACCACAACTGACCGCTCCTTGTTGCTATATGGATCCTCTTACTGCAAACACTAACAACGCCAGTTTCATAAGCTATGGCTATGCCTCACCCCAGCAATAGCTGAAGACATAATGGAGAGAAAAGAGAAGGAGCTACTTCAGAAATATCTATATGTGAATTATACAGCTCAGTGTCCTGCAAACAGATGATGTTCAACAACTTGTAGTGACTTATTTTATCCTTAAATTGGCCTGACCTTATTCTTGCAAGCTAATTTTCTAGCCTATGTTTGAATTAGACTCTCCTGCATATAACAGGGCTCCCATATAGTGATTTAATATAAAAGTTTATTTTCTCAGTCTCCTAAAAGAAACCCAGAATTGGTACAGTAGCTCCATGGTCAACAAGAACCCAGACATGTGTGCCTTTTTGCTCTGTAATCTTTATCTTATAGTTTCCAACTTCAAGATAACCCCGTGGTCATAAGATGACCACTGCAGCTCTACCCATCACATCAATGATCAGGCAGCAGAAGAGAGGAGAAAGACAATGACAAAAAAGTATGCATTTATGACTTCACTGGGCCCTTTCAAAGAACTCCTGGGAGTTCCAGTTTCACCCCAAAACTTATGCTTATACCTTACTGCTACAAAAGAAGCTGGGAAATTTAGTTTTGTAAATAGACATATTGCTATATTAAATAAAGTGGGGGGGGGTACTACGGGAAAAAAAGGAAAAGGATAGTAATTTGTAGACAATGAGCAGTCTCTACACAACTTAACTTTAAGCTGGTTTTCTCACAATTCCTCACCTAAAACAAGTCACCCCAGGTCAGGACTGCAATGACCCTGTGCATCCCGCACCATCTTCTCCAGCTGCCCAAATCCAATCCCTATCCAAGCTTTCTCCATGAACCCTTTCATGACAACTCAAGCCCAGTAACTGCTTGTTCTTTTATTGGGAAGTTGTTCAGTTGGTTATGATTTAACTTTTCATTTATAAGTTCTATGCCCCTAATCAAAATATGACCATCTAAAGGAAGAAATAATAGATTATCATTATCTCACAAATCAACAGCATGATGCTAGGCACAATTTGAGCTGCTGCATGAACCACAATGCTAGACTAATTTAATTCTAAAGCATTTCTAACTCATTTCTTCTAAATACATGTAGATGTTGGATTATTTTTCCCTTGCATTGCACTCAATGACTTTTATTAAATCTTCACTGAGTTGCATAAAGTCTTCCTCCTGCTTATTCCCATTCATTTGACATTTTATGTTACCAAGGGACTTTGTGTATCACATAGCCTAGAGCTTACATTGTGTATGTGCCCTCCATTTAGGCAGATGCTCTAACAGACATAGGTTTCTCACCTACCTTTGTGTAGGAGGTGGTGAGGCTCTCAGCTTGTGCCAAATTCTGCTAGCTGCCTACCCTATATCTCTTCCTTTTCCCCACTAACAAAATCTGACTTAAGATACAGGGGGACTGGGAGGCACTGAAGTTCCTAGCAAAAAAAAAAAAAACAAAAAAACATTTTCTCAAACCCCTTGCAGGCATAAGGGGCTATGTAATATAGCTCTATCCAATGAGATATGTAGGTGACACTGTGGCATAATCTTAGCCAAGGAGCTGGCTGGCTGGCCATGTGACACAGTCCTAGCCAATGAGATATACAGGTGGCCACGATGTGAAAGCTCTAGCCAATGAAATGGATGGCTGTGCATGTGACATAGTTCTAACCAATGGAACACAAATGGGAATTATTAGATGATTCCTCTGAAAAAGCTCATTTAATTCATCTGGCACTCACATTTTTGCCTTTTACCCTTCCCCTCCTCCCCAATTAGAATAAATATATACAAATATAAGAATGGTTAAACAGAAAGGTAAGCAACTGGTCCCTGATGGCACAGTGGAGCTACATCCTGGACTGGCTGCCTTCCAACTTCACTAGCAACTCTTGAATAGGTCCCAGTAACCCTCAACAGGAAGCAGTCCTAACCAGCACCGCACTGGGAGGATTGTCCCAGCAGCTAAATGTTCTACCTAAGTAGGAAGTTGCTTTTGGACTTGGACACTCACCTAGTACAGACATCCCAGAGCTTTGCTCCTTTATTTCAATTTGTGTCTGCATTGGACACTATGCAACTATTGTCAGAACTTCCTCAGACACTGTAATTTCTGTTCCCTTCAACATGGCATAATGGACAATAAGTTTTCATCATTAGTAGTGTCCAAAATGTCAACAACTTATGGGTTTTCATAAAATCTTCAAATAAATGGAGGGAGAGCAGTAAACCATGCATCATTCAGAATGTAATGTAGGGGAAGTTGCTGAAAATGAGATGCCATCCCAATTACTGCCTATTTATCAAGTCATGGTTTTAACATCCATGTGATGTGTTTTGAAAATGGCTCTCTTTCATTACATGATGTTTAATCCAATTCTACTATATTCAGAATACAGTACAGTATAAAGCTTTCACCTCACTAAACTTCGAGATATACTCTTTTTCTTAATTATTGTAAGTAGACGCAAAGAAAACAAGGTTGGCTCTTCAACTATCAGAAAAATTCAACTCTTCCTTAGTTAGAGTTTTGACCAAACATGATGAGATGATAAACCAATAGTCTCCATTTGCGTAGGACTAAGGGGTTGTCAGGATACAGAAATCTACTGCTGTGATAAGGGAAGTCTTAGGGATAGGACAGTCATGCTACTCTCCTAAACCCTCAACAACAACAACAACAAAAAAAAAAAAACAGAAAACAAGCAAAAAGGGCTACTGCTTCCTTTACTGCAATCCACCCCTGTGGCCCTGTTGTCTAGGTCTGTGGTAGCTGTCCAATGGGCATGTTGCACAAGCCCAGGTGCCTGTTTTATCACTCATGTTCCAGGCACTGGTCTAGGCCCAGGAGATACAATGATGAATAAGACATTACCTTCTTGCAACATCCATTTTAGCAGGGAAGATTGATTATTAACATGTAACAACAATAAATGGACAATATAACTTCAGAGAGCTAAGAGTGATGAAAAAACACTAGAACAAGAGAGAAGCACACTGAAGAGGGCCAGCAAGAGTGAAGGCCCACTACTTTATTAAAGCCCTGACCCTCCCCTTGGCTGGTAAGGGGAGGGAAGATTAGGGACAACTGTGGACAAGGACACACACACTCTGGAGCCTGAACTCTCCCTTCTAGACTGCACTCCAGGGATCTGGGACCCCCACTGCCCTGCCCAAATAGGCCTGCCACTAGGGTCTGTCCACAGGGGTGAATTGCTACACAGGTGGGTGTATCTCTAAGCTTGAGGAGTGGTCCAAGTGCTGTGCAGGTAGAAGGGGTAAAGGCCCCTTGGGGGTGTGAGAATTGAAGATGTGAAGAAAACAATGGTGGCCTCTGGTCATGGGTCAGGGGCTGGGTCTCCTCATGCTGCCATGTTCTGCTGCAAAATTCCAAAAACTCTGAAATTTCTAAATGTGAACCTGGCTTTCCTATTTTGTCAGGGTATAAAGTTAGAATATATTTTCTTAAACAGTTTGCTAGCTCGACACACACAATTATGTGTGTCATGTACACATATGTACACAGGAGATGTATATGTGCATCACATATATACACATAAAGGCAGAGACATAATGTGTGTTTGTGTGCATGTGTACATATACACACTCATATCTTGGAACAAAAAGGGTAACAGCTGATTCTGTGCTCATCCTCTAGTCTCAGAAATACTTGAGGATTTGACTCTAGGTAATTATTACCTCAGGGAATCATTAGGAGAATGTCTATAATAGATCCAAGATGAATGGAATGCAACAGAGGATGGCACACCATTTCAAGCACCTGTACCACATTATGGAGACTCCACTGAGAACTGAGGAACCAGTGTTGATGAGCTACAGTTGCGGCAGGGAAGCAGCACTACTCACAGAGCCCCAGAGGTCCCTGAGATGGTCCAGGGAGGCAGACTCTGAGAGGGAAGTATGCTTATACGCTTCTGTGAGAGCTGTTCCCCAAGATCTACAGCTATGAGGGAGTAAAGGCAGGGGGATTAAGTAGAGAGAGAAAGTGATTTCGATTTATTTGCAAAAAGGGACTCTGCTGATCTCCTGGGAAGGGGGACATTATGGTCTGTCAGCTATTTCCCATGTTGGGGTGACTTCTTAAAGAGACTCAGCAATAAACCTGTAACTCAGCCAGCATCCCTGGGACAAATGGTGGAGAGGGAAACAGGTGGAGTATCTGTGCAAGGCTCCTTAGAATCTACCACAGGGATCTGTGACTAACTATGACTAACTACTTACAAAGCTAAAAGGACCCCAACGCCTAGAATTTTCTGTAGCTGGGGTGGCTCCTAACCTCCCAACTATTTCTCTTGTGACCACACACATCATGCTGTGTTGTTGCCTGTCCTTGATGCCCATACAGCCAATTGGGGCTTTTAGGTTTGAATATCAGTCTGAAGCCAAGCCTACTTCTACTGGTCCACCAGCAAAAACATTGAAGGATCCCATCTGGCCTCACACTCTAGGCCTGTAGAGGTCAGCGCGGGTCTAGGCAGCACAACATTCAATAAGGAGGCCAGTGTCACCATGCAAGCACAGTGCAGGTCTCTAAGGAGCTTATAATGAGAAGTGATATTCAAAGATTTCTTAAACAGGCCGCGAAGAGTATCGACTATAAAAGGAGGGGTTGCTAATTTGACTTCAGAACTCCTATTTATCAAAAGACAAGTGACAAACTAGGAAGAGATGTTTGCAACACATGTGTCCAACCAAGAACTCATATATAAAAGAACTTCTGTCAATTAATTTAAAAAGACAGGCAATCAAAAAAAATTTAATGACAGAAAACTTGATCAGTACTTCACCAAAGAGGCTATCTAAATGGCAAATAAACATATGAAAAGTTGCTCAACATTATATTAGTCATCAGAAAAATGCATATAAAAACCATGAGATGCTGCTATATACCTACCAGAATGGCAAAAAAAAAATCAACATCAAGTGCTGACAAGGATGAAAAGTAATGAGAGTTCTCATACACCCTTGGTGGGAGGGTCAGCCGGCACAACCACTTTCAAAAAACTATTTGGCAGTATCTATTAAAGTAAATATATCTGTACCCTATGGTCCAATAATTTATCTTCTGGAGAAATCTAGATGGATGGATAGATAGATAGATAGATAGATAATCTCCAGCAGATTGTCCACAGTAGTGTTAGTCGTAATAACCAAAAACTGGAACCGAAAGTCCTTCAGCAGTGAAATGGATAAATGAAATTTAGTATGTTCACACAATGGAACACTGCAAAGCAAAACAACCGACTGCTAGTGTCAGCAACAACATGCATGGATCTCACTGACACTATGTTAAGCAGAAGAAGCAGACACAAAGGAGGACGTATTCAACTGCATTTTATGAAGTTCAAGAACAGGCACAATGGGTCTATGGTAACAGAGTTCAGAATACTTTTTTTATCTCTGGAGAAGGGGCAGATATTGACTGAAAAGAACCTTCAAGAAATTCTTTATATCTTGATCTGTGCATTTGTTTTATGGTTGTATACATATGTAAAAATGTGTTCACCTGTGTATGTAAAATTTGGGCCCTCTAGCATGTGATGTTTGTTATACCTCAAAAAAAGTTAACTGCTTTTACTAATAGTAATAATGAGGAGGAAGAAAAGGAAGGGAGAAGAGAAGAGAAAGAAGAGGAAAATGAAGAGGAAAATGAAAAGGAAAAGGAGGAGGAAAAAGAAGAAAAGGAAGAAGAAAGTCACCAGCCCTGAACCCACCAGGAGAATTTCTGGCCAAGGGAACAGAAAGTGTCAAGTTCCTGGAGCAAGAACAAGCTTGGCATGGAGGGCAAGAGGAAGGCAAGCATGTAATATGCAAGGAAGGGAACAATACCTGATGAACCTGGGAGAGAACAATGGGCTGCTCAAGGGCCTTATGATTATAGAAGAGTCTGGATATTAATCTAAGGGCAATGAGAAGCAATTGGCAGCTGTAAGTGGCAGGGGAGGGGGGCTCATTACTTGCTTTATGGACTTTTTCTAAAATCACTTTGGCTGCTTGGGAAAAAGGAATTGCATTATAAGGGGCAACATGCAAGCAGGGAGAGCATTCATGAGACTACTGGAGTTAAAAATAATGGCAGGAAAGGCTTTTAGAGGCAGACCTACTCTCAAGGTTCAGAAGAAGCTCTTCATCTCCCATTTGACACTCAGAACCCCCTTTCACCCTGCCTGCTTGCCCTCTGACTATGGGTTGGCTCCGCAGATCAGAGGGCAGGAGGAGACTCTGGTGGGCGTTTGTTCCCTTGACTCTCTCTTGAAGCACTGCCACAGGACAGCTGAAGGGAATGGCTTCTGTCAACTAATCCTTTCCTAGAGCTACACAATCTAGATTCTAGTGACTCTCACCCCTACAGACCTGCCTCCACCTTTATAAAAATTCCCTTTACTTAATTCTCCCAGCTGCCCCATTGGAGTTGGTCATTGGTTTTCTGCTGAGTAAAAAGTCCATACAGTATTAAAACATAGATCATTGCTGGAAGTGTCAATAATCCAGAAGTCAAGAAAGGGATGGCATATATCCCATGTTCCCCTAATAAAGAAAGGAAGTTTCTATTTTCAAAGGGTTGTAATCCAAAATGGCAGTATTGCATTTAAAGGGGCAAGATTCAGTTATCTGGAATATTAGCTCACATGCAACATTTCATTGTGAAACAAGGCTGAATAAATGAGTCTTCTTATACACTTTTAAAGGCCTCTTATATTTCCCCCAGTAGCAATTCTCACAACTAAAATTCATTATGTGTATTTTTATGTCTATAAGATTCCTTATTGTGCTGTAAGTTCCATGGAGACAGTCCATGAAAATGGTCCATGAAGATTTCTGTCATATTGCTCACTATATCTCCAAACCTAGAGTAATACCTGACTTAGAATTTAATAAATACATTTTGTTAAAGGATGGAACTAAAGAAGAGGGGATAAGAGGAGAGAGGAAAGAGAAGAGTATGGGACTTAATATAGGAAGATGAGGATGGGATCCCTGGTCCCCCAAATGCCAAAATATCATTAGCTGTGAGTATATATGCATCTAAGTTCTCAGAGTTTCTGTTTCCATGCACACATGCACGCACACACACACACATATGTATATAATTGGAGTAAGAAATCCTTCCCTATCTAATGTTTGTGAAGATCAAATGAGGTAATACTTATAAAAGTAAATGAAGCAGTAAATGAAGCAGCGTCAAGTAGATGTTATTATTATAATAAAAGCATCCACAAGATGGGGCCTGGTTTTTACGCAGCACATGCCAGCTTATTCTGGGCAGGGAAATATATTATGATTTTTACAGTTTTCATTGAAGAACAATTCAGCTCAAGTGGCTGCAAATCTTGGAATCTGGTAATGTGCATCTAGGTATTAAAGAATTCAGACAGCCGTGTACAAAACATGACAGGATAACATGTGCCTTCTTCTCCCTGGCTCCTGAAGCAGTAAAGGGAAGTGAAAGGCCAACAGATGCAATCATTCCAGGCAGCTTCAGGAGCATTGACATGCAGTCAGTGCACCTTAGCTCAATCCCATCCAAATACCACTTTGGGGGGACGGCACTGTGATAGGGGACTGAAAAAACCTCAAGAAGCAGTGGCTTGGCAAAAACAGAAAACAACTCCACTAGTGGAGTTAAATCTTTGTGAAGGGATTCTGAAGTGTTTAGCATGTTTGATATTGTGTACGCCCATAATTCATATCTAAATAGGAGTAAGTTCTCTCGATTGTATATAAACACTTAAGTATTATATATATGTAATTTATTTATATATGTGTGTGTATATATATATATGTTAATTGATTTTTAAAAACTGGCTCATGCACTATGGAAGCTGGCAATCCAAAATCTGCAGTGTGGGTCAGCAGGGTAGAGCCCAGGAAAGAGCCTAGTTACAGCTCGCTCCTGTGGGCCTGTCGTGTGCCACGGCACCTCTTCTAATGCTGTCTGTGGCTCTTGCTGGGACAGTCTTTATTCTTTCACTTAATAAAATTCTGTTTATTCTTCAAGGTGCTGCAATGTTATTTTTTAATGGTGTTTTCCCTAGTTGTCACTGACTTCCCCTCCCCCTAATCAGAATTAATCACTCCTACCTTAGGGTTCCCAGGCACTGTCCATAATCCCCTGTTGAGAGGTCTAAACATGGCCTGACTTATTTTATAGTTTTCTGTGTGCATGTTTCTCTTGCCTTCCTTCCTCCACAAAATCATAACTTCTTTGAGAATAAGGACTAGAATTTCTTCTTAGTTGTATTCCCAACAGATAACACAGTGTCTAGTGTAGAATAGCTACATTTTTAGCACTTATTTTGTGCATTTATTTGTCATAACATAGATACATTTATTTGACATATAATAAGTGCATTTTATTTACCATCAACTTGGAGCAAAGCACTATGCTAATTATACATGTAATATCTCAAATACTTACAAAAACCTGAAGAAAAGATATTATCCCCATTGTACAGATGAAGAAACTGAGGCTCAAAACAGGTTAACTTTTTGCCTAAGACTACACAGTAGCCTAAATTCCAGCCCAAATCAATCTGATTTCAACTCAGGCTTCAAGCAATCAAATGCCTTATCCGTAGCCAGCACAGAGCATCTCAAAAACAAAGAAGAGTGCGCTCACAAACAGAAGGGCATTGGCTGTTGACCCTTTCACTGTATACTCTTGGGGAATAAAAATAACTGTCCTTGCTACCTCAACAAAACAAGCACAAACACATGGATACAAATTTGCTTTAAAAATTACACTAAAGGCAAAAATACCACATTTTCTCATTTTGTATTATTAAATAGGAAATGTTTTATGGATTAATGAAATTGGAGGATGAGTAGCTACTAAATCTAGCCATAAAAGGAGGCATTCTGGATCATAAAACATACTTTATTTGCCTTGGCAGTTGTAGTTTAATTTTAAGTATTTATGATTTTACTTCTAGTAAATATGTCTAATTCATGAAAGCTAGGTAATATGGACCCAACTTTGAAAATTTGCTCAAGTTTTTTCCATTAAAACTGAATGTAAATAGATCTTGTGCTAGTAATTGTGGTTTTTATGTAATAATGACCTGAAAATTATCCATGTCCTGCTCCACTGTACAGGCATGACTAGATGAGTACTACTGCTACTATTACCAAAGCAACCACTTGATTTTGTGGAAGTAAATCAACTCGCATATCCTGTACTATGTATCAGGTGAACTAGTAGGAAAAATGCAATGGAGAGTTATTATTATATAAAAATTTTTACCATTTGAGCTCACTTTTAAAAACCATCATGTGATATATGTTTGGTAACCTAAAGAATTACACATTCTTATGTCAACAGTGCTCTTTACTTCTAAAAGAAACAGTTGAGTCTTATAGAAAATCCCTTTTTCATATTGTACATCTTATTTACATTTGAGGCTAGGGAAAGAGCAATGGGATTTTAAGTGATTTAAATCTTAATAAAGACCACAGCTATGACTCCGGCACCAGCTGTGAGAGGACCTGGTCTCTGGGTCCAATGTACTGTGACACATTTAAAAAAGAAAGCAGAGAACATAACCTTTGGCTTCCCTGAAAACCCTGACATGAAACGTCAGGCTATGATTTAGGGTGACACGGGGAGGGATCATCAGGGAGGCTTCTGACTCTGCTTACTTTTTACGAGCAGTTGTTAGTCATACGAACACTTGGAGACCCTCCATGTTACCTCCCTCCCATAATTCACATCTTGGATACCAAAGAAGAGAGCCCCAGGGCAGGGGAGAATTCTATTTTGAAAAACAATGAAAGTTAAAATAAGAGTGGTTTTGAGATCTAGATGTAGCAGGCAAGAGGAGGCATATGAACAAGGGTGCTGGTTCTCCCTTGTCCTCATGACTTCATCTGAGATCTTTTCTGCTCTGAAATGCTTTAGAATTTCCAGTCAAAGTCTCCCCATCAATACCTTAGGAATGTATCAAAAAGCTTTTCTTAGCATTTCACTTTTGACTTGTGACACAGACAAGTCTCCTATCTGGAATCCAGGAACTAGGGCAGTGAAGAGCACTTTGTTATTATCAGAAGATCCTGGAGGCTTTTGGAGACTGTGGATCAAACGATGTCCTGATGTAAAACCCTAATATGAGGGAACCGGCTAAGTGTGTGCACTTAAGGTCTCACCCAAACCCCAAACAGACCCATAATATTCTCAGTAGGTACCTTTTCAAATTAAAAAAAAAAATGTTACTGTACATGTGGCTGTGCCAGAAGAACCATCTGGGCCAGACTTCATACTCTTCAGGGGCTTTCAAATGTGCACGTTGAAAGCCATCTTTGAAAGAGGATCTGCACATAGTTAGTTACAGATATACACCGATGAGGTTGGAAAGTAAAGGTAAGAATCATATACCTTAATTTTTTGTCTACTGCTTGGACCACAACAACCAACTTTAGTAAAAAATTGATAACATAAAATAAATCCTATGATTATCTTTTGTTTTGACATTTGTTTTTAATTCTAAAACTTTAAGCTCTTAATGACTTAACATCCTAGACATTCAAAAGGTAAGAGGTGAGAAAGCAAGAAAGACCAAGAACGAGAGAGAGAGAGAGAGAGAGAGAGAGAAAGGACATCACTTGCATGTCTGCTCAGACCCTTTCCATGGCACAGCATGTCCTTACCTCATCTCTGTGCCACAAAACCCTCACATGGTCCCTCCTGGCTCTGAGACACAATGGACACCTCCCACCCTAGAATTCCCACAGCACTTCAGCGCTTAGCTGTTTTGGTCCTTCAGACCAGTCAAAGAAACTTTGACTTCTGTGTTCATTCCCTTTTGCTTGGTAAAGTCCTACTTGTGCTTTAAAACATAGCTCTGGAATCACCTCTTCCAAGATTTCTCATCCCCACCTCTTCTTGCCTCCCCCCCATTCATTGTCCCCTGTGTGCTCCTTAAGCACCTTGGACACCCTTCTATTTTTTCCCTTGCCACAACAGAAAGATGATCTATTTACATGTTGGTCTCACTGTATTGCAAGCTGCTCTGACCCAGGAATTCTGTCTTAAGCATCCTTCTGTACCCAGAAGCAAGAACAGTTCATGGTGCAGAGCTGGAACTCAATGAATGTTGGTTGAACTTCATGAACTACTTTGAATTAGTTATTCCAATTTTAGTCTTACTTCTTTTGTCAGTCTCTCTGCTCCACAAGGTGGGTAAGATGTATATCTGATCTCATGAATATCTGTAACATTTGGTGCATAACAGGACTTTATAAATATTTGTTGAATGAGTGAACAAATGTATCCTGACCTTAGCCTCCCACTACAAATTACAAAGTGCAGAAGAAATGAGAATATAAAAATTCCATCTGTGGAAGAATTTTTCTTATTTACAACTGTATTTTATTTCCAAATTCACTGTCAAGAGGATACTACAGATTTCCTTTCTTTGATTTTTGCCAGGAGAGAACATCTGTTGAGGTCTAAAAGGAAATATACCTGTGGTTAAGGGTATGGCAGCAACTTGAGAGTTTTCCAGATGTTTTCAATAAACCTCTGATTTTGAAGTGTCTAGGGAAAGTCATCAATGAGATGTAGCCCAGGCAGAATAAAAAACTTTGCCAGTGTTTACTCATTCACACAGCATGTCAACAAGCATTTATCGAGCGTCTTCTCTGGGCTAGGTGAAGCTCTGTGCCAGCTGTCAAGGAAGCAAAGATGGGTAACAGACAAACCCTTGCCCTGCAAGCCTGCGGAGCCCTCATGGGAAATCGACGACTCCAGTTCTGTGTGTGGTAAGTGTTATATTAGCAGTGAACACCGGGTGTGACTAAAACTAAGGTTAAAGTTATTTGTTCTGGAAACTTCTCTTTACTTCCCTAAACGGGAAGAACCAAATGTGAGATTGTGGGCACCGGTGACTGTGCAACTGATGATTACCTTAACTGAGAAGGTGGTGGCACTAGTATGACCCTGGGGGAGTAGTGAGGCAGTAGTGAGGCAGTTACAGAGAGATGTTTCAGTTAGGATTTTGCTTTTCTGTTTATGAGTGTAGATCAGGGCTTCTCACATTTTCACTTGCATATGAATCATTTGAGAAGCCTGCCAAAAATGCGGATTCTCTGTCAATGAGATTGAGGAAAAAGGGTTGAGGTTTTCCATTTCTAACAAGGTCCAAGGTGATGCTGATATGCTGGCTCACATACCACACTTTGAGTTGCAAGAACACAGAAAACAAAGCACTGGCTTTTGAAGACTAACAGGCCTGAATATTAAATCCCCACTCTAATATTTACATCTGTGTGGCTCTTGATGTATTACCTTTGCATCTTGATCTCCAGTTTATAGCATTTGAAAAAAAAAAAAGATAATAAAGCCCACATCATAATGCTGCTGTGAGAATTAAATGAGAGTGTTTGGAACACATACTCAATGATTATCAGCTATTACTAAGAGAATTTTTATTCTTTTCTCAAATGTGGTTGGAGATTATCAGAAAAAAATTTAAATCTTTCATACTCAAATAGAATCCTACCTCCTCTTGGTCAGTATTCTCTATTTTCTCCACGTGACCCATTGTCTGTTAGGGATTTCTCTTTTATTCCCAACACCTCTCAATTTAATATCAGATGCTATTCATGAACTAGATGGCTTGTTTATCTGAGTTATTAATGAAGTTGTTAAGTGAGACTGGAGGGGAAAGCCAGAAGCATTCTGCTCTCTGCCTCCCCATAAATCACCACCCTGAGCTGAAACAGCTTCTGCCACTTGTCAGTTCCTATCTTCCCACTCATCTCAATGAATTTGAATGAATTTCATGATTAAAGTTTCATGAGATGCCACATCAAACATTCCCTAAGCTTCAAGGTCTAACTAACACTTCAATAGCACTTGCTTTTGTCTTCTCGTCCTCTAGTCTTATCACAAAAAAAGCATGCTGGTGCACCTTGCAGGATAGGATTATTTTCGTTGGACACCCTCACTGCTGCTTTCCCCACCTAGCTGTTATCTCCTCAGTGTTGAGCAGCTTGCTTTCAGCCTCAGCTCTCCACCTGACAGGTGACCAGCTGGCTCTGCGCATAATGCATGCCTTTTACCTCGGTAATAAATCTGGTGGCCATACGCTGACAGCTTGCCCATGGCTCCAGTCACCTGCGTATTCATGCTGCTGAACCCAAGCTGGCATGTCCCCATCCCCCTGTCGCATACAACTCTTCCACATACAACCATTTGCTCCCAGAGCCACGATGACAACTTTGCTGTGAGTGTGACTGGCTTGGTTTCACATGTTCCACAACAAAGGGACAAGCCTGTTTTCTTTTGAAAATGGAAATGAAGGTTTTTCTGGCTTAGAATCCAATGGGCTTTCTGCCATTCAAATACATCTGCACATTAACATCATCAAACGAGTATTCCTTGGGCTTCTCTGAACAATTCAGTATCAAGTGAGTTAACAGCCATAACCTCAAACTCTTGAAACTAATGGGACCCTACAGGGAAGATTAGAGATTGCAGAATCCACATCCAGAATGTTCCATATTGGCATCTTCTCAGCTCATTTCTTAAAGAGAACTCATCATTATCCTCATAAGGGAGAAACTAATACAGAAATAGGTCATTAGGTTTGCAGGTTTGCTACAGCCTTCTTGAAAAAGAGATGTGTTATATGTAGAAAAAAGGTGGAATTTACAGAGGCAAGGCCAACATGCAGTTTCAAAGCTTGAAAAGGAAGTGCTGTTAACTAGCAGACTTGTTCTTCCTATTTGGGAGACAAGAACCTTAAGGCTAAAAATGCCAAAAGTGTCCAAACTTCCTCTCTCTCTTATCCTTAAATTAAAAGGAGATACAAAATTGGAGTTTTTCCAAAATTTGACAATTTCAAATAGAAAGCATTTGCCAGGACATTTTGCATTCTTTCACATATTGTCTTTCTCTTTCTCAGTACACACACACACACACACACACACACAGAACAACATCTGTTGTTCCTCCATCACCACCATCATCTATAGTTCCACTATCCTACACAATGGCCAAAAGTTGCTCTTCAAATTTAAATAAATTTTTAAAAAATTTTAATTAAAAATTCAGTTCTTTGACCAACTAGCCATATTTCAATAGCCACATGTGACCAGCTGCTACTGCATTCAACAGCATACACACAGAACATTTCTATTATCACAGGGAGTTCTGTTAGCCAGGTCACCTGCGCAGTGTATATGAGGATAAATATTCAAGAAATATGTGCCTGACTGGTGAAATAAAGGAATAAATATGTATTGTAGTTCTTATGAAAATACTTTTTCCATTTGTTTTTCAACTTCTCTAAAATTTGCCCATTTATTTAAGGGTAAATGAAGTTAAATTCCCCACCTCACACCACACCACTCATGGAGCTATCTTCTTTGGCACACATTTTAATATTTTAAAAAACGAAACCTACTAAAATAAATATAAGATAATTATATAAACTTTTGATGGGGTAGAAGTTTCCAATCCAGAGAGAAAAAATTCATAGATTTGTCTGTGTATAAATTTCAAATTCCTATGAAGTAAAAATAATAAATTAAAAGACCAGCAAACATGGGAACTTCTTAACTTATGTGACTGATAAGGGATTAAAATTCTTAATATATAAAAATTTTAAAAATTAATTTAAAAAAACACTCTAGTAGAGAAATGGACAAGGGATAAGAAGAGCCAATTCACAAAAGACTACAAATAATCATTTTACTCATTAAAAAAGCTGAAACTTACTACTAATCAAATAAATGCAATGAACTCAACAATAAGATTTTCATTTACCTACCAGTCTAGTAGAAATGAAAAAAATATACTCATAATTAACAGTCAAGGTTGTGGGAAAATAGGCACATTCAATCTTGATGCTCTGAATTTTAAATTGATATGGCCTTTGAGGGGTGCAATCTGGCAGTTTTAACCAAAATTTTAAATGTGAATACATCTTTATCAGCAATTCCATTTCTGAAAATTAATTCTATAGTTGTGCTCAGACAAATGCACAGAAATGTATCTACTTAGAAGTTTGTGACAGCACTACTTATTTGTAAAAGTAAAAGACACATCTGAAAGTCTACTAATGGGTTACATGTATGAAATGGAATATTTTGTAATTGTTTTTAATAACAGTTTTATATTGCTACAATAATATATTATTAAGTCAAAAATACAAGATACAGATTTCCAGCCAAGATGGAGGCATAGGTAGACACATTGCAGCTCCTCACAAAACCAAAATAAGGACAACAAAAATTTAGAAACAAAAAAACAACCAGTACTGACAGAAAATTGAACTGTATGGAAGTTCGACAACCAAGGAGTTAAAATAGACACATTCATCCAGACTGGTAGGACGGACAGAGTTGGGCAGCCTGGCAGAGAGGGGTTGCAGCAAAAACAGTGGTGGCTGGCAGACCCCAGGCACCAGGTGGCAAGGGGCGAACCCAGCAAGGCGGTGGATTGTGGAGGGGTGCAGCGTGCAAGGTGGCTTGTGGAACCCGGCAGTCCCATGTTTATGCAAAGATAGCCCAGGTGAAACTGGGGAGTGAGACAGACCATGCAACCCAGGGTCCCAACGCAGGGAAATAAATCCTCAAAACACTGGTTGAAAACACCTGTGGGGTTTGAGGTGCTAGGAGAGACTCCCAACCTCACAGGAGAGTTTGCTGGAGAGACCCACAGGGTCCTAGAATGTACAGAAGCCCAACCACATGGAAATAAGCCCAGAAGGGCCCAGTTTGCTTGGGGGGATGCAGCAGAAGAGGGGAGCAAGCGCCATTGTTCCCTCTCAAACCCCTACCCTATGTACAGCATCACAACGCAGCAACGTGGGTTGCCCCACCCCAGTGATTACCTAAGGCTCCTCACTACATAACAGGTGTGTCAAGACAAAAAAAAAAATGGCCCAAATGAAAGAACAGATCAAAACTCCAGAAATAATACAACTAAGCAACAAAGAGATAGCCAACCTATCAGATGCACGGTTCAAAGCACTGGTGATCAGGATGCTCACAGAATTGGTTGAATTTGATCACAAATTAGATGAAAAAATGAAGGCTACACTAAGGAAAATAAAGGAAAATGTACAGGGAACCAATAGTGATGGGAAGGAAACTGGGACTCCAATCAATGAAGTAGACCAGAAGGAAGAAGGAAACAACCAAACAGAAGAGAATGAAGAAACGATAATTCAAAAAAATGAGGAGAGGCTTAGGAACCTCCAGGACATCTTTAAACATTCCAACATCTGAATTATAGGGGTGCCAGAAGGGGAAAAGGAAGAGCATCAAGTGGAAAAGTTATTTGAACAAATAATAAAGGAGAACTTCCCCAATCTGGCAAAGGAAATAGACTTCCAGGAAGTCCAGGAAGCTCAGAGAGTCCCAAAGAAGTTGGACCCAGGGAGGAACACAGCAAGGCACATCAGAATTACATTACCCAAGGTAAAAATGAAAGAGAGAATCCTAGAAGCAGCAAGAAATAAGGAGACAGTAACCTACAAAGGAGTTCCCATCAGACTGTCAATTTCTCAAAAGAAACCTTGCAGATAAGAAGGGGCTGGAAAGAAGTATTCCAAATCATGAAAGGCAAGGACCTACATCCCAGATTGCTCTATCCAGCAAAGCTTTCATTTAGAATGAAAGGGCAGATAAAGTGTTTCCCAGATAAGGTCAAGTTAATGGAGTTCAGCATCACCAAGCCCTTATTGTATGAAATGTTAAAGGGACTTATCTAAGGAAAAGGAGATAAAAAACATGTACAGTAAAATGACAGCAAACTCACAATTATTAATAACCACACCTGAAACAAAAACAAACTAAGCTAACAGCTAGAACAGGAACAGAACCACAGAAATGGAGAACACATGGAGAGTTAGCAACAGGGGAGTGGGAGGAGGAGAGAGGGGGAAAAGGTACAGAGAATAAGTAGCATAGATGGTAGGTAGAAAATAGACAGGAGGAGGGCAAGAATAGTAGGGGAAATGTAGAAGCTAAAGAACTTATGACTAAAGGGGGGACATGAACTAAAGGGGGGGAATGTGGGTGGGAGGGTGTGTGCAGGGTGGAGGGCAATGAAAGGGGGAAATGGGACAACTGTACAACTGTAATAGCATAATCCATAAAATATATAAAAATATACATGATACAAAATAATTTGTATATTATCACCTCCGTGTGTATTAAATATATGTGTGTGCACAGAAAAATATAGATAGAGATAAAATACTTATTGAGGGTTTATCTTGGCCAATCTCTGTTCTGTTTTATATATTAACTCATGCCATCTTCGCATAAACCTATGATATAGGTAGAATTATTATCTCTAGTTTATAGATTAGGAAGTCATGTACTAGCATAAAATCACTTAGCTAATAAATGGCAGAATTAAGATTTGAATCAAAGGACTCTAGCCCCAAAGTCTGCCCACTTAACACTGCTAAGAAGTGTCTGTGCTGGGGGCAGTGGGAGGTTAGAGAGAGAGAAAGTGATAGATTCCAAATTCTTAATTTTGGTTACATATAGTGAGTGGAATGGAGCTTAGAGGTAGTTGAATGATGAGGAATGTAACAATAGAGTTTTTTTAAAATGCAAAAAAAAATTCACTTATTTCTATTTTATAATGTTTAAATTTGTATAGCAAGCATTCACTTTTACAACAAAAAATTCAAATATGGAAAAAATATTCTATTTTATTTTCTTCAAAATGTCTAGAAATAATGCTTTTTATTTTAAAAACACAAAAAGTGTAAGTGTGATTCACAGACAGCTTGGAAACATCCCGTATATCCAAGAATCTGGAGAGAAATTACTCATTTCCTGGCAAAGGTTGATGCTGAGTGGAGTCCTCTGGTTTCAGGAGACTTGTGACATCCAAGAGTACATGGCCAAGGACGAAGCTCCAGAGTCAACCATTCATGTATCTTTGTCTTTGGGTCTTGACTTGGCACATTAAGCTTTGCTTTCCTCAGCTGCATAAAGGGAATAATGGTTGGTCCTTCCCCACAGGCTTGCGACGAGTAGTGAATAAGGTGGAAGTTAAGGTGTTTGTGCAATGCCTGGTGCATTGTTAGTCTTAGTCAATGTTGGCTACTATGTCATCATTGCCATGTTGAATTTGTACCACTCCTTCTCTTGGTAATTTAGAATCAGGATTGCAGTTGATCGAGTCAGGTGAAGCAGCCAAGTAACCAGGACAACTGTGGAGGAGAGGAAAAACTTTCCTCCACACTTCTAGATTTTTTTGTATAGTCCAATAATTGAATCTACATGGGATAGATTAGATTTGCAAGAGAAAATAACCAAATTTAATTACACATGTGTGAGGGGAACCCCACATACATGAGAGAATCAGAGAACCCACATACATGAAAGATTCAAAAACAACAGTTAAAATGAGGTACATACACTCTTCGGAGTTAAGGATGAGATGAGTTGCCCTGGGGCTTCAGAGAGGGGGAAGATCATTCTCAGGACGATAAAAAATAAAAAAAGGAGATGTTTAGTAATTAGAAGTTTGCCTTGCCGTATAGATAGCTCAAAAATGTTATCTCTGATAATAACTTACTATAGGCAAGGCCCCTAGTTTAAATTCTTCTAGGTAGTTCAGTGGATGGGCAAAAGTTTCTCTTGAGCCCACAGGGTCTCAGATGCCTGTAGTTCAAAATAATCCACAGACCACAAAGGCATATCTTCCGGTAACTTATTCTGAACCCCTTCACAACTAATTTGGCATGTGAGATAGGGTGTGTAAGTATAATGAGAGGTTATGCCAAGTAACTGCAGATGAAAACAACGTGGATGCAGTCATCACCCCCTGAAGTGCCATAGGCAATTAAGTCTTGGAAACACAGCCTGTGTGTATCACCTCTCAGAATAAGGGGGCAATTTTGTTCAGAAAGATGTCTACTATTGCTCTCCTGTGCTCCTTGAGGATGAAATCTTCAAATACATTTATAAACCCTTCTCATGTCCAAAGCTCTACATCTTGGTTCATAGCTCCTGCCTTTTGCTTATAAAGAAAGAATATGTATTTAAGAAGTGTTCATGGCAACATGTTTAGAAAATCAAGAACAAAAGAAAAAATACCAGAAATTTCTTTTAAAGTGTCCTGTCCAAGACTTAGTTGCCATAGGATTGAAATGTATAATTTTGAGAAGGCCTGTGTCAATAAACCACACCCTTCTGCCCCAGTGTCCATCCTGCTCCCCACTGCCTCTGTGTGAAGACTTACAAATATTAGCACAGACACAGGTACATACACACAACACACACATGCACACGCAGTGTGTCTCCCACATTTTCAAAGACTGTTTGGAAATAGTAGGCACAGCCAGGTTAATAAAACATACTTGAGGCTGTGTTCTATTTGTTCATTAAACTATAAAGCATTTTAAAGCTGCAATTAATTCTAGGTAAATTAAGGACATGACACAGCTATGATACTATTACAAGAGCACGTGTGCTAATATCTTACATTTTTTTACACTAAATCACCCTGCTGAAAGGTTTAACAACCATTCATATTTATAACTGCTTTCTAGATTTTTTTTTTACCTACCTGCGTTGTCAAAGCATTAATGAATCTGGCTGTTGGGAAGAATTCCAATTCAGTGTTATTTTTCCATGAGGTACTTAAGACTCCATACAGCAGCTCATGATTATGTTGGCAGTGGCTTGCATAACTGTTGGTTTCCTGTAGTATAAATAAGTGAACAGCTAAGAATGCTAATGTTTTGCTTTAACCAAGAAAAATCTCTCAATAAATGACAAGGAATTACTGTGATTGGACTACATAAGTGGTTTTTTTCCTTTAAATTGGTAAATTAAACCCAAGTGATAGGGAAAAGTGATCATATAATACATGCTACAACTTTGACATCATTCTTCAAGTTAAAACAAATGTTAAAACTGTTTAATTGCCAAAGTCCTTTCTGGTTGTCAACTCAACTGGAAAACGCCATCAATGTTATTGGTGAACAGCAATGCAGGCAGTGTTTAGCTGTGACTAAATGCAATACAAAGAAAACCAGAGTCTTTTCCCCCTTTCTCAAATTTAGATTGAAAACAAGGAGGAAGATGGCTGGGCTAGGAGAGAGCACAGACAAGCAGGTCAGGAAGGAAAGGCTTCAGAGAAGAAAGCATGGTGAGCAGAGGAATGCAGATGGACTTCGAGGGTGGGGGGGCAGCCCCTGAGAGGGGATTTGCTTCCAATAAGCTGTTGCCATCCAGAGCAAGACAGGAGCTTGGTAGGATGTTCAGGACCTTGCACAGACCAGGGTGCCTTCTGTTTCTTCCACATCCTCCAAAATATCTAGCACACGATTCTCCCCAGCCCACTTCATTTCTCTTCCTTCTTCCCCTTACACACAATCATCCAGCTCTGCTAAGAGCCAGGGAAGTGTCTTCCCAGTGCTCCTTGCTGTTTCACTAACCTCCCACCTACTCTCCTGCTCCCCTGCCCTTCTACCTGCTGAAAGCCTATCTTCCAGCCAGGGATCCCCTTCTATCACAGGACAGATTGGCTGCACTCCCTTGGCATCATGAGCCATATCTCTCAGGCTGCCAGTCTTCTGTGGTTTTTATTGTCTGTCTCCTCCACAGGAAAATGGGTTTCTCCAGAGTAGGGACAAGATGTAGACAATTTTTATCTTTAGAGCCTAGTCTAGTGCTAGCACATGGTGGACTCCTGAGAAACATTTTTCCTAGCAATAAGATATTAATGAAAATTGTGTTTCCATGATTGTAACTGCCCTTATTTAGGTGTTACCATGTGATGAAATGGTAACAGGCATTACATTAAGCTAATCATTTTAACTGATTATTTAAATATTTTTAAATCATTTGAAATAACCTGGTGACTAACTAGACAACCTATTATATATGTACACATATTCTAATCCAATGTTATAATATAAATAAAACTGTTACATATAAAACATTTATTTATGTAGTACAGGTTCACATAGATAAGTTTCACAATGAATGATTTATAGTCATAGGTCACCCTCTCTATCTGCCATTGAAAAAGTTAGGTGCACAACCACCGTTCTTTCTGCCACACTAGTCATTTAAAAAAATTTTACAATGGATGTGTCAGTCACATGCAAAATAGAGAGAACAGCATAATGAACTCCATGAACTCATCACCCAATAATTTTCATCTCTATCCTCACCTCTCTGCCATGTATTACTTTAAACCAAATCCCAGACAATAAATATATCATTTCATCTATAAATATTTCAGTATCTCTAAAAGAGCACTTTTAAAATGTGATATCAAAATCATACCTAAAAATTAATATTTCCCTAGTGTCAAATATCTCTTTCATGTTCAAATTTATAATTGAAATGTAGATGTTAATAATTTATTGTAGTTTGTTTATGGAATCAGGATGCAAATAATATCCATGCATTATGACTGATTGATAAATTCCTTAACTTTCTTTCAATCCTTAGGTTCCTCCTTCATTTCCTTCTGTTTCTTACAATTTACTTGAAGAAACAAATTCATCTATCTTGTAAAGGTTCCCAGTCTGGATTTTGCTTACTGCATTAATGTGGTACCTTTTAATGTGATCCACTGTCCTCTGCATTTCCTGTAAATTAGTAGTTGCATCTAGTGGCTGAATCAGATTCAAGCTTCATACACTGGCAAAACTACTTACTTCAAAGGTGGTGGTGTGTTCTTTGGTCAGGGGGCACATGATGTATGGCAGTGGTCCCCAGCCTTTTTGGGATCAGGGACCAGTTTCGTGAAAGACAATTTTTCCACAGACTGGGGGTTGGGGGGATTTCAAGATGATTCTAGCGCATTACATTCAAGCTTACCTCCTGCTGTGTGGCCCCATTTCTAGCAGGCCTGGGCTGGTACCAGTCTGTAGTCCAGAGATCAGGGACTCCTGATGTATGGTTGTCTCATTTTTTTCTCTTTTTGTGATTACAGTAGCCACTCATACTTGATGTCATGATACACTCTTTTGTTAGTGGTTTCATATGATATTGCAATGCTATCAACTGTCTCATCTTCACTTATTAGCTGGATATTTCTACAAATATAAATTTTCCATTATTACTATTTGGTTACTCACTCAGTGGTAGAGTTTGTATTGGAAAAGACAAAATGAATATTAGATTCTTTCCATTTAGCAATCATAATAGTGAGTTGGATCATTATTAGCATTTTTCAATGGTAAGAAATTATTTTTTTCTCAATATAGTTTTGAACTCAGTAATTTAATTATATTTCATTAATATCAATCCATTGACCCTTATTTGACCCTCAAACTTTTTCATCTTTGACCAGTGGAGTTTGGTTAAAATTAGCCCCTGAATAGTTTTGATTTGACCTTAGTAGCCCATAATCATTATTCTGAGACAAATTATAATATCCATGGAATAAAATGAATTTTCATGCTGATACACACCTTCCTTCTTTCCCAGTCTAACAAAACACCATGCTACCCACTGAACTGTGCTTGATTCAGAGCTCCCCTGAGAAATGCTCCATGGAAATGACTGGAACACAGGAGTAGGGCCATGTCTTTTATCTTGCAGATAATTTTTCAAGCACTCAAGAAATACTAGGATTTTTTATTAACACCTTGAGGTTGACATTATTGTTTCCTTAAGACCACAACTTCTATTTGACGTGATAATTAGTTTGCAAGAGGATGTTATTGCAGCAGTCAGTTTCACAATGATTTCTTCTAGAAGTAAAACCCCAAATATAATGTAGGTAATGCTCAAGTTCCAGAGCAAGTGGGCCACCTTCCCATCTCAGAGGCATGGTCCACGTGTCAGGGGCTCAGCAATGAGACCATTGCAAGAGGACCAGGAAGGGGCCAGGCCACCACTGGTAATATCCATTCCTGAAAATGTTCAGGAACCATGGGAAGAAATATTTGCCTTAAATGACTTAGCATGGATTATAATTTGACATAAAAGGGTGGGTAGATCAATTTGGGTATATCTAAATAACATGGAACTAATGTTGTATGGCCACTTATGTTAAAAAGCACAAATATATGAGCATTCTGTTCCCTATCAGTCACTAAGCATTTTCACTGCTTCTCCACCCACCCCCATAGCCTCACCATTTTTCTCACCTGCATTCTTTTATTCTTTATGCAACAACTGCTGATTGAACAACTTCTGTATGCCAGGACCTGGGGATAGGATACACTGTCATGAACAGAATAGGCAGGATGTCTGCTTTCAAGGAAATTTCCTTCTGGTTAGAGGAAAGAGTCAAAAATATGAATAAATAACTCAAGATAGTTTAAATGGTGATATTAGCTATGAAGAAAATAAGACAGAATAAAATGATAGAAAGTCACCATGGGGCTACTTAAAAAGGCTGACTGGACAGGGCTACAGTAAAACTAGAATAAGAATGGCTGCCATTTTTTTCTATAAATTGCCAGATAGTAAATGTTTTAGGCTTTGTGGGCCATATAGTTGCAACTAGCTCAACTCCTCCATTGCAACATGAAAGCAGCCATAGACAATATGTAAATGATGGGTGTGGCTATGTTCCAATAAAATTTATTTTCAAACACTAGTGGGCTATAGTTGGCTGATCTCTAAACTAAAAATCTATTTCACTGATGGCATGATGGTTCAACTCACGCAACCCAGTTATCTTTCCAGAACAGCTCTTGTAGACACACCAAGCCCTTTTATTCTAATGCTTGCAAGAGAGAATTAGAGGTCAAACTTCGCAGTCTTACTTGGCTTTAGTCTCACTATCCAAGGGTATAATAATGAGGATTTAAGATAGTACCTTTAGGGGAAAAAAGGGGATATTTACAGCTTGATTCAGCTCTTTATTGCAATAATTGAAGTACACCCTAATGGGAAGTCTAGAGGTACCACCCAATGTGTGTGTCCATTTATAATTACCTTATCCAAAGTCTTGTGAAAACCCTAATAATTTGTGTCCCAACTGCCTCATAACCCTCTATTTTCCACATTATCTCTTTCTTTTTTTCTCTCTTTTTTTCTCACCACATTTGTTAAACAAGATTTGCCCTTTACAAAACCACAATGTCTAGTTTTTGTCAGTTGTATTTCTCCAGATGTTTTGTGATCTCATTCCTTCTTAATGTCTCTCAGATCTGCCTACCTCTGAGGTTAGACTGGATAGTCTGTAATTTCTCATCCCCTGCCTCTCTAAATGGGTCCCTGGCTGAGCAACTGCCCCCTTCAGTGAGGTCAGCCAGAGAAAGTCATGTGTATCATAAACATGCTGCGAGCTATTCAGCAATAACATTCAGTGGAGTTTGCTTTAGTTCAGAGGCCAAGGGGATTTGGTGGAAAAAAAAATACACAAAAGGCTGTTCTACTGGCATAAGCTTGACAAAGTCAACTGCTAAAGAAAACTTGAGCCAGACTTTTGGCATCTAGAAGGAAGAAAAGATATCCTTTCTATGCAGTTCTTTGAGGTCCTCAGAATAAGAAAATAGATATTGCACATGGTTGCCTGTGCTTTCCTTATGATTTTACTCTTCCCATTATTAAACCAGTGTCAAATCCAAGGTCAGCAGTGAACTGACCCAGAAGTATGTATTTACCTGCTGGAGGCACAACCTGTCCCGGTCTCTGTGAATGGATCTACCTCACGCACACAAATGCTGATGGAAATCTGCAAAATCCACTGGTGAGGGAACATACACTGCTTAGAGACTGACTGTGCCATCTCTTTACTCCTGCTTGGTGTTTCTCATTTTCATCTTCTTTCCTCTGAGATAGTAACCCAGTTTAACAATAGCCTGGGACTCCTAAAATTTGCATCAGATCTTTTTGCTCTTACAGCCTTGTCTGGCCTTCACTCTCTGACCCTACATGACACAATTGTACATAGAGAGTCCTCTCACCCTTCATTACAGGGGTCCTCTTTTTCCAGTGCAACTCCAGCATAGCTGGATTAGGGGTAGGGGTAGGAAAATCAGTTACCAAAGTTCAAACATGGGTGCACAGGGATGAGTGGAATGGAGGCCATAAGTAAACCCAGTTCTACAAGGTCACATCAGGGCCAGATCTGAGTTTTGCTGTGATTTCAAAGGATAGCAGTGAAAATGGGCTGAAAGTTAGCTTCTGGGATGTAGTCTAGGGCAGATAAAACCCAAAGAGACTGGATATCGTTGCTGGAAAATCAAGCACTGGGCCATGGTGGCATCAAGGTCAGAAGAAATCATCAGGTCATCAGCCAAACAAGGCAGAGCTGACAAGATGGGGCTCTTTGCACCATCCTGATCCATCACAGCCATGCAGGAGTCCTTCAGGATGCAAGGCAACAGGAAGCGAACTGACGTAGGCAGGACATGACCCTCAGCTGTTCTCAATCTTCTAGTCAAGTGACAGCAAATCTTCTTGCTTCAGCTGCAGGGGCTTAGTCCATGCTTAGACCAAAGGAAGTAGCACCACCTCCTGGCCCTGCCCCAGATGAAGTTGGTGAGGGGCTAGGGGGAAGGGGGAGCAGAGAGGAGGCAGCCTCTCAACTGCTTCCAGTGCTACCATAGGCCATCCCAGTTTTCTTTTTAAGGAAGAAAGCATTTTTCCCAGTGTGGGAGGAATGTGGGGTGAGAGTCTCTGTCAGGGGAGCGTGTGAAATAAGTGACTTTACCCCTAGAGACAAAGACTTTGTCCAGAGTCATTGGCATTCTGGTCCCATGCACACAGCGTGGTGGTATAAGCAGGCTGGTTGGGATTGAAAGGATGACCCAGAGTCATTCATGAAAACAGTGTTGAACAATTCACACTAAAATTGAACTTACAAATGCCTGCCCACACCCTTGAGCAACAATGGCTAAATGTGGCTCTTTTAAAAAATTAATTTTTTTTCATTTACAATTTACTTCCAATGTTCTTTTGCATTGGTTTCAGGTGTAAAGGTGGGTTTTTGAATGTGGCCCCCCTCCATATCCTAAAGTAGAATAACTATCCACATAGTCTAAGGGAGCACTTTGACAATGGTAAAAATCAGGTCACTTATTGTCAGCAGCAAATAGAGGGGAGAGGATTCCTACAACAATCCCAGCCTTGTAAATCAAAAGCATAATTCTCTAATCACCAGTTAGGTTTCATCACATAATGGAGATGAGCCACATTCAGCTTATTAAAAGCACAGGACTGAGATACAACACATCATCCCTCAGTGGGATACAGGCAAGCAGAAGAGTCGTGGGACCTGTCCTGCCTCCTCTCAGGCCTCTCTCTCTACTAGGATGAGAGGATTCCCCTTCCTGGCCACTTCTCCAGGTACCTGAGCTGCCTACCTGTCTTCCAGTCCATTCTCAAACAGGGCCTGTCCTGGGTGTCTTTGCCTGAAACCCTGCAGAAGGGTGAAGTCAGTCTGATGTAGCAAGCTCTCCTGAAGCAGGAAAGAGAGATCAAGGCAACCCATCTCACCCTCTCACAAGGAACATTCCCATTTTCACACAGCCCGTCAGTGACTGAACCCAGGAAATGCTAGGTGGAAGAAGGGAGATATTCACAAGACTTTTTTAATATAACAAGTAGGAGGAAATAAAAGACTAGATTTGGAACAGGGCATACCTGGTTTCAGAGCATGGTATTCTACAAGTATGTGGTTTCAAGCATAGTACTCTACATGGTTTTAAGCCTGTTGTTCCTCATTCGTCCACTCCTTCCTCCTTTTTTTTCTTCTTCAGAGTAACATTTTAGTAAGCACTGTCTTTCTACTAGGCTCATGAGTAAATTGGGGATAAAATTACTATTTCACAGAATTGTTATGAGAATTCAATTAGTTCCATGCCAAGACAGAGAAGGCACTAAGGAAATGGGAATTCTCAATCTTCTCTATATAATAATATCCTCAGTCAGCTGAATTAAATACTCAAAGAGCTTAGGAAAGGACATAATTCTTCATATTAGGCCAGATATCTTTCTCTTCATATAGGTAGCTTAACTATCCTCAACACAAATGAGTGTTCTCTACATAAGGGAGAGCAAGGACTCAGGCCATGTGTCACTGTTTGGGAAACCTTCCCTTTGTGTTCAAAATTTTGCATCTTAGGAATAGTCCTGCAAATCAGAGTTGAGAATTCCAGAGTTGATGATTTCTTTAAAATCATCAACCACCATATTCTAAAGGCTCCTTTAGAAAGTACTTTAATTAGCAGGATTTCTAACAGCAGGAATGTCAAGAATTTTTTAAAAAATGTTTTAAAAAGAGGGTTATAGGGATAACCAAGAGCAGATATTTGGTATATAAAGAGACCAGGGGAAAGAATGGCCAGAGAACTAATCCAGTGCCTTGCAGCTAGTTACTGAAAGAACAGGAATTAAAATGGAGGTCTGGGGACACCCAGGTTCCATGATATCCAGCTGGCTTCTGCATTTCCCCAGGGGGACAGGAGGACCCTGGGCTTTCTCACAAAAGAAAAAGGGGTTGGTATGGAGGAAGAAACATGGGACTAAAAATTCAGCCTCTGGAGCTCAAGGCCCAACTCTGGACATCAGGCTGTGTGACTTGGTCCAGGTAATACCACCCATCTCCACGTCTGTGCTCAGAAGGCCCTTGGGCAGCTGCCAAGAGCTCTGGACCTTTTCCCTAGCTCCAGATATTACAGGCATGCGACTCTTCCCAAAGGAGTAATGGAACACCCGGGGTGTTCTTGGCTCACAGATTCACTTCAAGTTCTTTTCCTTACTCTGTCCAAATAAAGGCAACTGCTCTCTACCCATCTTTTGTCAATAGCATTTTTGTATGATCATCCCCAGGGTCACTAGTTGCTTGTTCTTGAACTGTTTTCTGGGAAGCATTTTTACTTCCATGCTGAGCCTCTGCAATGGGGTTAAAGAGATCTTTAATCACACAGGATGCCTCTGAGAAAAAGAAATCAAAGGCAAGAAGGAAAACAAAAAGGAATTGCAATATTAAGCTGACCTATCCAGAACTACACAGTCGCAAAACTGGGCAAACAGAATTGTTCCTGCCTTTGGCTCTGAAATCTTCTGCCACTAAGGCACAAACAAACAGATCAAAAGTTCAGATCTTTGTTGGCTGATACAAGAGAATGAAACCTTAGATTTAAATTACTCTCTTTTCCCCCATAAATTCTACTCAACCACTGTGCACTAAGTGGCTACCATAAGACAAAGATGGGAAAGTCCCTGCCTTCCAGGTGGTTGGGGTCCAGTGAGACTGAAAGTAGATGAGAACAGGATAATGACCTAATAACCAATACACCAAGCAGAACATAAGTTAGTCATTTAGTCATTCAAGCATTCTTTCATTCTTTAGACATGTATTAGAGAATCTGCTATGTTTCAGGGGGAAATGCTTAGCACTGACAATTCAAAAATAAGTCAGCCAGGATCCCAGCCTTTGAAAAATTCATGGTCCCAGTGAGTGTGTGTATACATCTAGTGCCATGAGAAAGTACCACAGCAGTTTAGAGAAAGAACTTTGACTGTGAGGCAATTAGGTCAGCCCAAAACAGAGGAGACATCTGAGGGAGGACCTGTACATTCCCTGCCCAAGAATTGGAATCAGTCATGACTCTGAAGACATTTGAAAGCTGAGGTATAGAGGAAAGGTGGCCCAGGCAAATCTATAGTGTGAGCAATAGCACAGAGGTTGGAAAACGGAGGCATGATCATGAACCAGCCAGTGGGTCAGTTCAGCTGGACATGGCAGGGAACTTAGGTTAAACCAGGCTGGAAAGCACATCTGGAATGCCCAGATGATGGATCTAATGGATCAGGTAAGCCAGTGACATGACTACACAGAAGCAGGACATCACTAATTATGGGTTTTGAGGATCTAGCAGCAAAAATGCAGCACAGTTGTGAAATATATAGGAATCAGAAGCTGCTAGGCCAAGTTTCCTCTGACAGTTGAGATTGAAAGTAATGGAGGGACTGTTGGCCAACATGGAAGTGTAGGTAGATATGCTTTGCTTTCTCACACAACCAAAAGAAGGACAACAACAAATTTAAAAACAAAAAACAACCAGAACTGCCAGAAAATTCAACTGTATAGAAGTCCAACAACCAAAGAGTTAAAGAAGAAACATTGATCCAGACCTGTTGGAGGGGCAGAGATGGGCGGCAGAGTGGCGAGGATGTGCGGCCAGGCAGTGACTGGCAATCCCACATTCATATGCAGATATACCTGAGGAACAAGTGGGAAGAGAGACCACACAACCCAGGAGTCCAGCACAGGAAACTAAAGCCTCAAAATGTCTGCCTATAAGAATTTAAGGGGTTGTAGTGGCAGGAGAAACTCCCAGCTTGAAAGGAGAGTTCATTGGAGACACCCATGGGGTCCTAGAATGTACACAAAACTACCCACCTGGGAATCAGCACCAGAAAGGCCCAATGTGCTTGTTGGTAGATGGGGAAGTGACTGAAAGTGGGATGAGAACTGAGCAAGCAGCATTATTCCCTCTTGGACACTTCCCCCCCACCACAGCACCACAGTGCAGCAAACTGGGTTGCCCTGCCCTGGTGAATACCTAAGGCTCCACCCCTTACAATGTAACAGGTGCATCCAGACAAACAAATATGGCCCAAAATGAGAGAACAGATCAAACACTGGAAAAACAACTACATGATGAGGAGATAGTCAACCTATCAGATGCGAAGTTCAAAACGCTGCTAATCAGGATGCTCACAGAGTGATTGAGTACAGTCCCAAATTGAAGGAAGAAATTAAGGCTATGCAAAGTGAAATAAAGCAAAATATACAGAGAACCAACACTGAAGGGAAGGAAACCAGGATTCAAATCAATGATTTGGAACAAAAGGAATAAATAAACATTCAACCAGAACAAAATGAAGAAACAAGAGTTCATAAAAATGAGGAGAGGCTTAAGAACCTCCAGGAGAACTGTAGAAGGGCAAGAAATTGAAACTTATTTGAAAAAGTAATGAAGGAAAGCTTCCCCAATCTGGTGAAAGAAATAGACTTCCAGGAACTCCAGGAAGCTCAGAGAGTCCCAAAGAAGTTGGATCCAACTAGGAAAACACCAAGAAAAATCATAATTAAATTACCCAAGATTAAAGATAGAAGAGAATGTTAAACACAGTAAGAGAAAAGGATACAGTTATATACAAAGGAGTTCCCATAAGACTGTCAGCTGATTTTTCAAAAGAAAACTTACAGACAAGAAGGGACTGGAAAGAAGTATCTGAAGTCATGAAAGGCAAGGACCTACATCCAAGATTACTCTACCCAGCAAAGCTATCATTTAGAATGGAAGGGCAGACTTTTAGCCAAGATGGAGGTATAGGTAGATACACTTTGCCTCCTCGCACAACAAAAAGAAGGACAACAAATTTAAAAACAAAAAATAGCCAGAACTGCCAGAAAATCAAATTGTTTGGAAGTCCAACAACCAAGGATTAAAGAAGAAACATTCATTCAGACTGGTAGGATGCAGGAAGAAGGGCAGCTGGGGCGGACAGGACTCTCGCAGCAAGGTGGCAGCTGGAGAACCAAGTGACGTGGCAAATGGTGGGCCAGGTGGTCCCACATTTGCATGTGGATGAATTGGGAGGAACAACTAGGGAAAGAGACAGACCATGCAACCCAGGTTTCTAGTGCAGGGAAATAAAGCATCAAAACCTCTGACTGAAAAAATCTGTGGGGGTTACAGCGACAAGAGAAACTCCCAGCCTCACAGGAAAGTTTGTTGGAGAGACCCACAGGGTCCTAGAATGTACACAAACCCACTCACCAGGGAACCAGCACCTGAAGGGCCCAATTTGCTTGTGGGTAGAGGAGGAAGTGACTAAAAGCTGGTGGAGAGCTCAGCAAGGGGTATTGTTCCTTCTCAGACCCTTCCCCCACATACAGCTCCATAGCTCAGTAAATTGGGTTACCCTGCCCTGGTGAACACCTAAGGCTCTGCCCCTTACAATATAATAGGTATACACAGACAAAGAAATATGGCCCAAAAGAAAGAACAGATAAAATGCCAGAAAAAGAACTGGCATTTTTATGGAAAAGACAAAGAACTATATGTATGACTCATGGACATGAACTTAGGGCAGGGGCAGGGGGGAATGCTGGTGAAAACATTACAGAACAAGACACAGGGTGGGGCAGTGAATGATGTGCTATTACCAAATGGACCCACCCTTGTGCTCCAGGGCTCCCCTGCCCTGAACTAGGTTCACCTTGCCTGCTGCCAGGGAAAGACGTCTCTCAGTGCCAGAGACTGGTGAAAAGGAAAGGGATTATTTATTTCAAGAGTTATACAAACTTAAGAGTAATTACTTCATTGAGATCCCAAAGTCCTTTAGATTACCCACAAATGCACAATCCTTCCTCCCCCCTCTGCCCAGTCCAGGGTACTGTATCTCAGAAAAAGAAATAGAAGTCCATGGTTCTTCTCTGCCCAAGCCATGTGGTCCCAAAAGGACATGGCTGCTGCCCCGGGTTTAAATCCCAGCACCAATCTTCCTCTGCTGCACCATTTCCGACTCCTCCCACAAGTGGTGTATTCTGAAGGTAAAGTGGCTTATCTGGAGGAAGATGTACAAGGCATGCTACACCTGTCCAAAACCCTTGTGGCCCACTATATACTTAACTCAGGTGAGGGGAATATGTTAGGATTTCCCTCCTTTCAGATTTCTGGGCCCTTTCTGTCCAAGCCTTTAGGAGACAAAAGTGAAAATCAGTTCTAAAGAGAAGCCCACAGACTGCCCCAACCCAACCACTTAGTTCAGTCAAACCGTTGAGTCTCAGGGGGTGATGATGAAGATGGGCTCCTTAAGTGAGGCCTAAATTGCAATCAATCACTCAGGTAATGAAGTCATAGACATATGCCCTATGAAAACAGAAGAACACATGTTAATTCACACAACAATCCCCAAGCCAGTCTCTGTGCCTGTGAGAGACTGTCTTTTGGGAAGACATTCAGTTGCAAGGCCCTTGCTGCAATGACATCTAACAGTAGCAATTTGACAGTTCCTTCATGCCTGTAAATTGAACATCTTTGCTGATATTACAAACCCAGTTTAAACTTTCAAATGAAAACCCACCTTCAAGACAGTGCTGCGCCATTCTGATGTCCAATAGTGAGCATTGTGATTTTCCTTGAACCACAATTTTTCTCCCTAAGGTCACCCTCATTGTCACTGAAGGGACTACATTGAGTCCAGCTTTCAATTTTGCCTTTTCGTTTGCATAAACACACCAAGAGCAGCCTGGATCACCTATGATCTTTAAGTCCGCTTTGCTGGAACTCACACAGGGAACCCTTAGACTGACTTCTCAGTCCGCCCCTTGGGGCACAGAAGCCACACATCTGCCATCTGGCTTCCCCTGTACCGGTCATTCCACTCAAATCCTTGAGGCTTCCATTGTGCCTACAGGTTCCTTTTTGGCCATCTGTCAGGAAAGCAACCTTTACTCCTTCCCTGGAAAGACTGCCATGAACCGCACAACCAACCAAAGTACCAGGCTTTTCTCGTGGGCTTACGCTAGCTTCACAAGTCAATCCCAGTTCCCCAGGGCTTTCTGGTGACGACCAGAA
>CM052541.1:89173023-89234811 GCA_028533065.1 Trachops cirrhosus
AGTGTCTGGCAGCTTAAAGTCCCTAGATTGGCAGGGACATCCTGCAGCTTTCTGAAGCTTAGACCTTGCAAACACCCTATAAATCAGATGGTCACCCTTGGACCCCAGTTCATGACCTTCAGAACCAGAGCCCTACCTATCAGAACCAGTTGCACAGAGAATCTGACTGGTGCAGTGCCCACACAGCAGCAACACACAGTCCATAATCTGAAGAGAACCCTTAGCCTACCACCATTCCCAGTTCCAAGATGGCAGAACTCTCAGGTGACCCATCAACCAAGATGGCAGCGCCCATGCACACTGGGTCATACAAGATGGCGACTTGCATGCATGACCCATCCTCCATGGTGGGACACTCACGTGGCTCATCCTCCATTTTACCCAAAATGGCGGCGCACCCACAAGGCTTGCTGTCCAATCCCCAACATACACACATGCTCGGCTTACAGAGCCTAGGGGTTTGCTTCCTCCCCAAACCTAAGTATAGGTTCCCTTAGTGCCACCCGGGGTCACCGAAACTGTGAGTGAGCAGACAGGGGCAACCTGGGAGCAGCATACTAACCAAACCATTATCCACAACTCCATTATTCCAGAACAGTGTCCAGAAACAAGTTTTCAACCAAACCATTTAACTTCTCTGCTCCATTCCCCATTCCATTTCCTTTTCACCTTCCCAGGCGTGATAGGTGGCGATGCCCTCGGGAGGAGTGCGGAGAAATTCTCAGGGACTGGGAAAATCCTGGAGTCTCTTACCCCACACCTGAGGGGGTCGGTCTGCCAGGGGCAGTTATCGTCCCACCAGAGTCGCCAGAAACTGTTACAGAGCAGACCCGGGGTGGGGGGGAGGAGTGAGGACATCCTGTATATCTTTGTAATATTTCCTGGACACCTTGAGTTCTGAACGCCATTCCAAATCCCTATTTGGGTTCCCCCTCTGGGCTGCACTGTATTACAGGAAGGGGGTGCAGGGCAAAGGGGGAGGAAGGGGAGAAAAAATGGGACACCTGTAATAGCATAATCAATAAAATATATTAAAATAAATAAGTAAAAGTAATGGAGAACACTGTGGTCCTGAAATGCATTTCCCACTACCAGAAACCAGAAGCCCTTCGGATGTGGCTGGCTCCCAGTCTGGGGCAGGAGATACACAAGATGGGTCTGGAGTATCTTTTCGTCAGATAATACAGAAGCTATCGGAGACTACTCTGTGGTGTAAGAAAACTCAGAGCCAATTTGGAAAAGCTGTCACAGGCCAAACACAGGCCAATTTAAGCATCAGGTCAGGATCATAACTGAAGGGGACTGAAACACTTCAGAGAGATTAAGTCCACAATTTCATGATAGTTAAAAAACATAAATTACTCACTATGGAAGATGCTGGGAAATCCACTGGTAGTTAAGGGAAAGAATAATGCACTCATTTTGTCTTTCCTACATGAAGTGTGCCACTGGGAGCCCACACATAAAGTCAAAGGAAGTTCATCTTCATAGAAGTATTCCTGCTGATAAATGAATAAGGAATAGCAGAACTTAGAGTATCGCAATTTTACTACTTCTTACAAACAAATGGTTCTAAGCATCAATGATTGTTAAAAACAAGCCAATATGCCATGTGCTTTCTATGCCACTATGAGGTAGTCTTGCCAAAAAATTATTTGATTTTTAAATCAAATCTGTATATCTACCAATCGATAGAAAATACAAGGGACAGGGGAACATATCTAATAACATCACTTGGTTACAATTAGCAGGATCCAAACTAGGGAAAATCTAAAGACAAAAGACCTCATTTCTTCAACAAATTGCCAGGGAAGAAGAAAATAAGTTGGATGGATAGAGACTATAGATTCAAACAGTTTAAAATGTTATTGACTACAAATGTGGACTTAAATGTGGGTTCTGGCAAAAGCAAATTACGAAAAATAAAATTATTTATAAGATAGAAGATTTGAGTACATGATAATATTAAGAAACTTTTGTTTTAAGAAACCCTTTTTATAATGTTAAGGAATAAAGGATAGAAACTGTACTGAATAAACTAAATACAAAATTTTTTTAAAAGATTGAAAATAAATGTAACTTTTGTTAATAAAGAATATACCTGTTTACAAAGAAAAAAAGAAATATTTTAAGAAATACTTCAAGAATATTAAGAAACATTTCTTTTCCTAGCTATAAATAATATATTTTAGTTATATTTCTTAAAAGTTCTTTATCTTTTAGGAATATTTGTGGATAAAATGATATAATTTGTGAAACTTGCTTAAAAATAATAGAGATGGGAAGGATCTAGGTGAGGGTATAGAGTTGATTATTGTTGAAATTGTGATGGGTGCATGGGAGTTTATTAGAGAACATACTTTCGTTTAAGTCTTTAAACTTCCATAAGAGAGAGTCAATAATGAAAACACAAAGTAATAATGAAGCAATGAAGGATTGACTAAGGAACTGAGGAAAGAGAGGCAAAGACAAATGCCAGAAACACACCCGCGTGGGCCTGCAGGGAGCCCTGGCTCCTGGCGGAGCGCCTGGTGGGGGAGGCACTCAGGTCCTCACAGCTCTTGGCTGCTTCTCTTCTCTTGAGTTGGCTCACGCTCTCCTTTGTTTGGATTTCCCCACCTCTTTTTGAAAATCTTCTCACCTGTACCATTCTGGGCAAGCTTCCCCTCCTCCTCACAGCCTCTTTGACTGCTCCCACTCAAGCATTTTGGGCACACCCTCCTCTGAGCCCTGTCCTCGCTTGCCAAATTCTTCCATCACCGCGTCTATCTCTCCCTAGCTCTTAAACCCAAAGCCTGTGTTACACACAAGTTTGCATTCTCCATGTCGAGCACAATACTTGTCACACAATAGACATTGAAATAATAGGATGAACAATGAGTAGATGTCTCTGAACTTTGGATGACCCAGGCAAGAAGTAAGGAGATGTGAGAAGTTCATTTGAAAGGTGGATGATGCATTTTCTTTCAGATATATTGAGTCTAAAACTCAAAGGACTTGAACTCAGAAAGTTGGAGGTAGAACTACATATGAGCAGCCCCTTCACAGATATGAGAATTTAAGCCATCAGAGAGGATAGACTTATAAGGAGAGAGGAACATTTGATGAGAAGGTTATTGAAGACAGACTTGGGAACTAAGAGCATACAATAAAAGAAAAGTATGTAAAAATTATATAAAAAAAAAGAGAGAGTGATTCAAATTCCAGAGGGATACCCAGAAGGATGAAGCCCTGCAGACAGACAGCTGTGCCGGAAGAGGAGGCCCTCGGTGCCCTGCCCAGCAGGACTCCAGCGAAGGAGGGAGTGAAGGAGGGCGGAAGGGTAGACAACAGACCTGAGGGTCAAGGGAGCCAAAAGTTGTTGCAAAAGAAAAAGTTGTTGAAAAGGGACTGTGGTTACCTTTTTGTAAAGCTGGTGATAAGTAGATAGAAACAAATAGTGGCAGCATAGACAGACATTTTTTATTTTCCTGAAATTGCAAGAAAGAAGAGACTATTATGTAAAACAATTCTGGGAGAGACATTGGGAGAATGAGGAGCTCCTGACTTGCAACTTCTGGATATATCTGTTCTTTTGTTTTATTCCTGTGTCTGATGGACATAGTAAAATGCTATTATTACTAGTTCTTAGATCTAGGAGCAAAACTATATCAAGAAAATTAGATAACATTTATGTAGCAATTGCTATGTGCCAGGTGGTTCTACATCAGCTCATTGAACCCTCCCAATCCAACCCTATGGACATGGTACTGGTATTATTATCTTATTTGCAGGTGAAGAAACAGAGGTACCAAGAGACTGGGTTACTTGGACAAGGTCAGCTTATAAAAGGGAGATCTGGAACTTGAACCTGATGATCTGGCTTTAGAGTTTATGTTCTTAACTACCACACCCTATGGCCTCTTATATAAAGTGAGGTAAGTTTTATTATAACCATTTTACAGAGACAAAACCAGTTTGGGGAAGACAAGTAATTTGCCAACCAGTTAGAGGAAGAGCCAAGCCAAGATGTATAATTTACATCTGCTGTTGCCAAGTCTAGGTTCTTTCCATTACCCACTATTCCCTCTGCTTAGTAGAGGAGACAAGATGTTATCTATAAAAAGTGAGAGTAGGTTCCAGGGGAACTGGGCACCTGCAGAGAACTTTAAAAAAATAAAATGAAAAACCTTGAAGACTTCGTGTGAATAATGTGGTAATGAATCAACAATAGGTTGAGTATACCTCAATGTATATGCTATAACCAAAAACCAAATTATAACAGAAAAGAACTACCAAAAAATACTTGTTGAATGAAGGAATGAAATTAATGGAGACTCTTTCTTTATCCATTCACCGCCAAGAAACATCACTTGAATTAAACTATATTAATAGAAATGACAGCATTTATTAAAGCTTACTATTTTCCCAGCACTGCGCCAAGCATGTTATCCCATGCAATCCCATTCAATTTTTGTGACAATGCTATCAAACACATTATTATTATTATTATTATTATTATTATTTCAATTTTACAGAGATGGCACATGCACCTTACCTAAAAACAATGGCTAATAAATTGGGGACCAGATTCAGGCCCTACTTTGGCAGGCTCTGGAGTCTGTATCATTTTTTATTTTTATTTATTTATTGATGTTCAGTTACAGTTGTCCTACCTTATCCCCATTGTTCACCCCTGCCCTGTCCCCCCACTCCCACAGCCAATCCCTCCCATTGTCCATGCCCATGAGTCCTCTGTTCATGTCCTTCATTACTAAAGATGTTGGTCAGTGTTTTCCCTGTCTTCATCGATTCCAGAAGGCTTGGCCCCAGCCCTAGATATTCATGCCTCAGAACTCTGAATGAGAACTATCTAATCCAAACCCCTAATAATGGCTGATGGCTGGGAGAAGGACATCTAACCAAGAGTTTTTCCACTAGAGACAACCCCCTACCTATGATTTGGTATAATATTATGAGCTGGAACAATCAGATTTCTCTTGTGGAAATTTAGTATTGGGTGACCAAAACACTGAGCAGTTAGGAAGAAGAAATAAAGTTACATGAGTATGAGTAGGGTTGGATCATAGAGCTCTTGTAGGACCACAGGTAAGCCAAGTGATGGAATAAGGAGAGGAAGTCGATGAGTAAAACCTGAAAAGGATGGAGCGGATGCCATGAGGAGAAGACCTCACAGCTCCTAAAGGAGTCAGTACAAATGCAGGTGGGTCTGATACCTTGTAGTCTCCCTGTTCTGGTTCCAATGGGGTCTGGATGTTGTACAGTTCATTTCTCCGGTAGCCAGTCTTCCTAATGGCACCCAATGAGCCCCACCTCCTGGTATTCACACCTTCACAGAGCCCCCTCACTCACACAGTGTTGGTATGTATGATAAATAGAATATTGCAGAAATGATGGTACATCACTTAGATTATAAAAGACTGTTAGGTTTTAAGCCTGAAAGTAAATTATAAAAAATTGGCTTCTGTTTTGGATTCTCTCTCTTGGATCACTCTGGGGGAGGTCACTTGCCATATACTGAGGACACATAAGCAGCCCATGAGGAGACTTGCCTGGAAGAACAGAGGCTTCCAGCGAACAACCACTGAGGAACTGTGGCCTGCCAACACCCGCAAGGGTCAGCTTAAAAGCATGTCTGCTGGACAGAAGCTTTACGAGAGACCTTCAGCCAGAACTACCCCATTAGGCTGCTCTGCTCATGGATTTCTGACCCATAGATACTGTGAGCTATAAATGTGTATGGATTCTGACTTACAACATTTTAGAGTAACTTGCTATATAACAATAGATAACTAATATGCTTTTCTTAGTTCCTGTGAGATCTCTCTTCCATTTATTGCCCCATAAGCTTCCATTCAAAAACACCTACTTCTTGAAATAGTTTGCATATGGCCTTGTTTCTTCCAGCTGAAAGGACCAGACTGGACCCAAGCACCAATGTTCAGTCCTTACAGACAACTCTCCTTGGAGCACCAACTCACCTCAATTCCTAACCCTATTTCCATCTCATCTGTTCTGCTCAAGGAAATACCGGGTTTGAACTCATCTTGTTTTCTTCTTATATCTGTATTCACATGGTTCCAAGCCAGTTGGTCAACTTTTACCTATGCACTTGACTCCAAGCCTCAGCTAAGACTCCCTAGCCTGGCTGGATCTAAGGCCCCCACCTCACCTCTCAGTCTTGTTTTTGAGTCTTACAGTACTAACATCAAATATGTCTCCTCTCTCCACCATTGCCAAAGTCTCAGCCTTGAGACAAGCTTGTACTTTTGTTTTCCACACCAACTTTCTAAAATTCACTGTCATATTCACCATTAAATGAATCTTCATCAGTACCTACAACACAACAGGCATTCTACCAGTCACTGGGGTTACAGAGGTGAAGTAAGACAGGGCCCTGGTCATCAAGGAATTTGCAGCCTAGTTAGAAAACAGGTTCATAAATAAATAATAGTATAATGTAATATGAGGATTTCCATAGGAGAAGTGATGCTTGAGCTATTCAGAAAAATCTGCTTCCCCAGTTAAAGAACATCAGAGGATACTAGGCAAAGGGAACAGCAGAGGAAAGCTTTGCAAACTAATAAAAATGGCAAACTCTCCTTAGAGCTTGCAATGATTACTTATTTGGAAAGCAGCCATTTCATATGCATGTAGTTTGATCAAGTAATTCCAAGAATTTCATTTTACAGACAGCTCAGAGCCTAACCAGAAATTGATCTTATGGATGAATTCAAAATGTACATAATGACATAAAGGCACAGAAATCATTGCAACTTATTTTAATAAAGAAAAGATAGATGCAATCTAAATGCCCATTGTTAGTGGACTAGTAGAAATAAATTATGTACGTCCCTACAACAGAATACCAGGCAACTGTTTACACAATGAGGCAACACTATAGATATAGCTATAAAGTATATTAAATGAAAAAACCAAGGTGCAAAGCAGTGTATGTAGTGCAATACTAATGGTATGTATGCATGCTTGCATTCCTGCTTATTCACTTAGTCATTCAACAAATATTTATTGGGCTCCTCCTATTTGCCTGGCTCTATTCTGGAAACTGGAGATATAGTAGCAAACAAAACAAAATGTAGGAATCTGAACTAACAGTCTGATGCGTTTTATATGCATGCACTACCTTCGCAATGGTAACAAAGAAACAGGTAAGGATTGCCGCCTGAGGCAGGTGCACTGCAGGGTTTAGAGACAAGAGTAAACTCTGTATTGGGTATTGTTTGAGGTCTTTACCATGTTCTAGAGTTATCTAGCCCCCCAGATTTTTTAATTAAAAAAAGACTATAGCCTAAAAAGAGACTATTTTATATAATTAAACCATTTGCATTAAGTCAGATTTAATGCCTCTTCAAAGAACACTTATTCTACACTCCTTACTCATTTAATTCTTTCTATAAAGATGAATCCAAGCCAAGAAATGATCCTGGAAATACCTCAGCCTAATGGTTCCTGGTCTGAGTTTATCTCTAGACTATGGAAAGGTCAACTATAATCAAAATGTGGTTTTTAAAGAAGAAATTCCATCTTAAAGTCACAGAGAGAAATAAATTGATTTTTGTGATAGGCTCTGAGTTGGTTACTAACACACACAGTCCCTCGTGTGAAAAAAATAACAGAGTTGGACATGATTAGTATCATTCTATTCCATTGCTACAACATAACTTTACAAATGATTCCCAGCAACAAGGCAAAAAGAATGTGCCAAGATTCCAGTAGCAGCCCTAACATGGCCAGGTTTTGCAATGTTTCGGGGGGAGGGGAGGGGAGGAGGGGAATGTGCTGAAATATTAGACATCATGTTTTCATTCAGGTCCTATGGGAATACCATTGCTCCCTCCTCCAGCTGACTAGCCTGCTAACAATATATTACCCTCATCTCAAACCAACATAATTCACTAATAGCATTGCAAGTCGAGAACGAAGTTCAGGCATGTATTTGGATTAGGCGTGATCTGCGATGACAAAGGTTTCAAACTAAGCACAAATAACAAGGATAGATTTATGCGGGCCAGGATGCTCATTGTGGTTATTTATCACAATTACATCATTTTGCTTTGGGGTGGAGAAAGGGGGAATAAGAAGCTTGTGAAAGGAGCCTCTGGACCCCTCGGCTTGGTTCCAGTTGGCACAGAGGGAAACACTGTCTGAGCAGCCCCTGTCTGTGTCAGGGCTCCCTTGACATCCTCCATCATCCTGGCTGGCCCTGTCAGACATCTGTCTCCCAAACAGAGGCTGCCATTCAGACCTGGTCAGATGAGAGTCTTGTGATACCTATCTGTGCCTCTCCAGAGCAAAATGAGGTCACTAAGTACCTGGGAGTGTCACCTCTGATTGGAGGCAACAATCTGACCTAAGACTCCAGAATTTGAGCCTCTCTCTACCAGACTGCATTGAAACTCCCCCTGAGTTATTCTGACTTCAATGTCTCTTTCTGTTCTTTGCAACTGAGTTTTACAGCAGTGGGTTCCCCCTCCCTGCTGGATATGAGGTGTTGTGGCCTCCCTGGGCCAAAAACCACTCTTGGCCCAGGAGGCTCATACTTGGCTTTCAGACAATCCTGGCAGACGCTGCCCATGACTTGGCTCAGGGCCTGCACTACAGACTTGTTAAAGCAGTGGGACCAAAATAAGGAGACCTTAAAATGCAATGGTTAAGCATTGCAAGCTTGGCTCACCCAATGTAAAGGACAAGAGAGATATTACAGCCAAATGCATGGCATCTACATGTAATGTACAATTACTCTAAAGGTCTAGAGCAGTCAGCATCTTTGACATCTTTCCATGGATTGCACACAGTGTCTGAAGCATCCACAGAAACACTACCATTATAGGATGCACCTCAGTGTGAGGGAGGAAAAACTAGTTGCACTTGGATGGGTCAGCCAACCTCTAAGGCACAACCAGACCCACGCTCTGCGTCAGGCGCCCTGACAGCTGCTGGCTCAGGCATGACCATGCACACCGTCTTACCCCTCATGACAACCCTGGACGAGTACATATGGACAACATCACTATGGCTTTTAAAAAGAAAAAGCCAGGAGGAGGAGATCATTGGTTCACTCCAAGTCACAGAGGCAGGACTCGGACCTGCCGTCATGACTTCGGAGGAAATGCTCTCAGCCCTTTAGCCTGAGTGGCACCAGCATCTGTAGACCAGTTGTGTGTGTTTCTTGTACATGGAGACAAGTACCAGGCAAAAAGCCACAACGACCCTCCCAAACCCATGCACTGAGTCTTTTATTTCCCCAGAAGTTGCTGATCAGTTTGTTATCTCCCCTCTACTAAGAAAAACCCAAGAAGGAAAATAAGGGGAATTCAGAAACAAAAGAATTCAAAATAACCAATGGACCAAAAAGTTAAGCAAGCTAGGGTAGTTTAATCCTTTAGTTCTATAATAAATACTTTTTAATTAAAGAGTCAAGACATGTCTCACTTAAGGGTGATTGTGGAGAAGTAATGAGAGATGCCAAAGTTTCTTCCAAATCTAAATTTCTTTCTTTAAGAATCTGCCACTCCTGCCTAAAAATTCCATTTCCTGGAGCCCTTGGGTGACATTCATTTGTCTCACCTTATTAACCTTTAATATCTTGTCACAGATTAAATTCACCGTTCACATCTAAGAGCATGGCCCTACAGAGAGGAAGGCCATGAGGGAATAGAAAGCTGGCTAGATTCATTTTAGACAGGGAAAGTCTAAGCCTGTAGGACTGAGGGCAACTGGAGCAAGCAGGTGGGCAGGGAGCAGGGAGTGGAGTCCATGGCATTTGTGGCAAAGGCAAGGTGTAGGTGATGCTCTCTGTGAGGACAGCAACAAGGAAGGAGCCTTGGTTACCACCTGGGATGAGTGGAAGCGCACTGGAACACACGCACCCGTGTAAGCTGTGTGCAGGACGGGCATACAATGGGACTTTGTGCCTCGATTTTTTGGCATTCATTTTAATGTACATCAGAAAAATTACTGCCAGCATAGCAAAGCTGTCGGTTCACAGATATTATGCTTACACAAAATTAGGTTTTAAACAGCAATTTGATTGGAAATCAATTTGTTGAAAAATGCTGAATTGGATTACAATGGGTCCTCAGACCTCGTAAAAGTTGTGAAGGTGGCATCAAAATGGATGCAGTTTTGGAAACCCTGATTTGGACTCTTCACATGTCCTCAGCAAAAACTGAGCACATTTTTCGCACCAACTACCACGCCAGGCCCAGAAATGCCTGCCCTTGAGGAGTTCACAGTCTAGGGGCAGTGAGACAGTGAAGCATTACAAAAGAGGCAAGAGACCCAGCCAGACAAACTGCCTGGAGGAAGGGAACATGAAAACAAATCCGGGAACATTTTCCAGTGTCAGACAAGTATGGGGAGGGAATGCTGTCCCCAGCAGAACACATCTGCTTCAAGCCTCGATCACCTGAAAGCAGCCCCTCTACCTGAGGGAGCCTCTCCCTCCATGAAGATTGCTTGTTGGAAGGTGGGACAGGTAAGCACAAAGGCAAAAGCAGATATACTTGCCAGCCAAGTGGGCCAGGTCCAGCAGGTGTTGGAGGCCCACAGGGACTCTCTCTCAGATGATCTGCTCCCAAGTTCCCATGCTGCCCCAGCCCTTGGGCCTGGGCTGTGAGCTTCCCCCGGGGGCTGTGGGGAACCTCCAGAGATCCTGACCACCCCCCTACTTCTTGCTCTTCAGATTGTTTCACCAGAATCACCCATTCTGACATCTCAACTGTACCAAGCCCTGCATCTACATTGCTTGCGTGATCGTTCAGATTTTTGTTCTTGACCTTGAATTATACCATAACTCCAATAACCTTCCCCACTGTGGCTCAGCATGAGGCACCAGACCCTTCCTTTCACACCTCCTAAAAACAGTGTTTATCTGACCCACAGGTTAAAACCACACAGACTTGGACAGATAGTGGTTGACTTTCCCTTTCTAAAACCAGTGTGCTTCATTTCAGATACCCTGAAAAACGTGCACAGTTGAAAGTGAAATTAACTAGGATACTTGAAATCCACCAGCAGCCACATTCAAAACAGCAGCCAAATGTAAAGCAGCCGTCACCTCTGCCCGTCCTACCAGGCACTGCCAGCTTAAAGCATTCGGCCCCAGACAGCACACACTGAGGAGGTCGATGAAGGACCATGCGCGGCCTCAGGATGCTGCAGGAAGGAGGCTGCAGTCAGGGGCTGGTTCTTTGGGTGATACTGTAACTGGATGCCTTTCATGAGCACCCAACACACTTTTTAACACACACAATCATGCCTTTCTTACAACCGATTTTCTATATTTCTCCACCCCTGAAAAGGGAGAAGAAAAACAAGTAATTATACAAAAATTAAAGTGCTGAAGAGTTGATTCAATGATTTTTTGCATCTCTCTTTCTCTCTGGTAGAAGAAAAGGGCCTTGAACTATATGTAATAAGTGCCCAATAAATACAAGTTTTATAAGGTTTTGGATCCAATGGACATGAAAATTCAACAACATTTGATCCGACGCTGAGTATTTTTCCTATTGACATTGTGAGAAGGCACTTAAATGAAGACATTGTTCACTTCTGTCACAACTCTTTAAAAGATTTTTTATTATTCTGTTACAGTTGTCCTAATTTCCCCCTGTGTGCCCTCCTCACCCACCTCACCCCCCACTCCCATGGTCAGTCCTCATACCCTTGTCCATGTCCATGGGTCATGGGTCATTCACATATACTCTTTAACTAGTCCCTTCCCCTTCTTTCTTCCATACAACTTTTTAGAAATATGATACTCACTTTCTCTTGCATCATCTTCTTTACTCTGACTCTCCTATAACTTCTGTCCTATACTTAATTTCAAGTAGTGATTGTAACTCAACAGCCCTTTCTCAATTGTGTGGAGACACTTCACATTGATTTCCTAAATGAGAACAATGCAGAGCGGAAAGAATTAAAAACAAACAAACAAAAATGTCTCCTTCATCTCGATTCTAAATAAAATCTATGTTACAAAGAGTCCCCGAGCACACAACCTCTGACTCAGTCTTGAGTGAGTGTCCATGGCAAGGCTCCATGCTTGTAGGAAGAGAGGCTGCCGTGGGAGGGGTGAGAGCAGAAAATCAAAACTCCAATGGGATTTCCTCATGGTGAACAACCCTCCTAATTCTAAGGGTGAATTGGCATGCTCAGAAAAAGTTTTCGCCTTAAAGTGAGAATCTACTGTGGAGACACCAAAATTTCAATAGGGCATCTCTTCCCATCTGCTGTTCCCCTCATTGCTGAATCTTCAGAGGTGCCATGTTTTTCCCTAAAACAAATTCCTTCGAAATGCCATCCTCCTAGGCTTCACCAAATCATGTCTCTCTCTTCCATATTCCCAAACTTGAAATCCATTTGTGCTGTGAAAACTTGCATCATTAAGCCTGTCCCCTTTTTATCAGGTCAATATGCAGCTTACCAGCCACAGGCACACTCTTCACCTTGCCCTGCACTCATTGGCATTTGCTTCTGTGTAGCTTACCAAGTTACTCTTTATGAATGGTGATGCTTCATTTCTTTCCCTACATTTTAAAGTGTAAAGGCCAAAGTAAAATCTATCCTTTTTTTGTGTCTGCTTTCTCATTTTTTGTGCTCCAGAATGTCTAATTCACTTGGCTACTGTTGAGTCATCATTCTCTCTTTCCCCCTCCCCTTTCCTCTCTGTTTGCATATACTTTCTCCATATTATTGTGACAATTTTCTCACCTAAACACAATTTTATCTGGCAATCATCAGAATCATGATTCAGCAAACAATTCTCACATATTCAGTGAGAGGAATTTAATTAAAAATAGTAATAACAGTTTAACCTCACTTTATATTTTACAGATTACTTTCACATGTATGATCTCTTCTTTTAAAATTGCAGGTGTTCTTTCTAACTAAAATTTCTACATCCAAAAGGGAAACCACGAAGAAAAGTATCTTTCATTGTTTAATGAGTTTCAGCTATTTAGGTATTAATCTAATCCACACCATTCATTGGTATCACTTAATAGCTATTAAAAAAATAAGTTCAAAGCTCCATTTGGTCTGGAGGGAAGAGTGTATTTCAGGGCTAAAACGGGGAGGGAGGGCGGCGTGAGAAGATGGTTGCTGCTTCGTTAAGCGAACTAATGCAGCAGCTTCACCCCTTTCAGAGGAATTTCGCCAATTTTCTGCTTACTGGCTAATCTTACTGGGAATTAAGAAAACACAAAAAAGGTTTAAATTGTTCCATCCACCAACTGTTTCTAAAAGCTCTTAATTTAATCCTGGGAGGAACCTTTTCACACCAAGTAATACTGCTGGGAAACTTTATATATTTTGCGAGGTGCTTTTCTCCTCCTAAAAATTCTAGAGCCTAAAACTAGGGCTACAGCACAATCTAGTGGTGAGAGTGGGTGGGCCAGGAGCCCTGAAAGAGGTTGCTCCCTAGTGGCTTTTGACACCTGTTTACAGCTCAGCGTGGAAGCAAAACACATAACTCTTCTCTTCCACTGAAATATGTGACATGCTAGGACACCTAGTAAGCAGAAAATTCCTACTGACAAGAGTTTCTCCTACTTGCCCTCCCACTAGTAAGGCTTTGCCTCCAGTTGCGGACATGAGTCCCAGTGCTGTGGGCCGGCAGTTGCTCAGGAGAAGGTGGGCTCTCACCATATGATACAGCAAGTTCATAAACAAAAGCAATTTATGAACAAAGAATGATGTTGACCCTGTTTAGTTCTTAGTAAACATAGATTTAGAGTGACGATGATGATGATGGTGGTGGTGGCGGTGGCTTTGGCTATAGCTAACATTTATCAAGTGCTTATCATGTGCCAAGTTTTAAGTACCCATAATAACTTATAAAATCCACCCAAAACCTTGTAAGTCCCACTTCACTAATGAGGAAACTGAGGCAGAGAGTAGGTTTTTTCCAGGGCCATACAGATAATAAGAGGCAGATATGGGGCTTGATGATATTAATAATGATGTTCAAGTGTTAATTTTCAAATTTAGAAAAATAGAGGTAACTTTCTGGAGTAACACACCATCTCCAAAGTCGAAACGGACAAGAGCAGACAGCAGCATCCAGGAACCCACGCCCCCTCCTGCAGAATCTATGCTGTTCGAGCCGTCTGGCCCTCGTTTCGTGTTCATTTCCCCCACCCCGCCACACACATGCAGAGCTGCCTTGATGCTGCAACACGGCTGACAGGCTGGTGCTGTTGCAGTCAGAGGTGGAAGAAACCTTGGAGATGAGTTCAGTACAGTTTCCTCTCCATTTTACAGATGACAAAAGAAGACAGTTCTTTTTGCCAACTCAAATGTGTCAAATACTTATTAAAGACCAGACAGCTGCAAGCACCCTTTATTTGGAGGGGAGGGGAGACAAAAGTGAGCAAGTCCTAATCTTTGCCATGAAGAGGAAGGTGGTCTAGTAGAGAAGAGAGGCTGACAAAACAACTATAATGGTATAGAAGGGCATACAAAGGGTGGGGTGATATTAATAATTAATGATCACAATTATGCATTGAATTCTGTATCCAGTCAATGCATGCACCACATAACAACATTTCAGTCAACAAAAAAATGCATACATGACAACTGTCCCATAAGATTATAACAGACCTGAAAATTTCCTATCACTTAGTAACATCGTAGCAGTTCAACAGTACAACGCAATACTGTCTTTCAACCAGTTTCAGTCTATGGATAGTATAGCTGTCAGCTAGCAGTGCCTGGGGGCACTTTCTTGGGACTGGGAGATTTCCACAGACATCTTCCCTTTCTGCCCCAGTGGTACAATTGGACCGACCCTTGGGGATCTTATTCTGATGCCCTTCAGTGATGACCATTAGAAAACTTTGAAGAAAAAAGACTATTACTTACAGGTCCTGAAGCATACAAGGTATCCAAGGGAGACACAGAGAAAGGGGGGGGCTCTGGAGTTCTGCTTCTGTTGGGGTCAAGGTTGGGGATCTAGAGTTTTGGGGGCTCACTCTTTATTGGTACATTTAAAACATAGAAGTCAGACTTTAAAGCATGGGCAGAGGGAACGAAAGTAGCCCAGTCGTAGAAGCCTAGATCTCCAAAACAGAGAAGCATGGCTCTTTCATGTCGTAATGTGTTTATTTGAGAAAGCTATCCTTGAATCAAAGCTCACGTCAGGCACTTATGAAAGGAAAAGCCACTGTCAGAGCTCTCACTGCAATTCCATGTTTGTGGCGATGCTAGTGTAAACACACCTGCTGCACTGCCCGCCACATAAAGTACAGCACATACGATTGCAGGAGTAAGCTATACCGTCTGGGTCCGTGCAAGTGCACTCTGTGATGTTTGCAGAACAATAAAATCGCCTAATAAAATACATTTCTGCCCTCGTCATTGTGTAGCTCATGACTGTATCACAGCACTGATATGTACAAAAGCTGAGGGATTGGTATCATTATCTTACCCATTGTACAGACAAGGAAACAGGCTCAAAGAGGTTAAGTTGCTTCCATCCACCTATTGAAGGTTATAAGAGTTAGAGGTGGGATTCTTCACCTGGTTTGTTGGATGGCAAGGCCAATGTCCTCAACCCTGGAAACTGACTACTACTCAAAGATAAAGAAGAGATAACTATCCACTTGAGAGATCTAGGAAGGCTTTGCAGGAGAGGGTATAAAGCACACTATTTGAGACACAGTGGCCATTGAAAAATCTATTCAACACTTGATTATATATACCTAAGGCCATTGCGGTTACATCTGCAATAAACAAATCGAGGATGTTATTAGCATGTACATATACCAGAAAGCTGTTTTAAAGAAAATCCTCCCCTTACACTTTTGAAAAGGCCCTGAGTAATAGGAGGTGAGCTGTGGTGTGAGTCCTGACTCTGAGAAACTTTGTGAGCATTCTTCGCCTCAGCATCCTTGCCCTTTATGGCCCTCTCAAAACACTGGTGCCCTTTGTGCTGGGTGTCTCAATTTGCCCAGCATGGCACTCTCCATGTCTTCACCCTCGTCCGTGCCTTGGCAGGCTGGTGACATGGACTGCACCAGGTGGCATCTTGTGCTCTGGCTTCCAGCTTGGTTTGTCTAATAGTAGGCGAGGCATGACAGCAGGGGAGGGGAGGAAAGAAAGGTTAGAGTATGTATCTGTCCCTCTTCTTTTGCCCAGCAAAATCATTGCAAGCAGATTTCTCCCTCTACCTACCTAGGGTCCCAGCTCAGGATCTCTCACTGTCTCGGTGTGGTAACTGCTCACCACCTCACCCTCCAGGCTTTCCAGCCCCAGCTATATCTTGCTGATACCTCTGTAATACTCCCTTGTAAAACTGTCCTCAGTTGGTGCTGTTTTCTCTTGCTGGGGCACTGACTGACATGCCAATCACTACTTGCCTGCTCATTGGCATTGGCTCCCATACTCCTCTAAGGGAAGCTGCTCTATCTAACACCCCACTTCCCAGAAAGCCGTGTGTTGTACTGCGTGTTCTCTGCCCAACCCAGCCACAGCCAACTGGACCAAACATGGTCACCTGACAGAACACCCCATCACAGAAAAGTTACCCAAGACTTTCAGGACCTCTTTACAACAGATGAGCTCAGCTAACCAGATTTTTCCTAAGGAATTAAGAATCAAGAGGCAGAGACTGTGGCAACCAACCTATGGGAGTATTGAGGCACACTTGGGAAAATATTCGGGGTCACATGCAAATAGGTGTTAGGAGGCAGCTATGAGGAGAAAGAGGGAAAAACACAGCAATGCAGAGAGAAGCACAGATAAACTGATAGAGAAAGGGGCTGCTCCACAATTTGCCCTCAGTTCCTCGATTCTCTGAGTTTCACCTCTGTGAATCCCAGCTGGAAAGTTCAGGAAAGTTCTTCTGAACTTGAATGCCCATAAGATCTCTGCATCAGTAAAAAAACAGCCCTTTACTTGAACCAACCTGAATGCCTACAATGTGGCAGGAAATGTACTGGGCAATGAAAATAGGGGTGAACAAAACAGACAACGTCCCTGCCCTCAGGAGCCTTACATCTGGTGGATTGCTGGTGACAAAGTGGTGTGGGACAAGGGAGGTAAAACATGTGAAATAATCCTCGAGACAATAAAATCCTTGAGTTAAGCAGCATCACTAAAATATGTACTTGGATGATAAAAACTATTGAGTAAAACTGATGAGAAATAAGATAAAATGTGCCAAAGCAAGTCCTTATAAGATACTTTCCAATTGAAAGGGCAAAATCATCATTTTACAACAGGAAAACCTAGAAGTCACCACCTTCTCCAAGTGATCAAAGTCAACGTCAGCATTGCCAGGACATGGACTTCATACACTTTCTGATACACGTGAGAAACAAATTGTAAGACATGCTATAAATAAATTCCCTGTGCTCCTCGAACTGTCAAGACCATCAAAGTCAGGAGAGATGAAATGAGTATTCTGTATTAAATGACACTAAAAATATATGACAACAAAATGCAAAGTGTGATACTGGATCGGATCCTGCATGGGAAAACACATTCTGTTTGCTCAGAGGATACTTGGAACACTTCTGGATGAGGACACTTAGGTAAAGATATTCTTATACAGACATGAACCAGATAATCTGCTTCTCAAGCCTATGAGGTTCCAGTCTATCGTAGTCTTCTAACAACTCCAAAATTTGTTTTTTGTTTTATTATTATTTCTGCATTTTCATCACCTCACACAAAGATGGGGTTTATCTGAGGGATAAAAATCTCAGCAATGACTCTTCCTCTGGTCTCAGGGCTTCTGTTCCGCAGGAAAAATTCTGCGCTGCTACACATGCCTATCACATGACAGCACGAAGCCAACCCCGGTGAGCTGGATGGACTTCCCGTTTCTGTTCAAATCCGTTGTCTGATGATATTTCAAAAACAAACATGTGGGTGATCAATGGTGACATTGTGACAGTATCAGTTCTACCTGAAAGGTCTATATTTTTGGATTTCAAAGTATTTCAAGGGGCGCTGAATGTTTTGAAAACTCAGGGAAGTCAGGGAAGAAGTCCTACGTAACAAACGTCTATTCAGGAACTAAGTACAAAGCACTGATAGATGGCTTAGTTTGCTGCCCAGTCAAGATAAAGAAATAAAAGGAAAACCTTTAGCTTCCATTGGGCTTTATGGTGAGCTGCTAAACCTTAATCGAGGCACAGTCAGCTGTTCAAAGATGTATATATTATACAATAGAAGCTTAGGTGAATGGGCACCACCAATGAGAGAGAAAAAAGAAATGAGAGCAACTTTTTGTACTGATAGACGTGCTAAATTTCAGAGCTTTTGATTTTTCTACAAGATGAAAATGTATGTTTGATTCTTGGTTTCGCTCCTTAGTTTTAAGTGGGTGACTGCTAAATATGAGTGTCTCTTCTGTTCTGTTTTCCCGATTTCCAATACTGGAATGTGCTCAGTTGCTTAACATTTCATTTTGCCCTGTTTTTTTAATCAGTTATTTTTCACTTAATAAAAGTACTTTTCCATGTGATACAGGACCAGATATGCATAGCTAAACACTGTTCTGCTGAACATCTTCATCTTTGACCTGGAAGATGAGAATAACACTCAAGTCCACTGAACGGAGGGACATACTAAATGCAGTGGGAAGCTCTGAAATGCTCAACACAAAACTGATCTGAGAAAATGAACTGTGCTTAGTAAGAAGTCACTTTAACACATGAAATAAAGAAAAACTAAAAAATGTAAAATAAATATTGCTATGTTGTCAAAATGAAACTAAGATGAATATTTGAACAAGAATATTAGCAAACACTGTGCCATTGCACAATTCTAAGTAGTATATACATATGTAAAGTAAGTAATATATGTAAACTAAGTTAATCCTCCCCAAAACCCTTTGAGGTACTTACTACTATTATCCAGATTTTACAGAAAGATTGAGTAACTCAGCATGTTCTCTTGGATTGTGTCAGAGCTGGGATTTAAACCCAAGCAGTCTGGCTCAGAGGCCACGCTCCCGATCACATTTAATCAGCCAGCAGATATTTCATGAGGATTTAATGAGTGCTGTATTTTCAGTACCACTCAGGCTGTATTAGTTTCTGCTGCAGTCACAGACAACCCCTATTTTCTCACGGTTTACTACAATAAGTGTTTATTTCTTGTCCACATTATATAAAAGCTGTGGGCAGACTATGACTCTGATCAGCTCTGCTGGGTTTGGCTTGGCTCCAGTCAGCTCAGAAATGGGAGCCTTCTCCTATAGGACAAAGATGAAGGAAAAGCTTCTCTCTGGGGCATGGAGCAGGCAGGAATTTAAGAGCAGTAGAGAGTTCAGCAGAACACACATTTACTGCTTCTGACTGAATATAGCAAATGTCCAGTCTGTTCGCATTCCACTAGCCAAAGCAAGTCACGTGGCCAAGCCCAAAGTCAATTCAATAAAGTTGTCTACTTCTCCCATGGATGGCATAGACTAAGCCATACAGAAGGAGTAAGTGGTTGACAGCAGCAAGCCAACAGCTCAAGGTCTCTAGACCCTTCCTAAGTGATCTCACAATTAATTTCAGAAAACAAGACTAGTGTAAAAATAGAGAACCATGCAAAATATAGACTGTCCTCATTTTGCATGGTACCATGTTAAGTAAAACATAACATAGGAACCATGTCCTTGCTTTGCAAGTTTCTGTGGTACCTGAGACTTGGTAATAAAGTACCGTGCAAAGCAAAACTGCCTGACCTTAGTAAAAATAATCAGTAATGCTGAGCTGTGAAATGGGACTTTAGTGCATATTCTCCTCAGGGTATTTAGAATGCAATTCAAACAATGCCTGCAAGGCCCTGAATCATCAGGCTTTCGTCCACCTTCAGACCTCATCATCGCTTCCTTTTTTCACTGCAGTCTAACCCCAAGACCGTTCCACATGCTATTCTCTCTGCCTAGAGTCCTTCCCCCACAGATATTTACAAGTCTGGCTCTTTTTAGCCATAAAGTCTCACCTGCAAGTTGACCTCTTCAGGGAGACCTACTTTGACCAGTCAACCTAAATTAGCCTTTACCATCTTATCACTCTGAGGTCCACTATCCTGATTTGTTTTCTACCCAAGCCTTATCACTGTTTAAAATTCTCTTATCAACATATACATTTATATATTAATGACTTATCTCATCTTGGGAATGTAAGCTCTAAATAGCAAGGAACTTGTCTGATGTCCTCATTCTGTCCTCATTGCCCAGGTCATTGGCTGGCACATATTGGATGTACAATAAATATTATTGAATGAATGAATAAATGGAGACGGGGACCAGGTTATCTAAGGTTATCATGTTAACCTTAGATAACAAGGTTATCTAAGGACTTGCAGCCATGGTTTGGATTTTATTCCTGATGTGCTGGGAAGCACTCGCACAATTCAACAATTGTAAACAATCGTATATGGGTTCTCTAATTGTGCTTTCTTAACCCAGCTGTGTCATTTCTAGGACAGGGATCACCATTCCAATCCATAATTCTCAATCTTGGTTACATTTTGGAATTAGCTAGTGGAATGAGAGGGTGCAGGGAGCAACATTTTTAAAATCCTGCTGTCTAGGTTCCAACCCCTAGGAATTCTGATTTAATGTGTTTAGGCTGAGGCCAGAATATGAGAAGTTTCATGGTCCCTAGTGATTCCAATATTAAGCCAAAGTTAAAAACCACTGGTCCCAGTGGGTCTGAAGCACAGCATAGCTTCAGAAAATGCTTTCTGGCTCTTTTGAGTGTGGCTGATTGAAGCATTTGGCTTCATTTTGACAACATCTGACATACAGTTGGTGATCAGTCAATATTTGTTAATTGGCTTTCTAGAAAATATTTGATAAATGAATAAATGAATGAACATGGAATGCTTTAACTAAAGCTTATAGGACATTAATGGAGGCAGAGATCAGTGTGCACAGTAGTTAGATGAAACTCTGTAACAGGCAGTGGGCATGAATCAGCCAGTCTGCAGTGTCCACTTTGTTTTGTTATAAACTGTTCTAGAATCCTGGGACATCCAGGTTAGAATGAGCCATGGAGACCATCCAATATAGTGGTTCATACTATTGCTCAGGTCGCAAACCCTTTAGAATTTAATGAAAGCTTTGGACACTCTGCCTTGTCTACCCCTTCCCCACTAAATATATCCATAATTTTGAATCCAATTTGAGCAGGTTTGGCCAGCTCCTAGACAATGGTTGCCCCAGCTAAAATCCTAAGGTCTACCTCAAAGTGTCCACTGATAGAAAATGAAACTGAGTTCCAGATAGGGCAAATGAGCTGCTGGAAGCACAAGCCAACAGGGAGAGCAACTGGACTGGAACCTATTTCCAGTTCAATGAATGTAACTGCCAATCTTGCTTTACACACCCATTCCAGATCTCCAATGTTTCCACACAATCTGTAGGAGTGTAGTGGTGGGAAATGGCCTCAAAAAAGCAGAATTGCCCTAAAATGAGGACCAGTTAGTGACCAATCCCCAGGGCAGCCAACTCAACCAGTCCATGTCTGTGAATGCACAGCTGAGGAGGCACAAACTGAATTTCATTATTGTAGATGTCAGGATGTATAGCATCAAGAATAGATATGGCAGGTAGCTGGATAGCAGGTGTTCTGAATAAGGATTCGTTCAGAAAGTAATAGGAACAAATGAAATCAAAGGATTCCTGGATTTTATAAGTAGAAGAAACTGGTCTCTCCATGGGAGGAGTTCTCAAAAACTCCCATTTTAATTATACAGCAGAGCACAGTTGTTTATGGATGGCTGCAGGAGTCTGAAGAAGGTTACTGAGGTTGGCCTAAAGTCAAGCTCATTTCTTTTCTTTTTTTTTATTTTACTTTTTTATTTTAGATTATTCAGTACAGTTTCTATCCTTTATTCCCATTCCAGCCCATTTCCAACCCCCCCTAGTTTTATCCATGTGTCCTCTATATTTACTCCTGTAAACCCTTCTCTTCTCCCCTGAAATTCCCTCCCCTCTCCCCTCTGGGCACTGACAACCTGTCCTCTATTTCAGTGTCTTTTGTTGTATTTTACTTGTTTCTTTGTTTTGTTGTTTAGGTTCCAGTTAAAGGCGAGATCATATGGTATTTGTCTTTCAATGCCTGGCTTACTTCGCTTAGCATAATGCTTTCCAGCTCCATCCATGCTGTCACAAAGGGTAGGAGCTCCTTCTTTCTTTCAGCTGCATAGAATTCCATTGTGTAGATGTACCATAGTTTTTTGACCCATTCATTTACTGATGGGCACCTAGGTTGCTTCCAGCACTTAGCTATTGTAAATTGTGCTGCTTTGAACATTGGGGTGCATAGGTTCTTTTGGATTGGTGTTTCAGGGTTCTGTCTTAGAAATGAACATGGGTTCAGCACACGGTCGGTATGTCAAAGGATCCAGAAGCGATCATCTAACATCTACTTCTTTCTCATCCTCCTCTCATCTGCTGATCTAGGGCATCACACTTGTTACTAGCACCTCCTCCCAAGTCTAAGGAGAAGAACAGAACCTAAATCAGTCACTAGGTTATTTATCAGAGTAATGGAGGGAAAAGCTGACATCTTTGCCCAAAATGGCACTTGAGAATGTCAGATACACATGTCTTCTCCTAGTTACTAATGTATGCTTACTTGCTGGGCACAGCATTAAGACTCAAAGTTCAAAATAAAACTGTCAGACCCATGGTTCATTCTGCCCAGGAAAAGGTCAATGCAATGCTGTGAAGAAATATGCAGGTGCCCCACTTATACCCCTTTCCTCACCTAAGACCTCTACTTACCATCTTCAAACATTTTTAACATTTTTTTCTATTTTCAGCAAATTATTTGCAACATGTGTACCTTTTAATAATTAATTCCACAAATTTTTTGTCCTGCCTCACTTTCTTAATCACATCAAATTTGGGATTGGATAATAGTACATAGTACTTAATGCATTAGTGAAACCCCATATAACATTAGGGACTGTAGCCACTCCACAGGGTAGGCTATGTGTCTCAGCTTGAGACTGAGAATACTTTTCATCTAAAACAGCTGCGTTCCTGAACATGCCACTTAGACAAAGTATGTGATTCACCATGAGATTGACAAATAAAAGTTGTGTTTGTCATCTTGTTGAGGGAATATTAACCAAATATTTCCATCTGCTATGAGTATCAAAAGATTATGCAGTACATCTGAGACTAATACAAAATAATATTGATTGTATTTTGTAATTAAAAGTAAAAATTTTTTAAAGTTTTGCAAAATTCAGGGGAGTGAGTATAAGTGATGCATGGAAAGTGGGAAACCAGCAAATGTGACTCTCAACCCACACTTTAGTTAACCTCTGTGCATCCAAATCCTGTTCTGTAACTTAGCAGATACATGGCACTTTATTAGGAGGTGTCAGATAGTGAGCCTCCACTGGGTGAGGCCCAGAAGCTGACATTTCTAAGCTTTCATTAGTTAGCTACCACAACCAGAGGCAGCTGCTCTCTAAAGACGTAAGACACCACAGGCAAATCCCTGCCTCGTAAAGACTAGCCTGAGCTGTGGGGCCAAAGCTCAGCAAGCTATCTACCTGGAGAGCTGCCTGGGCATGTGAGACATGAGGAGAGGCGGGTACATCCAGGTAGAGGTGGGACTCAGTACTTTGCCCCATGCTTGCTTCCCCAAGCCTCGCCCCAGTTCTTTTTCAGCTTTCCAGAGGTAGGATAATCTTACCAACTACATGAGAATGCACCTCAAGAAAGAATTTCAAGAAAGCATTCGCTTATGAGAGTAAATCTTAGAAGTTTTCATCACAAAAAAAATAAATTTGCAATTATGTATGCTAATAGATGTTACTAGAGTTGCTGTGATGATCATTTGGCAATATATACAAATATCAAAACATTATGTTGTATACCTGAAGCTAATATAATGTTATGTGTCATTTATATTTTAATTTCTAAAGATGAATTTGTCACTTATGGTTTCATGTAGATTTCCTTTCTTCCTCCTCCTTCTCCTAAAAGTTCTTACCCTAGATAGTCTCATATGTACTTCTGAGCATGAATTTTGTCCTTAACCTGTATGATAGAGCTTCTGGAAATGGGTATCAGCAACAGTGACATTCCATGTAAAGTTTTGCAGTAGTGACTTGAAAAAAATAAAATTTCGTTCCTCCCAAACATGACTGGTAACTGTGCTTTTTGACCAACCTTTATGCAATTGGATTAGGGTGGTGCTTCCTGAGAACCAATTGCTTTAAAGTATAGCCAAGGCATGATCCTTATGGAAGGCACAGACCTAAAACAAAAATCATAAAACTAGCTACAATCATAGATTTCTTTTCATTCCTGCGAATTGATATCCAGTCTTCAGGCTGAGAAATATTCTACAGAAAAGCAGCCATTCCTATAATCTTCTTTGCATAAAGAGTCCGGTTCATCCACAAATGATGAAAGGTGGTCATTTTCACTTTAACCTTCTGATTTATTGGAGACAGTTCCAAAATCCTCTGTTTACCAGTGTTCCTACCTGATATTTATCTGATGTGAATGTTGAAAATAGACTAACTATATATAGAAACCTCAAGAAGATCTCAAGAGGCAAAATTATTGCAAATGTCTGAGGCTCCTGCTGGCTGCCCTACCTGGTAAGGATGCTGAGAGTCCTGTTAGTGACAAGCATCATTAGACAGCCCCCACTTTGAGTAACATTTATTCAGGAAGAGGGAGAGGACCTTTCAGAAGGACAGACAACTGATTCCCTGTAATTCAAAGGAGAGAGCCACATTATACAGCTCTCTCTTTTGAATTATATAAGACCCAAAGATAAGCATTTCATCTCTGCAATAAGCATGGAGGTCCATAATAACCACAGAACTATTTTCAAGAAGTTCTCATTTGCACATTTAGCAGCTGCTAGGAGAGACGTAAACAGCCCACAGGGGGCTAAAATAAGTTGGACTCCCAAAATTAAAGGAAAAATTTGGAGACAGGGTCATTGGGGATGCTGGCCACTGATTAGGCATCATCATTAGTTATGCTCTTAGTCTCCAGTGTTAGACCCATTAGCTCCAGCTGAGATTAGATCCTGCTGAGACCCAGAAGCTAGAATGCAAACATTCTTAAGTATGCGTCTGAGAGGAAGAGTCACAAATGCACTCATTTCGGGTGACAAATTTTTTCTACTTAAAAACCAGGGAAGCTAGTGGAAAGAAAATTATTTTGTAATGACATCAAATATGTGCAGACTTCTGAATTGGAAACAAAGTAGCTCTCCACTTGTGTGTGCAGTCAGAGGGACTCCTGTGTACTTAGGTGCAAAATGTCCTGAGAAAGCCTGAGGTCATGAGAGACCTAGTACAGCCAGTATTACAGGGGCATTGTTACTATGAGGCCATGTGATCAAATGTTCACCCTTTCTTCTTTTGTCTCCTGTCTGTCCTCTCCTTTTTAGAAAAGAGGCAGAATGGACCCCTGCCTAATAAAAAGGGCAAGTATGCAAGGAACAAGGAGACTGCAAAAATATTGGCTGAGAGGACACTGATCAGGGGTTGGCCATGGGAAATAAATATGAAGTGGACAGGCAGCAAGAGAACCAGAGGGTGACTGGGAACCAAGTCCATGGACAGCATGGATGGTCACAAAATGGGTACACTGAATTCAGTCATGATGTACTGAGGGCAAGAGCAAGCAGGAATTTAAGAACATAACATGGCATTTTAACCAGAAAGAACAAAAACTGAGAAGGACACGACAATGTGAACAGAAATAGAAAGAGAGTGAGAGATCCAGGCAATCAGGTACCACAGGGAGGGCTGCAGGTCTCGTGACTCACCAGCACATCAGGCTGTCATTTGCATGCAGGACATGAAGAAGTAGTATGAGACAGCACCCAAAATACCCCAAAAGATGATTATATAAAAATATCTAAAATTCCTAAAACATATTAATGGAAAAGATTTGGAACTATAAAGAAGAGTTGTTCACTATTCTGAGCAATTATTCAAAACCAGTACGTAAGCACTTATTTAGGAATAAGAAAAGTGGTGGCTTCACAGAAGAAAAGAAAGTGGCTCTTCTAAAAACAGAAAAAGAGAGCATGAAGAAGGTCCCTATCATCTCCAAGAAGAATTTTAAAGGAACACCCTTCCACCCCCACAAAATATCTAGGTTTTATAATCAATCACTCTTGAATCAGTAACTTGCCTCTGAAGCTTATTACCTATGTGTCTGCAGGCAATTTGTCTCTGTGCTTTAGCTTCCTCACTTTTAAAATGCAGCTAACACTGTGTCTACCTATCATTATACTATTGCAGAAATTAACTGAGACTTCCAGTCAAGATGGAGAAGTAGGTAAACACACTTCACCCCCTAACAAAACTGCAGAAAAAAAAATTACAACTAAGCCTCAAAACAAATATCACCTAGAACTGTCAGAAAACTGAGCTGTATGGAAGCCTGATAACTAAGGATTTAAATAAGCCACATTCATCCAGATGGGTAGGAGTTGTGGAGACACAGAGACAGGCAGAGAGGTGCAGAGAGGCAGTGTGGTATAGAGAGGCAGCAAAATGGGTTCTCCCATGTTCACATGTGGTGGTTAAAAATCAGGAGGGATAGGTCAGAACTGAGGGATCCCAGCCCCAGGCCAGACCACATAGCCCAGGGTTCCAGTGCCAGGAAGATAAATCCACATAACTCTGTCTGTAAAAACCAGTGGGGGGGTTGGGGCAGTGGAAGAAACCTCAGGATTTTAAGGAGACTCCTTTTAAAGAGCCCGCATGGACTTAGGACTCATGCAGACCCACCCACTGTGGAATTCAGCACCAGAGCAACAGCTGGTAGGACACCGGTCACATATGAAGTGACTGAAAACAGGGCAAGTGCCAAGAAATTCAGAAGCCAGGCAAACAGGATTGTCCCCTCTCTGAGCCCTCCCCCACACAGAGCCAGAAAGTGGTGAAATGTGTTGCCTGGTGATTACCTATAGCTTTGCCTCACACAATTTACAAGTCCCCTTTCTAAAATAGGCCACACTACTAAAACAGGGAGTCAAAGCAGCTCTAATACACAGAAACAAACACAGGGAGGCTGCCAAATTGAGGAGACAAAGAAACGTGGCCCAAATGAAAGAACAGAACAAAACCCCAGAAAAAGAGCTAAACAAAATGGAGATAAGCAAACTATTAGGTGCAGAGTTCAAAACACTGGCAATCAGTATGTTCAAAAAACTCATTGATTATGGCAACAACATAAAATAAGGCCCAGGCAGAAATGAAGCTTACATTAAGTGAAATAAATAAAAATCTACAAGGAACCAGCAGTGAAGGGGATGAAGCCAAGATTCAAATCAATGATATGAAACATAAGGAAGTAATAAGCATTCAATCAGAACAGTAAGAAAAAAAATAATTTAAAAAAGCAAAAACAAAAACAAGGATAGTATAAAGAGCCTCTGTGACATCTCCAAATATACCAACATCCAAATCATAGGGGTGCCAGAAGTCAAAGAGAAAGAGCAAGAAAAGAAAAACTTATTTAAAAAAATAAAGAAAGAAAACATTCCTAATTTGATGAAGGAAATAGACATACAAGTCCAAGGAGCACAGGGAGTCCCAAACAAGTTGGACCCAAAGAGGACCACACCAAGACACTACATAATTAAAATGCCAAAGGTTAAAGGTAAAGAGAGAATCTTAAAAGCAGCAACAGAAAAGAAGAGAGTTTCCTACAAAGGAGTTCCCATAAGACTGTCAGCTGATTTCTCAAAAAAAAAAAAAAAACTTTGCAGGTTAGAAGGGATTGGCAAAAAGTACTCAAAATGGTCAAAAACAAGAATCGACAACCTAGATTACTCTATCCAGCAAAGCTATCATTTAGAATTGAAGGGCAGATAAAGTCCTTCCCAGACAAAGTAAAGCTAAAGGAGTTCATCACCAAACCATTATTACATGAAATGTTAAAGGGACTTATTTAAGAAAAAGATCAAAACTTTGAACATTAAAATGGCAATAAGTTCACAACTATCAACAACTGAATCTAAAAAAAAAAAACTAAACAAGCAACAAGGACAGGAATAGAATCATAGATATGGAGAGCATTTGGAGGGTTATAAACTTGGAGGAGGAAAGGGGAGAATGAGGGAAAATGTGCAGGGATTAAGAAGCATAAATTGTAAATTAGTATATACAAAATAGACAGTGGGATGTTACAAATAGAACAGGAAATATTGAAGCCAAAAACTTACATGCACAACCCATGGACTAAGGAGGACTTTTTGGAGGGAATGGGGGGTACTAGGTGGACGGGGGCAAAGAGGAAAAATTGGGACAACTGTAATAGTATAATCATGTTAAAAATAAATACATACATAAATAAAAAGAAGTGTAATAAGAAAAAGTGATTCAGTGAGCAAACTCAGCACACAAAATAAGTAATACCATAACCAAATTCTTTTGCCTATGTGTGCCTTATGTGTGCATGTGATGTGATTCTAAAATTATATTTAACTAAGTCTAAAATAGCTCCTACAGTTTGTATAAAATAACCATTTTTGTTGATAAAAAGCACAGCATTAAAGTGTAACTGGCATTTTTTTCCTTAGTGGTGCATCGAGTAGTGGTGTGTGTTAAAGCCATTGCTACCTGACAGTAAAATACGGCATTGCAAAATGCTAATCTATCTAGTGCTGTCTTTGTCTATAATTATTTCCTCAGACTGGGTTTTCAGGAATTGGCTTTACTCAGTCGAGAATATTTTTGCCATATAATGCCAGAAATGTTCTACAAAATATTGCAATTCTGTAACAAGTGTTCCTGTATTTTAAAATTCTTACATTCATTGTGCTGTACTCATTTATTTCTGCTAATTTAAGTTAAGAAAAATAGTACCTCACAACTGTGTTAAGGATTTTTAAGTTATCAACATTGAAAACATTTAAAAATAATTCTTCACTATTTGACCCTTCCTCAAAACAAAGTCTATTTCTGGCAAAAAAAAAAAAGAAAAGGAATTAACTGAGATAAAATACATAAAACTCTTGGAACAGAGTAAGTAGCAAGCAAAAGTTCATTTAAAAAAATCCTTCTACTCAATATGCCCTGTGGATAACACTTACTTCCACAGAGTGCAGTAATGGATGCTCTTAATGAAAATCCTGAGACAAAGGGAGATGGAGGAAGGTAGAAGAGTGTATGTGGGGATAAATGGTGACAGAAGGAGGCTTGACTTGGGGTAGTGAACACACAATAAAATATACAGATGATTTATCATAGAATTGTACACCTGAAACCTATATGATTTTATTAACCAGTGTCACCCCAATATATTTAATTTTAAAAATCCTGAGTATCAAGGAAGAGTTAAGCTTAGAAACTTTGCACTTGAAGTTATGAGCAGTTTGCTAGAAAATTCATTTATTTAGCAGACTTTTTAAAAGACCACAAACTCTTTGACAACCCTCTCATCATGAGTTAGGATCTTTTCCCACTTTCCTGTATCTTCACAGGCTTATCACTGCTTTAACAAATAGTATGGCAGAAGTGATGCTCTAAGACTGCTGAGGCCATGCGTCAGAGGTCACACAGCTTACATCTACTTCTCTTGGGATGCTTGCTCTGGGAGAAGTAGGCCACCATGCAAGAAATCTGACTCTCCTGAAGCCACCATTCCAGAGTGGTTACAAGGATGACCAGCCACAGCCAGCATTAAATGCCATCACTCTGTGACTGAGCCTCTTGGACACCCAGCCCAGTTGAGTCTTCAGATGGCAGCAGCCCCAGCCAACCTCTGAAGACCAACACATGAGACATCTCAAGTGAGAAGTTTGAAGCCAAGATGTCATGAATTTCTGACTCATAATTTGGTGAGCAAAATAAAAATGGTTCCCAGTTTACATTGCTAAGTTTTGAGATAATTTTAGGTTGCAATGGTAACAAGAACACTTTTGTGAAATACCTCATAAGCCTATTATGAACTGACTTGATATAACAGTACTCTCCTTAGACCATAATAAAAATTCATCTTCAAGATTAAGAACCTCATGAACACAATGTTTCTATATTTTTCCCATGTTTTCCTAATGCCTATTTGGTCATTGAATTCAGAACCCTAAAGAAAAACCTTCTTTCTCATCCTCACTTATGCCACCTGTTCGATCATTTTGATGTTGATTAACAATAATTCTGTGTTTCTTATGTTCTTCCAAGTGTGATGAGTGGCTCTCATCCCTCAAACCAGGACAGAGCACCTGTGTCCATGGCAGGTGGGACTGTGGTCTGCAGGAGACCTGAAGACTGGCAGTCACAGCCCTTCCTTCATCAACATGGCAGCCCCTCTGTCAGCATCTGTCTGTGTAAAAAATAGACCATTGTTGGTGAAATCTGTGAGCCCTCAATTTGTCAATAGTCATGCCTTTGAAGGGATGAGGGAGGGGGTCAGGAGAAAAAATACAGATCCTATTTTTTAATCCCCTAGGGTTTAATGTCTGTTTCACTGCTGTTAAGATTTTTGAGAGATAGAACGTGACTGAGAAAAATATTATGGCAAAGGGAGAACAGTACAAATTGGTTTCCATAGCAACTTCTCAGATAACAGTAATGGTTCTACCCAGCCTAGAGGGAAAAGTAGTAATACTAAAACATTCTCAAAATAAACACTTGTATGACTTTAATTTTTCCCTTAAGTATTTAATTTTATTCAACTTGCTTGTTGCATATTATAACTCTTACCATGGGAGAGTGTTTCCCCACGATTCCTTGTTTATGAGAAACTTAGGCATGAAGAACTATACTCTGGTGCATGGTGATATTTTACACCCTATTAAAAGAATAGAGCATAACATTTTAAAGTAAGTGGATCTTAGAGAGTCCAGCCCCAAGACCTAAAGTGACCTGCTCAATGTCATTCTTAATTGGATACTTGAAAGTTTACTTTGTGCTCACTTTACTTACTGAAAATATGTCTGTTGATGTCTTTCTATTTCACAGGACTCTTATGAATATTAATTAAGGGAAAGCATATAAAAATTTTTGTGCAAATCTGAAATACAGAAGTAGTAATAATGGTAGCAGGAGCATTGGTAATAGTATCAATAGCAATAATAGTAATATCATTACTAATATTGGCAGAACTAGAACCTATGCCTTTTGAATAGATTACTACCAATGTGGGTTTGTTTTTTGTTTTGCTACCATCCCACCAATATTGGAGTCAAATCCTTATAGTGAAAATTTAATGACACAATATCCATGCAACCAAAGAATTCATCTCACTGCAGTCAGATTTAGTCAGGACTTAAAAAAACATGACAAAAGACAGAAGAATCAAAATATAGTGAGGTACCAACCCCATAGCCTCCCATTTATTGAATTCGCAGAGTGTCTTATTTTTAGCAGTACTTGCCTCAACTCATAGGGCATTTCAAACACCACAGCTGTTATGACTCACAAAATGCTAAATAGATGGGGGAATAAAAGAGAGACAAGGTGAATTCTAGTGAGAAAGAACAAGAAGTTAAGAAAGCATACTTTTGGCCAATGCTGAACACCTAAATTTTACATTTAAAAATAAATTGTGTGGTGTGTGTGTGTGCGTGTTATTCTACTAAAATCAATGCAGTATTGGACTCCACAGTAATCATCAGCACAGGAGGCTGTGGTTGGAGGCTCAAACATTTTAATGCTGCTATTCAATGCTGACTTCAGAATTAAAAATTAAGTTCTATTACTTTTTAATTTAAAAATGTTACTGACCAAAATTGTGGGATTTTTTTCCGATTCCCCAAATCACTCACCAAATATGGCTAAGAATTGCTTTTGGTTGTTTCCATAAATCAAACTCACTCTTAAAGGATAAAGAGTCTCCACCACTGAAGAGTAGTAAAAGCATGTGCTCTGAATGTAATTAATTCTATGGGAGCTTGAAACTGCCCTGGGCTATAAAGATATTGCACGAATAAATCCAAGATGATCACTCTGAAGTAGAGAAAAATCTGGAAGTAAAAGTCCCAGCATATTTGTTTTTAAAAAATTAATTGTTCTACCTTACTTATACTTACTCACTTATTGATTAATTTATTTGTTCAACAAATACTTATTTCTACTCCTACTATATAGGTAATGGAATATTAAGCTAAATATAAGACAGTCTTATCAATATGATGATGATTTCCAAACTTTTATCTCTATCCCCAACCTCTCCATATATTTTAAGCCAATATTTCTATCTGTCTTCTGGAACCTCTACATTAATGTTCCATAGATACTCCAGACCTTATATATGAAACTTTATGTCTGACCACATCAACTTGGGGTAAAAAGCTACTTTTTGTTTTTTCCAGTTAATCACTGAGCATCACCCTGTTCTCACCAATAGGAAGGCCAGAATGCTCCTTCTTAATATTAATATTTACTATGATTCTTTGAGTCCTGAAGACTATTTCACATTCAAGAGGTCAGTAAACTTCTAAATGCCCAGCAGAAAAAACTGCAAGGTTCGATTTGCCCACTGCCATCACCTCCTCAAATATAGTCACAGAATGAACACTGGTCCCACATAGGCCAGTGGTGATTGGCCTCAAGTTGTGCTGTTGGACCATGTTCCAGGCTCCATAGTGATGCCCTTGGCACTGGTTAAGGTAGCAGCTTGATTTGTTGTATCCTCCCACATGAACAAACTTCGAAGGCATGGCAGCACCTCAACATGACCTGCCAAGGTCTACTAGCCTCAGCCGTACACTGGGTCCTTCACACATAAGCCACTGGGTGGCCTAGACTCCACTTCCCTTGTGGTGTTTCTCTCTGCTGTGTTGTCACTGTGTCTTTGCCTCTCTCTTGCCTTTGCATTAGAAGAGGGCCTGAAAAATGCTAGATGTCACTGCTCTGGCCTACACATTTTATCACTGCAGTCATAGCTAAGGATTTTGAGTATCTGCTATGTAGCCGGCACAGATACGTTATGAATGAAGTCTAAACTGTATCATCAAGAAACTTTGGATTTAGAGGACACAACTGACAACCCAAATAAATAAATATTTGAGGTGCTTCAGTGAATAAGGTGCTGTGAGGACCTGAAATCCCACAGGATTTCAACTACCTAACAATTTTCCAGAGGCCTAACTTTATATGGTTCTTCTTTGTGTTCAAATGTTTACACATGTGGTCTTTGAACAAGGCAGTTTTAGGAAAATGATGTTCTACATCAGAGTCATTTCTCTAAACCATCAAACTCAGAAGAACGTCTGAAGTGTTCCAGAGAGAAAAAGCTGCAGCTATGACCTTGTGTTCCCCTTTCCTGGAGCCTTCGATATTCTCATCTCTAGTTCTTTTCTTTCCCCTGTGAAATAATTTAATCCTATCTGTGCAAAAATGGCTTGTCAAAATGTGCACATGTCGGGCTGATAGCTCCTGTGGGGAATTAGACATGAGCAGAGGAGCTGCCAGTTACACATGGTGGGCAGATTACAATTTTTGTAGCCATAAGCAGTCTCCGAACAGCAAATTCTGAATTATCAGCTGTCAGGTGGTAGAATGCTGGTACCTCCTTGTCTTGGATGAGCAAGAATATCTGCAAATGAATCTGATTCAGATGGACACCAAATGTGATACCATTTTAGAAAGGAAAGTACTAAGTTTATGTATTTTTTTCCTCCATATGTTGAGCTTGCCCCTTAAGTCACATTCAAATTTTTTAGAACATGAGTAGCTTAAGCTAAATACACATGCACAAATACACTGTGATCTCCCCCACACCTCCTTCAAAAATGCCAGAAGACCCCTCCCACAGCCTTCAGGATGGTAAAAAACAGCTGCATCCATTCACCCAGTCACAAGAAGAGAAGCTCAGTACAAAAGTACCCTGTCCCAGGCACCTGCTATGGTTTGAGAAATGTTGCAAGTATAAGAAAAGTAGAAGAAGACATTGGGAAGGAGGAAAAATCAAGGATATACCAGAATTAGGCAAGACCAGCAGCTGACGGTAGCATGTCACTTAAGAGACAACTAAAAGTGCACTCGAACACAAACACCACAAAGCTGCTGAGAGTGGCACATGAGGGAAATAATTCCATTTGGATTAAGAAATGAAGACACTTGTCTGCAAAAGTGCCAGTGCAGGGAAACATATAACCCAGCTGTATACACTATTGCATTGCCATGCTTTGGATTATCAAATCACTAAGCTGGTCACTGGGCAGGACCTTGAAGAAACAATGAAACATGCAGGTAAGCTTACATGACAGGGAGGAGATGGGTGAGAACTAAAACCTGGTGGACATTACGGGAGGCAATCCTAGGTGGGTCAGCCCCCATTCAGCCACATGTTCATGGAACAAACATTTATTAATGTCTTACCATGTTCCAGATACAGTGTATGGGAATGTGAAGATATGGAAGGTATGGGTGCATGTGCATGTGTGTGCATGCCTGTGAACATGAATTTGTGTGGCAGTGTAGGGGAAGGAGCAGACCCACTAATAACCAGCTACATTACAATGTGAAAATGCCCTAACATCAGAATACACCGTGAGTAAAGGCATCAACGATAAAGAAACAATTAATTCTGCCTTGAGAAGAGGAAAGGGGCATAGGCCTGAGAAATTTAGAGAGACAGTAATTTTAAGTGCTATGAAACGAGAGGCAGTAGACTGAGAGGACCAAACTTACCTCCCAATCAAGGAGAGTCCCTTGATGCAAATGCCCAGCACACGCAGAAAAACCCTTTATTTTCAGTTGGAAACACATTTGCCTGGCACCACCTTCATATGCACAGCTCCACCTTCCAGCCACAAGACAGAAAACCTCAGGCTGACTGAGGATGGACAAACTCAATGGAAAAGCAGTTTAATGGTCCCTGAAGCTCCTGCCCATCAGCTTATGGGCAGGATGGTTGCTGGAGGAACACATAGGGTCCCCTGTTTGGGAACCCCATGCTGCTCATGGCTTGCCACTTGCCCCTCAGCCTCTATAGACTGCACCCTGAATTTGCTCTTTACATAGACTTTGGACAGCCACGTAGCTTTCCAAAGCTACAAAGTGGTTACTTATCTGTCTCCTGGCCGACTGACAGCTAGAACCAGGAGGGCCCAAGTCTGGCATCCCCAAATCCCTCTGCTGGTTGCTAACCACAGCTGTGCTTCATTAAGAAGAGCATTCATCTGAGAGCCTGCAGGAGAGCTTTTAGGCTGGCTCCTTTCCATTTGTCCTTCCAGATTTGCACATACTTGGCACCAGACTCTGCCCTTGGGGCTGATTTTATAAACCACATCAGTGGATCTTGTGTCTTCTGATTCTACTGGATTTAATCAACTTGGAGGTGAGGGCATAAGACCAGAACCTTTCCTCAGATTGTCTGAGTCCCTCTTCCAAAGGCCACGCTTCTGTCAAGTGGGTCCTCTGCAAGTAGGATCTGGGAGCAGGCCCCTCTGCTTGTCCCTTCAGGTATAGCGGTGGCATAGCTATCACTGGTCTCACATTATACCTTGTCAATCCTTTTCAGCCCTGCCCACAATATTGTAAACAGTGTCTCTTCATTTAAATTCTGCTGCAGGGACCCTGACTAACAGAGCAGGGCTGTTACTTTTGTGGCAGAAACAGGAAGAGACTCTCCCTTCTAGGCCCAGTGTTCACTTCTTCCACAAACTGTTACCGAGAGCCTATGGAGGACTGCACTGGAATCCAGTAGTGAACACAACAGCACGATGTCCTGTATTTGTGGGTTTTGCCTGTAACAGAGGGAGACACACCATAAAGCAAAAGCTGTGCCCTGTTAGATGGTGGTAAGTGCCATAGACAAGGAAAGAGGAGGCAAAGAAAGGAGGACAGAGAGCACTAGCAGTTCAGTTTGATAGACCAGGACTGGTACAATCAGGAAGGGATGGCTGTATTTGTGCAGGGTGCACAAGAAAAAGAAGAATTTCAACTTCAAAACATGTGAGAAAACTTACTGGGAAAAAATTTTACTAACTAGTTGAAGGTGGCAAGCAGGGATTTAACATGCTGTTATATTTAAAGAGAACTAAGGTAAAGAATATTAAAACTAACAAAGATAAATATTTTAATGATTTTTTAAAAAGTACTTTAAGGTCTTTACTTACCTGTCTTTGTATGTCATCTCAAACTGTACTTAACCCTGATAAAATATAGGCAAAGACAGTAAAATGTTATTTCAAGATGATGATGTTTGATGTTGTCATTGCAAGATATGATTTAGGGTAAAATGTTTGTTATTCTTTTTAATTTTAAAATGAAATTTATTTTTTTTATTGTTGTTGTCTTACAGCTGTCCCAATTTTTGCCCCATTGCTCTTCCCTGCCCCGCCCACCCCCTTCTCCCACAGTTAGTCTCCACCCTGTTGTACATGTCTGTGGGTCCTTTATACATATTCCTTGACAAGACCCTCTTCCACTTCCCCTCTGGTCACTGTTGGTCTGTTCCTTGTTTCCATACCTCTGGTTCTAGTTTGCTCATTTGTTTTGTTCATCAGGTTCTTCTTATAGGTGAGATTATATGGTATTTGTCTTTTGCCACCTAGCTCATTTCACTTAGCATAATGCTCTCCAGTTCCATCCATGCTCTCACAAAGGGTAGGAGCTGCTTCTTTCTTTCTGCTGTGTAGTATTTCATCGTGTAAATGTACCACAGTTTTTTGATCCACTCATTTACTGATTGTCACTTAGGCTGTTTCTAGCACTTGGCTAGGAATTGCGTTGAATCTATAGATTAATTTGGGTAGTATGAACATTTTAATGATGTTAATTCTTCCAGTCCATGAACATGGTATAGGCTTCCATTTATTTGTCTTCCTTAATTTTTTTCTTCAGTATTCTGTATTTTTCTGGTGTGTTGGGGGGGGGGTTCTTAATATTTTTTATTTCTCCTGGTAAGGTCTTCCCCTCCTCTCCACTTAAGAGAATATAGTCTGTCTTGAGTATGTTGCTTCAAGAGCAACAATGTGCCAGGAAGGAAGTGTTAAGTGGATTTTAAAGGATTTGAATCATAAACAAGATGCTTTGGACATGCATTATTAAAGAGAACAGCTTCTCTCCTACAATGCCTCCAAGCACATGGCAAGTAAGAGACTGAGTGAAGAAGCCAGGGAGACTGTGGGGAACTGGGCAGGTAGACTCCTCCAAGGAGCAAATGATACTCAGCTGCACCTGATAATACAGAAATGAGGCCAGCATGAACTGAGCCTCCATTTTTCAAGAGCAGCCAGAAAGCTGAATCTTCATATTAAATATCCTGATTTTCAAATGCTAGAACCAATTAAAAGTTGGCCTACAACACTGGGCCAGTTGAACAGTGGGACTGTGGACTGCCTTTGTTTTCTGGCCAGATTTAGCTTATTGGCCCTGAGTTTGCCACCTTTGATTTAGAGAGAGATGAAACCCAAACAGCTGCATGGAGAGAGAAAATCTTTCATTGACCCCAGTCCATCAGTATAGCTGCTATTAACAAAAACACTGTGCAAGACAGGCTTGCAGAAGGAAGCCAGGAAAGTTAGTGATGTTCCACATGTGAAATGCTGCGATTCAGACTAGAGAGGAAGCATAGAACTATACCATCTTTTAAATTACAAAGCAGGTACATGAGCTCAAAGTCCACTGGGAGAGACAAAGCAACTCTCTCACTTAAAATCTTAGAGATGTAGACCTCCCCCTCTGCAACCACACAGTGGATGAGGTTCAAGCCAATTTGACTTGAACACAAAGATGAGAAACTCACCCAACAACTAGGTTACCAAGATAAGGGCTGTGTGCTCAGAGAGCTGCAGTGAACTGCCACTATGTTCACACAGTTAAAAAGTGGTAGAAGCAGGAGCTGGGTGCTAGTTCAGCTCATTGGGAAGTAAATGATCTTTTAATAACACCACAGTGATTTCCTTAGTTATCAGAGCTCCTATATTGAACAAGGTGAAAAAGATGAATATGAGGAAGGAAAAGGTGGAGAAAATGATGAGGAGTGAGAAAGAGGAGGAAAGACAGTGAAAGAAGGAAGGAAGAAAATAAAAAGGAAATGAGTAAAGGATGACAAGAAAAAAAGTAAAAATGGAAGTAATAATGAGGAAGCATAATAGAGAAGTAAGATGAGGAAGCAAGAGAAGTAAAAAAAAGAGAGAGGGAGGTAATGAAGAAAGAAAGGGAAGCAAGGAATGAAAGGAAGTAAGGGAGAAAAAAAGCTAGAAAGGGAACCAAGAAATGGGAAGAAAAAAAGACATTTTCTAAAGGGAAGTGAGAATGACAAGAAATAAAAGGAAAACAAATTATGGAAATAAGAAGGACAGGGAAGAAAATAGAAGTGAGAAAAAAGTAAAAAATGGGGAAGTAAAACTGAAAGCAAGAAAGAGAATAAAATAAGGAAGTAAAGAAGGGAAGCAAGAAAAGGGTAGCAAGAAAGAGGAAGAAAGAAAAGGCAAGGAAGACAAGGGAAGCAAAAAATAGAAGGAAAAGGAGGTATAAAATAGATAAATAGGAAAGAATGTGAAAGGAGAAGGAAGAGAAGTGAAACATAAAGAAAAATCAATAGCAATAAAAGTAATGCATAATAGGGAAGTAAGAACTGTAAGCAGAAAAAGGAAAGAAAGAAATAAGCAAAAAGGGAAATGAGAAAATGGAATAACATGAAAGTGAGAAAAGGGGTGCAAGAATGGTGAAGCAAGAAAAGTGACACAAATTAAAGAAGAAAGAAAAAGGAAAGAAAAGAAAAGCTAAAAAAAAGAGCAACAAAAAAGAAAGAATGAAGAAGTAAAGAAAGAGATATAAAAAAGGGGAGTGAAAATGAAAGCAAGAAGAGAAACATATAGGTAGAAAAGAATAAAAGAAAGCAAGAAAAGAAAAACAAGGAACAAGAAGCTGGAAAAAAGAAGTAAGAAATGAGAAAAAAAGGAAGGGGACTGAGAAAGGGGAAACAAGAAAAAAAATAAGAAGAGAGAAATGAGAAAAGAGAACAGAGAAATGGAAAAGAAGAAAATAGAAAGAAAAAAGGAAAGGAAGCCAGAAAAGGGAAGTGAGAAAGGGTAGTGAAAATGAAAGCAAGAAAAGCAAGGAATTTTTTTTTAAAAAAAACAGAGATAAAGAGAAATGAGAAAAGAAGAAACATGAAGAAATGAGAAACAAGAAGTAAGTAAGAAAATGGAAACAATGAAAGGAAGAAAGAGAAAGGAAATGAAAATGGAAAGCAAGGAAAAGGAACCAAGTAAACAAAAGCCAGTAAAAGGAAGCAAGAAAAGAGAAGTGAAAGGGGGAAGTAGGAAAAGGGAAGAAAGAAAAAGGAAATAAGAAAAGAGCAGGAGAAGATAGGTAAAATATGGAAGTAAGGAGAGAAACAAGGAATGGGAAACAAGAAAAGGGAAGTGTAAAATGGGAAGATAGCACTGGGAAGCAAGAAAAGGGAAATAAAGAATAGAGAAAAAGGGAAGTGAGATAAAAGAAGTCAAAAAGGGAAGCAAAAATAGGGAAGTAAAAATAGGAAGCCAAAAACTAATAGCAATGTAAGGGAAATAATAAAAGAGAAGCAAGAAAAGTGAAACAAGAAAAGGAAAGCTACAAAAGAGAAGAAAGAAAAGAGAACTGAGAAAATTAAAGCTAGAAATGAAAAACAAGAAAAATTGGAAAGTAAGAACAGAGGGCAAAGACATGGAAGCCATAATAGGGAGGTGGGGAAAGGAAAGCAAGAAAGAAAACTGAGAAAAGGAAATTGGGGAAGGAAAAACAAAAAAGGGAGGCATGAAAAAAGACTCGAGAAATAGGATGCAAGAAGAGTGAAGTGAGAAAATGGAAGTGAGAACCAGAAGAGGAAAATAAGGGAGGCATGACAGGAAGGAGAGTTAAGGCAGTGAGAAAGGGAAGAAAGAAAAGGAAAGTGAGAGGAGGGATTCAGAAAAAGAAGGAGAAAAAAACCAAGAATAAATGTAGCAAAAGAGGAAATAAGGGAAGTAAGGAAAGCAATAAAGGAAAACAAGAAAAGAGGAGCAAAAAATGCAGAAACAAGAAAGAGAAAATGAAAATGAGAAATAAGGTAAGGAAAGTAAAAAAAGAAGTTAAAAAGGAACAAGAAAAGGAAGTCAGAAATAGAAGTAAGGAAGCTAGAAATAGAAGGAGAAAGAGGAAAGGAGGAAAGGAAGGGAGAAAGAAAGAAAAGGAGGGAAGAGAATAAGGGAGGGAGGAAATTTCAGATGTTCATTAAAGTAATTTATGGTTGCCATTTACATACTCAATTCTAAATGTGGGTTCTCCCCAGCTTTACAGACTATTTTGGCTGAAGTCCAACTCCACCAGAATTAGACAAATCAGACAGGAAAAGAAAATGCAAGGAAAGACAAAAGTGTTTTGCCTTCTGTGTTTCTGGCAGTGTGGGGGATGCATTTATACTGCCTGAGGCCACAGGGAAGTTCTCTTTAATGAAGGATTTTTGTAAAAAAAGAGCTAGGTCTAGCAACTCCACACACTGAAATCTATGTTATTCGAAGCATGAAAGAATGAAGGAATTGACTACATTCAATTCATGTTTCTCCAGGTGGCTGATGCTCTTTGACACCTGCCCCTCCCTCAGAGATTGCACGGGGTTCAGCTATGCTGGACAAGCTTTGAGAGAAAACCATATATTATTTACTCCAAAGCTGCTATGGTGGCTTATAAAGAGAGTTTTAAGGTGTTCCTCAGGATGTGAAAGATAAATCTGGTATTATTTCTGCCTTAATATTAAGCACTTGGGCCTCTACCTCTAGCATTTACACAAAAAGAAATAAAAACCAATTTTTTTTTGCACAATTCTAGGCTCATAGCAGATGTCCCAAAAGTGCTAGTGGAGTTTAATGTAATGTTACTCTCAAATTTTAAAGTCCTATGTTATCAAATGATTCCAGTTGTTTCTGGGAGTCTCTGGAATTTTCTGCCTCATTGCTTTCTGAATCTGAAAAATCAGGGTACCGTCTATAGTCAGAGGATGAGCACCAAACACCCTGTGCTCTGTTTTCAAAAGAAATAGAAAAGGGTGCATGAAAGCCATCTTTTCTTAAGAACCGAAGGAGAGTTTTAATGACTTTGTCCTTACAGATAAACAAGCATCTTGTACTCCTCCACATTACCTAAGACCTGGCACAGAATTTGTGACAGGTATCTGCTCAAAATTGAAGTGTTACTGTAGGTAGCTAGTTAATATTAATAAAGGAAGTGCAAAAATGGAATTAGACATTAAGCCTAATAAACTAGGAAGCTGAATCGGACATTAAATCTAATTTCCTAGAGAGCCACAGTATTCACAGTCTTTCCAGGTGACTGCCACATCCTCCACTGAGAGGACTTAATCCCCAAGCAGGCAGGAACAGGCAGGAAAAACTAACTGGCTTTCCAATTTTCCTGGGGCACACCTGGCCCCTTGCCATAGATAGCTGGGGAGGGGAGGGAGAACCAGTAAATGGGAAATTCCTCTCCTGGGCACATGTCCATTAGGAGCCAAGATGGCAACCATAGAGGGAAGGTGCCTAGCCTAGGAAAATCTGGGGAAAATATTGAATAGGACAAGGGACACAAAACCCTAGAAGATCCAGAAAAGGGATTGATTAGGGGGAAGATTCAGCATAAGCCCATGAAAAACCAGGAAAGAGACTGGTTAATTTGAAAGAAAGCTTATCTTTTCCCAAAACCAAGGAAATATAATCAAAACTTAACAAAGGTTTGTTCATTCATTTGCCTGTTTGTTCACACCCTTTCTCTCTATAGCAGCCATGAGGGTCCGAGCACAGGCCCAAGCATGAGCCCAAGTGCAGCTCCAGTGCAGTGCAAGTGCAGCCTTGGTGGCAGACATGCAGATGGGAAAATGAGACACACAGAAGTTCTGCATCTCTGGGCCCTAGTCCTCCTGGGCTTGGTGAGGATGAGTTCAGCAGGTTTTTGGCCCCAGAGACAAGACTTATTCCACAATGAGATAGAACTGAGCCATCTAGTCATGGATGAGACAACCAGACACGTGGAGGCAGTTCCTTGTTTTCGCTCCAATAAATCTTACCACTACACCTCATCCTCCTATGTGTGGGTTCCCAAAATGCTGTTCTTGTGACTCCATGGCAGAATCCTATTTCCATTGACAACAGACACAGTGTGTTATATGGGAAAGGGCTCTGGACTGGGATGTGTTTCCCTCTGCTTTGACAACTCAATAGGCAACTCTATTTGTCCACTTCTTCATTTGTAAAATTAATGAACTGGTTTACTTTACGGGTCCTGCTGGCAGTCCTCACGCTGAATCTGGCTAGCAGGAATGCTATCTGTGGCAGGCACTGCATCACACCTGATCAGCCTGGTTCACAAGCTGTGGCATCTACCAGGTTAGCCAGTCTAAAGGTCCCTAAAGCAATAATGCAACACTCTTTCCCCCAAGTGAAAACAACCAGGATAACATCGTGCCATTCTCCTTCCCACCTCTGACCTGCTTTCCTAGTCTCCTTTGGGGCCTTCATTTCTGTCCATCTCTTCAGTGCTAAAGCTCCTCAGGGTCCTCCTCATCTAAGTCTACGCAACACATTCTGGCTGCGCACTTTAAGACCTAATGATCCCAGGATGAATGGTCATGACTTTCCAGTCTACATTTCCACCCCAAATCTGCTCCTTAGCGTAGACATGAGTTTCCTTTTTATTTTCCTGAACATCTCAACTTGGATGCTCCAAAAGCACCTCAAATATCAACATGTCCAAAATGTAATGCACATTTTCCTCTCCTCCCCTTTCTACCACCAGACCTAGTTGCTTCCACTCACCACTTTTATTCCAACTTTTGAACTTTGCTCTTTCATTTGCTTGGAATAACCACTTCCACCTCTCTCTTTGCCTGAAAAACTTCTTCTCATCCTTGACACCAGCTTATTTCCTCAGAGAAGCTCTCTCTGGCCATGCAGATGGTGCTTCTTTGTGCCCCTGCAGGACCCTGGATTTTTACTTCTCTCACAGCACCTATCACATCTGGACAGTCATAACTTTTTACCCACTTTTGTCAGCTCCTTAAAACAGGCTCAGTGTCATGGTCACTGTTGTTCTTCCTGTGTCCTATACTAGACCTGGTGCAGAAAACAACTGCTGAAAAAGAAACTAAATTAAAGACAAACCCTTGTTCATCTTTTCTAAAAATGTGTAATCAACCTTTGAGGACTCTTTTTTTGTTCCTTATTCTTAAGTTTAGCTCATATTAAATCAATGACCTGCCATGACACATTTTTTTCCAGTTATTATTCAGTAATGTAATTTTTGCTTTGAAAAAAAAAACCCTCATCTGTGTAGATTGTTTTGTATTTATGTCATTTCTCTGTCACAGCAGAATGACTACTAAAATTGTTTTTGCCTAGAAAGGAATAAAAGTTTACCATTTAAGTCAACACTGAAAAGATTGGTAGAACTGAGTTCCATAGGAAATTAGACCTCCCATGCAGGGAGGGCCTTTCCATACCCAGTTAAGATACACAACATGTTTCTGGAGAGTTGGGCTAACTTGAACTTTCACAGAGGTGAGCCTCTCTCTCATTTCTAGCTTCTGACCCTTTAACACTCATTGCCACTTCAAACAGCACTGGTGTGGGGACCATGTTTTGTGTGCATGATGACGTATTTGCAATTCACCTGCATCTTTAAGTTGACCTTGGCAGCAGGACTGGGTGTTTGAGGTGAAGATTAATGAGACAATTATTTTTGCAAGGAATATAAACAGCCTGACTTGGCTGTGTTAACAGCAGCCATAACATTTGTTGCTACTTAGCATCGAGATTTTGCTCCTTGAATTGAGCAGTGGAAAGTCAATGCAAAGTGTTCTTTAAGGTAATCACTTAAAATGGAGAAAAGTGAATTAAAGATACAGCTTGATATCATTACAAAAAATACTATTAACATTGAAGTTTCTTGAAAAATAGGAGAGTAGAGTGGAAAAATCTCAGAATGAGGTCTTACTACTACCACTTGCTAGCTCTGATGTTTGTATGAGCCATTTGAAAAATTCAGAGCCTCAGTTTCTTCATCTGCCAACTGAAAATAACTCTTCATGGAAAAGAAAGGAAAAATCAGTATTAATATAAAAACCAGCTGTAACAACTTTGGTATAAATGGGAATTCAAATCTGGGGAGATAGCTCTGTATTTAGGAAAATACCTTAATGAGCTTCTTTGAGAAACAAAGGACAAAATCTCCAGAGCATGGCCTCTAAAAAGAAGGTTGATTGTACATTTTTAGAAAAGATTAATTAGTATCTGTCTTTAATTTGGTTTCTTATTCAACAGGTATTTTGTGGACCTGAAGAAAGGAATTGTCCTGCTAATCAAAGTAAGGGAAAATATAAGCCCAGGATAAAGGGATAGCAAGTCATCAGAAGTGAGAGAAAGGAAGGGTAGAGACCATGCAGGCAGTGAGAAGGTTCCTCCAATATGGCAGCAGGCAAATAAGAAATTCCCTGTGGTGATAAGTGCTTAGTAGATTTCTATGAACAAGAACATCTGAATGGAATTTAAACTGGTATAAATTTTCTACCTGTAGTGTTTTACCTTCCATTTTCCCCACAACGTCAATGAAGTCTGCAACATGCAAGGATCTGGCATGAGTGGTGCAGTCAGGATGAAGAAAGACTGCTGATGGGGACAACAGGGGAAGGAAGCAGAGCACACTTATGGGTCAGGCAGCTTCCTGAAGCAGACAGAAGCATCGTAGGCTGATCATGGGGCTTTAAACCTCCCTCACAAGGGTCCCAAAGAGAGCTCATCATTTCTCCATTCCCAGCCCCAAAGTTGTCTCCTCCCAAAATTCATGGATCCACTGGGTGGGCCTGTCTGCAACACAAAGAAGGAGACTTGAACCCTCTTATTTCGATATTCAAGTGGAAGGTGACCGCAAAAGGTTGGAAGACCCAGACACACCTGTTTTATACCTGTCCTGACAATATCAAAGGGATAGAGAGAGGACCATGTGAAATAATAGATGCGAATATAGTTAGCAAACTTTACAGTAACATTCAAAGCTGGGCACAAATGTAATTACAATTGAACTATTAGATCTCAGTCTGTGACCCATGCAAAGCAGCATGATTTATAGTTCACTGGAGTTCACTAGAAAATGTTATAATGTTATATCTTGTAATTGTTATAACATTCAGATAATCATACAATGTGACTTCCCAGCATTCTTTATTAATCAAATAATCAGTGAGTGTATATTGAGCATTATGTGAATTGTAATATGGAGAGATTAATAAAAAAAAAGAAGTAGTCATACAAGTCATTAAGCAGAGAGAATTAACTCAACAAAACCTAGAGAAGAAGAGCCTATCAAATCTGAGTTACAGGCACAATCCCAGCAAAAACTAACCATATCTTGAACAAATCATTTAGTCTCTTTGGATTTCTTATTCTCCACTGTTAAATAACAATAAATATGTCTGCTTTGTCCTAACTACCTGCCAACCCTGTTAAAAGGATAGAATGAGACAATACACATGAAACCCTTTAAAACCCATGAAATACTCTGACAAATATGGCTCACCATAAAGAAGTTTTTTGACTGTTTATTTCTTTGTTCATTTTATGTTTGCTCTGCATCCACCTGCTCATGCTGCATAAAACATCTGAACTCTTTTAAAATACTCAGTGATAAATCATTCACCCAGCATCCTCTAAGAGGTGGGTTCTGCTCCCCTCCCATATGCTGGAGAACAGAAGGATACAGAGCAGTCTAGAGGGAGAAGTGATTCAGCTCAGCATCACCCTCTGATTGTCTTTATGTGGGTAAGAACAGAAAGAGAATACAAAATACCAGGAAATAATAACTGCATGGGTGAGCATAGTGAGAGTCCAGGTCTCTTTTTTATGTCTTCAATGCTTCCTTTTTTTATGGCTGTAATGCTCATGTGCAATAAATAAATATAGGAAAGAAAAGAATCCCAAGACACATTTTGTAACACCCTGCAGTTCAGGGATCATTGCTGCACTTAGCAGTTTGACTCTCCCTACTGTGCCGTGAAGTGTAGATGGCACTACCTATTGACCCCATTTCATAAATGAGGGAACCTAGACTTGGAGAGATCACAGAGGCTGCAGAATCAATACGTTCTTTCCACTACTGGGTGCTACCTCCCAGAAGAAAAGGAGATGCTGCTTCAAGGAAGAACGAAGAGGGTTCCTTGGAAGGCTGTTCTAGAAAGAACCAAGGTGAGGCTGTGACTCAGAAGTCAAGCTGAGACTGCTTCAGGCTCTAATCACAGGAGTGAAGATAGGCAGAGACACATAAAATGGTGTTGAGCTTGCCTGTGAGAGGCAATCTTTGAGTATCCATGGTGCAAATGGGCGAAGACACCCCCTCTCCTAGCTGGAGAAACATTCAAGCCCCAATACAATGGGACATGCTCAGGGGTGGGAGCACTGGGCTTTTTCAGATAAGCACTCCTGGGAATCACAAATTTTTTATTGTAATGTGATGACTTGAAAATTGATCAGTAGTTTGTAGAAAAGAGAATTGTCCCATAAAAGTTATTTGGAGCCAATAATATTCACAAGCAGTGCCTTCAGGAGCAACAGATCTGAATGGTAGTGTCCAGAATGGTAGTGGGCCAGGGATGGTGGAAAGAGAAAGGCAGGGACATTGCTGAGAAGCTAGACACTGAGCTAAGGCAGTATGTCTAGATGGTAGCCAATGGACCAGACTATGCTCTTGGGTGTGGCATGTGGGGTCCCCAGAGCTGTTATCATGGATGGTGGTGTTATTTGAATATGAATCAGTTGCCAGCATTTTTAATATTACAAAATTTAACACCAAGACCTAGGATTCTAGATTCTCTCACAAATGTTCTAGTTCCATGTGCCCAGGATTTCTATGAGGAGGCACTTGGTTGGAGACTTCAAGTGCACCCACACCCTCTGCTCTCCCCCACACATGCTGTGTGTACTTTATCGGTATGATTCCTACATGCAGTTGGGTTCTGGACCCCCGACTCAAGTGATGAATACAAGCCTTGGAGGAGGAGCCCAGACAAGCAGGAAGCAGCTCTAAGAACTCAAGGCAACAACAGTCAAGACAACTACAGCATGTGTTAGTCAGATACTTGTCCCTTGCTTCCTCCCTGCCTGGACCTCCAGCTTGTGATTCTCAGACTCAGATGTTGACTGTCTCCCCCCCTGAGTAGAGGCAAGGTCAGGACTGAGCAATACGGTTGGAATAGTTACCAAGAAACCACAGGCAGAATGATGGACCATTCAGGGTCAAAGCCACCAGGAGCAAATGAACAGACACAAAACAGCTGCAGGGGCTGTGCTGGAGAAGGTCCGAGTAAATGTTCTCAACTTGGGTGATGCACACCAGCAGGCCTTTTGAAGGCTCTGCATCCCACTCTCATGAGAGTGCTTCCATCCATAAGACCAAAACTGGGGGTCTCTGAATTCCAGGAAATAGGTGAGGAAGTGGGAAAGGAGGGGTGGGTCCCTTACTGCCTATTGCCTCTATCAGACTCAGGTCAACACCTGTCACACTGAAGACCTGTGATCAAAGTTATTTCAGAGATGAATGATTGGTAGGAATGTACATTGATGCAACCTCTAGGGAGGCAACTGGGCCACGGCTCTCAAAACCATCTAAGACTAGATGCTTTGCCCCATCAATCCTGCTTCTTAAAATTTTTCTTATAGATATTGCTATACAGGTACAAAATGATTTGTATATGTGTTGATTCATTGCAGCTTTGTTTATACCAGAAGAAGGTTGGAAATAATCCAATGTTTCTCAAGAGAAGACTAGTAAAATAGTCTATGGAGCAGCCAAAGAATGAAATCCTGCAAAGCCACTCTTTTTAAAATAAGAAAAATTTGGTGCTGTCTCTGAATTCATACAGAAACATTTCAGAATAACGAAGTGAAGAAAGTACAGAACAGTATACAGAGTATATTGCCTTTTCCATATGAAAGCAAGAAAAATAAAAATCTATATTCACATTGGCTTCATGTTCTTTTCACACTCTCCATACACACACTAAAACACAATAGAAGGGTTACCTATGGGGGACAAGGTGAGAGGATGAGGTGGGGTGGGAGAAAGCCTTTCACGGTCACCTGTCTTGTTGTGCATTTTGAACAATGTGGGAGTGTTACTATTTAAAACACAATCCATTACTTTTTAAACATCAGGCCAGGGTGGAGGCATCAGGGTGATGGACAGAGGATAGAGCACTGAACCTGACAGTGTCCCCAAGGTGCCTGCCCTTCACTTGGAGGTGCCTGAAGGATGAGTGGGATCCCAGACACAAATTTCACAGACTCCTTTAGGACACTCAGGATTTAGAATATTACAATTATAGAACATGACAGTCTTATAATTATTATGATATGACTACTATTTACATATACCACCAATGGCTAACATTCACACAAACGATGCCATCCAATTTCAGGGAAGCAAAAGAGATGGCATTGAAGGTGTTGGACGTTTGTACATAAATATAAGGTGAGTAAGTAAAGTTTTGTTTTTATTTTAGGTAATTCTGAATACATTTCTCTCTGTGTGTGACTCTCCTTGCCCCTGAGGCTTCCAGGCAATTGGTCTTGATGTTTCAGGGAGGGGTTGGCTCCCAAAAAAGCAAAGTCACAGCAGGTTTTGGTTTGACAAGAAGCCTGAAAGTCTAGCATTATTCAGAAAGAAAGGAGGATTTATCAGGAATGAAGACTGAAAGACTCAAGTGATAGAATTTCTTTAGTGACTGAAGGAAAGAGAGGAGGAAGAGAGACAAGGACAGTGACGTCTTCATATTTGTACTTCTCCAAAAGGTGTGGGTCGTTTACAAGAATCCAGACAGTTATGCAGGAGGTGGACAGCAAGACCCAGCAGCCTGTGGCAACTCTCACAGAGGGCAAAAGTAGGAAAGGCAGCATTGACCTGGATCTGCCCTGCATCCTTGCCTAAAGAAGACTGTTCAGATTCTTGAATCACACTAAGATCACCAGACTGGACTAAATTAAGTCTTTTCTGGGATTTGCTACCTCCCATAGGAAGAGCTTCATGAGGAAAATCAAATCAGTAACAAGCAAAACAAGAAAAATACATTTTCTGCACATCTGGTTGTAATAAGAGTAATCCATAGCTCCACTAAATATCTTTATGAGTACATACATATATTTTCTAAATACCATCTAGTGCTTGACCACTCCATTCAGAGGAAAGATTGAATGAATGCTGCCTAAATTTTACAAAAATATTGTCCTTGATTTAGAATTGCCCAGGGAAGCTTTTGAGAGCAATTTTCCACAATTACCTTTTGTGAACAAAAGCATTTACCTTTTGGTCACATGCCCTGATAGAATACAACCCTATGATAGACTCATCCTTCCAACCTGGCAAATCAGCTCCTTGCATGTTTATGAACCTCCTTCCCACCCCTTCACAGAGGAAAATCTCCCTCCCTCAGTGTCCACACAATGCTGTCCACACACTAAAGGTGAATTAATGGGATCTTTCATCTTACTATTCACCTTCCCAACAAAATGCTACACTACTGCTGGAAACAGAGATATGGTAGCTCACAAACCACAGTATAGGTCAAAAATCAGAGAGGAGAGGGTTTCTGGCCAAGATGGAGGCATAGATAGCTATGCTTCATTTCATTGCACAACCAAAAGAAGGCTAACAACCAATTTAAAAACAAAAAGCAACCAGACAAAACAACCAAGGAGTTAAAGAAACATTTATCTAGATTGGTGGGAGGGACAGAGACGGGAAGCCTGGGCGGTGAGGATGCACAAAAAGTCATGGCTGGTGGACCAGGATATCACACACTCCCATGTATATAAGCCAGGAGGAACAACTGGGCAGTGAGACTAATCACGCAACCCAGGGTTCCAGTGCAGGAAACTAAAGCATCAAAACCTCTGGCTGTAAAATCCTGTGGGGGTTGCAGCATTGGAAGGAACTCTCAGTCTCACAGAAGAGTCTGTTGGAGCGGTCCACAGGATCCTAGAATGTACACAAGTGCACCCACCCAGGAATCAGCACCAGAAAGGCCACAATCTGCTTGTGGGAAGCAAGGAAAGTGATGGAAAGGGGTGAGAGTAAAGCAAGCAGCATTGTTCCCTCTATGATCCTTCCCCCACATACAGTATCACAACACAGTGAAGTGGGTTTCCCTGCCCTCGTGAATACCTAAGACTCTGTCCCTTACAATGTAACAGGTGCACCAAGAAAAAGAAACATGGCCCAAATGAAAGAACAGATCAAAATGCCAGAAAAAGAACTAAGTGATGGGGAGATAGCCAACCTATCAGATGCAGAACTTCAAAACACTGGTAATCAAGATGCTCACAGAATGATTGAGTTCAGTCCCAAAATGAAGGAAGAAATGAAAGCTATGCAAAGTGAAATAAAGAAAAAAAAATGCAGGGAACCAACACTGAAGGGAAGGAAACCAGGACTCAAATCAAAGATTTAGAACAGAAGGAAGAAATAAACATTCAATTAGAACAGAATGAACAAACGAGAATACAAAATAATAAGGAGAGGCTTAGGACCCTCTGGGACAAATTTAAATGTTCCAACATCCAAATCATAAGGATGCCAGAAAGAGAAGAGGAAGAGAAAGAAATTGAAAACTTATTTGAAAAAATAATAAAGAAAAACTTCCCCAATCTGGCAAAGGAAATGGACATGCAAGTCCAGGAAGCTCAGAGGATCCCAAAGAAGTTGAATCCAAGAGAAACACACCAAGACACATCAAAATTAAATTACCCAAAATTAAAGATAAGGAGGGAATCTTAAAGGCAGCAAGAGAAAAGGAGAGAGTTACCTACAAAGGAGTTCCCATCAGACTATCAGCTGATTCTCAAAAGAAACCATGCAGGCAAGAAGGGGCTGGAAAGAGGTATTCAAGTCATGAAAGGCAAGGACCTACAACCTAGATTACTCTATTCATCAAAGCTATCATTTAGAATGGAAGGGCACATAAAGTGCTTCCCAGATAAGGTCAAGTTGAAGGAGTTCATCATCACCAAGCCCTTATTATATGAAATGTTAAAGGGACTTAGCTAAGAAAAAGAAGAAGATCAAAGCTATGAATAGTAAAATAGCAACAAACTCACAATTATCAACAACTGAACAAAAAAAACAAAAACAAACTAAGCAAACAACTAGAACAGGAACAGAATCACAGAAATAGAGATCACACGGAGGGTTCTCAGTGGGGAGGAGAAGGGGAGAGAATGGGGGTAAAACGTACAGGGAATAAGAAGCATAATTGGTAAGTACAAAATAGAGAGGGGGGGTTAAGAATAGTATAGGAAATTTAGAAGTCAAAGAACTTATATGTATGACCCATGGAAATGAACTAAGGGGTGGGGGGAATGCTGGAGGGATGGGGGTGCAGGGCTGAGAGGGATATAGGGGAGAAAAAAATGGGACAACTGTAATAGTATAATGAATAGAATATACTTAAAAATGATTAAGATGGTTTTATTTAAGAAGGACATTGGAGCAGGGAGGGTAGACACAACCTGACCTAGACTATTCAAAAATGTCAGTATCATAAAAGACAAAACAAGTCCATTTAAATGCTCTTAAGGACACAGCCAAATGCAACCGGTGTTCTTATATAGGGAAACAGCTAGGACAGGGACATTTGAATACGGGCTGCACGATAGATAATAGTCTTACCTAATGGCTAAGTTACCAGGGCTTGATCATTGTGCTGTTATGTTGTACTTTTATACTCAGAAGACACATGTTGAAGTATCTAGAGATAAAAGTGTCATATCTGCAACTTTCAAATGGTTTACATAAAACTATGGTTGTGTGTGTCTGCATGTGTATGAAAGACAGAGAATGCAAATGTGCAAAAATGTTAACAATTGGTGTGAATATAGGTGAAGGTTATAGAGGTGTTCATTATACAGTGCCAGAGGCCACCATCAATATTTTGATATAGTTCTCTATAATGTGTTAAAAGTAAAAAAATGTACACTTTACAATCTAAAAAAAAAGAGAGAGAGAGAAAGATTTATTAGATTTAGTAAACCAGAGGTCACTGGTAATCCTGGCAAAAGCTGTTCCAAGAGAGTGATAGGAAGGAAGCTAGTTGCTGTGGATTAGTGAACAAGACTGGCAAAGTAGAGACAACAGCTTTGTCAAGAAGTGTGCATAAAAGGAGGGCATAGGGGAATGGTAACTAAATGGAACCTAGAACAGAAGGAGAGAAGGACATAAGCAAGTTCAGGGGCTGAAAGGAAAGAAGGTGGTTGATGGGCAAAGGCCCAGGAGGCAGGATCTTCAAGTATGGGAGAGGCAGTGGATCCCACAGCCGGGTGCAAGAATTCTCCAGAAAGAGGAGGGAGGGACACTTATGCTGACCCTAGAAGGAAAAAAGAAAGTGCACGTGTGAATTTAGGCAAGTCTGTCAGCTGGGGGCTGGGGTTTCCTGCATCTTCCTTTTAAAGAAGGAAGTGAGGATTCAAAACCCTCAGAGACAGAAATGGACTAGGCAAACCTCCACCTTCAGACTAGCAGTCTCCTCCAGAAGCCATTAGATAGGAAGGCATGAAAATCCCCAGACCTGATATGGAATCACCTTGGCCTGGAGTCAGAGTCCTAGAACAGACCTTATTGCTCTTCTGTGGGAACACTTCCCTGGTATGTCTCTTTGATTTCCCTTTGGCAACCTTGGCTCAGAAGTTTCCTCATAAAGTCTGGTTCACTTTTTCCTGTCCAACAGCCCTGACTGCTACCAATCTCTGAGTAACAGCAAAAGTATCAGAGACCACTTCAGTAAAAACAGCAGTTGTAGCAGCAACAGCAGGTCACAAATATGGACTACTCAAATACAGAAAACTTTGACAAGGAGAATTACACCTGGGAGTTCTCCAATTATAGTTACAACACTGACCTGCCCTTTTTGCCCGACACTGTCCGATGCCAGCCAGAATCTCTGGATATCAACAAGTATGCTGTGGTTGTCATCTATGCCCTGGTACTCCTGCTGAGCTTCCTGGGAAACTCCCTGGTATTGCTGGTCATCTTACACAGCCAGGTCAGCTGCTCTGTCACTGATGTCTACCTGCTGAACCTGCCCCTGGCTGACCTGCTCTTCGCCCTGACCTTGTCTATCTGGGTTGCCTCCAAAGCACAGGGCTGGATCTATGGCACACTCCTGTGCAAGGTGGTCTCATTCCTGAAGGAAGTCAACTTCTACAGTGGTATTTACTACTGGCCTGTATCAGCATGGACCACTACCTGGCTATTGTGCATGCCACACACGAACTGACTCAGAAGCAGCACTAGGTCAAGTTCATATGCTTAGGCATCTGGACCATATCCCTGATCCTGTCCCTAGCCATCTTTGTCTCCCACAGGACGATCCACCCATCTAATTCAGGCCCAGTCTGCTATGAGGATCTGGGTGCCAATACAACAAAATGGTGCACTATGATGCAGGTCTTGCCTCAGACCTTTGGCTTCCTCATGCCCCTGCTGGTCATGCTGTTCTGCTATGGACTCAGCCTGCACATGCTGTTTCAGGCCCACATGGGGCAGAAGCACCGGGCCATGCAGGTCATCTTTGCTATTGTGCTCATCTTCCTGCTCTGCTGGCTGCCCTACAATCTGGTCCTGATGGCAGACACCCTCATGAAGCTCCAGGTCACCAAGGAGAACTGTGAGTGCCAAAACATCATTGGTCAGGTCATGGATGCCACCAAGATGCTGGGTTTCTTCCACAGCTGTCTCAATCCCCTCATCTATGCCTTCATTGGCCAGAAATTTCACCATGGATTCCTCAGTATGATGGCCATCCATGGCCTGATTAGCAAGGAATTCTTGGCCAAGTATGGCAAGCCATCCTTTGTTGGGTCTTCTTCAGGGAACACTTATACTACCCTCTAACACCCCCATCCCTGGTGCAGCCCCACAAGGCTCCTCCCCTCCTGTAAGCACTCAAGTCTCATGTCTACTGGCTATTCACAGTCTCTGTGTCAGGACAGTCCTTCATTGAAGTCACAGGAAGTTACTGAGGCCATGACCTTGCCAGGCACCACTGTAGGCTTGAGAAAGCCTGCCTTGCAACCTCACCTCTTATTGTAATCACTATGTCAACAGCTAAAGCTCTGTCCATCCTACCACTGAGCCCATAGCATTCTGTCCTCTGAGACATTTCAAAGACACGCTTTTAAGTGAGTTCAAAAAGTTCCCATCCTTAGGAGCCATTAGTGGCAAACACCACAGTTACTTCCCTAACTTTCCCTTTCCTTGCCTGCTAGCAAAGTCTGCTTCCCTTGAGAGAGGTTGAAAATGACAGGTAAACACTTCCATGGCTCCTTTAAGGTAGGAGTGGCCATACTCTCCAGTTCTGACTAGGAAGACTTACAGGCAAGTGTGTGCTGTAAACCAATGTCCTATGGGGAAAAAAAGTCCCATTTGTAGCATTCACCAAGTTCTGTGTTATCAATGCTCCCATCATGGCAATATCAAAGGTGGTGGTGGTTAGCAACCAGCTCACAAAATTCTAGAAAATGTAATAATCTGTTTTCATAAGCACGTACAAACCAGCTTCTGCAAAACATTGCTTAAGAGGAATCTGCTGGGGCCAGGGGACTACTGGAAAATACTTCTGATGAAATAAGAGAGGAACACACACTTCCACATCCTCGGGTCTTGTATTTGAATATGGATATAGGATATATGTGGTGATGAGGCAGTAATTTTGTGACAATGAGGAAAAAATATATATATCACACTTAGGCTGATGAAGTCAGAGAATAAAAAGAACTTAAAATTGAAGAGCCCAGAAATAAACCTAAGCACATTATAAGCACAATTGTAAGCACAAGAGCAAAACTGGTCCCTTACCTTACAGTATATACTAAAATTAACTCAAAATAGATTGAAGACCTAAACATAAGAACAAAAACTATGTAACTCTTAGAAGAAAACAGGGATAAAAGCTTCACGATATTGGAGTTGGCAATGATGTCTTGGATATAACACCAAAAACACAGACAACAACAAAAACATATAGATAAATTGCTCTTCATGAAAGTTAAAAACTTTTGTGCATCAGACACTCTTAACAGAGTAAAAAGGCAAACCACAGAATGGGAGAAAATATTTGCAAATCATATATCTTATAAGGGGTTACTATCCAGAGTATATAAAGAATTCCTATAAGTCAACAGTGGGTGGGGAGGCCTTATTCAAAAATAGGCAAAGTATTTGGAGAACAGACATGCTTCCAAAAACACATATGAAAAAAAAAATAACAGGTGTTGGTGAGGATATGAAAACACCGAATACTTTTGCAACGCTGATGAGAATGTAAGATGGTACAACCACTATAGAAAACAGTATGGTTATCCTTCAAAAAAATCATACTTAGAATTACTATATGATCTAACAATTCCAGTTCTGGGTTATAGCCAAAAGAACTGAAAGCAAAGACTCAAATGGGTATTTGTACATTAATGTTCATAGCAGCATTATTCCAGCAATAGCCAAAATGTGGAAACAACCCAAGGGTCCATCAATGGATGACTGGATAAACAAAATGTGGTATATACATACAGTAGAATATTATTCACTCTTGAAAAGGAACAAATTTCTAATATATGCTACAACATGAATAAACCTAGAATGTACTGTGCTAAGAGAAATAAGCCAGACACCAATACTCTGTGATTCCACTTACATGAGGTACCTAGAATAATTAAATTGACAGAAACAGAAAGTAAAATAGTGGTTACTAGGGAGTTGAGGGAGGGGGAATTGGAAGTTATTGTTTAAAGGATACAGAATTCAGTTGGAGTTGATAAAAAGATTCCGGAGATGAATTGTGGTGATAGTTGTACAACAATGTGAATGTACTTGATGCCATTAAACTGTACATTAAATGTTAAAATGGTAAACCTTGTTGTGCACATTTTTTTAATGCAGTTGCAAAAAAGCAAACCCTGGAACCACTTACCTATGACTTCCTGTTAAGTGAGATAATTAAATACATACCTTTTTATGTAAAAAAAAAAATCACAGAGAGGAGGAAGCAGGGTGGATGGACAGCTTAGATCCCCACGTCGTCATTTGTTTTGATTTTGATTTTGCAAAGCAACTGCATGTGTTGTACAACTGAGAAGCAATTCAAAACAAAACAAAGCAGAAGTGTCTTTTTAAAATAGGTTTTTGTCCGTATTAAGGAATCAATAAGTATTTGTGGGTTCCTATACTGAATGGAGGAAGCAGGTAACCCCAGAGTCCCAGACAGGATCTGGCCCTGGCTCTGGCCTCAGGAAGATACCTGTTTTCACCCCCAAGAGGTCAGTTCTCAGGAAGCACAGTAGGTAGGTCAAGGTACAAAAACTAGACATAGGTACTAATGAGGAAAATGAGGAGGAGGGTCAAAGCAAGGAGACATGAATAGGGGAAACAGGATGATGGAGAAAAACAATAAAACGTTCCTAAAAAGCAAGCAAGGATGAAAGAGTGGTAGAGAGGGGCAGGGATACAGAGCTGGTCAAGGTGAGTTCAGGATAAATTTCACACATCGTGGCCCATGGTCTTTTGGTTTTGTTTTTGCTTGAGTTGGTTCTTCACCCTGTGTTGGGACAGGACCTTTCAGTGGCCTGATGGTGCCACATGTTCACAGTCTCAGGGGACACAGAGAATTGACCTACAGGGAAAAAGCTAGATACACAGGGCGGCACATGCACAGGACCAGGAGAGGAACACAAATGATTACTTGCAGGTACCCAGAAGGGAGGAGCATTGAGCAGGGAGTCCTTTGTGACTGAGACTTGAGCAGGTCTGGGAGATGGGAGCAGTGGGCACCCTGCTGCTCTGCTTCTACCTAACCTCAGCGTAGCTCAGAACTCCTTGATCCTCTGACATCCCTCCCACAGAGTGGTACAAACCCTCTCTGTCCAATAAGGTGGCTACTAGCCATGTTGCTATTAAAACAGAAATTGAAATTAATTAGAATTAAGTAAAATTTAAAATCCAGTTCCACATGTGACTAGTTGCTACAAAGAGAGTGGACATTTTCAAAATCTCAGAAAGTTATATTGGACAGAGCTTCTCAAAAAAAAAAAAAGTAATCAGTGACAATCCAGCAATATCAATTTAGTCTCAGAGTATATGGAAACTTTGGGTTGGGAATATATAAAGGTAATTTTAATCATCTAAAAAATCTTAAAGTAGGAGGACACCCCACGCAGTGCTGCTAATGCCCCAATGGAGATGCTGAGGTCATCATCAGATTTGAAATATTTAAAGTGGATAGAAAACTGTTTCAGCAATGCAGACTATTAAGTGCATTGTTGTGGGTAATGGTGTCATTGGTAAACCATGTCTCCTGATATCCTACACAACAAACAATTTCCATTTGAGTATGTACCAACTGTTTTTGACATCATAACTGTCACAGTTATGATTGGTGGAGAGCCATATACTCTTGGACTTTTTGATATTGCAGGGCAAGAGGATTATGACAGATTATGACAGCTGCATTATCCACAAACAGATGTATTTCTAGTCTGTTTTTCAGTGGTCTCTCCATCCTCATTTGAAAATATGAAAGAAAAGTGGGTGCCTGAGATAACCCACCACTGTCCAAAGACTCCTTTCTTGCTTGTTGGGACCAAGATTGATCTCAGAGATGATCCCTCAACTACTGAGAAACTTGCCAACAACAAACAGAAGCCTATAACTCCAGAGACTGCTGAAAAGCTGGCCCGTGATGTGGAGTGTTCTGCGCTCACACAGAAAGGCCTAAGGAATGGACCCGATGAAGAAATACTGGCTGCCCCAGAGCCTCCAGAACTGAAGAAGAACCACAGGTGTGTGCTGCTATGAACATCTCTCCAGAGCCCTTTCTGCACAGCTGGTTTCAGCATCATACTAAAAGTAATGTTTAAATCAAACTAAAGATTAAAAATTAAAATTCATTTTTGCAATAATGACAAATGTCTTGCACCTACCCTCATGCACTCATGTGAACTAAGGTCCATAGATATGGTCCCTTTCCGCCTCTCAGTGCTCATTAATTTTGAGTAATTGTGTATTGTCAGAAAAATGATCAGTACTAGTTTTTTGTTTTGTTATTTTGAAAAAACTTTTTTTTGTTAGTTTGTTTAAAAGCAAAGCATGCTTGTGATGACTCTGTAACAGACTAATTCGGGTTGTTGAAGCTGCTCCAGGGTCCCACTCTGAAGAGTGATCGGGACATATAGTTTTATTTATTTATTTTTCTATTTTTAGGAGGGGAGTGTGGGGGGGGCTCTTTTTATTTATTCATTTTTTTAAAAATTCATTAACCATTGGACAGCCCTTTAGGGGAGGAGGATGGAGTGATTCCACATTCCTCTTCCTAGATCTAATTTAGAAAACATGTTCCCCACCTGGTGCTCTTAGGAAGGAGTATAGTAAATGCCTCATTTAATAACATGTTCTTTTTTGAAATTTGCTTTTCTCTCCACACTTGAATAGGTTCAGTATTTGATGAAACTCATGAGAGTGGGTGAAAGCTGTCTTGCCCCTCCTCTTTTCTAGGATGCACTATATATGTGACTGACTTTCAAGGAAATTTGTTAACCATTTGCTGATTTTTTTTTTTGCTATTTTTGACGTTCGTTTCTAACTTCTTTCATTGCTAAGAAAAGTATTGCACTTTTAAAAATAATATCAAATGGATTGAGTACACAGTTTTTAAAAATATTATTTCCTTGTCAGTCATTGTCTTATATGCTTAGCATAGATTTGCAGTTTATGATATGGTGTTCTAGAACACAGCTGAAAACCTGGTATATATGAGGGGTGGGGCTAGAAGACAGATGTCTGTGGAATGATTCACATCCTCTTTCAAGTTATAAGGATGGAGAACTGCTTCATTAAGAAGCTACGGGTTGGGTGGGTAGGGTTGAGGAGAACTATTTAACAACATGGGGACCAGTCAGGGGACTCCTCTTATTTCTGTTTTGCTTGAGGAACTCTAGAGGAGACAGTTGAGGCTCTCTAGTTTAATAAAAATCATGGAGAGAGTCTCATGAAGACTCTTTATAAGTGTTAATAAGGATTTTATCAGCTTATTTTGGTTGCAGTTTCCAATTTTTTTAAAATACTTAGGTAATCTTCTTCACCTTCCCTAAATCCTAATTCTTGTAGATTCATTAGTGTTGAACCAATGTTTTCTCACGTCTCAATTCTTTGTATATGCATTCTTTTCAGATGTATTAAACAAACAAAGAAAACCTTCAAAATGAATAAAATAAAAGATCTTAAAGTAAATAATTTACATCACTGAATTTATAGCCTAAAAGGTTATCCCAAGAAATTTCAGATTCAGAACTCAGGTATTAGCAAATTCAGGTGGTACCTAAAGTTCATTCAAAAAAATAAAATAAATTTCATTGATTTTCCTTGATTCTTTCTTACTAATGTGTATGATAAATATTCAGGGAAAGCACTATCTGAATGGTTTACAGAAATCACAAAAGTAGCATCCCACTCACCAGGGAAATTTTGAAAACATGCTTTTTTTCACCTCTGCCCACACAGTCACTTTGTGTAGCGAACATAGCTGTTCATTTGTAAATGATTCATGGTGTTTGGGTGACCTCTGAGGTGGTCAGCAGACATCATCCTAAATGTTTGGATAGAGCTCTGTGTGGGTTCATGCTTAAAGCATTCATGCTTGAAGCAGCTTCAAGGGCATCTGGTTGTCCCAAGTACAGACCAAGAATGTACCTGTCATGTTTTGCATTCATAAATCAGCCAAAAAAGTTATCAAACTTCCACCTTAGAGTCAACAAAACATGTAAAATAGAATGTTAAATGGTCACAGGCCTGCTCAGAAAGCCACCTGCAGCTTGTCAGCAGCATCAGAGAGCCACTCTTCAAAGGACAGCACCATGGATCTCAGATCAGAGAAGAAAAAGCAGAGGAAAAAATCCAGACAAATCTTTCACTCCATTGTCTGATGACTTCCTTGAAAAAAAAAACAAACCAGTAATAATTTACCCAATGACATGGTGGCAACATATTATGTTTTCAGTCTCCTTATAGGACTCTCCGTTGGTCTCTCAATCACTAGATCGCTGACTAGTGCGCATTCAAAACTAGTGGAAGAACTGTTATGGAAGAAATCTTCCATAAATGAAAAGATTTATCTTTTTTAATATGATTCTCTCCCCTTGTCATGAAGATGCAGATCAGTGATTGATTCTGAACTCTGGGGTCTGGGTGGCTGGATCTGTTTTTGATGTAGTTGCCAGCAAAAAAGACAAAAAAAAAATGGAGACATTCATTTGGATTTTCCCACAGGATGGTGGTTATTAGTGCCAGCTAACACATTCATTGTATACCATGTGCCTAGCACTACACTGAGCTCCACACATATGTGTTATTTGAATTTTGTAACAACTCTATTTTCTATTATTTGTAACAGCTGCTATTATCTGCATCAGTGGGAAGGAGGAACCTGAGGCACAAAAGGGTGAGGTGCTCAAACTCATATGAGTGGCAGAGTTAAGACCCAAACAAGGTAGGATGCCGTGCCATGCTTCGGCTCAAACTGTACTGATCTCACAGAAGCTAAGAGATATTCTGTTCCTAGAGAAGAGGAAGGGAAGAGAATAAAAAGAATGTGAACCATATTTGGTGCACCCAAGTTGTTGTTGAGGGCATGCCAGAGAATAGAGACCAGCACTCTTTACATGCCAGTAGGGCTGATGCTCACAATAGCTTTCCAAGGTTTCCTATGATTATATAATTTATCACGTAGTTCACCTCTTGATTAACTTTTTTCTGTTACTCTATGACAGTGAGAAATCAAAAGGGATTTTAAATTGTTTTGAAGGAAATAGGATGGAAGAGAAAGAAAAATGATGTAAGAGGGTCTGCAAGAGAGAGGCATGGACCCCTCAGAAAGACCAGTAGGATCAGCTGTGTGGACTCTTGCTTACCCAGGATACAGCTCTGGGCAGAGTGGTTTGCAATAGTGCCAGTGTCTGATACATCTGATTAACTTGGGTTGATTGGTTAATCTCCTTACCTAACTTGTTGATACCCGAAATGCCACTATTAAGGCTTCCCATTCAGTTTAAGATTATTTTCTATTACAATGAAAATGTGGGAGAGCAGGCAAAGATGGTGGAGGAGCAAATGGAAGTAAATGTATCACCTCCCAATACCAATCAGGAATTACAACTAAATTATGGAGAAATCACTTGAAACAAACAACTGAACAATAGCAAGAAAGAAGCCTTATAATCTCAAATGAACGGAGAGGGGAATAACTTTCAGGATGATGTGGCAACTCTTGATTCCAAACTGAGCTGGATCTCCTTTGCTAAAAACGTTGCCCTAGTCTTCCTTTCGTCTCCCTGGTCCCCTAAGTTTATTCACACATTTTAAACACATGTTAACAAATTAAACACAAATTTAACAAAGTTTAAATAGGTTTCCTTGAATAAGATGGTCCTGGTTTTAGTTTGGGCCTTATGATTTAACATTCCATAAAAATATAGCATATAATAATTCACTTTTTTGTGAATTCTGGGTCAAAATGGGAGCCACTGAAAAAAGTCTTGCCCTGGCTGATTCAGAAAGAACAATCCCATGATACAGCCCTCATCTAGAAGAACATTAATGCTAACGTCTCAAAATCTGTACACTATGCAGCACAGATGCTGCTGGATCACCAAATAGAATAGAGAAAATGTGCCAAGGAGCTCAAGATGTGTGAGAGCTCCAAAGTTTGGTTAGTCATCCTCACACTGATGATCTGGTGGATCGTGGAAAAGCTCAGGCCAGGGCCTTCTGAGCTGCCGCTTGAGGAAGTGAAGCTGTCAGGATGGGCTTCAGACAGAA